>CM023457.1:42025422-42625422 GCA_013339765.2 Haemaphysalis longicornis | reverse complement strand
AAGCCTACCACAGCGTTCACTACTGCACGCGTATGTATTACAGGGAACACATCTTTTCAGACACCATATCACAGTGTGATACCGCCGTAAGAAGACCCTAGGGTCCTTTTTAAATACCTTCCTGATACCCCGTGCATCCCATATAGCGCCGTACATCAAGCTCCTTCAGAGTCGGCTTCACAGCCATACACAAATGCATTACTGGGGATACATCTTTTAGGTTTGGTATGACAAGTTTGATACCAATGTATAATGGCTGAAGGACCTGTTTTTAAATACAAGACAACGGGTATCCCTACAAATTCGGCTTCGCTACTATACGCGGATGCATTGCTAAAAAGACTTCAGGTGCAATAAAAAAAGTTGGATATCATAGTATGATAGCACTAGCGCCTTTTATTAGCAGCATTTTCGTACGCGGCGGAAGTGCGACAGCCGGATTTCCTTGTTGAGCCTACACAAAAATGCTTAAGCTTTTTTCGATTATCTTAGCTTTTGCGTTTATTAAATCGCGTTTTGGTTTGATCCTGTTGTCGTTGCACTCGTGCTATCATTTCCGATACAGGAAGCGAGTTTGTGTCTGAGGCCCGGCGTTGATAATCCTTTTCTACGCACCGACGACAAACCAGCGCGATTCTCACGAGCCCGCACATAGTGAAGGGGGAAATGTCCGTGCATGCAGCGAAAGCGTGACGGAGAGAGATAGAGGGGGAGCATCTGAATGGGAGAGGGGAAGAAAAAGGGCCTCGCGTTCAAAGGCCACCCATAAAAACCGAGAGGCACGAAATAAGAATAAGGCGACCGACCCCCCCGGACAAAGAACGTCCGCAGACGCTGGGCGGTGAAGAGCTTCACGCATGGCGTTCTATCACGGTCGCTACCTCTCCCACTCAACGGGGGTCGGCGACGCCGGGGCAACGCCCCTTCTAGACAGAATCTTCGGCTGCACTGATGATCATCGCCCTCGGGACTATTGTGTCGATTTCACTCTCGTGGTCGCCCGAGACGAGAAAAAAAACGACAGTGAATAACGAAAAGAAGGAAGACCGATTGACCAGAAGCAATCGACGACATCCTGATACCCTGCATTCTCGAAACCAGTCCAGAGGTGAATGGGTCATGTATTAAGGTTACAATCTCCACTCTAAGTTTTCGTCATCTGGATTTATCCTGAAAACTTCGATTTGAAGCTACCCGCCGCGTGGCTCAGTGGCTAAGGCGTTGCGCTGCTGAGCACGAGGTCGCGGGTTCAATTCCACGCCGCGGCGGCCGCTTTCCTGATGGAAGCGAAAAGCAAAAACGCCCGTGTGTACGAGATTTCGGCGCACGATAAAGATCCCCTGGTGGTCAAAGTTAATCCGGAGCCCTCCACTACGGCGCGCCTCATCGCCTGCGTTGCGTCGGCACGTTAAACCCTACAATCAATCAATCAATCAATCGATCGATCGATTTGAAGCTTTTCGGGTTAGCAATATGAGTTCGATTTATTTGTTCTTACGGGCGTTGCTCGGCTACTTGAATTCGTTGCAAGCACTGCGCTAATGTTGCCTCCTGCATTGATTCGGGCGCAAAGCGACCTATTGAATTAATGACCACCGGCAAGCACGTTCTAATAAAGAGCGCGGGCCTTTCGTAATGTCATAAACCTCTCGATTGCAGCCCTGTGTGTTTTCTATTTCAGGTGTTCTAAGCAGAAGAAAAGAAATCAAATCCCCTCTGTCATTAATGACGACGGTGGCTGAAACGCGAAGCTTTCTTGCATGCGAAAATCAAATGGCGAAGTGACAAAGTCAGAGCGCTGCAATCAAAGTGGAAATGTTGACGATCAAAGTGCATACTGCCTGCTAGTTAAAGTCCAAATTCAGGCGACAGCAAACGAATCCCTCACGAGAAAGCTGTGGTTCAATCGTATATACGTCGCCTTCATAACGCCAGGGACACAGGTTCGATTCTGACCACGGGAAACGTTTTTAAAGACGATAGTTTTTCTTGGGCTACTTAAACCCAGACATTTTGGTCTGTCTGTATGTCTGTATGCCTGTCTGTCTGTGACTCGATTCAGCCACCCGGCCAAAGTAAAACAAGGCCTGCGCCTTATATAGTCACAGCTAAATCTTCCCGTCTAAGTCCGGTGTAATGTTCATACTTCTCAACATTGTGAAGAAGAAGAAGACATTACGCAAATATAAGACACAAAATAATACAGAAGTGATATTTGCAGTGTTCATTAAAAAAAATCATACATGCTTAATTTTTGCGAAATTAAAGACTTCATCAACTGCAGAAAAAAAAAATTCACGCCAGAGGGCCTTGGTTTCTCGGGCCACTGAGTCGGCCCGGTCGAGAGGCATCCTGGACTAGGGACGCTTCACCACCACCCTTTTCCCTTTCCCTTTTGCTCCAATAAACGTTTACTACTACTACTACTACTACTACTACTACTCCGCCGTCGCCCGCTGTCGCCCGCGCCACTATAGCTTCTGGTGCCATTTTAAGAAATCAACCGGCAATAGTAACCAAAGGTTCCACTTGATTGGTTCCACGTTCTGCTTGGAATGCACGTGGAGTAGGGAAACGTGGTTACATCAACGTTAAAGTAGGGCGCCTCGATTCACGCGCGTCTCCGCCGTACGGCAGCGTTGGCATCGAGACACCCGGCCTGGAGCAGTGGAACGCGGTAAATTTAAAATGATTTAAGAAAACATTTGGCGTCTTTACCTTGGGAGGAGCGCGGCGCAAGAGGAACAACATGAGAGGTGAGCGGGAAAGCGAAGGGAGGCATTTACTTGACAAAAGTCGATAAATACTCGTCTTTTGTCGACATTTGCAACGAAAAGAGGAGATACGCGGCCGACTTTTCTTGGTTCATCGACATCATCGTTATCATCATCATCATCATCACCGTCGTCGTCGTTTCGTCGTCGTCGTGTGACCTCCCATTGTATAAAGTTGGCTTACCTGCAGTGCGTTTTGGTCACGGCACCGTCATCGGGGAGACCAAGAAAGCTTCGCTTTACAATTATGTGTCCTCTTTCTTCTCTACTGCACTGTCGTTTGTTCTGCCCCTCGCCTCAGCAAGGCTTCAAGCAACCGGCACAGAGATGTTTCGATTTCGATTTAAGCCTCGTATGTTTACGCCTAAAATGCACACGTCTTAACCCTACATAACGTGCGTAGCATATATCAAACAACGAAGTTAGTACCGAGTGGTTTGAGCATGATGATCTGACGAACGTCTGCCGAAGGGGAGTATTTTTGCATGCCGATCCGCAACATTGCGTTCGTTTTAGTAAAATAAAATTTAAAAATGATCCAGTTAAGTTAGGTAAAGTTTGGTTTAGGTTAGGTTTCAGAGGGGTGAGAACGCGAACCTACCCGCCGCGGTGGCTCAGTGGCTAAGGCGTTGCGCTGCTGAGCACGAGGTCGCGGGTTCGATTCCCGGCCGCGGCGGCCGCTTTTCTGATGGAAGCGAAAAGCAAAAACGCCCGTGTGTACGAGATTTCGGCGCACGATAAAGATCCCCAGGTGGTCAAAATTAATCCGGAGCCCTCCACTACGGCGCGCCTCATCGCCTGCGTCGCGTCGGCGCGTTAAACCCCACAATCAATCAAGAACGCGAACCTATCATTATACCCGCAACATTAGGATAGCCACGCTCAGTCTTGTTCGCATCCAATTAAAGCTAAAATATCAGCCTTAGCAGTAGAGGAACGCCGCAAGGCTCAGCATTATCTCCCTACCTTTTCAATATGGCACTACTGGATCTACCCAAGAAACTAAAGGAGATAAAGGAGCTGAAATTCAGTTTTTATGCAGGCGACATCACGCTCTGGACTAATAATGGCAGTGGCGGAGAAATACATGAACGACTACAAACGCGCCGTAGATACGATAAACGCATTCATCCCTCCTATGGGTCTGACCTGCTCCACGGAGAAGTCAGCACTACTTATCCTCCGCCCTGCACACCGCACGCGGTGGTCATTGTCCACTGATGATTCCCAGATTGAGCTGCATCGCGCGGGAAGAAGCGTACCCACACCACGGAACACGTAACACGGAAATCATAAAGGCATGAGGCAAGCAAACTACACAGACCATCCGCCTTATCTCTCGCATAACGAGCAGAAAATGGGGGATGAAAGAAGAAAACACCATAAAACTCGTCCAGGCTTTCATCATTAGCCGCATCATCTACGTCACCCCTTACCTTCATCTAAATAAGGAGGCTGGGGAAGAAATAAATTCAACAATATGATTAAGAGAGCTCATAAACGAGCTATTGGACTGCCAATGTCAACCCCTAATGGCAGGTTCGATGGCTTGGGCCTTAAAGGAGACATGAAGAGAAAATACAACTTCGTGTAATTTGGGAGAACTTGGATTCAGTATCTCACTCAGCTCCATTACAGCCAGAAAAGATGTTTTGTAACGAAAAAGAAGCAAGAAGTATTTAAAAACTTTCAAATTTTGCGCCACAGTGACGTGTTATGAGCAAGAATGACGTCATACGGGCCAACAATAAAACCTATTTTTCAGTGAATTAACTGCATGCTAGCATTCAAGTGATGCGGTCAAATGGAACTAGAACCCCATTACAGACGTCCAGTCATGTGTTGTCGCGACAGGTCAGTTAGGCGGCCGCCAATCGCGCAAACAAAGTTCCGTGATGTCATATAAAAGTTGCGGGAAATTGGCTAGGGGGTCGCGACTGCTTCACATGTACGCTTTCTTTAATATCTCCGTTATGTGTTCGAAGATAGCGATGATATTGGTATCATTGCTATCGGGACTAAGCAGTTTTCTAATAAACCCAACTTGTATTTTGACTTCATGGTTCCTTTAACAACCGCATCGAGGAGCTCATAAAGGCACAGCAAATATCACAATTTGAAAGTCTCTCCAAAACTCATACGTGGCGACACATCCTAAGAGAATTCTGCATTCCGTACGAATCGACACAAGCCGAAGCTGTTGATATACCCGCCGCTCTACGAGTGCTCGTATACGTATACTACGTCCCTACTCTTAAACATGGATACGACATATATCAAGGCCGGGAGAACGGCGAGAGCACAAGCCTTCACAAAACAAGATGGCAACGATCCCGAAACAGCATTTGTAGATGCAGCGGACTATCCCGATAACAATACCATGGCCGTGGTGGTAGTAGACCACACGGGACAAACGCTCTCCTCGGCGACAGTTCTCACAAAAAATTACATCTTTATAACAGGCAGCAACCGCTATAGCGATCCTCACAACTCGAGCCAGATACATAATCAGTGACTCCAAGGCCGCCAACGTAGCCACAGCAAAGGACAGATATCACAAGCCACCGGAAGAATACTTCAACAGCTACGAGCACCAAATTACAGGACAATTAAAATCATCTGTACTTCTGCACACGGTTGCAGGGCAACGAACAGGCCCACACAGCTGCTTACGAGATCGGCACCCGAGCAGCAATTGTCCCCCCCCCCCCCCCTACCCCCGCAGTGGCAACAGAGCAAGTTCAACATCCTCAACTCGTACAAAGAGATACCAAACTACTACAAACATAGCAGATGTGAATTCTCAGCCGCCCATTGCACACTCAACGCTGCACAGGCCAAGGCACGGAGACTTCATCCAAATACCTACCCGAACCCGGTGGCCTGAAGTCACTTCCACCCAGAAATATTCTCGGATAAGTGCAAACACTGCGGCCACCGCGCAGATCTCACCCACATTATGTGGAAATGCCAAGGAAAATCACGGAACAAGACCTTCCTACCCGCCATATACATCAAACATCTAGAGCCCTGGGAAGCCCTGCTGCGCAGTTCCGATCCACTAACGCAGTTACGCCTTGTCCAGATGGCCGAAGGAGCCGCCAAGAACCAAGATCTCCGGGCTGATTAACGGGGCAAAGAGAGCCGATGCTCTCTACTTCGGGGCAAACAAAGCTATCTCTCTCTCTCCCTCTCTGCGGAGCGAGCTGCAAATAGATCCTCTTCTGCCAAACAAGGACCGTGAAACTTTGCAAATTTGGTGACGTTAGCACTGTTTTAAACGAGGAAAATGCCCAGAGATTTTTTTCACGCACTTACGAAAGCCGTCACTTCTTTCACACCGAATAATTGCTTAAAACTTACAATACCTGTATCATCGTATTCCTGTACTCTCATTAGACCACGTTCGCTAATTACACACCAAAATATTCAAATCAAATCAATCAAATCAAATTTTATTTTCAACAATACAGTGTTGAAGGTCACGTTCCAACATTCACGTTCCGACATTCACGTTCCAACATCCACGTTCCGACAATGTGAAAAGCCAGCCACACTTCACCCCATGTCCACAGAAAACAGCGATTGATACCATCCCCAATCCCAGGTACGAGCAGTGGGAGGGATACCCGAGAAGCTCCCTCCCTGAGGTCCACCTACGGTCGGTGGATCTTGATCTTGGCGACGGCAGATCTGGGATTGATCTAGGGCAGATCTTGGATTGGATTGGTGGATTGATCTTGGGCGACGGCAACAAGACCAGTGAGGGTCCTGGACTAAAGACCCTGCCCACAGCGTACGATGCTGCTACAGAGAAGTATGTTTCTCCTCCTCCAGCATTTAGGGCATCCCGTGACTTTCATGCGATTTTCAGTAGTTGGCCACGCCGCTAAGTACTGAAAAGTTATTGGGTGTTCTTCAAGATCTGCTCGCCCAGCTAGCATTAGAACCTCGCGGTGAATACAAAGAGGGGATATTAGTGGGACCCAGAAACATGGAAGACGGCAGGCAGGCAATTTCGACGAATACTTACCCAAGAGCCCTACAGACTTTAGCCTCATAAAAAATAGATTTATACCCCACATAAAACAATTTTACCACTCCCCTGTGCTCAGCGCGCGCCGCGCAGCGCCTCAGATTGGTGGGCATTTAAAAATGGCCGACATGACCCCGGCTTCAACGGTTTTCACCACCGCCGCATTCACGCGGATTCAAGTTTTTACGTGATTCCTAGCTCTCAACACTCAGGGTCAAAAAGGTCGAAAACGCCCGCTTTTGGTGTGGTGCCGCCATTCTTCCTACAGCCAGCTTAACTGAGAGGACAACTGTTCCACTCCTTTAGAGCTCAAACGACCAGCATTCTTTCTTATTCATTTCCCACAAACATTCACCCCTGAAAAAATGTAAAGAGGACGCTGTGGGCTGCGGAACGGGCGTAGAAGAAAAAAAAAAGAAGAAAAAAAAAACAAGAAAGCACAGTATATGCCTGGGAGGATCTTGGCCCTCGGCACTGTCACGTCTTTCCACAGCAGTTGTCCGCACTATACCGCGGCACACGGAAACGTGGGGGTGGAGGAGATGGAAGCGTTGAGGAAACGTTCTTTAAACGGTCCCACGCCTTGTTTTATTTTTCTCTCCTTGTTTTTGAGTGCGCAGTCGTGTGCGCGCGCCCCTCTCGGGTGGCGGCGGCGTGGTGCTCTCGATTACTCGTACACGTTGTGTAACCACCCTCTTCCCACGCGTCCACACACGTGCCCGGGCACAAAGGCTGCCGACGACGATGACCGTGCGACATTGTAGCTCACGACCGCCTCTTGCTCCTACGCTCAGCCGGTTTGTCGTCGCGGGAATGGCAAAGTGAGGGGAGGAGGGCTCTGTTTGCTGCTTCGTTTTCGGTCGTTGCCATTCTGCGTTGCTTGGGTTTCCAGCATGTCTGACCGGCTGAACTAACCGCCCGCATTGGCGCGGAAAATAATTACATCTACGAGACGTATCAAAGATGTAAACGTGTAAGCAAGCAATAGACCTGAAAATCTTAAGATGAATGTGGCTAGTTGTTAAGTAGTCCTTCCAAACTGCGCTGGTTGTTTCGACCATAGAGTTTCATAGTATTATACACTAGAGGGAAATCTGGCGCTGTAATCGCGGGCCGTCGTGGGCGCCGCGTACTTGACTTGGCTAGCCACATGGCTTCTTTCTTGGTCTCGCAGCCGAAATGAACTAAAAAAGGGAATCTTTTCATTTTCTTGCTCATCTTGCTTGAAGCTTCCAAATATTCTCTGGCAAATAAATTTTTGGAGCTTCAATTTTAAAATATCAAGACAAATTTAAATAATCTTCTACAGTATTATTGTTTCATTTTTGCAGCCAGAGGCAACCAGGCAACTTTCCAGCCTGTTCATGAGCCATGCCAAGGACAAGTAACGTGCCTGCCCGGTACATGGCGGAACCGGCTCGCTGAAGCGCGACTCGCCGAGACAGTGGCGCCAGATTTCCCTCTAGTATATATTAGCATGAAAACTCTGTTGTTTCGACGACGAAAGAAACCCCCGTTGCGCCTTGTCCCGTTCTCTTGTCCTGTCATCGTCTAAATGAAGAGAAAGAGAGAAGACAGTACAAAATTGTTTAGAATCAGACGGAGGTGATGTGTACAGCTTTATCCCAGGTTGTCTTTTGAAATGCAGAGACCCAGTACCTTCAAAATGTAGGACAGGTGAGAAAGGATGTATAAGCCTGAGTCAGCCAGGTAAGACTCAGATGGATGCGCGCCTTTGTTTTTTGGGTGCACTGCAGGTATTTGGGAAATAATGTGGGGGCATTCCCAAAATTCGTGGCCAGCATTGGTTTGATTGAATGTAAGGTTTAACGCGCCGACGCAACGCAGACGATGAGGCGCGCCGTAGTGGAGGGCTCCGGAGTAATTTTGACCGCCTGGGGATCTTTAACGTGCGCCGAAATCTCGTACACACGGGCGTTTTTGCCTTTCGCCTCCATCAGAAAAGCGGCCGCCGCGGCC
Source organism: Haemaphysalis longicornis (assembly GCA_013339765.2). Taxonomy (NCBI): domain Eukaryota; kingdom Metazoa; phylum Arthropoda; class Arachnida; order Ixodida; family Ixodidae; genus Haemaphysalis; species Haemaphysalis longicornis. The sequence continues at coordinate 42,616,632 of CM023457.1, read as the reverse complement.
GGGAATCGAACCCCCGTCCTTGGGCTCAGCAGCGCAACGCCTTAGCCGCTGAGCCACCGCAGCGGGTGGTCAGCATTGGGATAGCCTCCATAGTAGTTGCAAGGTGGAAGTTCGGTCCCATAAAAGGTAAGGATGCGTAATCTGATCGCTGTGAGTCGGGTGTTTGTGCCTGACGACGTAGTGCGTCTTGTTGTCTAGTTAGGTCGTGATGTGGGATGGGGAACGCTAATCAAAATGATGAAAATTGTATAACAAAAAGAAATGTTCAGTAACGAAACGGGAAGGACAAACAAAGCTGACTGTAACCCCCCCTTCACGACTGCGACTTGAGTGTGGAAGAATACAGGGTTAGTCAGAATTTCGAAGCAAGCGGTGAGAAACGCAAAGTTGTGAACGCAGGCGACAAAGACGCGGAAACCCGCATGCCCATGTGCGTACACATGTTCAGTCTTTGCCAAACATTTCTAGGCCGTGCGAAAAGTTATCAGGCCACAAATAATTCAATGTACAAGCTTACCGAACGAGTGAGACTGAAATGATTTACACCAGGAAGCTGGCGACAGTACTTCAAATAATTCGGTCCTACTCGAACGTATAATTGCTTTGCTTTAAGTTCCTTGTGGCGGCGAAGCATTTTACGCGTACTAAAAAAATTGGGCCCATCTCCCCGCGAGGGGGACTCGAGTAAATGCGTCGCATAGGGGGTGGGTGTATTGCGTTAACGTTTAGTGTTTGGGGAGTTGGTGGTAGTGAATGCGTTGTATCAGCAGCTTCTTGACGTAGTTTGAATGAGTCAAGGATTTGTTTTGTGGCGCAGTGGGAAGAGCACCATGTACCTCGCGTACCACCCGCAGGGTCGAGGGATCGAAACCAGGCGCCGGATAGTATTTTTTTATATAGTGTAGGGGGAAGGGTGCGGACACCGACGGTGCGGACCACGACGGACGTCAACGCGGGTGACATCGTGAGTTACTGAAATGCTCTGCATTTAAAAAATCTGAAAAAGTCTGTACGCATTCACGTGCGCGCATCAATCGCGTGCACGGTGATACCACTGATGAGCTCGAGAAGGAAGATTCCTTCGGGCTCTCCGCCACATCGCATAAGTTGGCATGGGAAGGTCTGGTAAATCTGTCAACCGCCTTGGTGACGTATGAATCTACGTATATGCAAACCGACGGGAGCGGGATCGAGGTGTTGCGCGATTCTCTCCGCAGACATCCACGCTTACGTCTGGAGAAACGCAAGGCCTCGCGCTAACCAGGGAGTTGACGGAGATTCCAGGCCGAACGTGACGCCGGGCGCCTTCGTAGCGCGCTTACGTGCAGCCTCTCCGGTGGTGGTGGCCTAGACACTTCTCTCGTTCTTTCGAGCTTTTCTTCCTTTTCGCAAGGTCTGCAGCAGATTAACCTCTGGCCTTTCCGCCGCCCGATCTCCACGCCTAAATTGGGGTCGCAACCGGTGGGGGCAAGGGAACGCGCTAAATATCCCGTTAGCCCTTGCGGAGGCGCAGTTCTCCCGTGAATGCGTGAGTTTGTTCGTGTTAGAGAGAGAGAGAGAGAGAGAGAGAGAGAGAGAGAGAGAGAGAGAGAGAGAGAGAGAGAGAGAGAGAGAGAGAGAGAGAGAGAGAGAGAGAGAGAGCAACCCGCTGCGGTGGCTCAGTGGCTAAGGCGTTATGCTGCTGAGCACGAGGTCGCGGGTTCGATTCCCGGCCGCGGCGGCCGCTTTTCTGATGGAGGCGAAAAGCAAAAACGCCCGTGTGTACGAGGTTTCGGCGCACGTTAAAGATCCCCAGGTGGTCAAAATTAATCCGGAGCCCTCCACTACGGCGCGCCTCGTCGCCTGCGTTGCGTCGGCGCGTTAAACCCTACAATCAAATCAATGGAGAGAGGGAGCACCGCCGCTCACATTCGCACGTCAATTCCTGTACGCACGTAATTAGGGGACACTGAAGTTAGGTGTAATCATTGTGGGATCAGTGATTACGCTACCAGATTGAAGTCTACAGTGTGCCGGCCATGTCCTGAGTTTTTTTCTGATAATTTACGTGAATTTTTCTTTGTGAGCAAAGCGAGTTAGAAAGTGCAGCTTCTTCTCTAGAGCCTCTGACGTCACCCTTGACGACAGAGTGGTAATTGAGCGCACGACTGAATTAAGTGACTTCCAAGCATGCTTAACCCGTGTAAATTATGCGCAAATAAACAAAAAGTCGGGTTAACCAGAAGATACACCAGAATCACTGTTTTGAAAACTGGGTCTGCCTGAAAATGCAGTGAAAACGGGTGTGACGTCACTGCAGTAGTTGCTGCGACAGTCGTAAACGGCGCATGGCATGTTCACTTCTGCCGCCGAGAACAGATAAACCAAGAACGTACACTTCTTCGACAAACTGCGAAATGCATGCAGCAATAGCTGATCCCCAGAACGACGCCGAGGCACGCGCCGCGGCGCGTAAAAACGTCGTTTAAATAAAGTTTATGCAATACAACCCAATCCAATCAGAGAAATCACCTTCAATGCCGTCCAGGTATATCAACGTTTCCACAAAACGTTTAATACAAGTGGCACGCAATAATTGCTTTAAAATGTGTAAGCATATGACTGGAAAATTTTCGTCTATACCGTAACATCGCCAAATGTGAGCGAGACATTTTTGGTCTTCAGCGATGTCGTAGCGCGGGCCAGTCCAACAACACGCCGGAGCCTCGTTATCCAAACTGCTCCTTTGAGCACACCTATTGGCCGATCAGGTGCGTTGCAGCGAAGAAAGCCCACCGCAGTTATTTTTTACAGCGAAGCTGTGTATGGCCAGAGCTCCATGCATTTTTGTTCTGCGTTCCGGCGCCTTGCGGCAAAGCTAACTTTACCCATGTGTCTTTGAAGCGGGATGCATTCGTGGACGTGAGTTTGTATGTTTGTTTGTTTCTTGCTCCCTTATAGGCGGCTGCTACTCGTCAAAAAAAAAAGCCGTGTTCTCCATATTAAATTTCACTTGTCGTTACGGAGAGGACCGAATAGCTGCACCGAATAAGAGTGGAGCTTTGCTCTACGAAGCTCAGAGTTTTCATGTCAGTTTTCATGTCATGTCAGAGAGCCCACGATGCGGCGGTGGAGCTTGTCCTTCCCGTCCCAACATGGGAGTGGCCCGGGGCTTCATCACCCCCCTGGAAAGGGGCATCGGAATCCCTCAAAACCACCAATAAAGTTCCGTTGTCCGTCTGCCTTAGGCCGGACGCCGGGGACGTCCAAAATTTGCAAGTGCGCGGTACGGGCAAAGGCTCTCTGCTTTGACGCTCCGTGCCCCAATTCTTCCCCACGAACGAATACGTCTACACCCCGGCACCAGCCCATTGCATTTACCGCGATTGAAAGCCGTCAAGGAATGGCTAGCGGCAGCACCAGTTCCGCCAAGAGCTCGTACCTTTGTTCAACAATCCGTCTCACCTCCGCTAAACTGGTCATCCACTTTCACAGAATGGAATAGCTCCTGATTTTCAGAATGATGTGGATACATATCGACCACAACAGCTGCTGTGTTCTCGACTACCGCAGTGCATGCCGGTCACTCTCGCTTTCGCATGCACTCGCGGATGCGACCCCCCAGACAAAGGGGCAGCCCGAAACACATGCACAGGCTCAACTCGGGCCGCGTTGACAAATTTGGGCCTCCCTCCTCTCCCACGGAGCCGGCCGCCATTAGAGAGTACAAAAGAAGCGGCAGTGGCAGGGGAAAGCTTTCGGAAAGGGCGGCGGCGCTAACAGGAGCGACAAAGAAGGACGTCCGCCTTGATTTAGGCCACTCGCCAACAGCCGCCGCGTCGCCTCGTGTGAGAGCAGTCTAATTGGCGCCAACGACGTTCGGACGACGACACCACCACTGTTTATCTCGCCTCGCCCCCCTCTCTATCTCGGTATCTCCCCCCGCGAGTAGCACGCGTGCGGTTAAAAGTAACTTGCACCGAGGAGGAGGGGGCGCGTGATTTAACGGGGTGAGAGGGCAGCGTCGTCTGAAAAGGACATCTGACGAGGAGCACGCGAGAGCTGTCTGTCGCTCTGTGGATGGGGGTGTGACACCGACGCTGCAACATGTTTGTCCCTTTGGGCTGGTTGTGCGGGGAAGTTGGACGACCAGGAAGGAAACAGGCAGGAAGGGAGGACTGTTCTTGGTCCGTGTCTCTGCGCGTCAAGTTGCCGCCTGACCATTCCGCGCGAGCCTTATTAGTAGCCTTCGGGTTCGTATTCACATGGGAATCTTCTTGGAGGATCCACGCTTATTCTGTGTAAAATAGACCCGTACGTGACAGTGAGGACGTCCGAACCTGAAGGTACTAACCGGCTGACTAGAGGCGTTCTGTCAGAGTCTGCGGCTTAACACGGCGTTTACAACCTATGTACACCTATATCGTGCAGGCTAGGCCTCAAGCCCGTATCATGATTCTTGTGGCTTGCCGGAAGCCATTGAACAATGGTGCTGCGCTCACACTGAAGCAATATGCCGTTCAAATATGAACGGCATACCATGAGCTAGTTACACTATGCCTGATGCTTGGACCGGAGCACTCTCCTGGCCTTCAGCGCAAAGCTCCAGCTTCCTTACTTCACTAGATTCCCGGACTAGGCAACCACTCTTACTTCTGGCTTAATAAAGTTTCGTAGTGGGGACTACACTCTAAGGACTTAGCGTCACTACGAAAATTCCCCCTTGAGGAAGGCGTGGCCCCTTTTACTGACACCCTAAATCAGGGTGCTATTAACAAATTTTATTTTTTAAAGGGCCGAAGCTCTTTAGAATCAATTTTTCGTGGCAGTTTAAAATACCAAGAAATTGCCGAGCGCGCCTGTGAGCGCGGGCCTGCGGCCACCAAACAGTTAACAACACAAGAAAACCCTACCGCTCCGTGTGCGTCCCTTTGCGGCCGCCAGGTCCCCTGCGCACGTTCGTCAAGCCAAGCATCCCCTTAGGAGATGGCCAAGATTGCATGACACCCACGGGTCTTGAAAAAAGAAAGCCAAAGCGCTCGTCCTTTTCTGTCCCAAATCAAAAAAAACCGTTGCCGGCTGGCACCGTAATGCGGGCCTTTTGGCGCAAATAGAAATTAAAAAAAAAAAAGGCTCCGTGGTGTGGGCCTCGCGGAGGGAAAAGGGCCAAGCGTACGGCACGTTGAAGTCAAGAATCACCAGATGGGAAGAAGGATGGCCCAAGATTGAGAACACCAAGAAAGAGGAGCGGAGGGCAGCGAACTCCTCGGAGACGAAGAAAAGAGCTCGAGGCGAGCCCGGGCGGGCGTCCACGATGGGAGGTCACCAAGTAAGAGAGAGGAAAAAAAAAGACGAGATGGACGGAGAGGGAGAGGAGAAAGAGAGGAAGAGCGAGGAGGAGAGGGAAAGAGAGACAGAGAGAAAAGAGAGAGGGGAGAGAGAGGGGAGGAGAGAGGAGAGAGAGAGGCTCACCCTTATAGAAACCCAATGATGGAGTAAAGGTCGTTGCGGCGCGAAGAAGAAGAAAATTTAGCGGCAATCGTGGACTTAAACCGTCGTGATGGTCATGGAGGTTGCGTACAGCTTCGCTACCTCCAAGTCTTACGCGTTAGCGTGAGCTTCCTTCATTTTTTATTCTACTTTTTATGTAATAGTCGCCTTCATTCTGCCATTTTCCCTATCTCGATCCCCCTAAGTCTCCGCAGGTCGTCTTCACCACAGTGCTCCAGAATGACCATGGGCTTCGAGTGATCCTATGATTTGTGTATAAAAAAAAAAAGTGCATGTGCGGATGGACAACACGTAATGGCGTTTTCCATTACGCCGTGTCCCTGTACGGACGCCCTTTTCATTAAAATTGAATGCTCGGCCACGTCATTCGTCGAATTTGCAACATTAGGCCACCTAGATTGGTCATTCTGGAGCACTGTGGTGAAGACGACCTGCGGGGACTTCTTACACTGCTCCCCGCAGAGTAGCATGTCGGCGAACGCATGTCGGCAAAGGTCTCTTCGTTTTCCTCTCCAATAAAGACCCTCTCTCACTACCTGAATAACGAGACTCGTCGTGTGTGACTTGCGCATATGTGTATATGTGACTTGTTTCTGAAATGAAACATACGCACTTGCAGTCGACTCCCGTCGATTCGGGGGAGGGTCACCAGAACTTGGTCGATTTGAGCCACAAATTGAATTGTCTAAGGACACCCGCTGGTGTGTGAGTAGTGCGTAAGAGCCCACTACCCTCCAGTGGTGTCCAACACGGGCATAATATAACTTATCTCTATTTCGCTTTAGTATCGCACGGGTTTTCACTTGGTGTGGAGAAGTAAAAGAAATAGCAGGAATATGTAACATATACCGGCTTGTGCATGCATCATGCTTACACAGACAAAAAAAAAAAAACCCGGGCCATCTCCACTAACGTGAAACCTGGTGAGGGCCGAAGCATGCTGTGTATAAGTGAATTCTTGGCGCCTGGGCGTTTTTTCCAACGGAGATGAAACCGTTGAGGGGTAGCGGTATGCAGCTTTCCTGTAAAAGTCTGTCTTTGAAGCACGAATCTCTCAATTAGCGCGAGGGGCAAACGAGGAGTGTCCCGGTGCTTTTTTTAGTACGCGTTACGAAGCTATGCAGCGCGAGGCATAAACGAGTGTCCCGGTGTTTTAGTACCGTGACTACATGAGACGACGATTACGAAACGACGACAGGAGAGGCCAACAGCCCCAGCCCCTAGAAAGACTTGTGAATCCGCACTGTCCTCTACCCCACAAGCAAGTTTACAAAATTACTGATAGTAACCCACAGCCAGGCTCAGTACGTCTAGCTCACTTTACTCAGGCGATACACACACGTTTTCTTCTCTTTTCTCTCCTCCCTTCTCCTCTCTATCCCTCTACCCCCCCCCTCTCTATCTCGCTCTCTCTCTCTCTCTCTCTCTCTCTCTCTCTCTCTCTCTCTCTCTTCCGTTCACCTTGTTTCTTTTCTACAACTGTTTTCTGGCACATTTATATCGTTAGAGTCTTGATGTTCTTGTACGGAGCCGTAAATGATTTCTCCCCCCTAATTGCATTCACGATGTCGATTGTGTCACGCGTGCAGACACTTGCAAGTGCATTCGAGGACGAAGCAAAGGCTGCGATTTCTCTTCCCTATAACCAAATAAATAAAGGCAGTTATGAAGGGGAAAAGCTGCTAGTTAAAGTAGATGGAGCCTGGCTAAAGATAGAGTTGGAAAAGCCGGGCTGACCTCTCTGAAAAAAAAACTATCCGGACGCTGAAAGCAAGCGCGCTCAGGTTTTTACAACCACGAAAAACAAGAAAGGAAAGTCGAAAGGTCAGCGGGCAAGAAATTAGAGTAGGAGAAAAGCGGTGACTGAGGAGAGTGTGTATGTCAGGATCAGAGGATGTATTTCAGTATTTTAGCTGAACCGTCAGCGGCCGCAGCAGCAGTGATGGTCGCGGGACGCGTCAGCCAAGGAGCACCTGCAGAGGCTCCGTCCGGTGGCGTAGCGCATGGTCCACACCCGGGCAATGCGGTCGTGCTCTTCCCTGTTGTTGAGGTACAGCGAGGCGATGTCGAGCGAAAGCGGCTGCGTCGGGGTGCAGTCGGCCAGAAGCGACGAGATGGATAGCAGCAGCTTGGCCACGGTCAGGGCCGGACTCCACCCGCTTCTCTGCAGGATGTCCACGCTGATGTTCCCTCGGCGGTCGAAGTTGCAGTGGTAGATGCGCGTGCGGAACCTCACCCTCGGAGGCTGGAACGGGTATTCCTCGGTGAACATCAAGTCGAGGAGGAACTTCCCCCCTTCGTAGGGCGAGCCCTCGGGCCCGATGATGCTCGCCGCCCAGTCGTACAGGTTAGCCCCCTTGGGCCCCGCGCTGCAGTTGGGCGGGGGATCCCGCTGTAAGTCCAGCAGCTCTTTCTGGAGCCTTTTGGTGCTTGCGTCTGCAGCCATTCGATTGCGGCTACTCTACTCGGCTGACCAGGAGCGCCGGCTTCTGTCTCGTGTGATTAAGAATAGGTTAGGCCTAACTCGTTCGGGGGGATGGTACTACCGTAGACGTCAGCAGCGCTTACTCCCCCGTTGTACGTGCACGCAGCAGTTCCGTCGGGTGCCCACGCAAGCTCTCCACGCAGTTCTCGGTGGTGTATACCGCGTAGAACGAAGAGGGCGGTTCACGCTGAAGCCCTCTGCGAACCACCACGCAGCCTCGCTGGAACACTGTCCGATGGTGGCGCCACCCGCTCACGCGCGGTGAAATTCGCCTAGCCATGTTCCCATACTAATGATATTTTCCTTCGTGAAATGTATGCATATATACGTAAGAAAACGTTTTTTACGCACAGGGAATTTCTCTGTGGGCTTTTTTAGGTGGTTTTAGCGCGGTCAGCCTGCGGCCCGCTATAAACGTAACATGTTCCTAGCTAATGCTGTGAAGAGCGCGTCTGCTGCTCAGTTGGTTGGTGCCTCAAAGCTTGAAACATACCCACGCGGGGGATTGACCCGGGAGGTATGTGCCAAACTAGGATGCGATGCGTGACCTAGGTTTATTTTGATACCAAATTAATAAAAGCAAAGAGAAAAAAAAAACTAGGAATGAAAAAGTATAGTCCGGAAGAGAAACAAATAAATGCGAAGAAGTGCTGCCTAGCAGGAAACATTTACCTGTCGCCACAACTGTAAGAATGAAGGGCGCACACAACACCCCTGTGGCAAACTCCTATCGGGTAGAGGCGCCTAGTGAAAGAACATCGGAAGTGCATGGAAAACCGATTTAAAGTTGCTTCTTGATGCGTGCGTCGCATTGGGGAGAAGCTGCGGCGATTGAAACGAAAGTGTTCAATAGTTTCTGGTTCATTTGAAGAAAGGGCATTGAGGAAGTTGAAGGCAAGCCAGATTTATGAAGATGAAAATTGAATAGAATAATCCAACATCGAAGTTTAGTGACCGCTACATCGCGTTTCCTAAATACACAAAACACTGGCTTCCGTGAATAAGAGAGATGTGGTTATAATCAGTCGGCGTCTTGCCCATGACTCTGTAGTGTCGAAAAAACCTGAATCTTGTCCCCGATCTCAATTGGACATACCACGTACACCGGGTCGCGGGTTGACAAACCTGGCCACTTAGTAAAAGGTGCTGTTGGGCTAGTTGGTACATACTGAATGGGCCTGTCTCGTCTGCCACCGTCCTTGTCTTTTTATTGCGCTAAGCCCCCCATTCTGGTTACCTAGACGTATCCCTATACCGGTTCGCTTGGACCACGCTTTATTTTTTTTTTAATTCGAAAGTTTGCCCTGTGGCATAACGATACACGAGTTCACAGGTACGCAAACAAGTTGGCTTCGTGTTTAAACTCCAAGAGTTATCGATTGAATTGTCCATAAACCTAGCGCTGCAGACCTGTATACGGCGGCCATGATGGAGGCCGATTGCACGAAAACTTTCTGTTCTCTTGAGGAACTGCTAAACAGGCTTCTCTGTTCGGCCTCAGTGATTTAGTCTGACTCAGTGCCCTCAGGTCGTCGGTTTACACGCGAGCGAACTCTGTTCGAGCCCCAGTAAGTTTTTTTTTTTTTTTTTTGTTTTTTTTTGAAGCAACGTGTTCTCTCGTGTCAACTGTGCGACGCATTTTTATTGAAAATTAAAATACCGTAAAGTTCCGAAAAAAAAACGCCCACCCAAAATACAGAGATATCAAGTGAAAAATCCGGGATGGGCGATCTTTCGGGCCTTATGCAAAAAACTAGGAAAAACGTGCCCGCACCGCCAAACAAAACTGCGGAGATGGCAAGGAAAAATACGAGACGGGCGAACTTTCGGCTCAAGTGCTGAAAGGACAAATAAATGACCGCATCAACATACGAATAGATGATTCGCGTTGATTTTGTTCACTCATCGGCGCTAAAGCCATCGACTTTAGGGGGTGGGGGCGATCTTTAGGGTGTTTTAGTAAATTGAATATTTCACACCTAAAAGGTGGTGGGCGATGTTTCGGGGGTGGGCGTTCGCTCGGAACTTTACGGTAGTTTGGTATCATTTAGTCAGGGAACAAACGCCTGTTAACGACATGTTAGTAGAAATTAAGAAGAAGAAATGGGTGTGGGCAGGGCATGTAATGCGAAGGCAAGATAACCGTTGGTCATTAATTGTAGCAGAGTGGATCACTGGAGAAGGCAAGCGTTGCAGGGGGCGGCATAAAGTTAGATGTGCAGAGGAGATCAAGAAGTTTGCGGGGCAGTTAGCACAGGACCGGGATAATTTGAGATTAATGGGAGAAGCCTTTGCCCTGCAGTGGGCGTAGATAGGCTGGTAGTGGTGGTGGTGGTGGTGACGACGACGACGACTATGATGATGATGATGATGGTGGTGGTGGTGGTGGTGGTGGTGGTGGTGATATCATTTAGGTGGTTTTAGCCTACAAACACATTTATTTGCAAAGTGAACGAGTGAAGAAGTGGAAAACGATTGCTCGCTGAACGAAAGCTCTGCCGAAACCGTTGTTCTGACGAGCGATTTATCTTTGGCGTAATAAGGCTTCCGTGACCTCGCCGCACGAATTAGCCGGCCCTCGGCGCGGGCGGCGTTCGGTAGCACGACCGTGACGCGAACACAACGAAAAAGCAATCGCAAAGCTGCCTTGTCCGGAACGAGCCGACTGTTGATGGATTATGCAAGCCGCTCGGCTCAAAGCAGAGCGTGCCTAAAGCGCGAAGGGCGGCCTTTCGCTGCGGTCACACCGGCGCGCAAGTATGCAACGCACTACGTTTACACGCTACCGCAAAAGCGTGAGCTGTCTCAGGCCCCGCTAACGTCACGAACTTGTTACTGCCCTACTTGGCGCGCCGAGAAGCGAGCTTGAAAACAACGGTGATGGAGACGCGGGGGGATCTGCCACACAGCGACGTATACCCCGGGGAGTTTAAATGGCCGTGCACGCAAGCAAAATACAAGCTTGTTTCTTTGTCCCGATAACAGTGATTATTCAAACTAATAATCGAGATAATAAAGAAAGCATAAAGAATTGGCCGCGTATCTGCTCCTTTCGTTGCAAATGTCGTCAAAAGACGATAGACTTTGTTGACATTTGCCAAGGAAATGCCCCCCTTTGCTTTCCCGCTCACCTCTCATGCTGTTCCTGTACCGTCGCGCTCATTTTCCAAGGTAAACACACCAAAGGTTTGCGCAAGGCGATTTGAATTTACCGCGTTCCACTGCTACAGGCCGGGTTCCTCGATGCCAGCTGCAGTACGGGGGAGACGCGCGTGAATGGAGGCGGCCGACTAGAAGGTTTATAGAGCCGCGTGGCCGTGCTCCACGTGCGTTCCAAGCAGAACGTGGAACCTAGCTAGTGAAACCTTTCGTTGCTGTTGCCGCGTGATTTTTTTATATGCCGCCAGGAGGAGGCGGTTTTCTGCAGTAGATGTAGAATATCATTTATTATCGAAAAACCAAGCATCCATGAATTTTTTAATAAAGGAACACTGTAAATATCCCTTGTGTACTAATTTCCTGCCTTATATTTGCGTAATGTCTTGTTCAACAAAGTTGACAAGTATGAACATATAAACCGGGCTTAGACGTTTACATGTGGCTGTGACTCACTATTGCGCAATATTAATTTTACTTTGGCCGGGTGGCTGAATCGAGTCACAGACAGACAGACGGACAGACAGACATACAGACAGACCAAAATTTCTGGGTTTAAGTAGCCCAAGAAAGAATCGTCTTTAAAAGCAGTGGCGATTCCGCGGCCTGTTTCCGATGATTTCTCTGAGACTTCACGGAATATCATTGTAATGGGAACAAGTTAAGAACGGCAACAGCTCACGAACGGTATCGCTCCGCAAAGCGAAGAACCCGGATGTCAACGGGCGCCCGCGTATTGAAAGGAGATTGCTATGAATGCGTGATATCGTCTGCCTTTTCACGTAGTTTGTTTGCCGTCGCTGAAGTCATTTATAAGCATACTAAGTTAAAAAAAAATCATGAAAGCGGCTCGTGCCGTGTTCGAAATATTCCCAGTAGCGCACTACTTGCACCGTGCTGAGTAACATCCGGCTGCGGTGATGAGGCACAGCGGCAACTACCGTTGTCGTTCCTAGCTTGGATGCTAACGTGTGAGTAACACACTCAGCCTCCTCGATTTACCCGTCCTGGACGATCCGCGGGCAGTCCGAGGACTGTGTTCGGACCGGAAGTCCCATAGGAACACAGAGAAACATCGAGCACCGGATCGCGTCTCGGGCAGTCCGCGGACGATCCGGGACTGATAATCGAGTAGGCCCACTGACGACTACGTTTTAGTGCTGGCCCATAATACGTCACTGCTGTCCAGATGACGTCACTGTAGCGCGAAATTTAAAAGTTCTTATTATTTTTCGCGTTTTTTTTTTTTTTTTCTCGGGTTAAGAAACGTCTTTCATGGCTGTGGTGGAGCTGGGTCAGTTAATAAATGCTAGCTCTTTCAAACTGAACAACGTTGTATTTTGTCTTCATGTCCCCTTTACGGATCCCGACTGAGTATTCGAACGGCGTTCCTTTGTTTCTGATCTTCCTTCTCGGCGAACCATATTCAAGGCCGAGTATCAGGCGTGTATATGGCGGGTAGTTTTGCGGAAACAATGGGCGCTATAGGCATTTTGCTATGCGGCCTTTGCAGGCGTGCTTATGGGCCTCGTATAGGCGTCGCTCGTTCGCTAAGCGACCCTTTCGACTAAATTACGCCGTCGCCTGCAGCTGAGTCGCTCCGCGGGAGACTGGCGTGGCGTTGTTATGGGGCCACCTTGAAAGAAATGGAATGGGGCCGCAGTGCACGCCTAAGTTAAGCACGCGCTTTTGTCTTTGACCTGCAGACAGCAACAATACTGCGCGCAGTGATGTGAAATGTCGGCTTCCGTTGACATTCGGTTTTGCTTGGCCCAATAACGGTTTAAAAAAAGACATTAGACAGGGCAAAGCGGCCGCAGCGCATAGTGCAAGCACGAACGGCACAGTGCGTGCTCACTTATCATAGTTTTCGACAACCACCTCCAAATACCGTTTTGCGAAGCGCTGAACCGAAAACTCTTCACGTAAAGGACGACTATTTTCCCGCCATTTTTTCGCGGGGCTACCATGGTTGCCAGACCAAGACTGCCCTCTTTTGATTTGCTCGCATCATACGTAAAGGCGCAGGGGTTTGTAACCAGAGCGGGCTGACAGATCCGCGGCCTTTACGGATGATGCGAGCTAATCAAAAGAGGGCAGTCCTGATCTGGCAACCATGGTAGCCCCGCGAAAAAATGGCGGGAAAATTTGCGGATACGCCAGCCGAAATGCTACCGACGAATATTCCCGGCGAAACCAGGCGAAGCCCGAAACAGTGCAACAAGAGAGAGCTCGAAAGCATTGCGTGTTTCCAAAAAGTTGCCTACGACTGGCCGCTAGGCGAATCTTAAAAATCAGTGTCTATTAAGGTCCAATGGGCAATGTCTAATCTATTAAACATTCTGATGTGAGTCTGACAAACCCGGCCAAGACGCTATCCATGATTGAAAACTTACGCCCCCGCTGTCCGTTTCCTATAATCTCCTCCCTCCTGTGCTATGAGCCCCCTTATTGAATAAAATCAATCAATCAATCAATCAATCAATCCTGTGCGGCCACCTGTAGGATTATGTAATTGGTCATGTTGTTATCATTGTAACACCTCCTACTCCTGCTTGGACCATTTTTGTGGCCTGCGCTATTTCACAATAAATAAATAAATAAATAAATAAATAAATAAATAAATAAATAAATAAATAAATAAATAAATAAATAAATAAATAAATAAATAAATAAATAAATAAATAAATGCAAACATGTCATTCAAGTTTTGCCGATGACGTTCATTGACTGATATCCAGTAAATCTACTTGCATTCGAAGCATGAGAAGGAAATGTTTTATGCGACGCAGGGATGGTTCACAGTTACGTATATCCGTCAACTTTTCTCAGAAATGTGCATGAAGAAATGATGTACTACTTCTAACAACAACCACTCGTGTGCTCGGATCAAACATAACACACTTATCACTGTTGTCTTTCAGATGTGTGTTTTTAATGCATCGCGTTCAGCCTGCTTTTGCTGAACGGCTGAAGTGTCCAGAATTTGCACCATCGCATTATTATCATGACTATAAATGCTCGCAAGTACTTTTGCGAAGTCTTGTTGAACTGAGGAAATGTTCTGCATTTCCTAACACGGCATTATTTTCAGAAGTAGTTGAGTGTCTTGCGAAGTTATCTTGCCTAGTTCGTGTTGAAGGCCTAGCCTAGTTTTGTGTTCATCGTCACGTTTATAGCCGGTTGTTCGACGTACATTTGAGAGAGATGGAAGCCATCAGGGGTCACTCTTCACCGGTCTTGCACCGGTCTTGGGGATTTCAGCAGACTTTTATGCTAGTAATCGAGGTCAAAGTTCACTTTGCGCGAAATATTGCCCTTATAAAACGGTTCTTTTAAGTTCTTGAGGAGAGCGCCTAATGTTTGGAAATGGCTGTATAAGCGAATACCCCAATGTTTCAATACGCTATAGTATTTGTCGATATAGTCGACGCTCGTATACTGACCGTTTTTTTTTCTCTTTGCATATACTCTGGGCGCATTGTCATTTACAAGAAATGTGAATACATTACAGCTAGAACTATTGACAATCTGCTGAGTTAACGTAGTGACCTGTTTATAAAGTGAACCTTGTATATATAAGACAGTATGAGTGGTATACCGCGACGCCATCATACTCGCTGAAAAAACACGGGAAAGTAGCGTTATGGGAAGACGAGGAACGTATAAAGATATACGGTAAATGACATTAGGCAGTTTTAGCATATCGTTACCGTGTTTGCGTTACTGTTAACCGTGTTACCGGAAGCCGCCGGCGAAGGTAAGCCTGTGCCGGTAAGTTACCGTTCGGCGGTAACTCTCGCGCTGCGCAGTAGACTCCCGCAAACACGGTAAACGGTAACGTAAACACGGTAACGATATGCTAAAACTCTCTATTATCTGAAGTCAAAACCGATCGTAGCGCACATCGTTAAGTTATGACATCTCTTTCGCGGAAATGTAGCCGAAAAAAATTGGCGCAGCTTTCACTAGAGGGGCAAGGCTGGAGAAACAGCAGAGCTGGCGGCCCTACTCTCTCTTCGAGGAGGCCCGGATGTTGCACCTCACATGGGTTTCCGAACTTGCCGCTAAAAGTTCCCCCTGACTGGCAGGCCCGGATCTTTTTGTCCGCGGGCCCTTTTCGCATCTCTCCCAAAGGGGGACCGCGTTGGCACGCGCTAGAACCCGCGGCAACTCCGGCTTCGCGAACTCGGCGTCTGTGCTCCACACTTCAGGTGCGAACGCACGTGAACTGGCGAGGAGAACAGCACGCGAGAGGTCGCGCCACGAAACTGGCAGAGTACCCTTATCGAAGGTCGAGCTGGACGACGCCGGCCGTTCCCCACGTGGCGCACGCTCACGTAAGCTCGGTATTTTTTTGGTACTTTTTGTGAGCTCCTCACGTGGCCGGGCGTTACTCACGTGGCGCACGCTCACGTAAGCTCAGGATGTTTTCTTTGTATTTTTTTGGTAACGCTGCACGGCGGAACTAAGAGCTTAAACATATCTGCTGTTGAAAGACAACTGATTTTATTGACGAGTGCGAAAAACCAATAAAGCGTTGTTTCTAAACGTTGCTAGACAACTTTCTTTTTATCATAGGCCATGCTACGAACAAGCCCGTAAAAACGGGTGATAAAGGGCCGAACACAGCGGAGCGTTGCCGTTGTTGTTTGCTGCTATAGTTTTCAGGCATGATCGAGTTAGCGGAAAAATTAAACCACATATGACCGGAAACAAGGGGTCAAAAACTACTGCCTGGCGTTCCATACATTTTTGGATACTGGGCTCCTTATCACGAAGCTGTGGCGTGCACAGTTCTAGTGACCTGGATAATAAAAGCGAGCTTATACTCACCGTAATTCATTATTTATAAGTGAAGCACGTAAACAGCGTAAACAAAAATAGCCAAAATACCTAATTTAGCTAACTACAGTAATACAACGAATTTTAGCGCCATTTATGTTTCGGTAATTTGGTTATATATATTTTTTGCTTTTTTTTACAGGGTGAGGGCCCTACCCGGATAAAAGCTCAGTAAATTGTTTGTTAATCAATCAACTTCGTACAGTGGTCTACAATTACACTGTAATAATGAGCAGAGTCTTAAAGGAGCACTGACACGAAATTTTATGTTACACTTTTATTGCTTTTATCGATGCTTAATGGTCTGGCGAACCTGAAACAGCACTTCAAATACTTCAGCGCGCGATAGTTAATTACATTGAACGGCCTGAAAATCGTTTGTTTCAAATTCCGCGCTTCATCCCGAACGGCGCATATGACAGCCTCCCGGTTTGACCTCACCGCTTTGTGCGGACGTCACCGGCGCCCGCTTGAGAGGGTGTTGCGCCCGCTCGCCACTCGTGAGGCCGCGCGCGTGAAGTGACGTCACGAATTTTTGACGAGCGCTGTCGCGTCACTTTTTTTGTTTCACGGGGTGATGTTACGCTGATGTCCATTCGCTGAGTGCCGCTCCGCGCGCTGCTCCGTCGGCGCGATAAATGAGATCCAATTGAACTATGTTCTTCGCGTCGCAGGTCGCTCATATTTCAGCCAGGGTATTCTTTTAGCGAAGGAAGCGAACTGTGCAATAATATTAACCCGAAAATTGGTGTCAGTGCTCCTTAACTTTGCCAACTATATATTTTAGTGTAAATGCAATGCATTGAGTGTTCGCGTTTGGAAATAAAAAACGCTGTTCCTGCCAGGGATCGAACCTGGTACCTTCCGCGTGTTAGGCGGATGTGATAACCACTACACCACAAGAACGGATGCCCCGCCGCTGCTTTGCTGGTCGACCGAACAAGGCGCACCAATGCTACAGTTCTTTCACTTCGAACACACGCGCGGAGTGAATGCGTTAAAATGAACGCGTGAAAACGCGTACCTAAAACGCGTACCTAAAACGCATACCTGAACGCAAACGTGAGAACACCAACGGGCAAACAAAATGAGTAGGCTTCACGGTGGCAGGGAAAAGCTAGGCGCAAAAGCGGGCTATTAGCGGTGTAGTTTTTCTAAGCAGTCTTCAGCTGTACTTGTAGGTCGTGGAAGTTGTGCTTCGCGCGAAAAAAAAAAAAAAACGCTGTTCCTGCCAGGGATCGAACCTGGGACCTTCCGCGTGTTAGGCGGATGTGATAACCACTACACCACAAGAACGGGCTTGCCCCGCCGCTTTGCTGGCCGACAGAAAAGAGAGGCCGCAGAGATGCTCCAGTTCTTTCAGTTCGAGCATAAGCGTGAAGTCAGTGCGTGAGAACAAATACGTGAAAACACTGGAATACTTTACTAAACGAAGAGAAGTTAGTAGTCTCCGCGGTTGCGGGTTGGGTTGCGCAGAATTGCTAAAGCTGCACGCAATTGGGCGACCGGTAACAGAGCTTGTTACACCGGCGCGTGTTGCACACTGCATGTACGCAAAAAAAAAAAAATTATTTCAAGAGCAAAACTGGATTCCCCCTCAGTGGAGAGAAGAAGAGAAAAAGAGAGGTTACGGGGAGGGAAAGCAGCGAAAGGGCTTAGGGGAGTTTTAAGAGTTTGCGTGAGTTTAGTTGAGTGGATTGGGAAATAAAACTTTCCTCAGGTAACATGGGACCTTCCTTGGGCTGTAGCGGTATACCCGGTAACCACAAGACGGATAGCTCGATGCTTTCAGCGGCCGCGAAAAGGGGCGGCAGTCTCATCTTTCATTGACTAGACCAGGGGAAACAACTCGGTGGAAACACTGAATCCGGGTTAAGCTGGCACTAGCTGTTTATTACATGGTACTAAAAATAGTATCAGCCGTAGAAAACATGCGCAGCGCTGTATAACTGAAAATTTGACGAGTGTGGACTGATGGGCGAGTTGGTATTTCGACATTCTTGATTACAGCGCACTACAAAGACACAGGGAAGGACCCAGACACAGCGCTGACTAACAACGAGGGTTTATTGGAAAGTGAATTATTACGTGCAATCAACAAAACGATATCAATGTGAACAAAGTATGCACTCTCATCTCATTGACGGTTGGCCAGAAATTTTAGTTCTTTTTCTGATAGGGCTAAAGAAGGCATGCTGATGCACTTGCCACCTGCCGATGAATTTCGAAGGGCCTCGATGATTTCTCGGGGTGATCTTATGCTTTTTCCTTTTCCTATCAGCTTGCACTTACCGTACTGTGGTTTGCCCCGCACTGCTTACAGTGGAGGGCTAGGTGCCCCTCCGCGAGGGCCGAGCGGAAGTGCCAACTCAACTCGTACTACGAAAAAGCTCAAAATAACACCATATATAAAAAGAAATTGCGAGGGAATTTTGTTCGGCATCCTTCCACGCCGCTCTCTTAATGAAAGTGTTGCGGTGCTTCTCTAAAGTGTTGATGATTTTTTTTCCTTGCAACTATAGCAGTGCAGCGTGGCAGGAGTAAGGGTGGAGGGGGGGAGAAAGAACACAAAAGTGAGGAAGAACACAAAAAGGGTAAATGGGTAAAAAAAGCGTAAACAAAGAATGTCTGAAAAATATAAAAAAGTTGTTGGTGTGACTTGAGGGTACGTATGTACTTCCGATCACGTTATTTCTTTTGTTTTAGACGGGATGTTGCAAAATGGCTTATCGTTGTCCTGGGAGCCGACACCGAAGATACGTAAGGTGGTGCGCAGCTTGGGACGGAAGTATAATTGTCTGTAGTTGTTAGATGGTGATAGGCAGATTTATAGGCCTCGTCCCTGCCACCCCCCCCTCCCCCGCTTCCTGCCTACGCCGGGCGGCAATATGTATAGTTTAGAACTATGGTTATAGCAACAGATTACAGTGTTTGTCCGTCATTTATTTAACCGCACTCACAGCGTAGCTTACTCATCACCGCTTCAATCACACCTCTGAACGTAACAAAAATTAAAGCTTTGGGAATTAGTAATTAAGAATAGGAACATACACAAGTAAGCCAGTTTACCCTGTACTTCTGCACACACACACACGTTATATTATATTATATTATATTATATTATATTATATTATATTATATTATATTATATTATATTATATTATATTATATTATATTATATTATATTATATTATATTCAAGGACACTACCACGTCGACTAGGAGTCGAAACAACAAACTCCCGCGGGACAGGAGGGCGGAAAAACGCCAGCGCAGATCTGTCTTCCAAGAATCCATTCGTCATTTCTTTATCGCTGTATTTTCTTTTAGAGCGAAGGAAAGCTCAAGCCCTGGGTGAATTAAGCAAGCGAGAATTCATCCCACTATCGCGCTCTCTTATCCAAAACCGCCAAACGCCAGCAGCTGTCAGCGTCTTTGACGAGGTCCTCCCGTTTCGAGGAGCTGCAGCTGGCCGACGAAACGGGCGCGATAAAGTAAAGTATAAAATAAATAAATGAAAAAAAAAGAAACGTTGAAGCCGATTTTTTACGATAACCCGCGGCCCCTTCAGAGCGCGTATATACTTTCAAAACGTTTCGCAGGAAAGCCCAGGTGTTGGCTTGCGACACGACCCAGAATGCCGTGACGGACCGCTGAGCTATTTCTGTATGTAGGCACACACGTCGAGTCGAGAGCGCATCGGCACCGTTAGTTTGTTTGCGGCGTTCCTGCGAGTTGTTTCTTCTCTTCGAGACTAGACGCGAGTCAGCTGGAGCCACGGTACGTTTCCTCGGATGCGTCCTCTGAGGCGTGACCTTGAAAGGAGCCAAGGACGTGGGCCGAAAGCGTCGTCCCGACATCAACCACGCTCGAACACCCCCCGCCGTGTAACGTTGCTGTTATTCGGCAACTCCTTGCGAGTTGTTCTGCTTATTTTCTTTTTTGTTGTTGTTGTTGCTGAGGAGGAAATGGCCCGCACGATGCGAGTGGAAGTGGAATGGCTTCCTAGTTGAAACGAGTGCCCCTGTTTCCTGCTGGCGCAGTGGCCTCGCACAGACGGGCAGCGCTATAAGGTACCGGGTAGCAATGTCGGCTGAATACCCTTTAACGTATAAGGCTAGGTGTATAGTTGCCCTATTATACGCCTCTCTTAGGCACCTCTAAGAGTAAAATTTCCTGCCCTAGAAACTGCTTGTGCAGCGTATGCGGCAGTGTGCAGAAATTTATGGCGCTGTATACAGTCGCACAAACCGCTTTTTGAACGTGCTTTCATGGAAGACTACTTCTACGACTTCGTTGCCGTTTCGCGTATGTGAGTGCATTAATTGGTGCCTGTGCGAGGAAAAGCAAGGCTGCTTTATGGGCTTGAAAGCGATGATGCCGCCCTCGTTTAGGAGCCTTTCTCCCACTTCTGTTTTTTTTTTTTGTATTTTACCTTTCCGTTATTCGAAGATCTTTTGATGGTTGTCCCGCGCATATCCTTTAAACGCGACGGGATTTCATTGCGGCCATGGGCGACGTGGCATTTCTGGACGCTGGCGAGAAATACAACCTAAATAACAGATGTGTTTTACAATACATATTGGTAAATATTACTAACATGTAATCTCAAATAAGAAGGAAGGGGTTTGTTGACACGCTAGTGTTTGCAGGGCTGGTTGTGAGGGTGCCTGGGGGAGGCGGGCTGTGAACATCCCCAAGCAGTGGATCTCTACCTTTGTCCTTACAGCCGCTGCTGAACGCATATATTAACAACGAAGCTGTTGAGAAAATCGTTTGTGTATGGTGGACGCAGTTAAAAACACCAAGAAAATGCCGAGCGCACGTTCGTCAAGCCACGCATACCCAGTTAGGGAGACTGGCCAACACTGGCCACAATAAAAAACTCCAGCGTTCGCCGTATCGTGGCGACACTTGCTCGGAACGAGGAAGACACGTCATAGCTTACGCCCCTCGTTCGTTCGTCCTCATGTCGTCGTGCGCATGCGCTAGCTCTGTACCGCAGGAGAACCGCGACCTGAATGTCGAAGCTGCTGTAGGTGATCATTGACTCCACATGGTCCGGCCGCGGGTAGCTCGCACGGCCGAGGACGAGGCCGCGCTGCTTCGAGAGGCTCGGCGTGCAAAGCATCCGGCCGCTAGAGACGATAAGTCGCGCTTGCAGAGTGGCGTACGAAAACGTCGACCAAAACGACCGAGAGCTCACTCTGGCCTTGCTCAACATAAGGTCACGGAAATGCCATGCCGCCGACGTCAACCACGACACCACAACGACACTAAAACTTAGCTTTGTGTCTGTTATTGATCACCTACAACAGCTTCGTCATTCAAGAGTTGCGCGCGAGTACAAGCTTCCCTGATTTTTTTTTCTACCTTAGCGTTGCGAAGGTATCAAGTGCAGAATGAAAGCGTAAAAAGAAAAGAAGAGGGGGGGGGGGGGGGGGTAAACGTTTATTAAACAAACGTTACGTTAATTAGAGCAGCTGCATGACCAGGTGGTCAGCCGCATGCTGCTAGGGCGGCCCGCTGTTTCTGCAGCTTCCCTGGTCCTGCGGGTCTGAGCTGATCAGGGCGCATGATTTTGTTGTAAGGCACACCACAGGATTAATTGGCGCATGTTTCTCGTGACCACTCATGGGGCACCCACGTGACTTTCATTGTATACACTAAAGGACAGCCCGCATTACACCGCACGGGCATTGCAAACAGATCGTGTGCAGCATGCGGATGCCACGGCGCCCGGAGCCGAGAGGCGAGCTGGCCGTCGGCCGGCCGGGGTCGTCGGCGCGGGCATCGGCGGCGTATGGCATGCGAAAGAGTTGATTGTCGTGAGGGCCGCCGCTACCGGAGTGGCCCGTCAATGATTATATAGAGCGGCCGCCAAGGTCTCGGAGCCACGTCGCACGGCTGCTGCTGCCACGGCGATTTATGTAACGAGGATCTATCTCGTTGTGCGCCAGCCCTTGAATAGATGCGTGCAGTGGACGAGCCGCTGCAGCCGACATCGGCGGAAAGGAAAACACGACGTCGGTTGGGAACACCGGGCCAGATCGCCTCCCTTCCAACGCGCTTGCTACTAAATCGCCACAAATTCTTCGTCGGTACCCCGACACCAACCGCTGTAACGCCTGTTCCCAGCAACAATGCACATGGCAGGTTTACAACCCCCCCCCCCTCAACATCCCACGACCCCCCCCAAATCGAAAGTTGCATAAACCTGAAATTAATTACCGCCAAGAGCCTTTCCTTGACAAAGTGGCTATTTTTATTTTATTTCTTGCTATTCTTTATTTAAGAAATTTTTGTCGATTACCAGAACCAACCGTTGTAACCTATCTGCACAAGCGAGAGCGAAGTTGGCCCGTTTAATCATCAGAGGGGTGGAGGGTTAGCTAATGAAAATATTTTATTGAACGAAACTTATTGCAACGAAAACAATTTACGAAAAAGCACCAGCCGTCTCGTATCTGAGAAAAATAAATTGGTGAAGTCAAATTATTTTTTCGATACAAACCCTTAACAAACGACTTAGGAACCCCCCCCCCCCCCCAAAAACAAAAAAAAACAAATAGAGAACGGCACGACAAATAGAGTGAACCGACATCAAAATTACGAAAAAGCACCAGCCGTGCTCCGTATCTGAGCAAAAATGCACAATTGGTGAAGTCTAGATTTTTACTCGATACAACCCAAGCAACCACGGACGTCCGTTGGACGTCCGAAATACACGTACATCCAAGGCCCAGTTTGTAGGCCACTGTACGTCCATGTTTGGACGTATTTTCGGACGTACATGACATCCAGAAACGGACGTACAAGTCCGTATGACACGCCAACGCGTAAAAAGTTACTATGAAGCATCAAATGATGGTTAAATTGGATATAAAAGAAATAACGAAATGCTATTGTGCTTTCAATTAAAAAGATTTGTACATCAACACCCTGGCTTCTAGGTTGCAAGTTTCATCTGCATATTTCTAAATAATGGTCTAATTTTTTAATTTTTTGAAGCACGTTCACCAAGTAAACGATGATCTCTGGGGATAGGATAGGGAATTGAGACCTAACGAAACATTGATGCAAGTTCACTGTGAAAATAGTTTTATATTGCCTTCTACTCCCGTAGTGCGTTAGCCTTGCGCGTTACTGTACTATTCTGTAACAATTAGCTTGTCGTTATGGATTCGAAATTTTTGAACCCCAAAATACAGCCGATTCGGACGTCCGACTGGACGTACGGAAGGGTAAACCGGACGTCCAAGGACAACCGGCGTCCATCCTGAGAAAAGCGTCATGGACGCCTTTTAGCCGATGGACGTAGGGACGGCCGATGACGTCCGATATAAATTATTGATAGAAGGAAAAAAAACTCCAAATGAAGGGCAGGGGCGTAGGAATACATACGGCATAGTCGGCGGTTCTCGGAATTTCTAACGGTATTCTGTTCGGACGGCTCCTAACGGTGCCAGAGCTGTCCGTTCTTGTGGTGTAGTGGTTATCACATCCGCCTAACACGCGGAAGGTCCCAGGTTCGATCCCTGGCAGGAACACGATTTTTTTTTTACATTCTGGCTAAGAAGTACCGTTACATGGATTGAACAGTGCTAAGACGGGCAGCGCCCGTGTTTGTTACTCTTTCTTTGTCTCGTCTTAGCGTTGTTCAATCCATGCAATGAACCAACTAGCCCAGCTACAAACCCTCCTACCGTTACAAGTCTGGTTGAAGAAACGACACCGTTAACGGTCGTTTTCAGAAGCTGCACGCAGCACTGTGGAGGCTACATTGTTGTTAACAGTCTGTTCACTGAGGGCGCCTAACTCACCGTGAAGGGGGTCTTGAAAGGACGTTTCCGTCTCCCCTCTCGGCAGGTGGAAACAATGTAGCCTCCACAGTGCTGCGTGCAGCTTCTGAAATGAACTATAATTTCGCGTTTAGTTTTTCCCCATCGCCCTGTGCGATGCACTTGTTTTTCTTCGCCTAATGAGGTACTTTAGTGTTTTCACCTATGTGATTTCGATTTCTAACTTCACACTTGTGTTCAATGCGAAAGAATGTGAAAGAACTGGGGCATCGTTGCCCCTTGACTGTTCGGTCGACTTCGAAAGCGCCGCTAAAGCGTCTGTTCTTGTGGTGTAGTGGTTATCACATCCGCCTAACACGCGGAAGGTCCCAGGTTCGATCCCTGGCAGGAACAGTTTTTTTTTTTCTTAGCCAGACTTCGAACCGTGCACTGCCTTGCATCTCCGTAAAAACGCTTGGTAGGCTAAATTAAGACAGTAGTCGTCATGTACATGAATGTACACTATTGTGAGACAAAATAGCGGAAAATGATCAAACGAAACGAAAAGTGGCCCAATTTGGCTATTCAGATCTAAATCTGGCAACCATCGCCTGTCACAAGAAACTTGAGAAAAAAAATGAAAAATTGAACTACTATATGTGAAGGAATGCAATCGCGAATCTCTACGTAACCCAGCGACCTCACGCGATTACCTCGAAATTTCTTGTAAAAATAGAGAAAAAATAAATAGAAACCCACAGTGACCTGACGTAATCACAGATTCGGTATTCAATCCAGCACCATCTCGCAATTGACTATAAATACATAATGAACACAGAGCCGACAACGAATACACGAAATCACATTGACTAACTCAACATCCTCACGCGGTCAACTAAAAAAAGGAAAAAAAAATACCATCCCTTCTTAACGAAAGTTGAGAGTTGAGAGAGAGAGAGCTAAAGTGCGTCCAATCTTCGAACTCCAAGACGAATCGCAGAACGAAAACGATTATTAAGCACTTTAGATCAGAGATACATACGTGGTACGCAGATGAGCCTGAGCTATTGGCACGTTCGGTTATCGGGTGACAGGAGTGAGAAACTTTGAGCGGTGAAGATGCCTTGCTCCCACAGTCCTCAGTCCATTAAAAATATTAAGGCAAGGAATCCCATCTTATTGAGGTAGATTGTTTAGGGGTGCGCATAAAGGGCAATCAGGTGGGGTAAAACATTTAAATTCGCATCCCTTAGCAGAGGGTTTGGGACTACGTTTGTTTGAGGAGAGCCACAGTCGGTACTTGCTCGTGTGAAGTTAGGTTTTTTCGCCGGAGGGTCTAAGTGCTCCCAGTCGATGTCAAACCTTGGCGGAAGACAAAGTCCCGGGGGACTGGACGCAATTGGGCCAATCGCTACGAAAACTATCCTGAGTAGCTGCGCATACCGCGTAGTTACATTGTTGCACTTTTAGAGTGAAGATGATACTGATTATGTTATAGTCCGATAGTGCGTGCACTGGAGATGTATAAGCGGTTTATTGACGCATAGAAGATGAATAAAGTGATGACGGTGCAGTAGCTGTTCGATCGTTATATCGATATAGTTGTTATAAACGTTTATTGAATGTGAAGACTGCGCGTATTGTCTTATCTAGAACCGTTCCTTTCTCGCGATTTTCAAGTAACCGTTTTGTACACAATGCAAGCCCGCTTTCACGCATGCGCCGTGTGTCCGGAGATCTTATCAGAGCTTTTCGGTCGACCAATCGGTCTATGGAGAATTTAGTTTCTTGACAGGACGCCGTCGGTTGTGATGCAATAAAACTGAAAATAACAAAATAATAGTTGTGATACAATAAAATTGTTTCTGATTCTGATTCTCTCTTTACCGTCGCGTCCTTCTGGCGATTTTCGAAGCGGGCGAATGGTAGACCTGCGCACATGGCGAGAAATCCGACGAAGATCGTGGTCTTAAATATAACTTGACTAAAAAAAAACCTGATCTGTACTATGACATGACGCAATGCAAAGCGTGATTCTGGTACATGCTTATGTCAGAGTGTATGTCACCACATTTTTTCGGGAGTATGACTGACCTCTCGTCATTGGCCTACTCTGCTCCTTTATTCGCTATAATTTGTTATTCGGTTCGGCGCGGCGAATCAAACCTACCAGCTTTTTAAAGATTATGGTATCAAATAGGAGAAAGCAGGAGAACGCACGAGTGTCACAGACCGTCGTTGAGTTTAAATCTCTTGAGGGTTAGAATACGATATATTCCATGGTATAACGAATACGCTATATTCGAATTACCGCTCTATTCGAAATTTTCATAGCTATCCATGCAGTGCGTGAAAAGCAAATTAGCCCCGCTTGTAGCGCAATACCGCTTATAACGAAGCCAGTTTTATATCCCGAGTACTTCGTTAATACAAGGGTTCACTGTACTATACGTGGTTTTTTTTGTTTTTTGTTGTAAAATCGGAAGGTACTTGGCAGCTTCCATATAATCCTCTGCGCCTATATCCCCCTCCCCCCGTCACACATCAGTGTATAAATTATATTACGGGTATGCTGGTTTGGTGTTTGACATACTGGTTTGAACCCGCTTTGTGGGGCCGTCAGCCCTACGATTACTGCAACGCTGATAGTAGTAGCTTTCCCGCAGTGCTTCCCCTCGTCATTGTGGGATAGCTTACTTTCAGGAAGAGAAAACGACGCTAGAAGCTGAACAGGTTTGTAACAACGCCTGCGCGTACATTTTGAGCCCTCCTCCCTCTGTGCGAAACACAATCTTGATTCACGCACGTCAAGCCATTGTGAGCAGATCCCATTGTTGCCAAATAATAAAGCGAACGCCATGCGGGCAAGATAGCTTTACTAGGCTCACAGGGCTCCCAGTGCGACATTTATGGAAACTCCTGTAAGGACATGTGTTTTCTTTATAGTTATCAGGGTTATTGAAAACGGCTAGATTTTGGAAAATCTTACTAAGAACCAACAAACACTGACGAAACTAGCCCCGCTACCGCGAGGCTTGGTACTTTAGGTGCGCGCGAGTACAATAAAAAGAAAGAAAAAAGATACAACAGTGAAATTGAGTAGAAGAAGGTAGGGATGTCAAAGCAATAGCAACAAAAAAAAAATGACAAGGGGAGGAGAAAATGTTTAAAGGCAGGAAAAAAAGTTCTAGACCTTTTTCAATCGTGAGACAGAAAAAACACAATGTGTTTTGTCCCCAGTGCACGTCAGCATTACTACGCTGTGGCCAGGAATAATTGGTTTCTGATTGTCCAGTTTTTCCAGTCTCACTGACAATTACGTACAAATAAAACCGGCCTACACCTTGCTGGAAAATCACTCACATAGCATCAAAAAAGGGAATAAACTTTCAGCAATTTCTCGCTTGCGCTTCTACCCAGACGCATAAAAAAAGTCGTTCAAGTGAAACCCACACTGGCTGACGTTTTGACTCATAGAGAAATTCGCGAACTCGTCACTCCGTTAATGGCTAACAACAGCACCGTATAATTGGACCGGGGGCGTGATCGGCTTCATGCAGTATTGCACGCAACTTTAATCCGAAGTATAGAACGCCAGTCCAGCAACCTTCATTGTGCGCCAGCAAAGGAGCTCGCCCGGAGAAGACGTCGTGCGCCTTCAACGATGCATACAATTAGGACCTTGTTTTCCTCTCTAGTAGCGGGCCGAGGAAACAACGAAGTAAAGATAAGCAGGTAAATGGTCACGTGGCGAAACCGGCCGTGATTAGCTTCCGGTCTTCGTGGAGAGTGAGAGGTCGTGCGCATGCGCCTTCGCGACGTGCGACCTTCGGAATGGGCCGGAGGTGTATCATATTTTTTTTCTTTAGTGACACCCCGTAAATGCCTTTGTTTCGCAATACAGGTGCTTCCGTGGGTCTGGGGAGGAAAAGCTTGAACGACTCGGCAGCACAGGATGTAGTACAGACGTGCGCGTGTTACGGCGCTAACAGCCTTCCCAGGTCTCTTTGTGCGTCTGTAGGTCTGGAATTAATTAAGAAACACAAGCTTGCCGCGTCGGGGAAGCCATCTTTGCAAACGCGAGGCCGCGCCTTGAGCCCAGCGACCTTTGAATCTGTGTCGTCTCGAGACGACTAATACCCAACCTTTAAATTTGCCGCCAAAAGACTGCAAAACATTTCTATTAACAGCGAATCTGTTTAGCGAATCGTAATTTTTCATGTCCGCAGTTAAATATACCAAGAAATTGCCGATCGCGAGCACGTGAGCGCGGAACTCGCGGCGACCGCCCAGCGTCCCCTGCACGTTCGTCAAGCCAAGCATGCCAGCTTAGGGAGATTGGCCAAGATTGGCAAAAAAAAAAAAAAAAAAAACTCCAGCGTTCGCAGTAATCGTGGCAACAATTGCTCGGAACGAGAAGGACACGTCATAGCGTACGCCCCTCCAGGTGATGTCCATGATTATCACTTCCAAAAAACGAAAGAAGCTCACACTTATAGAAACTGATGGAGTAAAGGCCATTGCGGCAGCGAAGAAGCAGCAAATGGGCTGCATTGTGGACGTGATGGTCATTGCGTACAGCTTCGCTACCTTGAAGTCTTACGCGTTAGTGTGAGCTTCCTTCATTTTTTTTCCCGTCGTATCCAATTGGGGCAGTCGTCCCCACCATCGCAATTGGGCGTAACTCGCGCGTCGATTTATCGTCTTTTTAAACTGTAGTCACTATTCTCCTACTTTTTTTTTTTCACTTTACGATTTTTTTTGTGTGTTCTAGGTATAAATATTTGGTTGCCATACATTGCTTTGCCATTCCGCCCCTGCTTGAGCCTAGTTCTGCGGCATACTAAAGCAGTCCCGTGGTTTAGCTTCACCGCAATACCCTTGAATGCAATTTCGGCGAATGACGAAAGTTAGGCCAGCGCTGCAAAATCACGCAATGCAAGCGTGGCGTTCTGCCTTGCGCAAAGCCACTGCGCAGTCCACATTTTTCGGTCATATGGTATGCACGTTACTGCGATTCGCAGAGTTTGCCTTTTGACGGCATGTATTGGTCACACGAGTGCAATGCGGTGAAGCTGAACCACGGTATTCGTGTGTGTAGCGTGCAGTATTCAATAAATAAATAAATAAATAAATAAATAAATAAATAAATAAATAAATAAATAAATAAATAAATAAATTGGGGGATGGTGAGGAGAGACAGTAGCACGGAAAAGGTGGGGTGGTTAACAAGCAAGCATTCGGTTCGCTACCTTACACGTGAGAAAGTGCGAAAATGCAGAGGTAACGAAAATGTCTCGAAAGGATTGTATAAAATCAACGCAGTAGAGAATAATAAAGTGACACCCGTATTGTAGCGTATCACTGGAACGCAGTAGTGTACGTAAATAGGGGGACCTGAAGCGAACCCACAATGTGTACGTATAGACAATAGACTGCGATCAGTAATCACACCAACAGATAATTAGTAACGCCTTGCTACTCAGACATCAGAAAGCCTCAGAACGCGCTACGAGCCGCAGTAGGTCATTTAATTACCCGAACATTCTCTCTAAACCCCTTTTCAAGTCTCCAAGTTATACTTTCACCCGGCTTCAAATCGCGTTTCCTCAATTCCAGCGAGCGCACCAAACGAACTCACGGCTAGGGCTCCCGTTACGCTTTCGGGCCCGCTTATATACAATCGCGGCCGTTTCTGGGTCACGCTATCTTTGGAGCCCGTCGTCGCGCAATTACGAAAGAGACTCATTGTGCTACGCAGTCGGCTAGGGCCTCCTCGCCCGGGAGTTTCTATTCACCAACGCTCATCATTCATTGCTATAAGCGTAACGGCAGCGGTGGCTCTATTACAGTGCGAATAACCTATACATCACCCCCTAATCCCCCGCAGGAGCCCACTTCTAACCTTTCATTAACGCCACTTCGCCTTTGCCTTGCGGGAAATGTATCGCCGCAAGTTTTACGCCATTAACTGGAGAAAGGCATCGGCGAGCATCAGAAGGTCCGAAATAGCTGACCAGAAAGCGACGGCGTGGTGAGAGCGGGCCGTCGAGGGGAAAGGTCAGGGGTACAGCGAGGGGCCGTCTTCGTCGCCGTCATCATCGTCGTCGCCGGCGAGACAACGGACACCGTTCAAATATAGAGTGCGTGCGAGCGGAGTCATAACGAAGCACACCGTAACAACGTCACAGGTGCAGGTATACGGTGGGAGGCCAATAACAATAGTCGCGGAGGAGGTTCTTTTTCGAAACCCATTGTACAACGCGCGCAGTCATCATTACCTCAGCTGCTGTTTTCTTGTTTTTCGCGCTCTCTCCCTCTCTCTTTCTCTCTCTCGTTCGTTCGCTGTGCGGGGAAGCCGGAGACACACAATGGATGCGTGGCTCTGCGCCGCATTAGGTGACCAGCGGATCCATGACGCGCGCTCTAATATCTATGAGTCGGTTGGTGCGAGCGTGTACGCGTCATGGCTGGTGATCAGGGTCGAAGAAAATTGACCGCTTTCTGCGGCTCGAACGGCGATAGCCAAAATCGCCTCGCAGTCGGGGTCGTGGGATTACGTGCCTGAAAGTCCAGAAAAGCTTAACAAGACGAAATATCCGGCAAACGACCTTCCGATTTTTCGTCTTGTTGGATATTAAGGCTCTATTAGACCCTCCATGTCTATGGATCTCGTTGGGTCTTCGTCTCGTTGGATCTTCGTCTCGTTGGGTATTCTGACTCGATTGGATTTTCCGTCTGGCGGATATCATGGTCCGGCTGGATCCTCCGTTTCGGTGGATATTTCGTCTCATTTGGTATTCAGGTTCGATTGAATTGGATGTTCCGCCCAAACTCTTTGGTTAATAAGGCTCGATTGGATCTTCTGTCTCGGTGGATTTTCCGTCTCGTTGGATATTCAGGCTCGATTAAATATCCCGCCCAGGTGGACATTTCGTCTTGCTAGTCCCGTGACCAGTTGTATCTTCCGTCTCAATGGATCTTTCGTCTCGTTGGATCTTCAGGCGGGGGCACGTATGAGACACGCGTTGCAGTTAACAAAGCCGTGCGCTCAATGTGTCGTGCATCCAGTGTATAACTTTATACAGACGTCGTAAATAAGAACCACTACTGTAGGCCACTCTGCTTCCGTTCAAGGATCCTAGTGCTGGACGTAAACTGCGAATGTACCAGCGTTTGAGTAAATACAATTACGCCGCGTTTACGAGAATAATTCGGGAATGATTAGATTTACTTGATTTTTTTTTTTTGCGCTTGGCAATGGAAATCACCAAAATGGAATTAGCCATGCTAGACGACAACGCTACAGTTTGTGAATCAAAGGTACTTGTGATGACGAAATCTGCATGAGAACTACAAAGACAAGAAAGAAGAGAGCCCTTCACCTGTAGCTTGCCGAACATAATTAAGACAAGGCAAAATGCGCCACAAATTGCTAATTTTTAGGAATGAAACATAAAGTTTGTTCGAGACAGCTGAAGAGTTTAGAAACCGAGGTCGTATATGAAAAAAAAAAACTAAAAAAAACGAAGATTCCCGTATAAAGTAAAATTAAGTTATCTTTGGGGCCCACTTACAACTCACCCCCCCCCCCCCCTTCTCCCCTGGTTCTGATTACGGTGTAGAGGTGTCAATTGCATGCCCTTACCAGACATGGATTCGGGGTATGGATTTGCAATGCAGCCTGGAAGCGATATTTTCCATGTACTCTTGGGAGGGGAGGGGGGCGAGGAAATACTCTCTAACCTCCCCTCTACAGCATCCGCTAGTGCCCTTGCCCGCCTACTCTTCAGCGTGTCATATTTAATGTGAGGCTTTGATGTCCGTTGCATGCTTGTTCAACTCCGGTCGAAAATTCGCTGTCTCATATTTGCTCTGAATGCAAAAGTAACAACTTAACGAACTTTATGTCGAAAATTCGACGTAAAAAGTACCAAAATCATGTAACAGCTGCTTTCGATGACAACGGGCGGTAGTTTTATGCATAAAAAAAAAGAAAAAACAATCTTCCAATATGTTTTGCAATTTTTTCAAGAATATCGCTTGAAAAATGAGCTTTTCGACGCCTCTGCCGACGTGACGAGGGAAACGAAACAAAAAAGCAAGCACCAAAGCGTTTTCATTTCACAAGAGAAAACGAAACTATGATACCGTGCCACATGGTTGTGCGCCAAAATGATGTGTAAATTATAGTATTACTTTTCCTTTAAATCGATGCGTGTCTTGGTTGAAGGTCTAGAGGACCTTGCACGCAGATAACATTTCAGAAATTCATTTGCGCGCCGTGACAACATTAACGGAGGAAAACGTACACTGGTACGTTCAGCCGCCGTTATTAAACATTCGAAACAGGTGCACTGATGAGCTAAATAGCAGCGTGAACTTTTCGCCCCGTCTCTAGTTCGCCCCCCTTCCGTAATCCCAGCATTTTACTCTATCTGGACTCCCCTCACTGCCTCAAGAAAACAAACAAAAAAGCAATGTGTAAAAGCCCCGCATGTCTTTCTACTATTCGGTTCGTACGGTTGCGTATTATGACCACTCTTTCTAATTTTGCCGGTTTCATATATTCAATTCAACTGAGGGTGATCTAAACTGATTATACTTGTTTAGTGGTAGTGTTCGAGGTTCTAAACATGTGCAGGTAGTAATTATGAGAATATCGAAATTGGGGCTTTTTTTTTAATCCGTGTGTCAACTTAGCGTTACCGTGTAACGTGTAATTTTTCTTTCTTACTTGTAACGACGTGTACTTTTTGCATACCTCCATTGTTTTCATTTCCGTGGCTATGGAACCTCAACAAATAATATATATATACTGTAACGAAGAAGAGAGGTCCGTGTCAAGGGATTAAAGCTCAGGCCGAAATCCAAGCTGAAGCAGTACAACCCCACGGACAATCCCCACGCATCAAGCGCAACCCACACAATTATATATATATATATATATATATATATATATATATATATATATATATATATATGAACTCTGATCGTCTGGAGTGTTCTGGTTATCTTCGCTAGGCGCAAAAAGACACGCACGAACGACTGAGGTCAGATATCTTTCCATACAAATCTTTTTTCCCATGTCTCGGATCCGGATGCTCCGTAGTTTGCCTACACGCGGCCGGACAGTTTCCCACTAAAACTGCCCGGTAATGATGATAAAGTAATGCTAACCATAACTTGAGCGCTAGAAAAAGTTTTTTTTTTTCGGCAGTCACAACATCAGAACAGGCTACGGATTTCCAGCGTCTGAAGTAACCGTAGAAAGGCACATGTCATACTTATGACAACCACAGGACAGTTCCTCAGTCAAGTCCGTCCAAAGTTTGTACTCGTGGTAACTGAGGTATAACGCTGAGGTAAGCATGTCCGAACGAAACGAAGACAAGCGTCTTCAAGGAAACGTCGAACACGGTACTCACAAATGTGATGAAGGACAGGAGAAAGAAGAAGACGTTCGCCGTCGTGCGTAAAAATCCCATGTCCGAGCGCGGCGTCGAGCGCGTCTGTCACCGAAACCAAAACATCACTGGCGTAGGGGCGCGTAACAACGGTGCCGCTTGCCGGCAGCCGAGCGGCGCTTCATGCCGGGTCCGAAAGTGAGGGCAAACGAGTTTCGACTGCGCTTCCAGCGGCCGAAGAGACGAGTTCGTTCCTACCTCCTCGCACCCCTCCCAAATTGGCGCATGCGCACCGTTAGCCGCAGGAAGCTAGCTGTTCTGTGCGCACGCGCGACGTGATTGAGGCCTCGGTGGATCGTCTGCTTGGAGGGACGGTCGTCTGCTACTTGCGTGGTTTCGGTCGCGTCGTCTGCTCTTTTTGCACCGTACATACTCGGCGGAGAGTTGCATATGAGGAGTTTCATACAAGTATTTTTTTTTTTTTTTCACGCCAACCCGAATCAAGAACATTAAATCGTACCTACCGTCGCCGAGTTGGACTTCAGGCACCGTCAGTTTCGTCCTAGCAAAAATACTTTTCTCTAACGTCTCTTGCAACAGGTTCCTGGCAATGCCCTCCTCTGACGCAATTCCATTCTCGAAAACCGAACGTGCTGATAACCCTTTGCAAATCCTCGATGCCTTAAGGTGACCAAACTGGCAAAATTGTTGTCATAATGGAGGTAAAATCTTTCCTTACAAATCCCCATTTGAAGAAGCTTTCTCGTCAGGTGATAGACCTGCAAAAACGTAATTAGGGCACCTACTTTTCAATTCAGTACATATATATACAAAATCTCCCTATTCTGATTTTGTTTTCTATTTTAGAGCCTGCAGAAAAGAGTCACCAGTAGAAGGTGAGAATGCGGAAACTTGTTGGAAGCACACCCCTGCTAGTAGTTCACCAAATCTATCATGGCTCAAAAAAGATGTAATTTTACAGACTAATACTAGCCCTGCAAGCCCAACAACTGTTGGGAATACCTGTGTGAAAAGCCATTCTTTTGGAAAAATACGCAAAAATAATCTATCTCAACTTTGATAGTTGTGCACTGCCCACAACTATGTAGTAGTAGTAAGGAACTTTTAGTAGCAAAGAAATGGATACTAAAGGGTCAACCACACGGAGTGATTTTGGCATGCCATGTGGCAAGAGACTCAATAGTTCGCAGTGGACTAGTAGAGTGTGCGACAACTCGTTGCTGTCGCCTGCACTACTAGTTTACTACCAGCGAGCAAGGTAAGCTGCTTGTGTGGTCTAACTGGTAGGCTGCAGCTAGACGAAATTAACACAAAATTTCAATGGAAAACGAAGAAAGCTAAGCCTTAGCAGTTGGTATACTACTGCCATAAAAGGCAACAACGATCAAGTCGATTCAGCGGCGATTCAGTTCATTGCATTGCCATAATCAGTCATTCGGCATGCCGGCTTAAGACAAATCACACTTGCTGCCCTCGGCACAGCATCAATGAATGCAGAATACATTTATTAACATTAGCACAGGTGATATACATGAGCATATATACATATGTACAAGGAAAAGATGAGTCTCCCCGTTACAACCGCGTTCTCGGACACACATGCCAAAACCCGAGAACACGCAATGAGGCCGTGACAAATTAAAAAAATACGCTATCCCAATCTCAGGAACCACTTTGGTACATCCCCGACGCAAGCAGCAGGTTCCGCCGCGTGAAGTGCAGCGTCAGGACCGACGTAGCCTTGGTCGGGTACGAGCCCAGCAGTAGGGCGTCGCAGTTAGTCCTCACGGTCGGCGCGTGAGAGATGTTCAGGTCTTCGAGATCTATCTCGTCTATGAGTCGCGCAAAGTCCCACAGCTTGATGCAGTTGTCGATGCCTCCCGACGCGAGGATGGCGGTCTCCCGGCTAAAGCAGAGGCTGTAGATGGTGTCCGTGTGACCGGCCAGTTCGGCCAAGAGGTGACCGTGCGCGATGTCCCAGATGAGGATCTTGCAGTCGGCACCGGCCGACGCCAGGAAGCGACCGTCGTTGCTGAACTGGAGGCAGTAGATGCCGCCCCTTGTGCCCGGTCATGTAGCGGACGCAACTCCCGGTCAGCACGTCCCACAACCGCACCGTGCGGTCGCTCGAGCCGGTCGCGACGTAGTTGCTGTTGTGGTGGAACTGGATGCAGTCCACGTCGGAGACATGACCTGCGCAGGCGGAAAAGCATGCGTTGTGTGCTTTGCCAACTGTGAAATACACCGAACGGGGGAGTTTTGCATCTGATGAGACTTTTTTACGTTTCAGCACGTATCGATGTTATCTTGCGCGCTACCGTCAAACGCTCCTCTTTCATTTGCTATATCACATTATGGTCAGTCCATAATGGAGTGGTTCGTGCAATCGCTGTGGAGAAAAATCCTTTAGTAAACGAGATGAAAGAAGGCATTGCACTTTACTCGTTCAAGCATTTTTAAAGCTAGAGAACCATATTAAAAGCTGCTAAATCTTTGTTAGACAAGAATGGAAGGATGCTATTCTAGAAGCAGCATTACAGGTCTGAATTTCAGCAATTTCTCAAAGTTTAGTTCGGGAATTGTTCGAAGCAGTTACTAGAAACTTACAAAATTTGCTGAAAGCTGAAAGGCTGAAACAAGTGTTGTGAGCCCATAAAGCTTTTCTAAGCCTGAGTATAGTGACAAACATAGTTAAAATTAAAGTGTAACGACAAATTCAATCACAAACCTGGGCGAACCTGAAGAATAGTTGAGATGCGATATAAAGTTAAAATCCCAAGAAATAGCACTTTCGTGGTACTGTTATTGTTGCAGTGTACAAGAAACGTTTAAAGGGGTACTGACACCAAGTTTTAGGGTTAATGTTATTATACAGTTTGATATCCTTAACTCAAGAGGAAACCCTAGCTGAACGGTCTGCGATGCGTGGAACATGCTTTAATTTGACCTCCTTTATCGTGTTGATTGAAATGCACGGGGAGCGGCACGCAGCAAATCGACATTAGCATGACATCACCCGTGGTAAGGAAAACTGGGTGGTGTAGCGGAGATTCGGCGATGTTTGGCAGAAACTCGTGACGTCACTTTGCACAGTGGCGCGGCGAGTGGCCAGCACAGCACTAACAGCGCTTATGAACTAGTGCCGCAACCACTGCTACTGGTGTCACCAGTCGCTGGAATGGCACTCGTGGCGAAAGAAAGTTCCGCATGCGGGAAAGGAGGTGACGATAAAGCTGAGAATCGCAATAAAAGTCACCATCCGCGCGTCTATTGGAAGAGACCATCAAATATCTGCTGCGATGGTAGGCCTAACACCTTAAAGGAGCCATGAAGAGAAAACACAAGTTTGGTTCATTCAAAAGATTGTCTCGTTAGAATCATACTGACACCACTTTTAACGTAAACTTCGCTCAAATAAGCTACATAATTAGAAAAAACGGGAATGGTCATGCGACCCACCAGCTCATTTCCCGCAACAGAACCTATGATGTCACATGAGCTAAGCTCTGCGATTGGCGGAGGCTGGCAGAAGCAGACGCAAATTAGGTAGAGCTTACAAACTAGACGAACGAGCGATTTGCGCTTACATTTAGGGCACATTCTTTACAAAGCAATAAGAATGATGGGACAAACAGTGGAAGTTACGAAAGCACATGTAAACATAGAAGTACTGATGCGTTCTGCTGTTCGTACTGCGCACAGCATGCTTGGTTTAGCTGCACAGCACTACGGGGCTTGGGGTTGTCTCAGACGACACTGGCCGATTGACGCAAGCAACGGTGTCTTACGTGACCCCATTTGTCGAGCGAGCACTGTTTCAGGGAACGAATCTTTTCTCCCAGAACAAAAAACAAGCCAGGTTTAAATGCGGGCAAAAACAAACCAAACGCTTGCCACGGTATGGTGGCGCCATCTAGGTTACGGAACGTAAAGAAACGCGGGAACAAACCAACACCGCTGTACAGGGTGGAGACAACCTTTGAACGGTCCCGTGCCGCCGCAATTGGGTCAACGGGCTCAACGCGTTATTCTTTTCGTTTCCCACGAGACCTAGCAACGTGAAACAGACCATATATTCAAACTTCTTCAGTAAAACCGCGTTGCGGCGATAAT
This sequence comes from Haemaphysalis longicornis, assembly GCA_013339765.2. Classification (NCBI taxonomy): domain Eukaryota; kingdom Metazoa; phylum Arthropoda; class Arachnida; order Ixodida; family Ixodidae; genus Haemaphysalis; species Haemaphysalis longicornis. The sequence continues at coordinate 42,579,335 of CM023457.1, read as the reverse complement.
TTTAGCGCGGTTTTGACACAATGACTTGCTTCGGCGGCGAGCGAGCAACCGAAAATGGCGGCGCCAGCGTATACGTGTCTCTACCCTGTACGGCGGATGCATGAATGAAGGTACTCTAGGCTGCAGAGCGGTCGGTTCCTGTGATGTCATTTGGGACCACGAAAACGCACGATTGAGCGGGAAAATCAAAATTTTAACCTAAATTGTTTAATTTCTCAGTGAATAAAGCACCGTTTGTATCCGGACAAGCGCTGGGGGCACTATAAAACACGAAATCTTTCGAATAAAACCAACTTGCATTTTCTCTTCATGGCTCCTTTAAGCAGTGCAGCTGCGGCAGAAACCAACACCACTGCCAGCCTCCGCAGTGTTACGACAACCGTGCAAAACTATGATGTCATTGCGTGGTGCTGTCATATGCGCCCTCGGGGCTCAGAAAAATGGAAACCAAAACTGACAATTTTCAGGCTCTTCTATGTGATTATTCATCGCGTTTTTAAGTATTTAAAGTGCCGTTTCAGCATTGTTAGGCAACAGCCACTCGATCTCCCCCCTTTTGGTGTGGCCTGTCGATTCATCTCGCAAACGCGCTTGAAAGGAGAATTTGACTCACTGGCCACGATGGGACGTGGGGCGCTGTTTTTTGGTAAAGAAAGCATCTCGCACCTGCTCACACCACCACGTGCGAAGGTTCACACTGTGACACTTTAACCCCGCCATCGTCTGGTCAGCCAGCAACCTGGATTTTTCTTTTCATGACTGCTGTTAGGTTTACCAGTCTGTGGATGAATTACACTGCGCGCAATGCCGAAATAAAAACTGCTGCATGTCGTCTTGTAAGTCGAATGCCTCACAAAACCCGGAACAGTGCTACCACGAGTGGCCATTCAAAGAAAACCTTTGGCATGCCTGAATGCGGAACATTTCCCGACAAGGGCAGCCAGTGGCAGTCAAGCTCCAAGACCGTCGTGTGTTCATCTCACTCACTTCCCCGCAGACGATTACAAGGTAGGAATGAAACGCAAGGCACTGCTTCCAACAGCCGTGCCAGCTTAGTTTCCGTCCTATACACACCTAAATGTTGCAGTCTTGTTCCAAAGAGTGAAAAACTCTGCTTCGCTCGCCACGTACGCGTGCACGCGAGCGAGCAATTCAGGGGAACCGGCGTTAGTGGCAGAAAAAGCAAAACACTTCGTCTAGAAGAACCCAAGGCATGGATTCGTCTAGAAGAATCCAAGACACTAGATACCGGCCGCAAGAAAACATAGCTTCGGGCGAGCATTCCGACGGTGAGGAACGGTAGGAAAGTGTATTAAAAATGAATGAATGCCAGATGACATTTGACCTGGTTGGATATATTGCAAAGATGAAAGAACTGCACACTGCCTTCATGTGGAAGTGCAGAGATTAAACAAGTTCTTGCAATTACTTCAGCAGACACGGATGAATTCAAACAAAAGGTTCAGCAATATCAGGACAACGAAGCTCCGGAAACTCTAAAGACCCTTTTAGGAGCTGTTCAGAGAGGGGATAGGAATGTGAAATTTGTCATGGAACAGACTATGAACTTTTAAAAGGCAAGGCGTGGTCGAATTGGCAGGAGCCGACGCTACGGGAATGTGTGTCGTGGAAGGCGACATCTTGTAAAGTTTACGATCATGTGCGGGGAGCAAAACTGCTAAAGCTGCCGTGTCGAAGCACACTACGAAAGTTCATCGGATCTTCTACAGGAGAGACTGGCATAACAAGCCTAACAAAGGAACGGCTCCAAGTGGAGAGACAACGCGTGGTGTCAGAAAAAGAGCCAAACTGCAGCCTCATTACCGATGAAATGTTAACACAGCAAAAAGTAATTTATGACCGTCAAGTTGACAGAATTTTCAGGCTGGTTGTGAACCTCAAACAGGTACATGCTGATGAAAAAGCCAACAGGCTCCTTTGCTTTGTCCTGCAGGGGCTTTCCACGGCTTACGTTACCTCGCAGGGTATCTTTTTACCAGGAACCTGAAACAAACGGCTGCCAAACATGATGCTCAGTGTACTGAAAGCTGTCGAAGAGGCAAGGTTCCTCACTATCTGTATTGTCACGGACAACCACCAGACAAACACTGCCATGATTCGCGTAATTTCCAATGATAACACACTACAGCCTTTTGTGCCACATCCAGTATTGAAAAATGAGCAACTATACCTCTCATTTACCCGAACCACCTAATAACGAATCTGTTGTGTTCTGCCGCAGCTGCTTTCATTCCCGAGCCATTGCGGCCGCTGCATTGCCGATAGTAAGTGCCACACGCAGCGCGGTGGAGTGAAACAGAACTATCGCCCTCACCGCTGGAAAGGAGCATTCGGCAGGCCACACCAAAGGACGGAGATCGAGCGGCCATGGTTAAGCCATAAAGCACAGATAAAAGCAACAAAAATAATAAAAAATTTGGTGTCAGTACTCCTTTAAAACGGACAGTTGGCGTTTCACGGCTCTTACCTTGGCATCTAACGAGCATGCTTTGATGCTCCGCAGATCTAAATTGATACATTTTCATTGTGGAACAATGCACGTGCGTTTCAGAGGAACGTCTCTGAACTCTGCTGAAGCGAAAAAACCTACAAAGTTATTTTGTAACACAACACAGCTTGAAAAGAACGGACGTTCTGCAAGGTACCATGCACGTTTGCGTAAATCCGTCTGCTATCTTCGCTACCACGGAGACTGGTCTCGTCGAGGCTCAGAGCACCACACCACCAAGTGACACCACAACAGCACTCCACAGGACGCGCCGATCACTCTGAGAGACCAACCTGTAAAGACCCGCACCGGCTGGTACGAGTCCGTGGACCACAGGCGGGCCGTGCGGTCGTGGCCGCACGAGGCGAAGTAGTAGCCGTGCGGCGAGAACTTCACGTCCCAGATGGGGAAGCAGTGGCCCTTGTAGCACACCACGTTAGTCCACGTCAGCAAGCTCCACAGTCGGATGGTGGAGTCCTCCGAGGACGAGATGAGGTAGGTGTGGTCGGGGCTGAAGCTTACCGCCGTCACCGGGCCGCTGTGTCCGAGCAGGACCCGCATCTCGACGCCGCTGCGGTCATCCATCATCCTGTAGAGGACGTCGTCGGCGTCCTTGTCGATAGTCTCCAGGTCGTGCGCCGACTTCATGGCCTTCAGCTTGTTGGGAGTGAGCGTCCACACTCGTATCGAGGAGTCGCCGAAACCGGCGGCGAGAAGCGTGCTGTCCTCAGATATGTCGGACACCGTGACACCGAGGTAGGAGTTTAGGAAGGTGTAGAAGCAGATGGACGGGAGGCTCTCCGGTCCCAGCCGCACCCTCTTGATCGCCTCCTTCATGGCGTTGATCTTGTCGAGCTTGTCGGCATCCCTCAGCTCGGGAAGCGGGATTCGGCTGTTGGGAGGCGCGTTGGGGTCGTTCCTGGCCTTTTTCGAGAGCAAGGGGTCCTTCTTGGGTTTCTTCTTCTTTGGTTTGTCGTCCCCGTCGCCGCCGTCGTCGTCTTCGTCCAACGGAATGTGCAGCTCGGGCTCCTTCAAGAGGCCGTAGTAGACCTTGACCTTGTTGGCTTGGCGAGCGGCTTCGCCCAGGAATGCTCCGGCCGTGGCATCCAGCTGCGGTTTGAGGCGCGCGATGCCCTCGTAAACGTCGAGGTAAAGGTGCTCCTGCACGATGTTCTGAAGAACCGTGTTCTTCTTGTCTTGCAGGTAGCGCTTGAGAAAGTTGTAGGTGTCGCGCGACATCCGCACGGTGAACTGACCCGACCGAAAGTTGTCCATGAATTCGTTTCCCTTCATGTGCTCCTTTTTGGTGAGACACGAGAGCCGCTTGACGTCTTCCTGGTAGTATTCCTCCTGTTCGGGACCGAAGCGCTCCATGAATTTGACCGCCTGCTGCTGGTGTTCGTTGTAAACCAGTTCGAGATACATGTGGACGAAAGCGGGGTAAAGGACCATGGACAGTTCGTGTCTGTAGGAATCCAGGGAAGCCTCGATGAATCGCTTAAAACTGGTGTACGTGTCCTCGTAGATGTCGGGATCGCCCTCGCTTTTGTACGTGGACAGAACACTACTCACGTCCGACGTGGTCTGCGCATCCTCTTGAAGCGCGCCGTCGCCGAGGAGCTTTGCCTCCTTGCGTAGGATTTGCTCGGTCTCTTGGAGCTTATTCTTCTTGAGAAACTTGAGGACCGCGAGCAGGGAGTTCTTGTCAAGGTTGAGTGACTCCTCGTTGTCTTTCTTGTCGTTCACGACGCCATCGGTAGTCGGAGAGGCCACCGGGACGGGCCCGTCGCCGTTGTTCAGCACGACAACAACAGAGCCGTCGACCGATGGCTCCGCCATTTTGGCCGACGCCGACGGGCAGCACATTGCTGCCGGACGGGGGCGGCGAAGTAGCGAAGGAACGACGAATGCACACCACGCTTGAGAAACTTATAAAAAGCTTGTTGGTTATTTTCAGACATTATGATTTATTATGAGAGCAATAAAATACTTAAATTATGAGTATATTGCTATTTTATAAAAAATTTCGCAACAACATGTGAAGTTTAGTACTGAAACTTTCGCCAGAGGGACACTATGGCTTTTGAAAATTTTTGAAAGTTTTCCCGAGACACCTTTCTAAATTTTAAATTATTGTGAATAATTTTACTTCCTAATAATTACTGATTTTTGGAGTAAGATTAAAGAAATTTGTAGGTCGCATTGCCGTATGCGATAAAGGGACCCTCGATTTAACAGTCCTGGACAGCCCGCGGGCAGCCCGAGGACTGCGTTCGCTGATAATCGCAGGCCCAATGTGAACGAACGATACGTTGCTATGGACGGTGTTCAGCGCGCCAGCCACAAGCTGTACAAATTTTTTGACTGGAAAACAGTGACACTCTTGCATCCTCAGCTCAGTCCTCACCCTAACACTTAAATTTTTATAGTAAAAATTCTCGCCGATGTTACCATCTTGCAACAAAACAGTGGTGTAAACGCTATTTTGCGTGCGGCGTGTGTAGCGATCACTGCATTACGAGAGGTTTGTCCGGTCATTTCTCGGCAATTTTATTGCCTGTGGACCTCAAGCACAACGCTTAACCTGCTGACAGAGTGGAAAAGTGTACTGGAAGAGGCAGTGCGTACTGCGAACTTCCGTCTACACCTGTGTCACCGGGATGCCGGACTCGTGTTGCGCGGTCGGCTGTTCAGAGCGCCGTAACAATGGACGCGGTGTAAGCTTTTTCCGCTTCCCGTCCGAGACGCACCAGCGCCAGCGACGAAGGAAGTGGATTGCGGCTTTGCGCCGCACAAACGAGGACGGTACGCCGTGGGAGCCGTTCCATAACGCGCGCCTCTGCAGCGAGCATTTCTACACTGGTGGGTGAAGTCGTAATGACGTAGCGAATCAATTCGTGGCAAAGGGATGATGATGACAATGATGTTTCTGCGGTTATACCCTTTACAACGGGATGGTGAGAGCTCTCAACCCTAACCGAAGAAAAAAAAAAAAGAACAAGTAGGGCAGGAAGTAACAACGCTCGCACTCTACACCAAGAGTTCAGGACGCATGAAAGTCCAGTGGCTGAAGAACTGAAACCCATCGTCCCAGTCCTATTCAGTGGCATGTGTTTGTCCCGTACAGGTACACGTACCAGCACCCTCATTGCTATCGGTCGAGGGTCGCCCTCTTCTTCAACACAGCACTTCGCCAATGCCACACCGCATATGTTCACTGAACCGTCATCCTCAAACCCTGGTGCAACGTGCAGCAGAGTGAAGTCTTTGTAAAGCATGCACTGGCGGTACTCTACTGCGAATCGCCTGCTGTGGGCCCTAGAAATGACGCTACTGCTTTCAGTTTATGTGGAGAAGGGAAAGCGTTCATTCCATACATGAGAAAGCCCTGTGATTGCAATATGTCACTGCATCAAATAGGTGCGACTGACATTTCGTTGTGAACTAAACTAGTACTGTTGTGCTTTAAACTGAAGTGCCCCCCAATTTGTCCGGCTCCCAAAGCCAAGGTTTCGATCTCCGCTGCTTTTCAAATGCCCCCTAAAGTTGTTTGGAATTTGCCACCCTCGAAACAAGGCATCCCTGATTGGCTGGCTCTCGTGTTTGCTGCCAGCCATTTGGAGCACACGTTTTTGTGTCGTAAAAGGAATCCGAGCAAGAATCTAAAATTATATGCAAAAGTTCTGCTTTGTAGCTAAAGCAGGAACAAAGGAGATTTAAAACAAAAAGGAGGTGTTTTAGAGCTCGTCTCATTAACAAGCTTTCCTCGCGTTGATTTCTTGCTAACTTCGATGTAATGGGGTTCGCATTCAACATACACATAACTTTTTTTTAAAATAAAAAACTGCACTGTCCTTGCTTATCAACACCAGATACGTTGGTGTGGTAGTGTGTTCAGTGGCAACTAATCGCCCATGTTTGCGCAGTGAATTCTGCAAATCATATTACCCGCAAAAATAAGAATCGTTGTTTTGTTCGGTGTTGCGTCTGTGCGGTGAGTTGAATCACTTCTACATGTGGGAAACACTTATGGTTGCTTCACTGCAGGACGGCCGGTCCGGCTGAGCACGCATCCTGACCACGTGCCATCAATTTTCTTTGACCGACCTCCGTGCGAAGAGACGGTTCGAATGCTGGCGCAAGCTGAGACAAGGCTAGGTAAGCGTACACGCGCACTGGGCAACACCAATGCTGCCTTTATAATTTTGCCTGTCACATCACCCGCTCTCCGTTGGGCATTCAGTCTTGTGTCATTTCTCGGGCATGACAGGCAGGCACCGAGAAAACACGGACGCTTAAAATCGCCACCTACCGGAGGCTGGACAAACACGGTGAATTTTTTTTTATAAATTCCACCAAGCGGCATTGCTAGGCGGGACACTGTCCAGTGGAGGGAGCACGCGTGAAGGCTAGCTCGTGAAAAAGTCGGGAAAGAACAACAGGAAAGTGTCTGTTTGGCCATGTTCGGCTGGTGTGATCTGACGTTAGAAATATACACAAAATATTTGTGACCTTGATTATTCAAGCTGACCCGCCGCGGTGGCTGAGTGGCTACGGCGTTGTGCTGTTGAGCACGAGGTTGCGGGTTCGATTCCCGGCCGCGGCAGCCACTTTTCTGGTGGAGGCGAAAAGCAAAAACGCCCGTGTGTACGAGATTTCGGCGCACGTTAAAGATCTCCAGGTGGTCAAAATCAATCCGGAGCCCTCCACTGTGGCGCGCCTCATCGCGTGCATTGCGTCGGCGCGTTAAACCCTACAATCAATCAATTATTCAAGCTGTTAAGGGGGTAAGGTGACGAGAGGGTCTACGACGAGTGGGCTGTCAGTTCCACTACTCATTTGATGCTCCTGTTGATCAGCAGATGTTCAAGCATGCAAGCCTAATCTTGCGACCCTCGCTTGTGGCCTTTGGTAGATATCGCTGTCAATACCTTTGGGCAGCAGCTCTTAAGTTTGGCTTCATTCAAATCCACTGTACTCGTGGCTAATCTCATATACGTTGTAAAAGAATTGAAAGTAAATGTAAAATGCTTGAAACAGTCAGCTGTAACTGTTGTGGTCGTCACCCAGAACATAAAATCATTGAACATGCATATGTCTGCTGCTTGTTTAGAGGAGGAAAGAAGATTTAGAGTGACAGCGCTATTTGTTCTAAAACATTTGTTCATTGTTGAAAGCATGCATAGGTTCCGTGAAGGCTTGTGGCAAGTATTGATTAACACTTGCTACCTTTGTGGTGCGTTGTTTGCTCACTGTATGAAGAAGCTTAAAAGTGTGCCTTCGAACTATCGACCACTGATGCGTGATGAGCCTTGAGCAGCCTGTTTTGCCATGCAGACAAAACACAAGTTTGGTTCATTCGAAAGATTGCCTCGTTAGAATCATACTGACGCCATTTTTAACGCACACTTCGCTCAAATAAGCTATACAATTAGGAAAAAAGGGAATAGCCATGCGACTCACTAGCTCATTTTCCGCAACAGAACCTATGATGTCATACATGCCAGCTGTGCGATTGGCTGAGGCCGGCAAAAGCAAACGCAAATTAGGCGGGGCTTATAAGCGTGCCGAATGAGCTATTTGCGCTTACATTCAGGGCACATTCTTTTTACAGCAGTAAGAATGGTGGGGTAAACAATGGAAGTTACGAAAATGCATGTAAACATAGAAGTGCCGATGTGTACTGGTACTGGGCGCACTATGCTTGTTTTAGCTGCACAGCACTGCGGCGCTTTGGGGTTGTCTCAGATGACACTGGCCGAATGGCGTAAGCGATGATGTCTTACATGACCGTATTTGTCAAGCGAACACCACGTTTCACAAAACGATTATTTTCTACCTGAACAAAAACAAGCCAGGTATAAATGCGGTCAAAAACAAAGTAGGCATAAAACGGCCTGCTGTGATATGGTGGCGCTGTCTAGGTTGACTAACAGTAAACGAGCCTCCGCAACACACCAAGTTTAGCTTGAAGGCTGTCATTGGAAATGTCGTGAAAACACACGATTTGGCAGGAGAATCAAAATTTTAGCTTAAACTGATTAATTTGTCAGTGAATAAAGCATCGTTTGCTTCCGGACAAGCGCTGGGGGCACTATAAAACATGAAGTGTTTGAATAAAGCAAACTTGCATTTTGTCTGCATGGCCCCTTTAAACATTGAAGTACCAGAATAACTGTGCTGTGCGCCGCAGGGGCGGACCAAGCGTTGGACCTGCGACAGGAACCAAGCGATGGATGTCCATCGCCTGTGCACGCTCTTCCAGGTAGGACGATCCTGAAACTGCTCACCCGAGCTCAGAAATGGCAGCCTAACCGTAATCTATCCAGATATGCAGTAGTTATGCTCAACTCGGCGTCCGGTGGGCCTCGACTAAGATGATCGACTCCATAACCTGAGTTGTTTATTCGCAGTGGTATACGAATGAAAATGCACTTGGCAAGGACCAAAATGGCGACCAAAATGCCCAAACTGTGTCCATCTTTGTATCCGTGCGCTGTCGTCTGTCATCACCACTCCTCAAAACACCGAGTGATTCCTACGTTCTGCTTTGACGAGGTTACCTCACCTGTCGTGCCTTAATATCTCCATGCTGTGATCTGGCTCTTAGTCTTTCTACTGCATGTGTCCGCACATCTGCCCAGTTAGATTATGTTGAAATCCTTTAAAAGTCTCTCAGTTCTTGAAGATTCAGCTAAGTCCTCTTCCCTATCTATGTGACAGCGCTTACACTACTTGTCGACGTTGTCATGTAACAGTGCATGTGTTGCCTTTGTGCAAATTAGTCATTAGCCTGTCTGCTTCCCTTTTTATATTGGTTGTTGTGCTGCTTGGAGGAAAAGCAAGGCTTGTGCTTGCTTTTCATTGAATCTGACGTGGAAAATATAAATTACCCTGCATCAAACTTTCAAAACGTCTCTAGAAAAGATGTTTTTTACGTTGGAAAGGGTGCCAGAAAAGCCCTTACTTCAGCTCCACGGTTGCAGTGTGTGTTTGTACATGCTTCCATCACCTGTGTCAGTGATTGGTGTCCTCACAGGTGCTTTCAAAAAAGGAATCAGCCATGCAGAACCTTCATGTTTTAGTATGGAGTGCAACAGTGTTTCTTGACATTGTGCAAGGGGAGGGGGGGATATTTGTACACGGCATGCATGCACTCTTTTATAACTAGGCACTGGTGGATGGTTTGATGCCATAATAGTATAGTGGTTGGCAGCGTGGCAGAGGCTTTTTGCCTAGGAGTAACCGCTGGTGTTGTACCTTGCACAAGGTTGCGTCCTATCCCCGCCCCTGTTCCTTTCCTGTTTCCCCAAACGAATACATCGGACGGGGTAAACTAATTGGCCTACCAGTTTTCATAGGTGACATGAAAACAGGGAATCAGGGGGAGGGCTTTGCTGGATTGTTAATGCAAGGATTAGATTTTTGGCATTGACTGATAAATATGAAAAATTTCCTGCCGATTATAAAGTGAGGAATTCAGTCTGTATGGAATGGAGCTGAGTTTAAAGGCTAGTTACTGCCAATTACAGCAGCAGAAGGCGAGCCATCAGCACATAAAACATGGCCACAATCTGAACAAGTCATGTAACGCGAGCTAGTTGATGCTGCATGTTACTACAAGAAAAAAAAAAAAAAAGAGTGCTACAAAACAAGATGTTGTGCATCTCGTTCTTAAATCTGAATCCTGGTTCCAAGCTGTGTAGCAACACTTGTGTGTCCTGCTGTTTATTCCAACAAGGGCACTGGGGGCTGACATATTATTTGCAGGGTATGTGTTCTACACTGCGCTAAAAAAAGTCTATCATGTGTGTGTGGGAAAGGGGGGGGGGTTACCTTTGGGGATGACCGGGCTTCTTGGATGCGCCATTAAAGTTGTTTTAACTTCTGATGTCCCCTGTCAACGGGTGGTAGAGCAGCTTTCCTACGCAGATGAAGAATCGGATAAAACACGGAAAGATCCTCTGTGCACATATGTGCGGGTATCTTTCCTGGGCAGCATTTGTGATAACAGTGTTTCACTGTTATGTGCAGTTTACTGGCCCATGCAAATGCTGTGAGCACAGCAATGCAGAAGGGTCACAGCAGTGAGAGAAAAGCTTCCAATAAGATGCCACATTTGTTTCCAGGAAGTGAACGCCACTAGTAGGTACCCAGTGAATTCTCAAAACATGAATGCGAAGAAAGTCTAATCCCCATCTACGTGACTGTCGATAAGTGTGCAAGTCGTGACAAGGAATGATGCTGGAAGGCAGTTGCTTTAACGTTTATGCTAGAATAGAGAATGCTCTTCATCTTTCTCTAATGTGCATAGTGGGGCAATGAGCACACGCTTTGTGAACTTCAGCAGTTAATTAAAGGTAAGCTTGAAGCTGTGCATTTATGTGCTGAAATGGTAGCCGGAAGGGCCTGTCAAGGTATAGAATTTTTTGTTTTTTTCTCCCCTTTTTAGCTGTCACTAACGTTCACCTTGCAGCCTTCCTTTCCTCCCAAGCTCTTGATTGTAATTCTTGTTTGAAAATGCAGGCTGCGAAGTGCATCACCAGCAGGATCTGGAGGAAGAAGAGGATGGGGAGGCAAGTTTGAACGACGGTAAGGGGCCTTTTCGCTTGTTTGTAAATTAAAGTCTGCTGTGCCTACCTACCACTAGCGCATATATGCACACATATACAGCAGCCAGCCGTGAAAGTCGGAGATTATTAGCGGGATCAGCGATGGTACTGGTGTACAGTGGCGGGAGACTTCATTGCATGTGTATTTTTGACACCTCCTTCGAGGCGGCTGTACCTCACAAGCGGGTTTCTCAAGGAAGGGTGCATACAGGGGCGGGGCTTGATGGTCGACTTTGCCTGGACACTTTCATACCAAGATGGCGTTAGAAAGACCCGTCTTGATTGGCTTCCTTTCTTTGCGACAAAAGTGAGAGCCAATGACGAGAGGTTGGGCGCATTGTGATGTGTGCACTTTAGGTCGTAATGCTTGAAACGGCAAGCTGCAACTATTATTGCTATAGTTTAAAGCGGAGAAGACCCCACACAGCGCTCTATCCTTCCAAACGTTTCGTAGCTACCACTTTTTCTGTCGCGCAACGTGCTATCCACATCGTGTTTCTCTTTCTTTCACCATCCCAAATTGACTGGAAGTGCCGCGCATGCCCTTTTGGGGATTTCACGTTTTCCCGTGCCTGCAGTCTTTGTGTCTGCCTCTAATAGGCCTCTAACATCGCCTGTTGCCTTTTCGTTGGACGTGTCGGTAATTTGTGTGGTGTCTGATTTGCACATCTCTGATGGGTTGACCGGTTGGCCCAAGGCACCAGCTCCTTCAATACAGGCTAACAACAAGGCTCTCAGCACTGCTGGTTGTGACGTGGAGATTATTTTCTTCTGCGTATGGTCCCTGAAGAACCCAGCCAACTAAGGTCTCAACAGCACAAAGGTTATCGTTGAAGCTCTCGATACGTTCACTTACAAGCCTTCAAGTAGTGGTCCGAACCCCCAACACACTTATTGTCGGTGTTTAAAGTTGATCTTCCGGTTCATTGGCTGCAGGCGAGTTGAGGTCACGAAGCACTTTACGGGACGGGTTTCCAGAGGCGGGCCCTCGACAGTGCACGCTTCTAGCCCTTTGAGAGCTTCCAGGGTAACTGCACTTGACTAAAGTGGCTACGGAAGGGTCATCGCAACTTTACAGCACCGGTACGTTTGCGGACAGTTCGAGCTGCCAAACATGAATACGGCCAGGTCCTCCTTTTCGGAACAAAGCAAGGCCAGCTGTCGAGACAGGTCGCTGCGCACGAAAGTTTGCTGGCTGCCGGTGTCGAGGAGTATTCTGACCAACGGACGACTGCACTCTCCATATGCCCACTCTGTGGCTGTTTGGAGCAGCACCGATGAGGAGCAAGTGCTGCTGGCAGGAGCCGTCGTTACGTTGCGATCTCGTCGCGAAAGTTCCTCACGATTGGCATCTCTGCCAAAGCGAGACACAGTTGGGCAGTTGGTTACCAATCTCTCCTTAATGTCGCAAAGGACTGTGAGCTGACGTCGCGCACAGGTGTCACACTTAAGGCACACGCTAGTACGGCAGTGGTGAGCTGTATGCCCTGTTTTAGTGCACCTAAAACAGCAGTGGTTCCTTGAAAGGCGCTGTCGCTTTTCCTGTGCTTTAAAGGCAGCATGGCAATCCTGTGTTTTGTGCCCCGTACCATCGCATTTATCCTCGCCACAACGAATCCCTTGAACTCGGTGCAAACCTCTGCTGTTAAAGTCTAGGGAAGACGGTAACTGAGGAGAGCTGCTTTTTGCGGTTGTCAAGATGGTGACGTCGTCGAGTTGGAATTCCATCGAAAGACTTGACTCTCCTCCCTGCTCTCCACTGAACCCTCAAGAACGCCATGATAGCCTTGACCTGGTCTTCTCGAGGCCTTGGCTTGGGGTGGTCGTCGTTGGCAATCTTCTTCATGTTCTGATGGTATAGAATGGCCACGTCTTTCACAGCGAGCACATGAGGACGTAATTCAGAATCACTACGTAGTCTGAAGCCGGAACACCTAGGCTTGGGATGCGGCCAGTTGTAAATTGAATTTGCTCATACAAGTCGTGGAGGCACGACACTTGCGACGATGACTCAACTGGAGCGATGGTGAGTAGGCTGTTGATGTAGTCATCTACGAGCAGCTCCGTACGTCCACACCACTCGGCAAGTACCTTCATGGCTTGAGTGTATTGAGGCGAATGCACCCAATGACATACTTTGCACCCGTGAGCAGGTAGGATCTAAAATGCCTAAATTTCGTGATGTCGTGGAGGTCTGGGTGATTGTGGATAGACGCCTCGAATGTTCCAAAAAACCCTGCCATTTATGGCTCACCGGAAAAAGGGGGAACTTGTAGCGTTGGCATGACAACTCGTGATGTCAATGCATGCGAGCAGATGTGCGAAGGCCGGTTCGGAAGGGCTGCAGGGCACAGGCCTTCGAACACGATGCGCTCTTATTGAGCGGATTGGGGTTCTCCTGAAGTGCCGTCGTCAGCAACTGTTCACGTTGGGCACCCGACGATCGTTCAAGGCCGAGTGCAGCCGAGCACATTATTCCAAGGTGTCGGTAAAATCCTGTTCAAATTCGTCGCCTTCGAGTGTTTCTCCAATCTTGTCATTCAGCTCTTTAAGGGAGGCTCCCTTACTGCGAGCTGGTCAATCGCCTTTTGAAAGTCATGCAGAGATGAGGAGGGGGTTTGATAGAGCTTGGTTTGATAAAGCCTTTAGCAGCCTTTAACGGATCTGCAGTGGATGCCTTGCTGACGGAGCAACCTGTCTTTGGTAGATCGCTACATGCCCGTCGTCTTCTGGGTTTTACGGCACCATAATGTTGAAAGCCAAAAAAACTTGACGCAGCATGCTATCCTTCCGAACGTCTCGTGGCTAACCACTTTTTTTTCTCATCACTGACATATGAACGGCGCTACCAAAATCGTCATTTCTATTTCTTTCGCTATCCTAAATCGACTGGAAGTTCGGCGTATAGCCGTTCGGTGATTTAACAGCCATCACACACAATGCGGAAGGATCGAATGTACCAATACACATACAGCTTGTTTAGAGGAATCATTGAAATTTTGGGCTTGTTCAGCTGCCTATGCTGGTGGGTTTGGTCAACTGCTGAAAGCATTTGTAAGCTGCACAAAGCAAGTAAGACTTCATCCCCTTGTTATAAAAGTGGGCCTCGAAACTATCAACCGGTGATGAGCCATTCACATCCTGTGACAAGCTCTGAACGCAAAAGTATTGTAACAAGCGCTTTCCACAGACTGTTTTGCGTAGAATAACTGTGCTGTGCATTGCAGAACAAGAGGAAGCATTGGACCTGCGGCGAAAACCAAGCAATGGATGTCCATCGCCTGTGCGTGCTTTTCCAGGTAAGACAACCCTAATACTGCGCGTCCAAGCTCTGAAATGGTAGTCTAACTGTGAACTACTTAGGTGTGCAGTAATTATGCTCGACTCAATGCTCGTCATGCCTCAGCTAAGATGTTCATCTCAAAAACTGGGTCGGCTATTCAACAGTTGTGATAACTCACAGAGTGCACTTTCAAGGGAAGCGGAATAGCGGGCAAGATGCCCGAATTATGTCCACCTTTCTGCACGCTAATCTTGTGTCACTGCTGAGTTAATTCATTTCCACCTTGGCATACTTACCCCCCCTGTCATGCCTTCCTGTATCAACCGGCAGTGCTTGCAGTTGTGGTGCTGGACCACGCCAATGCTTTGAATGAAGTTAGTTGTTGAAACACCGAAAGGGCCAGCAATGCTTAGAAAAACGAGTGCAGTAAAGAAAGTGGGTTCCGATAAAATGCTGCATTTGCTCCTGAAACCAGATGCCAATAGGCACCCACCGAAATTCTCAAAACATTAAATGCCAAAAAGTCTAATCACCATCTACATGCAGTCAAATTCGATAAATGTGTAAATTGTGGCAAGGATTGACGCTGTAAGGCAATTGCACTGAAAGTATATACTGGGATATAGAACACCTTCCATCTCTCTCTAAGGTGCAAAGTGGTGCATAGCGCAGATTTTGGGAACATCAGCAGTTAAAGGTAAGTTGGAAGCTGTGCATTTCCACGTGAAAATGGTAGCCAAAAAAAAAGGGGTTGTATCTAGTAATGAATATTTTCTTGCTCTTGTTAGTTGCGTACTGAAGGTCACCTTGCAGCCTTGTTTCCGCTGCAAGCTCTTGATTGTAACAGTTATTGGTTGCAAATGCGGGCTGCAAAGAGGATTTAAAGCGGGATGTGGAAGCAGAAAAAGGCGTGAAGCCAAGTTTTGAGCAGGGAGTAAGGAGCTTGTTCACTTGTTCTTGATTGAAATTTCAGCGACAAGTTGTTCCAGTCTCTTGACAACGAACAGAAGTTGTCACGAGGCATTTATTTCTGAATTTCTTGGCATTTGGGAGATGCATAACAACTTTCTCGGTGTCTTTCCTTGCACGAGTGCCCAACTGCTACGTGCTCCACAGAAATTAACGAAAAGCTACCAGCGGCTTCTTCAACATTGTGTTGCCAGAAACAAGCTTCAAACACGCAGTTAGTGAACCAGGTTGAAACAAAGGAATTATTGGCAATCCTGAGAGACGGAGTTAGTAGATGCCTGCAAATGTATTCCTTTGTTTGTGCCCAGTGCCTGTTTGTTTTTGTTAAGGAAACATTCGTCTTTGCATTTTGTTGCAAGTGCAGAGCACTTTAGGGGCTCGCCTTGTCATCGTAGCTCGCTGTAACGCTCTTCGATGTCAAGCGACTGCTGGAATCAAGCGGCACAGCGAAATTACGGACCCGAGTAGAGCCGCACGGCGTAGCCGTCGTTGCGGCGTCCCACACAAGCGTTGAAAAACAAGCAGTTTAAATAGTCATAAGCGTTCGAAACTCGTGAACCGCTGGCGCTTGTCATACATCTCCCCGTTGTTTAGCATAAAGAAAACTGCAGGTACATTTGAGGCGTAATATACGTAATTAACCGGCAGCGCCCGCGTTCATTTAGTTAGGAACGCTCGTTGGGTTGGTTTTTACGATACGATAGTAAGCGAAAAAAAGGTGGCAGTGCAACGCCGGCACGTGCGGGAGGAAAAGTGAGCGCAAAAAGAACAGAACTCCCACTGGCGCAGTTTCAGGCAGGGGGCGCGCGAGCACTGCGAAGGCGGGAAATTTGAAATGCGTTGGACAAACCTCCATTGAATTCATCGGGAGAGGAATGAGACAGGGTGGCGAAGAGTGTGATGGGTGGTAAGAGTGAGCGGATAATGGCGCCACAGCCCATTATGGCGAATCGCTGCTCTGCACTTCCGACAGCTTTCCCGTTGAGTGGAACGGCTTTATTTTTTTTCTTTTTGATGGCACCTGTTTTACTCAATTTCTCATGCGCGGCAGGCAAATTGTTGTTCTTGGGGGAGGTACCTACGCATTCTGCTTTTGTCTGTCTTTTCTAGTCACCTGAAAATAAAAGAGAGAGAACCTTCGGGAGTTTGTGGAAATACACCAGACCCAGGGTGGGAATTCTATTTGTGTGTCGTGTGTGGTGCGCAGGTATGCTACTGGCTACAAACACCTGGTGGATTGATCTAAAGCATTCTGAGGTAGGCCAGGTAGCTGCAATGGGGGTAAAAGAAACTGGCAAGAAAGGAATTGTGTGGCACGTGCCGCAAAGGTTCACTGCACATTAAAAAAGAAATTTCTAATTGCACCACATGTTACTGACATTGCTAGAAATTTTCTATTCGCGTTCTCTTCCCAATTACAAGTGACAATTACAATTGTGGCTCAAGTGACTGGTTGAAAACCCAACCGGCACTATGTATTCATATTTTTTTTTCTTTCAACCTTTTATTGCTGGATGTGTTCCCATTGACACTGGACAAACTCTTGGGATTGGAGGCTAGTGTTAAAAATGTTACATTTCCTTAATAACTGCTGTTTTGCACTGCAGATGGCAACAAAGCGTCAATGATGCTGTGACATGCCCGCTGGGGTAGGCGTCCCCTTCAACTTGTAGAGCAGTGGAAGGGATCGCGCATCACCCACGAAGATTTGTTCAGGTAAGAAGACTCCATAGTTGTGCATTTACTGCTGAGATGGTAGCCAGAGAAGCTTTTGAATGGTTGTCTAGTTTTTGTTCTTTAAGTAGTTGTGACAACGAACTGGTGGGCTCTGTGGCTGTGCCATGCACGGTCTAACCTGTTCATCTTCGCAATGCAGGCGCTCGCCCCCTATCATCGTTCAGTTGCCGGTTCCTGCTCTGCCGGCTGCCTTATTGGATGTTCCAGCGTACTGCGAGTGACTCAGCACCTGGAATGACGCCGTCCTTCTCATGCACGCTGCAAACGCTTCTGGATGTCCTGCGCCGGCAGGTCACGGTATCACCGACATCACCATCATATCACCGCCGTCATCGACCAGCTCAGGGACAACAGCTATAAATTGTCAGCAACCACTGGTCAAGCGTTGTGGGCTCTGTGGCTGTGCCATTGCACGGTCTACTAGCCCGTTCGTCTTCGCAATGCAGGTTAGTGTAGCACAGGACCTCTTCACTAAAAAAAAAAAATAGCGATTATTTTTTGTTACAGCTACTGAGCCCACATTGCTGTTGGGCCCTTGCCATTCAATGTGTAAATGTCGCTCGTGCTCTCTTGCTTCTGTGGGGGGACGTGGAGTGGAACCCCGGCCGTAACTCTCTCCCTGACTACTCTCCTCCTAAAGACCCTCTCCCCATCAACCTGTTTCTTTCCGAATTGCAAAAGTAATCTGCAGGTCAGTCTTTGCTGCTCCCCGAAGTGCAGGGACTTAAAGCTGAGCTACTGACAACAAACAAAGCCATGGCTGATCTAACTAAGCGTATTACGAATCTTGAAGTTTACTACCAGGGTCTTGTAACTGTTGGGAAGGATATCGAAACAATTAATGGTAACACCGCAGAAATGGCCCACCAAATCTGTGACACGGAGGCGCGGGTTGACGGCGCTGAAAATCGTTCCAGAAGAAACAACCTCATCTTTTACGGCCTCCCTGACCCGAACCCATCCGAAAAATTAGCAGATTCCGAGGAAATAATTACTAACCACTGCCGCGACCATCTAAACTTGACCCTTGACCCTAAACTAATCGAACGTGCTAATGACCCTAAACTAATCGAACAAATGGACATAAACTGAAAGGTACAAATTACAGTATTAGGGAAGTTTTTTTCCGAATCCGTTCGCAAAGCCTGGAAAAATGTTGGCGCATTTGCCCGTACAAATCAGAACCCTTCTCTCTGCGGTACAAGACTTTGTATCTTGATAAAAAAAGATACATTTTCAACAAAACATCCCAAACTGCAGACGAAATTTCACAGCAATCGCCCCGCCATCCAACAAAAACTAAACGTGTTAATGTTACAACGTCCCAAACTAGTCTTTCCTTCTCTGTAATCTTCACTAATATACGTAGCTTCCTTCTAAAAAAAAGTCGAGGCAGTATCAAATCTTGTATCGACATCGCACAGCAACATACTAGTTCTGACAGAAACAGGGTTGACGGATGACGTCACAGATAGTGAGGTTCTAGCCGAATTGCCAGATTTTGTTGTTTTCCGGAAGGATAGAAAACAATCACGTGGCGGGGCCGAACTCGTTGCTATCCATGAGCAGTGATCCTGTTCAATGATAAATGTTCACTCTGAGCTCGAAATTCTGTGGTTAATCTGCCGACGCTGTGCCGGAAACAGTTCTGCTAGGTGTCTGCTATCGGCCACCGGACAATAGCCCAGATTTTGCACAAGATCTAAACGATATACTCAACCAGCTAGCTACTAAATATTGTACCGCGCATATCCTACTTTTTGGAGACTTCCAATTTTTCCGACATCGATTGGAATGACGCCAACCAATCAATAACAGGGCCTTCCAGAGCAAACGAATTCATTATAACGTCTGCCTAAATTTTAACTTGACACAGCTAATAACAGAACCTACACGCATTTCTGGTGAAACGCCAAATATTCTGGACCTGATACTGACAACTAAACCTGAAAGCTTATCATATGTTACACACATTCCTGAGATTAGCGACCACAAACTTATTTAGGCTGTTTTTTAATTCGTCCCGGGACTACGCAAATCATGCAGTAAAACTATACGGCTATACGACAAGGGGGATTACAATGCAATAGTCACTGAACTTGAAGCGTTCCTACCTCATTTTGAAACGACCTTGAGTGAAGGATCAGTGAACGATAACTGGTTGATTTTCGAAGAAAAAATTGAGGAGCTAACAAACAAATTTATTCCCAGTGCTACCTTACATTCTAATCGCCAAAAACCATGGTTTTCCAAACTTTTAAAGCAGCTTGAAAATGATAAAAAACAACTTTTTCGTGTAGCTAAACGCGCAGCAACCGCCAGCGCATGGGGTAGGTATAAAGAAGCCGAAACCTTTTTATTGTAACACCATTCGAACCTCAAAAAGAACCTTTTTCCATGCTGATCTTCCGAAAATTTTAGTGAATAACCCTAGGAAGTTTTGGGAGGTGATTAACCCTAAGAAAATGCAGGGTATTATTTTGAATAATTCTTCGGGTGGGGAAGTTAGCGATTCTGAATGCACCAAATTATTCTACGCAGCCTTTGCTTCCGTATTCACAAACGAGACTACCAGTCCCCTACCGATTTTCCCATGTAGCATCGTCTCTCTAATGCCCAGTATTGATTTCATCGCTGTCGGAATAATACCCTTAATCGATGAACTAAAACTCTCTTCTTGAGCGGAATCAGACGATATTAACTCAAAATTTCTGAGAAATACCGAACGGATATCTGCCGTTTATTTGTCACTGTTGTTCTGTCAGTCATTATCCACAGGTAACCTACCAATCAATTAAAATATAGGAAAGGTCATTCCAGTCTTCAAATCAGGTGATAGATCATGTACGCTCAATTATCGCCCCAATTCCTTAACAAGTGTGCCTTGCAAGCTCATGGAACACGTAATTTACACCGAAATCATGCACTTCTTGCACACTAATAACTTCTTTCATCCTACACAGCACGGATTTAGAAAAAACCTTTCGTGTGAGACTCAACTTGCCCTTTTCGTTTATGACCTGCACACCAACCTGGACAATAATTAACAGACTGACGCCATCTTTCTTGATTTTGCAAAAGCATTCGACCAAGTACCCCACAAGGGCCTGATGTTAAAACTTCCGCAATTAAACTCAGACCCTAAAAGTTTAACTTGGATCCGAGAATTTCCTGACTAATCGTTCCCAATTTGTTGACTGTTAATGGCCATAACTCTTACCCTCTGGCAGTAACATCAGGCGTTCCGCAAGGATCTGTTCTCGGCCCATTATTATTCCTAATATATACATCAACGATCTACCTCTCCATGTATCCAGCAATATTCGTATGTTTGCGGACGATTGTGTAATATACTGTACCGTTACTAACACATCAGCTCAAGTCGCATTGCAAGATGATATTAACAATGTGCTGGACTGGTGCAATCATTGGCTCATGACACTAAGCCCTAATAAATGCAAGTCCCTCTCTTGTCACCATTGCCGCAGCCCCCTCATCTATTCTTATCAAACTGGTAACATTCCCTTGGAAAATGTCATCATTTATAAGTACTTGGAAGTCCCTTTAAGCAACGATTTAACATGGCGCGCACATATTACCTAACATCATATCATCAGCTGACAGATCGCTTGGTTTCTTAAAACTGCACCTACGTCATGCACCCTTGCATGTAAAACTGCTAGCCTACAAATCTTTAATTCGCACCCAACTTGAATATGACGTCGCCTGTCTGGAGCCCTCAGTCAAGCATACTTAACCGACGCACTGGAATCAGTCCAGAATCGAGCAGCTAGAGTTCATTCACTCCTCATATTCGCACAACGTGAGCCTTTCATCCCTTCAAAACAAGAATCTGCTCTTTTAAACCTTAACATTCGTCACCGAATTGCCAGCCTCATTTTGCTCCGCAAGTTCTATCACAGTACACTCAGGTCACCCACCCTATATCTTGCCTCCCTGCCCGCATATCTCACCACACCACTCAGTTTTTCATGTCGCCCGGCCACGTGCCCGTACCACGACATTTGCCGCCTCCTTCTTTTTCGTCGCAGCCTCCGAGTGGAATGGCCTTTCCGCTGATCTTGCCACCATAGTGTGCCACTCAAAATTACACAAAATGTCACTCTCTTCTTTTCACTTTGAATACTCAAGCGTGTTATTTTGTGTACCCCTGGTTCTCGCTTTGTCTTTTTCATGTTTTTTTCTTCTGCAGTGTGTTACGCCTGTTTATATTTATTACCATCCTGCATATGTATTCTTTTTCTTTTCTGTAGTGGTTACCCCTGTTCATATTTGTACCCATCCTGCATATGTATTGCATTTGTTGTATCTGTTTCCCACCACTTTTGTAATACCCGCTCTAGGGGGTCTTTAAGGTAATAAAGTGATGTGATGTGATGTGATGCACCAGTTTGCTTAATTAAAAAGACTGCTCTGTCCGTTAACAATGATACGAATGTAAGTCGCAAACTTCAAACAAAAAATCTAGATGTTAGGCAAAACAGGTTATGCAGAGGCGACTCTCTCCAGCCAGATTCCCGCGATTTCTTTATGACGTCACAGAATCTTGTTTTTGTGATTGCCGGCTGACAACCAAAGCCACCGGCAAGAAACCTGACTGGGCGATTGTAGGTGGGCCTCTAGTTGTGTTTGATCCCATCACTTAAACGCTAACGAGCAGTTGCTACACTTATACCTGTTTTATTGCTTGCCCATATTATGTCACTTTTGCCCATATCACATTACTGTAGGCGCAAAATTTGAAAGTTTGTCGAATTATTGCTTGCTTTTTTTTTTTTGGCTAAGAAAATAGACAAATGTCTTCGTGGGGGAGAACTGAGGGAGTATCCAAAGGCTGGTTTTTAAAATGGAACAGTTGTTGTTTTGCTCCTTCAAGGGCTGGCCTGTGGTTAGGGTTGGGTTGGTAGGTTAGGGGTCAGGTTAAGTTTAGGTTGGGTTAGGTTGTAGGTGTGGGTCGTCAGATATTAGGCACATTTTGTTTTATAAATACACTGCAAAGTCAATACTGAAAATTTCCCTGGCAGCACCTGCCTAAAGTCTGAGGGCTGTGAATGGGAGTCTTCATCAGAATAAAATCTGAAGAATCCACATTGTTGCTGGAGTCATTTCTGCTGCTGGTCTGGTATGTGTAAAAAAAATCAGGCAGCAGCAGTGGCCGGAAAGTTCCCTGAAAACCGCTATCTGCCTTTGCAGAGCACGCAGTGAAACAGGATGCCATTTTCGCCCAACTCGCTGCTACGTTAGGTTCAAATTCTACTCGCGCCGCCACCTACCAATGCGAAATGTAAACAAACGGCAACAAAGCTGAAAAACGTGTTTCCGATGAACACGCCAGATGGCTGTCAGTTGACTGAATAGCGCTGTTTTTAGTTTTTGCGGGAGGTTTGAAAATCATCGTTCACCCGGGAACGATGGCCTATGCCACGCACTCGGGAAAGAGTTGAAACATGACAAGTGAAACAGGCTGAGTAACCTCCTCTGGCGGAGCACAAACACACACTGCTGCTGGGTCATCATGAAGCGCGCCTCTTCATAGTCTCCACTGCAATCGTCAAAACAAGCATCGACAGGTTTTGAAGCAGAGTTGAAGTCAGACACCACTTCAGAGTCAGGCTCAGACAAAGTCAGAGTCAGACACCGCGAACAGCCGCTGCGTTGAGCCCACCCATGCGCAAGAGAACGGCCACACCGCAATCTCGATGCTGCATGAGCACCGTGGTTTGTGCTGTCTTACAGGGTTCTGTTCTGTAAGGCGGCTTCGCAAGACCTCCGAGTCTCCAGTGGCAAACCGCGTTTTGCGCCATTGTAGCTTACGCAGAACGTCAACACACACGCCGCAGTCGGATCATAATAGCGTGTAGTGGGTCCACAAATTCCATGCTGCAAATCTCAAATGACAAAGTTTCATTCGCACGGCAAGCTGGTAATGGTGGCGTAGCTTGCGCTAGAAGTTCCATGTTGCATCTCTCGCAAACAATGCATTTTTTCAGAATTTTCTCCACCACCAGGTGTCCTCGCAGTACCCCAAATCTTGTGCGTAGTTGTGACAGTGTGTCACCGACACCTTTATGCAGCACTAGGTGGTGAACGTGGCTTACCAAGAACAATGTGTTCTACTGACCTCCAACAGACAGCGCTATAAGATGTTGGTTGGGTGGCTTGCTGTACTGTAGTCGTCCTTTGTGCTGGAACACCCCTTCATCATCTAAATGTGCTTCCATCCCACGCAGTGAAAACATGTCTCTTTTGTTCTTTATCCTTCTTGGGCCTATGTCAGAAATAATTTCCCCTGGCTTTTGTTGTACAGCAGATTTTTTTGCCTGGATTATCTCAGTTTACTGCAGCAGCCCACTTCGAGTCTTTGTTCTCAGACGAATCCAAAAATTCAAGCAGTGACATGTCGCAGCTGGTAGCAGGTTTTGGCAGACGTGCTCATTGATAGATGTGTGATCATTTATTCTAACTATGCAACTTCACAGTTGTGGCTTCATTCCAGCTCCACGCACTTTCTTTAGCCCAAATGACTCCGGTGTTTGTCGTCATCTGATGAAGGCTGATAGGATAGACATGTGCACTGGAGTTTTCCCACATCTGAACAACTCATGGGCAACCCAGAGCAATACTGTTCATTGGCGTCCCAGTGCCCACTCTAGCATGCACACAACCACACATGTCACTTCTGTTCATTCCTTTCCTCTACTACTATTTTTTTTACTGAGCTACTATCTTTTCCCCATTCTCTTTCATGCAGAGGAGCGTGTCAACGAACGCATGTTGGCAAAACTCTCTGCATTTTCTTCTTCAATAAAGAGCTTCTCTCTCTCTCTCTCTCTCTCTCTCTCTCTCTCTCTCTCTCTTCTCTCTCTCTCTGTCTCTCTCTCTCGAGCGTCACTTCATGAACGCAGGTTGACCAGGGAGGAACGGAGGGATTCCCACCAAAGAGTGCACCGGTCAGTCAGTTCACGGCCACAGCACTGCGGTACAGCTGATTGGGATGCAACGGAGCTGAATGGACACAAACCTTGTGTGAGCCAGTGCACCCTCAGAGCTGTAAATCACGCCCACTTGTGGAGCCAAGCCAGAACTGCATGTGGTGAACACTGAGGAACAGTGAATCATAGGCTGCTTGAAGTGAACCCCTGCGCGGTCTGCGTTTGTAAGCATAGAGCTGATGGAACGTGCCTCTGGGCTGTTTGCTTTAGAATGTTGTCAAAGGAAAGTAAAAAATTCCTCAGGCACTGCAGTCTGCCTACATCACTTGAAGGCGATCAATTATCGCTTGTGAGGCTGTTTTTACCCAGCTTCGGCGTCGTGCAAAAAAGCCAACCGGAAGGGGCACGCTGTGCAGTGAAGCTCGAAAGTTTGCGTGCCGTGCGGCAGAGCCAACTTTCATTCTGCTTCGATTTGTAAATTTCGAATATTTGAAATCAAACAGTAAAAAACTTCACTGTGAATTGCTTCGCAGAGGAAACACTAAATAATCGCGAAGTATTTGAGGCTTTGAATATTCGGACAGCTCTAGCGAAACAACCCATTCAGTGGTTTAGCTACATTCAAACAAAGAACTCTCCTTCAGTGAAAAATTATACAGTGAAGTGCGGTCCCAAATGGGTCTTAGACAGTTTGAAGCATTGTAGGCTCTGTTTTCTGACGCGCTTTATACCCCATACCTCGAGGGCGTAATTGTGTGATCGTTTAATTTTGCCACATTTTTCTGTTTTACCAGCATTTCTAGGTGTGCCATACACTACAGCCAAGAGCCCTAGCGAGGTAATTCGACCCGTAGCACAACCCTGTTTGATTTGAAGAAGAGTTGAGTGCTGTCCAACCATGTTAGCGACATTACACACCAGAAAATGGGCCTACAAGTGGTGTGGACCACCGTTTGTAAAATACCCCACTTCTTCTTTCGTCATAGTGGTGTGAGGTATGGCCGTGGCCGCTGTCGTGGCCTCGGGCAAGTCTTGGTGAGTCTTGAAGCTGTGGAGTGAAATCTGTGTTTTTTTCGGCTGTCGGGCGTTTTTACATTGGACTCCAATCTTGTGTGGACCAACTTGGGTATTCGATTCCTGAGAAACTTTCCCGAGTCTGGCGCAATATTTACACAAAGGGAATTTCTTTTCACCGATGAGTTATTGTAGCATTAATTACATTCTTGTGCAGACCAACTTTGGTGTTTGATTGTGGAGCAACTTTTCGGCTCGTGGTGTAATGTTTGCAGCAAACATAACTTTTTTTCTGCTATCGAGTTAATTTACAGTAATTACATTCCTGCACGAACTACCATTGGCATTTAATTTGATAGTGACTTTTCTGTTTGTGGCACCACCATAGTTGCACGAACAAAACTTTTTTGCCGTCAAGTTATTTTGCAGTTAACTTTGTTCTTGTGTGGACAACTTTGTTATTTAGTTCTAGAGTGGCTGCTCTGATTGCGGCGCAACCTTAGCACAAGCAAAATCAAGAATGACGCCAACATGCACTTTTAAAACAAGACTTTTTAATGCACGCATTTAAAAAAGTATGTACACACGACGCTCAAACACAAGTAAGGCATTATTCGGCACACACAGATGACGATGGAATGTTACAGTAAGGCAGCTCAGCCAGGGTGAGCGCATACTAGCTGTCCTTGAGCGGCAACGCGGTTTGTTTTAGGGATGACCGGGTCTTCACTCTGCCCTCACTGCGGTTGTTTGCAGAGGACAGCATCCAGAGATCAGCCTCTCAAAATGAACGTTGAACAATTGCTACCGTGCTTCCGTCCTTGCTTCCGTTTTTGAGACGTAATTTTGAGATTGGAATATTGGGTAAAGCGTCTTTTTTGTGCGTATCAGTTTTGGTTGGTAGCTGATTGTAAGCGCAAAGTCTAAAGCAGCATTTTTTTTCCCCTTAAATTAGGAACAGCTCATAAAGGCCTTCTTTAATATCGAACTCCATATATTTCATATTGTCGCAGGGACCTTCACGGCATTAGCTGCATGCTTGGATCAAGCTCTGCTGACATGCCGCTTGCGAGCGTATCACAAATGCGGTTTATTGTGCCATCTCTGCTTCGTAACACTTTGGGGAGGCATAGAGTAATGAAACGTGTTCCTGAAAAAGATACACTCCTTGCTATTGCGGCTGATTATATGTGAAAGAATGCATTTTGCTTCAGTGGTACCCTTGGTTCTTTTACAAGGACAGCAAACAAGGACAACGTTGCACGCAAGTAATGTTAGCGGGGGGGATTATGTCGGACGTAATGTTGTGCCACACAAACACTGCACGACATACCATGGCACATTGTGAAAGGCTTATAAACAGACAGCGGGCTCGTATGCCAACATAGTAGTATCGGTTGCAGAAAACAAATTGTAAATTCATGTAAATTCACTTGTGGGAAAAATTGCTGTCAAGAAAAATTGCATGTGAAGTGCACATCAGACAAAATTCTCGTTGAAAAAGTATTCTGGCTTGTTCTTGCACGAATCATGCCTCGCTTTGTGAAAAGCTTGTGTAAAATAATTTATTTCATAACTTTGCCTAGAAAGAGATTTCAGCAGCAAGTTTGGTGGCAAACATATCCTGTTAGCGTTTTCCTTTAAAGGTATTAGTAGGCTTTTTCTTTCGCTTCCGAATGCGTTCGCTAAAACAAAGGTGTTTCAGCAATCGGTATCATCTGTTGTTTGAGCTGAGCGATGAGATGTGTGGAATAGGAAACCTTAGTAACCTGTCTTTGAAGACATGGGTAGCACATTGCTTTTGTTCTGGCTACAACGGAATTCCACTTGATAAATACCTCCTCCTTTTCTTTTAGTATGGAAAAGCTTCGCTTTATTTGTGCCAAACCTTGCAAATTCATTTCACAATTTCCGCATTTAAAAATTAATTAAAAAAGGATCCATGCATTTCTTGTGCTTGTGTCATATCCGTGTTTAGGTTGATGGAAATGTCTTTGTGAGGTCAGGTCTTATTTCTCTAAAAGTAATAACACGTGCAAGACAAGAGAGTGTTTGGTACTTCGTGAGTTTCTATTAGTTCCTCAGTCAGGTATGATCATGTGTTTTAATTTCGCACGCATTTAATGAATGCAGTTTATACGCGTAATGTCAGCTAGTTCCTATTTTTGCGACTGTTATTGATACGAATCCGCTGTCTGGTTATAAACATAAAACGAAACATTTCGAAAGCTGTGCATAAAGACATTTCACATGCAAAAAGCTCGCATCAGTCAAACAATGGAAATATATGTGTATCATTTCGCCAAGAAAAAAAAAGGGGTAAAATAACACATAGTTCCTTCCCTGAAGGAGGAACTTCACATTGACAAGAAACTCTCTCTACCGTGTGATCCCCTAATCACATGTAGGAAGCGCGCAATCACACTGATTTAAACGTCTCACAACGTTTGTGCGAACAATTAGAGCACTCTATTATTTCATGCACTGCTCAGTGAGAGTGCATGGTGGCTCATTTCGTGCAAACTTTGGAGCATCTTCCCCACGAAATGAATCTTTGACAAATGACATTGGATGCATTGAAGCTAGGATGGTTGACGAAATTAAGGAGGGGCGTGGCTCTTAAAACAGTTTCTTTTAATGTTTAAGTAAACTCTGTGAAACTTGTCTGTCTTGCTGCTTTTTTTTCCCACTGATTTCAAATGTGGCATTATTTATTGAGTAATTCAATTAGTTATCAAGATAATTAGACATAATTAGTCATTTTGGAGGAACAATAGACAAAAAAGTGTTGGTCATAAAACTGTAATCTTTATATTTTCCAGTACTATGAACCCTGGTGAGTGCAATAAGAGAATCGGCTTTTTGATGCACCATTTGGAACTAATTTTACAGCTCATTAAACTTTGGTGTTCGAAATGGGGCATTTGAAATGGTGCCTTACCACTGGTGCCACCAAAGTTTAATGAGCTGTAAAATTAGCTCCAAGTCATGCATCAGAAAAACTGATTCTCTTATTGCACATAGTATCGGAAAATGTAAAGATTACAGTTTTATGAACAACACTGTTTTGTCTATTGTTCCTCCAAAAGTGATTAATTATCTCTAATTATCTTGGTGATTAATTGGCCCATTTAACAATTAAAGGAAGCTGTTTTAAGAGCAGTGTCCCCCCTTAAAATGCACTGCTTGGAAGAGAAAAAAAACGCCTCTATGCGTGTTTAATAAATTAGAGGAATGCTTCGCTTTCGACTGGGGTCAAAAGGTCACCAGTCTGCGTTTGGTCTCTCCACTGCCATCTCTTCAAACTGCGATGGCAAAAAACTGCGTTGCCTGAGACACACTAATGAAACACGGTCTACGTAAAAATAAAAAGGGCATTGTATGTGAGCGGGCACGGCGCAAAACTTTACATGAAGCGTTGAGTGAGGACTAGGTGTTTGAAGAACATGAAACAACGCAACAATAATAAAAAAAAACACGAAGAGCAAGGAGAAAAGCTAGTGCAGCCTTGAATATGGGGGGAAGCAAGTGTATGGTTTGTACAGCACTTGACTTCATTCACCTCGAACAAAAACCATACATCGCACGTTCAGTGGGGCGAGCCTTTGCGAGTTATTGCGATCTGCGTCTGCCTGCGTTGTAAAGAAATCGAAAGCGTCGTGTTTCTTTTGTTTGTTTGACCTGCGGGCCTTCGCCAACACGGTGTTTTGTCTCTGCTTTGTTTTTGAGGCATTGTTATGTTGTTCACGTTGTCGGATAGGAAATGTCAACGTCGCCTCTGCAGCACATGGCACAATGTATTGTTTTTGTAAGTTTTTCTTAGTGAATAGCAGAATGGATGTTCTTGCTACACTAAAAACCCTAGAATACAAAATATGTTGGTTCTATCTATGTTTGTAAATTAACAAGGTATTTTGCAGATAAAAAGGGGCGGGGGGTCTTGCTTCTTATGTCAGCAGAAAATGCAGCATTTCTGTCGTCTCCAGAAAGCGGATGGGATCTGTGATTGCTGCTGTTTAAAGGAGCAGGTTTTAACTTGACGTACTTCTGTAATTTTCTAGTCTACAAATCGAGTAGTGCTCGTCCGAAATATATCCTCCAAAGTTGCATCAGAAGCCAGTTTAAAATCTGGTCTCATCTTTGTCTGCATGCAAATTTTATACTTCATTGCAGCGCTAGGACCTTTCAAGTTTATGCCCCAACGACATGTATGTGTTATTTACATTGCGGTCTAAACGAAAACGTATATTCTGGTGTTAAACGTGTCTTGTAACTTTTACTTTAAAGCGACGGATAAATAAAAGGTCAATCTACGGTTCCTATAAAAAAAATCCTCATCAGTGCTTTCATTAGTGCAGGTCTTCACGTCAGAGCAGTCATTCACAAAGTATCCAAGCCAAGCCACTGCAATAGCCATTCACAGATGGCGCCACAGCCGTTCCCTCTGCCTGGCAATCTGAAAACCTAAGAGCAGTCCACCCAGGGAAGAGCACGGGCACGCCAGCAGTCTCTCTCATATCCTGGAGTTGTAGTGTCCTCCATTGGAGAGGTGGGAGCCGGGTCCGCCGTTCCGGTGGAGCGGCTCCTTGCTGGAGTGGTGGGAGTAGCGGCTGTTGGGCCGCGAGTGGACGATGGTGTAGTGGTCGCTGCCGTTGCTCACGGACCGCGCTGAGTTGAGGGTCGACCCTCCGGAGGTGTACCCGGGCTTGTTGAGGGACGTCCGCGAGCCGTACTGGGAGCTCGGAACCCAGCTGCCCTTGTAGGGGTCGTAGTCCTCCATCTCGGAGGGCTCCTTCTCTTCCACCTGGGGAAACGAAGAAGGAAGAAAAGGAGCGTGTGGGTTAAAAAGAAAAATCATGCACCCCTCCTCTAACGACGACGATGGTTGAACGGGAAGCTTTCTCGTGATGGATTCTTTGGTTGGCCAGTCCCACACTGCGAGCAGGTGCTACTCTAGAGCGCGAGACACATGGACGACTGGTGCATGCGATTCGAATGCGACTGATTGTTACGACGGTCGCCACGACTAGTCGTACGCGTGAATTTCAGACACATGGTCCGATGTGCGCGTGCGATGCGTCGTCGGCGCCGCTCCGCTAGGGTGGCTCTCCGCCAACGTTTTTGCTCCATGGTTGCCTCCCTGTTTAGTTAGGGGCACTCAGGTCGATTTAGATATGTGCAAGAGAAATCCGAGCAGGAAAAGAAAACATTTATCAACTTGAAGTGAAAATAAATGGTGCTATTACGTTATACATTGCATTTTTACATGTTCAGTACAGCGTGGTGAGAACATTTAGCACCCATGATTCCGCTCGTCCATGCTTAGAACAAATGCACCTTCGGAACATAGACACCACAACATCAGAAAGCCACATTTAGAAGCTTCCTTACGTTATGTTGTCTTCTTTTTAGGGTCGTTCTCATGGGCCAAGGATGCACGGCTATCATAAAGGCCTCTACACTTATCTGCAGCTTTGGATCGCGACTCAGTCAACTCGGCCATGCTGTAGGTACCACTGGCAACATGTGTCTACCAAGTGGAGAGCGCACAGGTCAACGGTGGCAACGGCAGCGGCGCAGAGCTGCTCCCCACCAAATCCTCGCAATTGCCACTGGCGCCACCTCGGGGCTTTGAAAGAAACTGTCAGCGATGACACCTTCGGGCTCTCATTGGCTGTGGCCGCACGACGATCACAACGATGGCACGACTGCATCTGGCTTGCCAGTCGCACGTCGTGAGCCTCCTCCGACCAGCGAACGAACGCCAAAACCGGTCCTAACGATCAGTCGTAACGATCAGTCGCATGCGAATCGTGTGCACCAGTCGTCCATGTGTCGTCGCGCTTAAAGGTAACACGACCGCTTTTCTAGAATACCCACCAGCAAACTCTCGGTTGTTTACTCGTAGGCCTGACGTTTGGGTTTCTGGGTGTACGGCGGGAATCAGTACCTGCTGCTTGTCATTTAGTGAGTGATTTTTTGAGGGGGTGCCAGTCCTGAGGTGTTAAACCCAAGACGTGATGTTAGGCCTAATGTCCTAAGCCTCAAAATGAGAAGTTAGGCCTAACATCTTGTGGCTAACAGTCAGGCGGCATGCAGACCAACGCCGTTCGTCCCGTGGCCGGATTCTGTGGTTGTTGTCCGAGTTTTCCAATCCGCTTCGACCATGCCGAAATGGAGCAATCGTATAGACGCCAGCGTCACAACGTGAGTGACCGAGCTTTGATTGCAGCCAGAAGAAGCGTTTTTTGTTTTTCCTTTCACTTAACTCACGATCATTCATGATCACCGCCAGAGAAAGTTGGCTTTCCTGCAGGGCGTATTAGCATACAACGGCATCAGCGAGGATACTAAAGTTTCTTTTAAAAATATTTTTTAAGGGGGGGACTTTGCTAATTTGAAGCAAGTGATGAGGTGGGCTTGTTCCAAAAACAAAAATCACGGGAAATCACGTTCCGAGACGTCCTTTTCACACGAGGCCTGTTAGCCACTAGCGTCAAGTGCCAAAGTGACATCGTTTTAAGCTTTACCAGCTTCATCACGCAATGCTGGACAAGTGGCCTGAGAGCATTTCGCATTGAAAATGAAAGGAGCTCGGAGCCGCCGCCGTAGCGGTGGCAGGCCTCACCTCTGTCTTGGTGCAGGTGCAGGTGAGGGAGGAGCAGAGGAAGATGTTGACGATGAGCATGACCAGCAGCAGGATGGCCAGGCAGATGCACAGGCCAATCAGCCACGGGAAGTGCCACTCCGTGCACTCGCGCAGGGGCGAGGACACTGCAGGGGGCGGGGGGAAGAAACGCTATGCTCTTAAGTGCTACTGTATTTTACTAATACCGTATTTTCTGGTCTATAAGTCGCACTTTTGTATAAGTTGCACCCCCCTCAAAACGACAGTTCTTCAAAAAAAAAAAACGCATATAAGTCACACCGGTGTACAAAACGCACTTGTTAGTCAGGTAAACTCATAGAGGATCAGTTCGTTAGAAAGTGCGGCGAAAGTACATGGTTGCGGCGGCCACCGCCTCTAAACGCATCCCCCGGTAAGCACTGCTAGACATGTGCATATACCGTCCAAAGTCTAGACAGAACTAACTTCTCAAAAATGGTTTATTGATACACACAGATGGCATGTACTTACAGACGGCGTTTAGGCAAAACCATCGAAGCCTTCTTCCTCCGACTCGCTAAAAAATAATTCATTCATTTAGACCATAGAGCTGTGTCTCGCAATGTGCGCTGACATCACGCAGCACACAGGCACTTTTCAAGTGCAGACCATGCGCGGCTGCTACGTACCGGATTTATTCCATACATAAGTCGCACCAGTGGATGAGATGCACCAACGAAAATTTCAGAAAAAAAATGCAACTTATACACCGGAAAATACGGTAATATGCATTAGTAATTGGTACTTTTTTTTCTGATTTGCAATCACAACGAAGAGAACACACAAACTTTAGTTTCAGAGTCACCGCCTTTATGACTTCACTGCACACCCTGTGGCGGGCTTCACACAGCTTCTGACAGTCCACAGTTCCCTTACAAAATAAAAGAAGATGAAATCGCTACTTTAGTTAAGTCAAAGTTTTATAATTCTTGTTTAAATGGGCTTGAAGTCTGCCAAAGAAGGTATTCAGTGAGATTTTAAGTCACAGAAGAATTCTATCGGTTAACTGCGCATGTCTGGATCATCGTATGGTTCACAAATCGTCAAATGAATGCGACAGAACTCATGTTCCTCATTTTTAACGCCTACTGCGTTCAAACCATGAATACAGGGATTTGATTTGAAGTAGAGACTAGCGTATCTATGTTTGGGTGGGTGGTAGACACAAGGGATATCCTGTCGAAAATTATGGAGTGAATGAATACTTGCTGTTTTGTTAGCAGCCTTGAATTCACACCCATGATGTATCGTAGCGGGTGACAGCTTAGGGCGTAAAGCAAGAATAAAAATGCAAGGAAGTAAGTTGCCCATGCGGTTGGACTATGCAGTCCAATCGATTACGCAGCTTCCATCATTGGCTGTGTGCATATAAAAGTGAGATCCGTCACTCAATATACACATTCGGTTTCTCGGGCCCTTGTCGTGGGAAGTGGTGCCCTCTGATTGTCTCACATATAACTGTGACTGCAAAACTTTCACTCTGGAACTATGTTCCTGCGTGCGAGTAGGTGACTAAGGGGTTTGTACAATATATGTAGCGTTCTCACGTTGGTTTGAAAGTTAGCATTTGGCTGCCTTGAAAACAAAAAGTGAAAAAAAAAAAGATTAAAGCCGTTCCACTTAATGTGAAAGCTGTCGCAAGTGCAG
Source organism: Haemaphysalis longicornis (assembly GCA_013339765.2). Classification (NCBI taxonomy): domain Eukaryota; kingdom Metazoa; phylum Arthropoda; class Arachnida; order Ixodida; family Ixodidae; genus Haemaphysalis; species Haemaphysalis longicornis. The sequence goes on along the minus strand of CM023457.1, from coordinate 42,545,944 downwards.
AGCAGTGATTCGCCATAATGGGCTGTAGCGCTGTTATCCGCTCACTGCTACCACCCATCACGCTCTTCGCCGCTTTGTCTCATTCCTCTCCTGATGAATTCAACGGAGGTTTGTCCAACACACTTCAAATTTCCCGCCTCCGCAGTGCTCGCACGCCCCCTGCCTGAAACTGCGCCAGCGGGAGTTCTGTTCTCTTTGTGCTTGCTTTTCCTCCCGCTCGTGCCGGCATTGCACTGCCACTTTTTTTCTCTTACTATCGTAAAAACCAACCCAACGAGCATTCCTAACTAAATGAACGCGGGTGCTGCCGGTTAATTACTTATATTCTGTCTCAAATGTACCTGCAGTTTTCTTTGCGCTAAACAGCACGGAGATGTATGACAAATGCCACTAGTTCACGAGTTTCGAACACTCATGACTATATAAACCGCTTGGCTTTTGAAGCCTCTGTGGGACGCTGCTACAACGGTGCGCCCTGGGGCTCTGCTTGGGTCAAGCGAGTGAGCTACGACAACAAGGCGAGCCCCAAAAGTGCTTTGCACTTTAAAAAATTCTAATCCTGGGAACTGTTCTTTTTTTCCCTCTGTCAACATGACAGTTTTCACAGTGTGTTGCTTGTTGTGACGGGCCAGTACATCACGTGCTGCATGTATACTCACATGAACTCTCGCCAGGCTCGACCACGAAGACGGACGTGGAGGCCATCAGCTGGACAGCAGAGTCACTGTCCTTGATTTGCGGGAGGGACTTGGTGCCGCCATCAGGAGACGCACCGCAGCTGGACTGCATTGCACAGGTTGAAGAAGGCGGAGAATGAACACTCTCAGAGTACAAGACGGTGCGGCGTGACTGTACAGTGACTTTTAATGAGATGCTTGCACAACAGCTCTGTCACTTGGCGTCAGCATCAGTGTGATGCAAGCCTTTTACTTCTCGATGTCTTCCTGCGGGGCTTAAATGAATGCCAAGGAGACGTGGAGAACTAGGTATCTCTGTTCATCTAGTAGCTGTAGGGTAGCTTAGGGCGTCATTCACTCCTGGAGTGATGAAAGTCGTGCTTTCTCAAGTTGTGGTCTCACAAAGGCAAGTGAACCGGCCATAAACGCGGCTGGGATATTGCAATGCACTGCAGCTCTTGATAGGAAAAAAAGGGGTGGGGGGCACGCATGGAGAAACTATTATCGATTACAATCGATCAAGGAGGAAAAAGAGTACAATACTCGTCAAGCTAGCTGACTTGTTAACACGGGGGTAAAATTTTCAGCGGGAGATTTTCGGCACTTGAGAAGAAGAGACTTAAGTGGGAATTTTTTAGTTCTAGGAAATAACGTGAGCTCTATGGTGATAGAACAGACAAGCATTGCTAGATAGCTTGATTACCGTAGGAATTATGGTGATCATGGAAATTGGTCTTCCATTATCACCATCTGGAAGGCCAGATGGTCTTCTAGATCACCATTAAGAGATCTGGAAGATGTGGTGATCTGGTCTCTCCGATCGCCAAGATGGTGATCATGACTATACAGTAAAACCTCGTTACAAGAGACACTGTTACAAGAGACACTTGGTTATAAGAGACATCTGAATGAAGACAATTTAGTCAGTTTCATATATATATATATAATATTATAGTATACTAAAACTATATACACTATTTTGTTATGCAAATATGTTTTCAGCAAACAAATTTTTTCTTCTTCTGCACGATTAGGTCACCAGAATGCCTTGGACTCATGGCCACAATCAAATGTGTCACCATTCACTGCATGTGTTATGCTACCAGGTCGGCCTTAGCGATAGCAATATGGCATCTGGCCCTCACCACTGGACACCTGGAAGACTGGCAGAGGACGATGTCACACTGGACGTTGATTTTGTTGCTTCCCGGGAACCTGAAGGTGGATGACACGGTGGCATCCGCTGTGTCCGACGTTTCGTTGTACTTGAACGCTGACAAGAATGAAGTCTTTGGGCACCTGAAAGAAGAAATGGCAATGTTTATCTAGTCGCCCCCCCAACCCTTTGGCATGTACTGCCGAGCCATTCAAGTATTTTTACCATCGCGGGAGATTCAAAAAGCGTTTAAGCCGAACGTCGTAACATGCTTTTCATTTGTATCGACAATTTTTGAAGCACTGGATAAGGTAATGAGCTTCAATGTCTGTATTTTGAACTTTATTGGTACAAAATAAAAGAATGAAACAACTGCTGGTTCCGACGAGTATTAAAGTGAGCTTGGGAGTTGGTTGTTGAACGGTGAAGAAAGCACATTAATCACTCCTTTCGTTAGGTCTGATTAATGTGATTATAAAGCTACATTTCTGAATACCGTATTATCGAATATAAGGCGAGTTTTTTACAAAAACCGTAGCTCAAAGTCATCCCCGCCTTATATTGGCATCGATGAGCTCGATTCGCTATATTTATGAAAGCTGATATAGATAATATAGTGATTTTGGTCAAATTTACCCGTTCTGCCTTATAATCGAAAATACGGTAGCTACAATGCTGAGTTTAACAAAGCTTTGTCGAGTACTAACCCATTGGCATCGATGAGCTCGACTTCGCTAGTATTTGATGCAAAGCTGAAGCAAGACCTGACCAGGATTCCACCCGTCTCTGCAAAAAAAGGGGGCATTCATGTGTCTGTTAGTTGATCCACTCATATGCCTCTCTTTGTTTTTCAGCACACTGTACATCACCCAAGTGCAATGTGAAGCAAATTCAATCATTCATCAATGTGATGCAATTTTCTCACCGCCAGGTCCATGGGCGCTTGCCCTGAGCGTGTAGTGATGCCCTATGACGAGCTCATGCGCCCTCTTCTGTTCCTCGTAGAAGCCAAGGGAGACCCTGTACAGCTCGTTCCTGCACAGTTGGGGCAGTTCTTGTCACTCATGTCACCTTACAGCACCTTACAACTGATGCACCACCGCTGACTTCTGTCCTATGTGGCAGGTTTTCGATAAAGATGTTTAATCAAGGTAAATGTTTCATAAAAATAATAATCCCCATTAGGTGAGCATTGGCTTTGGATGGCTCTCAGGGCTAGAGAGAAAGGCTAAGGCCCTGCACTGGATCTTCGGTGAGTTACAGTGTATTAGAAGGTACAGGTGTGTCGGGGGGAGGGGGATGGGGAGAAAAACCAATGGAGAGTGCGGGTCCCTTCTGCGATAAAAAAATGTATCCAGCGCAGGCGTTCCCCGGAGAACTCCTGTTGCAACCAGTGCCACCTATAAGTTTTTAAATCAAACTAAAAGCTATTTGACGGATTTATAAAACCTTATGTCATGAAGTAAAGAATAAGACTATTTAAGGCAGAAAATAAGGATTCATTTAACAAACAAAACTTCTGCAACCGCCACGGGAGCGCTGCTTACAACAGGAGTTCCTCGGCAGAAATTTCATCGCAAAAGGGACCCCCTAATCAGCCTCGAACGACACACCTCTTTCTTATAGTATACTGTAGTGAGTCAGATGTTATAGCCGTGTGGTAATCAAGCAGTTATGTAATGTATTATGAAATTTTTACGATGAAAGCAGTGGTTGTGCACTCACAAATGATGCCCTCCTGGGCGCAGATCATGCTGGAAGGGACTGTTTTCAAAATGAATAAGTATTTGCGGCATACTTTAGCTTCAGTCTCTTAGAGGTACTGTCAGCAACCAAAATCTGAACCTTGCAAGTACATATTGGGAGCAACATTAATGGTGTCATCCAGTGGGCTGGCATGTGTGGGATAGCACAGTATACCAGTGTGCTAGGCTGGCAGGTGCTGCTGATAATAATTTCATTGGCAGCACTCGTGCAATTCAGGCTTCTATCCCCAGACAATATGTGCGGCACATAGTGACGTTGAAGCACTTGCATGTCTGACTAAAACATGCAAGAGGGCTTTATTTCATGTGTTTGTAATTGACATGAATACCAAGCGTTAAAGGGCGGCTACCTGGCATTGCGGAAGTTGTTCTTGCCGCAGGTGATGACGTAGGACTTGTCATCCGAGAGCTCGAGGGCCTTGTGCACACGGATGGAGATGGCCACCGACCGCTCCTCTGAGCCCTCCTGCGAAAAACAAGAAAAGGCGATTCCACATTAGAAGAATAAAAGTAGGACGAGCTTTGAAGGAATACATTCTGTGGCACTTGTGATTGTCGGCAACACGTGGTAGGTCATCGGCAGTTCTTGGCCGTTGGTGTCCTGGAACTGCATCCTCGTCAAGTGTCTCAAAGTGGGGATTTTTCTTGGACTTGATAAGGAGCAATTGATTGCTTTGCATAGCAGGTTTCTATATAGTACGTATTTGTGTCAAGTTTTGTTTTGCTGTTACTTGAGTGCACATACAGGACATGGTAACGTGCACAGCCTACTCTAGCCCCCTTCAAAGCAAAGATTTACTACTTTCAGCCAGCGGTTTCGCCGCGGATGCGGCAGAAATACCCTTTTGACCTCAGGCACCCTCCTGCGGACACACCCTCGAAGCGCAATCGGCGTGATCGCCGGGCCCGCTTTTCACCGCTGCGCACCAAGGCCCCGTTTTCAGCCGTCATTTTGCTTCAACTGATCAGCTGAGTGGTGCGTGCGGTTGCCGGCGCTCATCTGATAGACAGCCGACTAACCCCGCCGTCTCCCACGCATGCGCAGCTGAGTCGTCTCGGGCTATGTGACTCATCTTGCGTCCGGCGAAGAGGAACTCTGCGGTCGCCGCGAATGTGAGGCGAGCCTCTTTCTGTGAGAATTGCACGGGACCGAAAGGCGTTGAGCCGAGGTTGGTATGTACAGCTACATCGAAGGCTAACCAAGCGAAAGCAAGACTCAAAGATACTAAGCCAAGCTTTTGATTTGCATATCCAAGGTTAGCTGTGGCAAGCCGCAGCCATTTTTTTACTTTTATTAGAGGTACTCGTATAAGATGTACTGTTCACATAGGTGCACACTTCTCCCCAACCCCCCTTCCATATTCTTGTTCGATGACTACTCAAACTTGTCATAAAATGGATATCTTTGTGCCCACTGAGGCGGGAACAGGGAAAGGAAAGCCATTGCATCACCGCCAAGATACCGTGTCTGTCTATGGACAATATGTCTTGTGATGGCTCTTCCATGAAAAAACGCTGACGCACATATTCCAAGCTAGTGGTTCAGAAACGGGGACAGGGAGGAAACTCCGCGGATTTGACGAGGACTAAAAGTGAAAGATAGGTTGGACATATACTCAAGCCTCGTCCTCGGTCCTTGTCCTTGTCGTTTTTATTTAAAACCACAAATGTTGTCGCTAAGGGTATTAGAAGCAACGACAGATGGGTGAGCTGGTAGGGAGGCATGATGGAAAAGAAGCGCAAAAAACGCAAGACGAAGGAGAGAACAGCACAGGACGAGCGCTTTCCAGCAATGCATCTGTGTATAGTAGTGATAGTGAAACCGACTGTGAAGGGGTTCGGTGTGTAGAGCCTCACAGGGACACATGGGGTCTTGCGGGGTTTTTAACAGCGAAGCTGTTTAGCAAATCGTAATTTTTTCGTGTCCGCAGTTAAAAATACCAAGAAATTGCCGAGCGCGCGCACGTGAGCGCAAGGCTGGCGGCGACCGCCCGGCAGTTAACAAACCAAGAGAATAGCGAGCGCTCGTGTGTGCGTGCCTCGCGACGACCGCCCAGCGTCCCTGGCGCACGTCTGCAAGCCAAGCATACCCACTTATGGAGATTGGCCAAAAAACTCCAGCGTTCGCCGTAATCGCGGCAACACTTGCTTGGAATGAGAAAGACACGTCATAGCGTACGCCCCTCCAGGGTGATGTCCAATGATTATCGCTTCCGAAAAATGAAAGAAGCTCGCAATCATAGATACAATGATGGAGTAAAGGTCGTTGCGGCAGCGAAGAAGCAAATCGGCTGCAAGCGTGGACTTAAACCTTCGTGATGGTCGCGAAGGCTGCGTACAGCTTCGCTACCTTCAAGTCTTACGCGTTTGTGTGAGCTTCCTTCATTTTTTTTAATTAGTGGCCCTGGGGCCTTCATAACTTGATGTAAAGCAACGTACATTGCTCCTACACAAATGTCTACCCTGCAATGCATCTGTGCGAAGCTTAGTGAAGACGACTGTAGCAAGTGGTTTGGTGCGCAGCGTTCTATGTCATACATGCGGTTTTAATATTTAATAAACGTCGCTAGGGCCTTCATACTTTGATTTAAAACTCTTGTATTGCCACTAAAAACTATCTTCCCAGCAACGCATTTGTGTAGCGGTTTGTAGAAATCATGGAGGTACCAAAAAAAAAAAGGTCTTTGAACCATCATATTTTGCTAACAGGCTTCTTATATTCCCCCTGAGAAAGTGTTTCCCACTCAACACATCTCTGTACAGTTGTGAAGCCAACCTTAAAGGGGCTTGCATTTATGACATTTCGCACCTCGAATATTTGTTAAATCCCAAACTCGACTTAGCAGAGTAGGAGAGAGAGAGAGAGAGAGAGAGAGAGGAGAGGTGAGGGAAAGAAGAGGAGATGAGAAGGAGATGGCGACACGAGGGCGGTATGAGCGAGATGGGGAGCTTCGGAGTACGTCTTTAAAAAAGGGACTCCGAGAAGGAGCATGGCGGACCACGCTGCCGGCGGTCATGGCGAATGCGCGGCAGCTTCCGGAGTCACGATCTCCCTTCACCGTGACACTGAGAGAAGATGCCCTGCCCCCTTCGCGCGGCTCCTCTGTCAAGGACGGTGCACGCGTGATGCGGTTTTCGGACATCGCGGGACAACACACTCGTGAGCCACGCGCACCGCAGCGTCGAGCGGCAGGTGTTTTTTGGCCGTTGTCGAATACGTGGGGGGTTGTCTGCACGCGGTGGGAACCGGTCACCGTTATATAAGACGCCAGTCACCGGAGGAATCATGCGGTCGGCGCTATGAATACGAGGAGACTGTGCCTAGCCGTTTTTGTTTTAAAGCGTGTGTCCTCGTTCCCTGCGGATAAACAAAGATAACAGATCTACAGGAACGTCGGTGTCGTGCGCACAATGTCTTGGGTTGGAGTCCCAAGGTTTTAGCTTCGTCGTGATAAGCACAAGCTTGAAAAATCGCGGGAGCACCTTATTCGTATTTCGCGGTAATTCAGCAGGCGACGTTTGCACTCCCGTTGAAAAAAAGAGTTGAATTGAGTTGTTACTAAACTATAGCCTTGAAGAACGTGCAATGGGAGCTGTACGACATACTGCCATTCTTCGTGGGAGTTTCAAAGTTCTACCAAATCTCTTTCAGGACAGGAGATGCTCGTACGAATGTTTTACTCTACATGCGAACGCATAGCCCCGCAACCCTTAGCGTCGTTCTGGAGGTGTAAACAAACGCAAGGACATGCGCAAAACGGTCGCCGTTCCTTTCAACCCGCCGGTTAGCTTTGCTGCTGAGCACAGAGACCGGTTCGTCGTACCGCGGGCCGTTTCGGCGCGTCTAAGGAGCAGAAAGCTTTTTGAGCATCACAGTTAGTCGCAGGTGCAAACATGCGGAGCTCACTAGCGTCTCATCGGAGTCCCTCGGCGTCTCATACAATCAGAATCCATCGTCTACAGCCACGTTTGTGCTGCCCAAGCCGCGCGCAGTACCGTGCGCTGTTGGGAAGCGTCTTCAGTAAGGGGACTGCTTTGCGTCGCCATTACGGTTCGCACATCGACACTGTCGCAGTCTGCGGCATTTCGCGTTCGATGAAATTAAGAGAAAACAAAAACGTCGCGTTGTCAGCCTTCGCACGGCAGACGTGGCCAAACTTTCCAATGCGGTACGCCAGCAGTGGATTCGGCCATTAGGCATAGATAATGCTTACGAGTACGCACTCTTTCTCGCTGCCTAGCCGCAGCGTCGACATTGCGCCAGTTCGACATTCACATTAGTTTATCCATAATCAAGTCGGTGACCATTTGTTAGCTGTCATTTCATCGGTAAACTGCACTAGCTAAGCTTCCGGCTCGTCGCTGTCGGCGAGACGTCTTCGAAGCGGACAGTACTGCGCGCATTAGGCATCGAAGCAGAGCGTGCTGCACCGCCTGATCAACACGCGAACTGCGGAGGGCTAAAGCAGAATCAAACTGATAAACAAAACGAACTGAAAGCGCTTGTCAGACCTTCGGCACGGCCAGACGTGGCCAAACTTCCCGCATGCGTACTACGACCAGCAGTGCTCGATTCGTGCCATCAGATCGACGACTCGCGAACCTGGAGACTGCGTCGTGTCCTCGGATCGTCGGACTCCATAATGTCTCGCTAGCGAGAAAGAAACAAAGATAAAAAAATAGACACAAAAAGAGAGAGAGAGAATGGCTGAGCTAGTCAGCTAACCCTGGAATGCAAAGCGAAAGCTTGGCTTAGCCTGGTTAAGTCTTGGTATCACTTGGTTAACCTTCGATTTAGCTCTAATTATTATACTATTCGTACAAAGCCTGTCTACGGTTTTGGACCCGCTTCCGGCGTTTTCCGAGCCGAGCGGCTCGCCGGGCGATATCCTCGGGGCGGTCAGACGCCGCTTGCCGACGGCGGCTCAAAGCCTCCAGCTCCCGCGCAAGCGCTCAGAGAAGGCGGCCCGGCTACCATAGCCCAGCCTCGCTCTCATTCATGGCCAAACTCGCATACACGCGGCGAGTCACGTGGTCAGGCGCGAGCCAGCTGCGGAGAGCGCACGCTCCAAGTCACGTGCGCGTTGCCTAGGGTACGGCGCGGCTGCAGTCAAATGAAGGTCAAATTTACCGCGACGGCGAAACCGCTTGACGAGATTGGTAAAGCTTTGCTTTAAAAACCCCAATTTATATAGTCTCTAGTGTTTGCATACAGCGAGCTTGTTTAATTAGTGCAGCACGTCTCACTTTCCTTACAATTATCGTAGCGTGTCAGACTGCCATGCGCTGAGCGAAGGACGCGTGCCATGCCATTGGCTCCTGCTCGTTCATTGTGTCGAGCTTAGCAAGAGATTTCTTTCTACCCAGCGTACTCGTTGTAGGTGAATTTCCATCAGAAAACTTGAGGATTTTATTCCGCAAAATTCACCTGGTTGATCTAAGGCCAGGCTTCAAGGCTGGCCCTGAAATTCTTAGAGACGCAGTAGGCTTGTTACACCTGCAGTCATACGCCTTTTTTTAGGTGGGAGGGAGGGAGCGTACCCTAGAAGTTTAGCGAACGAGCTCGTAAGGGGAGTGATTGTCAGCATCGCTGTTCGCAAGCAACAAACGTCATTGTATCACGCATGTTCTGAACGCGAGAGTGATGTTTCGTTGTTTTTGTTTCTCAGTACCCCAGAGCTCGCCGTACGTCACCACTCCACATTTCGATTCTTGATTATTTTAGCCCATATTCACAATGCAACGCCGCTGAAATTTTGTACTGAGCCAACAGGTTGAACTTCCGCTAAAGGTCAACAGGTCAACTTTGTCAGGGCGTTGCGGTTCCCCGTATACATGCTGGCCACAGTTCTACAAGTTTTGGGTGCTATTTTCGCTGGTTGTGAAACAAACGCTGACAGTTCGTTCACGCCCAACAGAAAAATGGCGCGCAGAGGAAGGAGCAGGTACGATGTTTCGTGGACTATCATCCTGGCCTAAATCAAAATCTGCCACTATAGGAACCTCAGGAAGGGCTCCGAGTGACCCAAGGATTACATACGGGAAGAAATATAAACCCGTCTCCGCCTTCCGCTATTCCTTCCGAGTGGGCGTGACGCGACTGTCAACACGTCTCCCACAGCCAACAAGCATCGTTTACGGCAGAGCCGCTCGTCATCCGGAAACCCCTGACCAAAGTCGATCGACGGCGCAAGGAGCTCACCCCTGACCACCCGACGCGTATATGCAGCAACGCCGGCGTGTACGCGCGGATCATCTCGGCGGCTTCGCGTCACCCACGTCCGGAGCTGTCAAAAGACGACCGCCGAGAAACGAGGGCTTCGCCGATCCGAGAACGAGATTAGAAGGCCGCGCCAAGGAGCGCTCAGAGAGGACTGAGGCGGCCGCTAGCTTGTTCGAGACGAAGCGGCCAGCTCCTTAGCCTGAGAGGATAAGCGGGATAAGTTCTGTGCAATGACAGTGGGAGGTTACCGCGGCGATACGTATGGACCACAGCGTTCGCGCCTTCGTTTTGGCCCGGCTTTAGAGAGAGAGAGATAGAGAGAGAGAGAGAGAACATCTTTAATTGAGGCCGCTTTATTGCACCCTTTCACGTGGTTGTCAGCAGATTTACTGCGACAAGTTCATGTGAGGGAGAGCCAGCGCAGCTTTTCGCCATCCGGCATCCTATCCGGAAACTTCCTCTAAAGGGGGCTTCACTGCAGGAGTATGAATAATGAGTAAAAGCCAACTTCATAAAGGAGGACATGATGACGCGGAGTATTAGGTGAACAAAGAGATAGAGAAGATGTTCTGCTCCGGTCATATTTGCTGAATAACTGTCAGTCTTGTTTAAAACAGGCAGTCCGATCACACTCGGACCTCGATGTAGCGCTGAAGGTAAATGGGAAGTAAGTTTTGTTAGAACATCTCAAAACACAAAAACGTCTGCATGTCATATACCGTGGTATACGGTTTACGTACGTTCGATGAAAAATATTTACCTACAAAAGCTTGTACAAAGCAGAACTCTTCATCAGTGCTCATCATGATACCGCAGAGCCCATGTTCGTCTACTTCGGTGCAATAAACCACTCACAACGGTTTTCCGCCAGTTACAGGCAACACCTAAAAAGTAAAACCACTGATCCGGACGTTCGTCAGGGGCACACAATACTGCCTGCAAGGTTGGTCGCAAACATGGTACGGCGTCGTGAAACACGTCTCGACGGGTGAGCAAAAGCATTACGTTCGCGAAACGACAACGATGGTTTGACCTCTATTGCAATGTTGGGATTAATGTCTGCCGTGTTTGATGAGACCAATTGTAAGAGGGGGTGCAGCGTGATGGTGAGCATATTAACGTTCCCGGTTCACCGCAGCCACCCCTCTTTCTACTCAAAAGGTCTACCCATTCTCCGTCGCACAAATAACAAGCGGCCTTTCCGTCTCCTCATCGGCGCCTTTTCCCGCCTCTAGCGTGAAAAGAACACAGCCTTCGAGTGTCAAGTGCGTGGGCGCTTCGAGGCACCTGACACGCCACCCTTGTGCGGAACGCGGAAATATACTTTGTGTCGCATGGGCGCAGTCGCGCCTTGTGCACCGCTCTCTCGGCCACGCGAGTTGCGCGCCAAAGGAGACGGATCCACTCCGCCTGCGCGCATGGCTGGCCTCCTCCGCGACCTCGACGACGTCGCCGACAGTGGACAAGCGGCACTTGTCCGTCTTCGAGGGCGCAACGAGGCGATCGAAGAAGGTCATCGCGGAGTGTCCTCTTGTCCCTCGCCTGCGTCTGTTGTATACGCTGTCGCTTGATTGGCCAACTGACATCTACGAAGGATCGCCGCCACCCCTGCGCGAGCGGCCGCTCGGGGACCCGTGCGAACGAACACGGACGCTTCTTGTTGCGTTTTGTTACGTTCATTTATTTCTTGTGCCTCTTCTTGCAGTGAGAGCGTAACGTCCCGGTCAAAGTGAGACTGTACCGCTCTTAACGGCTCTTGTCCCGGGGTGGGACTTGGTGCAGACTTGGTGCAAGGGTTAGGTTAGCAGGTCAGTTTAGCACCCGTTGTATTTGACGGGCTCGTGGAGTTGAGTGAGTGCATGTTGCAATATAAATGCGCCGACAGACCATCTTGGTCGACCGAACAGTCGGTCGGGTGCACCCATGGGCTTGTGGACTTGGAAGGCGCTCCACAAGTTTAGCTCAATAAAGTCTATTCTCTTTATCTTTGACTCTCAAACACAGCGCTTAGTGTGCTGCAGTTTTGGCCTGACTGTTCTGCCTGTCCTGCCCTGTATTTCGCTTTTGTCAAGTAGGGAACCCCAAACTATTCACTGGTACGTTCTATAAACAGGTTTCGGTCCATTGTAGACTGCAAGTTCATTGTTTCGTTTCAACTCTTTATTGCGACCGCCGTTGTATGGGGAGTTAGCAGCCAAAAAGTTGGAACGAACCCGCAACATAATACTCAAGGTTTTCTGCTAATGGGTGCTTCACAGCAAGTGCACCTACGCAGCAGTTAAAGCATCAAAATGTACTTGTTAGCGAAAACAAACCGTACACGAGAACTCAAGAACCACTGCACCGCCCTTAAATTTGAAGGTTAAGTGGCAGAAAAGCTTTCTAAATGCTCAGAAGAAAAACTGTGGTTGATTCCTCTGTCATAGGAATCAGTCAAACACGAAAATGAAATGTGCTGCGAAATCTGCAGCTGAGCATGATTTGCGGGTCGGCGGCTGTCTTGTGGGTGTGCTTGGCGAGCGACGTCCTGCTGGCTAGGCGCTTCGGCAAAGGTGTACTGGCGTCAATTCCGAGACGGATATGACGTCAGTGAAATCTTGGGGTATCCCGGCATAAAACACTTTCGTGTTAAAATATAAAACCTGCAAACGAACAACCATAAGTATAACGTACTCTTTATTACTAAAGGTAGCTTCCCCGCAAGAAGACCCTGTGTGCAGGGGTGCACCCTTTACAGGCCGCTTGCTTCGTTGTACTGGCGTCATTTCCGTGACGGATATGACGTCAGCGAAATCTTGGTGGTTCCGGAAATAAAACACTTTCGTGATAAAAACACAAAACGAAAAAAAAGTACAATAGTACTTGTACAGGCAGAACGTTTCTGTTCACAAAATGTCAGCTACTGCGTTCTTGAAAATGTTGAAGTCTTGAATGGTCGCTGTCGGGTTGGAAGACCATTCAATTCCTTTGATGTACGTGTCATGAAAGCCCGCGAAACAAAAATTTGTTCTGCAAGAAGGAATACCGACTTTGAAGGCGGTATTTATGTACTTTCTTAGACTATCTTGTATCATCTTGTCCCGAGCGGCTCTACCCTTGTCGAGAGAAACTCAGACACTGAGCCCTTGTACTCGTGACCGGCATTTTCTAGATCTCCAAGTGCGCACATACCTGGGACATCGCGGAGGCGACGAAGGCACGCCCAATAACTGACGTCCCGAGCGATATTACCCGGAGTCGTCGGCTTTATGCCAGTGCAGTGGAAACCCGCAGAGCGGGCGCCTTGTTCCTGGAATATGCCGCGCCCAGTGATGAATAGCACCCGCCCTCGTTTCGACAGCATCGCATAAATAACGCCGCAGATAAGGAAGGACTTAGCGCACTTCCATATTTACGCTGTCACGCACACTTTCGCAGTTTTCTTATTAAAGACTGTAGCGTTGGGGCTAATTAAATGACGGGCCGTGACAAAATGCCTGCACAGTGAGCTTAATTAAAGCAGCGTCTCCTCCAGCAAGAGGAAAAACCTCGGGAACGTGTTCCGTAACACCTTAGAAGTAAAAAAATCCTATCGGTGCACCACTTTTGCGCCTTTCCAGGCGTGAGGTTGACACCGGAATCATGTACCGTGTATAAGCGCAGGCAGCCGTTTTCTTTTTTTTTTGTCGTTGTTGCCGAATATATGCGGTTACAAATGGCCTGTTTGCCTTTCTCTTTCTTTACCTTTTTTCTTCTTCCTTCTCTCTCGTTCTCTCTTCCTTAGCCGAATACCGGTTTTTCCCCGATGGGTTCCGCGAGTTGTACGGGAGGAGGTGGCGGGGAATTATAATTTAAAATTCGACCCCGCCGAACAAGCCGACTGATTTCTTCGTCGCGCCGCACGCATGGCATTTACGCGGGTGGCACATTGCGGATGCCGCTGCGGGCAACATGCATCCATCACTCACGAGGCCGGAACGTAAAAGAATAATAATAATAATAAAGGGCACGATGGCGGCTGAGCGCGTACGCGCTGATGCGTGCACTGGTGTACCGAAGGTTGGGTGCTTAAGACCCCTCAACTTAGAAGGCCTGGGAAGGCCATCCTCATTATACCTGCTGCATCATATCTTTTTTGTTTTAGCTAGACAATGTGCCATACTTGTACTGCTGATCATTTTTATTGACCGCACAGTTGTGCCTTTTTTTTTTTCCATGACGGAGCGTATTCGGGGAGTTTTTAATACTGAAGCGATACGTAGGAGACGTATTGGGAGCGCGCTACACGTTTCGCAAATATGTACTACGAGACATTCTAGAAGGGAGAAAAAAAATAGCTTTTGGATTGGCCACGGTACGTTTTTGATATAGAGCGAATGACATAGCCGTAATCGATGACAGGAAATGCTCAAATAAAGACTGTCGGGCACTTATCGAAACAGATCTCAGCGGCCTCCGCCAAACGTCATGGGGAATCTGTACGAGCGATCTGTACATGGGAAATCCGTAATTTTACGTGCTTTGAGTCGAAAATCGGGGAAATAGGTTCAAAGCAGTTCCCCCACCCACTGTAAAGGGAGAAGGGACACTGTGGGTATATTATGCGCCCCAAACATTTAAGTTTCGCGCGAAAGTTAGGACGTGCTCACCGTTCCTTTAATAGTATTGCTTCAAAGCGTATCTGCAATCCAAGAAAAATGATTTTGAGGTCAACTCCTCACACGATGAAGATACTTGCCCCTGTTCCTCCGGATTTGTGCTATCGATATCAGATATGAAGTGATATTTCACGTAACCAGGCTATCCCCAGGGCTTATAGGTTTGGCGTATAGTGGATACATATGAACTATCCACAATCCAAGAACGGAACGTCCTGTTTTAGCGCTGCTTTTTTGCCAAGATGGATAGATATGGGTGGGGCTAGACTACACGGGTGTCCTTAGCTTGGGCGAAATATCACACAACCGAGCACTTTTCTTTTTTTTTTCTCCTGCATCAGAAAAAGGAACTCAAAATCAAATTGCACCGGGTCAGGAAGTCCTGGAAAGGCCAAAGGAAACAACGTTCGAGAGTAGAATATATATGCACGCCAACGAAGAGAACCGTTGAGCGAGTGAGAGAAAGGGTGAATACTGCAGTAGATAGAAAGCGCTAGTGTTGAACTGAGAAAAGAAGCGGAAAGGGGGAAGGGAACTTGTGGGTATTCTTTAAGACGTAGGTATCCGAACTTTAAATGACTGAGTGTTTAAGCGTTTCTATGCGGACCCAACGAGGAAACTCCGTCTGTCTGTATGTAACGCTTGATGTGTTACACTTTCACCGCTCAAGAAAATGCCAATAAAGACTCCCTACATTTTCCCTGAAAAAAGTGTCTTCCTAACAACGCATTTGTGTATAGCAACGAAGCCTACTCAGTGTATAGCGTTCGTTGGTATGCATGGGGTTTTATGGAAGTATTTACCAAATTGACATCACAACTCTTATACTGCCCCCCGAAAATGTCTTTGCAACAAAGCATTCGTGTATAGTACTGAAGGGAACTTTACAAGGGCGTGTTGTATAACGTTGCGTAGGGGTACGTGGTGTCTTGTGAAGGATTTTATTAGAAGGGTCCTCCTGCTTTAATATCGCACTGCTGATATGGCACAAGGAGAAATGCTGTCCAGCAATGTATGTGTGTGTAAAAGTGAAGCCGACTTTAATGGGGCTGAGCGTACAGCAGAGCGGCCTACGCAATGTTCCCGTGCGTGTTGGCATTCCGCCGAAAGCTTATGGACGCTCTTCGCGTCTCTCTCTCTCTCTCTCTCTCTCTCTCTCTCTCTCTCTCTCTCTCTGCTCGCTCGTCGTTTAAACTCTCTGGGCGAAGTGTGCCGACGTTTGGCACCTTTTGTCTTCCCCTGGAGGCTATCGTTTCGTCCGGTTCCGCACCGGGCGCTCTGTCAGCGCGCGCTTTGTGTGCGCTCACCTCCGAGTCAGCAGCGGAGACAGAGCCGGAAAAAAACAAACAAACAAACAAATAAACAAAACAAGAAAATTGCGAAACGAACGGAAGGGAATGAACGCGTCGATTTGTGCCACGGGGGCGGTGCGCGCGTCGTCGTTCGCTTCGTGACTGGGCTTCGATTAGGCGAAACCATCAACGGGCCAAGAAAACGCGCGCGAAATACAAAAAGCGCACGAAAGAGTAAAAAAAAAAAAAAAAGAGAGAAGGAGGTAGAAGAAAGAGAAAAAGGAAACAAGATTCGTCCTGAAGACCGAGTACCAAGAAGTGCTCCCCCTCCCCCTCCCCGTAAAATCCCGTGGTTCCCCCCCCCCCACAATAAAAACCCCCTCCGTCCTGGCTGACGCCCCGTCCTCGCCCGGTTTTCGGTCGGTAGGCCGGGAAGGGGGAAAAGAGACAAATAGAATGTGGAAGCGGGGGGAGTAAATGACGCTTTCCCGTGTAGTTGTTTTTAACTTTCGCGTAATTTCTGGGTATTAAGCGGTGCGTGTGGTTACTTTGCCCCAGTCGGCCATGTTCAAAATAATGTAAGCGCCAAATGGGTCAAATGATGGCAGTTTTTGGCCCTTATAGTTGTGGTGGGTAAAGCCTTTCAAGCGGGGAAACAACGCTAGGCCTGCCCATTAAGCGGCGAGTTCAAATATGCATGTTCTTCCCAAAACCCGTCTGCCCTAATTCCTTAAAATTTATGTTAACGTGCCGGTCCACGCACCCGTGTTTCTTAACATTGCCTTCTTTTTTCCCCCTTACTTTTCATTCCCCGCGCGGTCAGTTTAAAGCGTGGAAGGCTTGGCCCCCCCTTAAAAGCGGCGAGTGTCGCGGGTTCTTCCCCGCCGCAATGGGTCCGTTTCAAGGAGGCTAAATATAAGCCTTGAACAATGGCGCCTGAAAAATCATGGCAAAAACGGGCCCTCACAGGGGCCCCCTCGCTTCTTGAAGTCGGGCCCGTTTACCCTACAATATTTTCCAATTTTTTACTCTGTTCTTTGGTGCAACGTATAGCAAACCGGGCATTCGAGTTAACGTGCCGGCATCATTTCGCTTTGCATTCTTTCTCTCTCTCTTTCTTTATTGTCGGCGCTGTGGCGATAAGCCCGCGTGAAGGATGCAGCCAACGTTGATATCTCACTCCTGCAACTGATAATCCAACTTCCTCCACTTTAAAACGCCATTGTCACCATCACCCACTGGCTGTCTGCAGCCGACGGCGCACCCTCCTAGTGCCTTGGGACCATTCTTATCAACTGAATTGATTTTTCCCTTTTCCTTCTTATCTTATCTCTCCTAATGTCATGTGCTTCACTTTGCGGTTTATCTCTTCCCACCGTATATCAACTCCGTCACTTGTGCGGTACACCTGTTATCTTCCCGCCGCATTACACATTCTGCCCAAATACATTTGCTTCTTCCATTAAACGCATTCTCTCTCTCTCAAATACACTTCTGGGGCGGTATTCTCGAGTTTTGTCCCTTTTGCGTCCCTTTCAAAAGTGTCCCTTTTGGCGAGCCCTGATTGGCTAAAAGCAAACAACCGGAAGTGACGTAACGCAAGCGCGGCAAACCTACTGCCAACGCTTACTGCTTAACCGGAAGTACGTCACGATGAAAGGGACTCAAAAGGGACGTTTTCAAAAGGGACAGTTACAAGAATACCGCCCCTGATATAAAAGTTCATTTTCTGATTCGCGGTGTTCAGTTTCTATCTCTGAGCGTGACGGCTATCGTAAATTTTTTTCCCTGTGCTTCGTTAAGCTTATCTCAAATTACGTCTGAAGAGCTTCTTGAGACCCCGAGTTTCTTATCTGCACCGGAAGTGCGTGCTGATGGCGCGCTATCCGTTTTGAACACGAAGCTATTTTGTACTTAATTACAGCGCTTTTTAAGCGCAGGCGTTTTTAGTTGGAACTACAATTGTGCAGTGCTTAGAAATGGCGGCTCAACTCGGTGGTAGCTCTTTTATTGCCTATATTATTCACCTGGCTTCTAACAGCCGTCTCGTTGGCTACTCAGACAACTTTAATTTCGCCGCGCTACTGACTCTTAAATTAAGGCAGTCGAACGTGTTTTATGCGTGTGCCCTCAACGGAGGAAGGCGGGAAAAGGAAGACAGGAAGGTTGACCTGACTAGGGCCTAGTTCGCCCTCCTGCGCGTGGGGAAGCGAAAATGGGAGAGAAAAACAGAGAAAACAGAGAAGAAAAGAAAAGTTGGAGCAGAGCGTAGACTGTAGGTATACCCAGCATTAGTGCTGTATATGCTCTGCTCCCATAATTTCCGTTAATGCTGCACGCGTTCGTTCAGGCTTTAAAGGGACGGGCAACCGATTTTTGTAACGTATATTTTCTCTAGCTCGTATGAAAGCCAGCGCTTTATATAGCCCGGTAACCACATGCAATTTATAAACAAATCGGCGGAAATAATTTTAATTCGGCAGCAAACTTTCTGAAATCGGAAGGGTGGCGGTTCGTAGTGTCGAATCTTGACACTACAATATGTGTCCCGGTCACGTGACCTGCAAACCTAGCAGCCCCTGTAACTGCTGAAAGGTTTATTCACTTATTGAAAACGTTTCAACACAAGTATTTGTATGAGTTTAAATTATATATGTATTTTTAAGCATTCTTTTGAACATTTTTAAGACATGCCGCCCTCCGTCGCCGGGTTGCTCTCAATGTGGCTACATGGCATCCTCGATAGCCCTTATGCCCAGATGCAACGGCAGCGTTCAGTAAACAGACCCAGTGAAGAAGCTTTGACGATTACGCCCGCGTCAGGGGCATTTTTTCTGCCAAAACATTCGATTTCAGTTTCCAAATACGCCAACGGCAGCTTCAAAAAAAAAAAAAAAAAAAGAAAAGCACGCGCCCGGGGAGAATCGAACTTTCGACCTCCACAACGTGAAGCCAGATTCTTCCTATCGTCCATCCCAACAGATGGCGAATTTGTGCAAAATAGACTGGTGAATTAAAAAAAAAAAGCACATAAAGGAATCAAAAAGCCTGAGATTCGCACTTTTTTTAGCTGGGGACAAGTATTTAAATATCGCTTTTCACTTCGCATACAAACAAAAGTATGTTGCCGCTCGTGTGTGCTGCGTGCCATGGTTGCCAGCATTATTTTTGGGAGGACACATACGGCTCGTAGAACTAAAAATTTCGATTGAAAAAGTTCTAGGGCGCTATCAGCAAAACCGTTTCTCTTAAGGTGCTTTAAGTGATGCCCTTTCATTTGTGATAGAGAATATATACTCGACAAATATTGGTGTCTGTCTTAAATCACTTGACTCAACCCGCGCCTAGACCGAAGAGGTAATTCTTGGTGTAATGGACAAACTCTACGTGTTCCTTGCACGCACTAAAATTCTTCCCGTTTTTCTGCAATGACTTCCTACAGTGTGCACATAGATCGTGCTCTGCCAGATTACCCGTTTCAGACATAGCTTCGTTGCCGATCGGGCGTCGCCATTCGTTCCGTTCCAATTCGAACGGCAGCTCAAAAAAAGAAGGGCGCGTCGGGGAGCATCGAATTCACCCAACGTGATGCAGGCTACCTATGTCTACAATAAGATGGCCCGCGCAATTTGGGATTAATGTCAAAACGAAATTGCACTTGTTTTTAGTGGAAATATTTAATCATAGTTTACTCGTACAAACAAGATGGCTTTGTTTGAATTTTAAATCATACGTCGTTTGTAATAGAATTTCGTGTAATCTAGGCGTTTCGCAAACTTCTCGGCTGCGAATATCAACATGTTGGCATATCGACACTGTCGTCTGGCTTTCACTTGACCACGGCGCCGGTAATTCTTATCCTCTAGGTCTTAGGTTAATCTTCTACGTTTTCCTAGACACCTGATGATTTCGCGGCTGCGACATGAGATGTGCACATTTAGAACTGTATGTCTGGGATTGACTTGGCACTGAAAACGGACTCGCCGATAACGCAGGGATACGCCCTGCCATCTTCCGTCTCTTACTTTTCCCTCATTTTATATTCATGTTTGCGCCGAAGCGTGGAGAGATATTTCAGTTCAAGCTCTGCATGTTTTCCTCTCGATAACGTATCTCGTCTCATCCCTGTATCTGGCTTTGCTTGCGGTAGCAGGCGGGTTCGATTCCGGTTTGCGGCTGCCGCATTTGCGACCGATACGAAGTACAAGAAGCGCAAAATCACGATAGATCCGCCGTATTCTTTGGGGTCGCCGGAACTTTTTCCAACGGGGTCACGGCTTACTGCGAGCAAAGCCAATCACAGCAGACCGCGTCGGAATTCAATCACGCCGGAACAGTTCCGGTGCCCTCGAAAACACGGCCCCTGACTTAGCTGGCAGGTTGCGGCAGGCTGATTTCGACCAAGGCAAATTGCATGTATAGCACGAGAGCACTGGTGCACACGCGATACATAGGGTGCGGTGAAAGCACACCAGCTGGACTAAACTAACACTAAGGTTCTAAACTAAACTTCTTATGAGCGATTACTTCGGGTGCCCACGCTGGCGCCTGGTCGACGGGTTCAGCCGTCGAAAATAACACCGAGGCCGTCATGAATGAAACTGCGCGTGGTACCGAGCGACATCGGTTACACCGAGGTCATCCATCACTCCCCAGCGCTGTATTAACCCACTCCATTCTCGCACCGAAATCAGCGGGTGCGCCAGACTCCTAGCTCGCTAATCTTCCGAGATCTCCAAGCGGCCACTGCATCCGGTAGGCGCATCTAAAAAGACGGGAGCCCATCCCCCCCCACTGTACACTGTTGCTGTGGGAGGCTGCACAGAGGAGAGACCAGCCCGGTCGAGAGCGGGGGTGGAACTGTTTATCTAGTGAAGAGGAAGTTTGTGATGGGCCCATATACTAGATGGCGCTGGCTAGAGCCCTCTGGATAAATGACGGGACGTCCAACAGATGGCGGAATGCGGTGAGAAGCGGGAGCCAAGTCTTGCATTTTATTGTGTCTCACATTGCAACGTAAGCGAGATGAAGAAGAGGACATGATTCGGGGACTCTACGGAGGAAACAAGAGAAGGAGGACGAGGAACATGCCATGTTAGTAGCATAGAGCCATTCAGTCTGATTTAAATACAGTTATTCTTTCTTTCTGGTGGCTTCCGACTCTTTTCTTCCACACCATGGTTGGTACACACACGTAAGAGTCATCGCCAAAATTGCCCTCGTCGTCGTCACCATCATCATCATTGTCGCCGTCATCCCGTTAGCATTCCCCACAGATGTCCCAACCCCTCCCACCCTGAATTTTCATCTCGTCTTATCTGATTTCCAGAGAAGAGGGAAGACGTTATCTTCATAATCATCGTCGTCGTCACAATAATCATCATTATTACCATCGACCCTGCCGGGATCCACTACAGGTTGAGGCTTCTACCACAGATGTCCTAACCGCTTCCATCATGAGCCACCCGAATTCATTGTTTGCCCAGCAAGTTTCAGTGCTTAACCATTTATATGTGGACTCGACGACTTTACGTGTGTAAACGCTTCACGTGTTGCACTTTTGCCGCATACGAAAATGCTATTTATAACAGGCCTCCGTGTTTTGAGGGCCGCGTATAGAAATGTCTTTCTAGCAATGCATCTGTGTGGAGTAGTAAAGCCGAACCTAAAGGGGCTCGGCATGCAGCGTTTTACAGGGAAACACGGGATCTTGTTAAGGTACCTAATGAAAGGCCGTGGGGCCTTCCTACATCGGCATCAGACTGCTTATTTGGCGCCAGGAAAAATCGTCTTTCCTGCGAGGAATCTGCGTATAATAGTGAAACCGACTTTCGAGGGGGCTCGGCCTAAAGCGGAGTGGCTGAAGTATTTATTTACTTGACAATTCTCACTTTTGGAGCATATGCAAATTTTTAGTGGCGAAGCCCCTAATGTCGTCGCCGTAAACGTCGTCTCATGTAGTCACGGTACTAAAACATCGGGACACTCGTTTACCGCTCGCGCTGGAACGCTTCGTAACGCGTACTAAAAAAAAAAAAAAAAAAAAAAAAACACCGGGACACACGTTTACGCCTCGCGCTAGAGAGCTTCGTGCTTCAACGGCAAGAGACCGTTACTGCAAAGCTGTATACCTCTACCCCCCAACGCTTTCATCTCCGCTGGAGAAAACGCCAAGGTGCCAAGAATACACCTATACACTGCTGGCTTCACCCCTCCCCAGGTTTCACGATAGTGGAGATGCCTCGGGATTTTTTTTTATCTCGTCTTATCTAAGGAAGACTACGGAAGCCTCCCACCGGGCGGGGGCCCTAACATCAGCACCTCGATTCAAATAAAGTTTATTCATCATCATCATCATCTTCTTATCTTCCGTGAGGTGAAAAAGGACAATCATTCAGCACTTGGAGTACGGACCTTTTTGCGGACCCCGCAGTAGAGCGCGTCGTCGGGCCCCGGGAAGAGGCTGATGCGCAGGGAGGTGTTGCGGCCCCCGGTGCCGTAGGCGATGCAGGGGCTCCGCCTGAGCTCCTTGACGATGCCCCGCGGGTCGTTGGTGTCTCGCGTGTGCACGATCCCCTGGAAGGGCTCGTCCGTCAGCACCGAGATGGTCATGAAGCCCTTGTCGCAGTTCGCCGACACTGCGGCAGAGGCAGAGGGAGAGAGAGAGAGAGAGACGCCACGTGTAAGCTAGACGACTGCACTCTTATTAGAAGAGGCAATCTCCAGAAGAGCCCGCTCTACTCCACAGACTGACGGACAGGCGGCGAAACAGGGCAGGAAACGAGGATTGATAGGGAATACAAGGCGACAGAGAGAGAGAGAGAGAGACGTTGTGTGTAATACACGACTGCAGTCTTAAAGGGACCTCAAGGGGAAAATGAAGGAAGCTCGCACGAACGCGCAAGACTTGAAGGTAACGATGCTGTAGGCGATCTTCACGACCATCACGAATGTTTAAGTCCACGATTGCAGCTTCATCGCTGCTGCAACAACCTTTACTCCATCTTTGTTGCTCTAAGTGTGAGCTTCCTTCATTTTTTTTTAAAGTGATACTCATTGTACAACACCTCGGAGAAGCGCTGCACGCGAGGATCACGACCTTCAGAGCGGGTTAAGTCCACGATTGCAGCCGATTTGCTTCTTCTTCGCTGCCGTCACGACCTTTACTCCATCATTGTTGCTATAAGTGGGAGCTTCCTTCATTTTTTTTTTTTTTTTTTGAAGTGATAATCATTGCACATCGCCGTGAGAGTGGCGTACGCTATAACCTGTCGTTCTCGTTCGGAGCAAGTGTTGCCACAATTACGGCGAACACTAGATTTTTTTTTTTTGGTAATCTTGGCATTTCTCTTTGTATTTTTCACTGCGGACTCGAAAAATAACGAATTGCTAAACAGCGTCGCTGTTGAAAACAGCCCAGAGCACGTTCTGCAGTACAGACATGCGGCGGAACAGGACCGTAAACGTGAACTGAGCAGGAAAGATAGCTAGCTGTTAACCGCCTATTGCGGTAACCTGGCGAACCATGTACTGCACTTAATCAGTGAGGGATCATTTGAAAGGGTCGCGCGGGACGTGGCCAGTAAACACATTACGCTGTGTCGGCTGTTAACGAAAAGGTGTACATGGTGGGAATTTCTGCTTCCGCTGTCCTGGACAGGTGATTACAGACGAACTTGTGTCCCCACGACACCCTATAGTTCTTGCGATATACTCGGCAAGTTACGACATCTAATGCAGGTAGTGATCAGTTCCGAACACCCGCGCAGTGCGGACACCAACGTACCTACCAGTCGTTACCCGACCAAGCAAAGAGCATCGGGACGCTTATCTGTCCAGCACTGAGGACCAACTGTGGCCGGCGGACAGGACGAGGCGGACGTCCAGAGTCCGCGGCATCCAGGACTACAGGGACTTCACCCGCCCAGGACGAAAACCAAACCTACCTCTCCCTCTAATGAAGTTAATTACTGCTACACCTACGAAACTCCAGCACCACCTCGCCGTCCTCGTCCGCGCAGGCGATCTCAAAGCCCTGTCCGTTAGTGGTAACTTCATGTTCCAGTGGCTGTCCGCGCTTTTCCATTCCGCCTCTGTTTCGTTGTTTGCATGCGGGGTGTCGGATTCGGCTGTACCAAACAGGACGGGCCCATTTTTTAGGGGCTGGGGCTGTTGGCGTCTCCTGTCGTCGTCGTAATCGTCGTATCATGTAGTCACAGTACTAAAGCACCGGGAAACTCGTTCTGCCGAGCTTTGGGAGAGCGCCTTGGCGTCCGGCATGGACGACCCACTTAGGTTGGCTAAAAAGGGCTGTCGATGCTGCCCGCGCTCAAGGTATCTTGGACTGAGGACGCCTCCTTCAAGCTTCAGTGCAATCCCACCTGTTGATTTAAATAAACGTCTATTCTCTGTCGCTCTCTCGCGCTAAAACGTAACGCGCACTAAAAAAAAAAAAACACTGGGACACTCGGTGACGCCCCGCGCTAGAGAGCTTCGTGCTTCAAAGATGAGAATTTTACAGCAGAGCTGTACACCTCTTCCCCCAAACTGTTTCGCCTCCGTTGGCACAAGCGCCCAAGGGGCCAACAATACACTTATACACTGCATACACCCCCCCCCCCCTTCCCCCCTAGGTTTCACGTTAGTAAAGATGGCCCGGGATTTTTTTCTTCAAAACTATACCACCTCTTTTTCTTCGTGGTATAGTGTTGGACAGAGCATGGTCTGATGCAGGGAGTAAGCTCGGGGAAATGCCTTTGCCACTCATAGCCGTTGGAGCCATTCCAGAAAGATGTTAGGAAGTGTAGCGGTGGAGGAAGGGGGGAGGGGGGTGTCTGTTGGAGGGAAGCCGCGGAGTTTGCCGGTGTGCAGCGTATAAGCGTTACGTCTGGGAGTCACTTGAATATGTAAGTTACGGTTGTGTGCTAACTCGCGAGCGTGGAGCGTTCTAAGGCGACGGCATGCGGGTGAATTTTTCCAACGCCGTTTGATGTGCCGCGAGAGCCGCGAATTGGGAAGTGTGTAGTGTGTAGGGGTGTGGTTCTAGAGCGCCGTCCGACGACATTCGAATATTTAAGACTAGGCTAGCCCCGACCAAACCGTCCGTCGTTGAAGTGTAGAAGATCCGTCTTATCTTCTTGATCCCAAAGACAGTGGTTCGAGACCGACTTATGCCTCGGCTGTTTTGTTTTTCATCTTTAAATTTAACTTTAATTTTTATTGCTTAGATAAGTTTTGATGTTTTAAATGTTCTTTTTTGTGTGTGCGTTAGGTCATGTTATGTTATGTTTAGGTTGGGTTTGCCTAGTTTTACGTTATCTAGAGCGATGTAGTGCCAGACGCGGCAATTTTGTTGCAAAACGCCGATGGACGTCGATATAGTGGGCTGCTTATAATGCCGTCGGACGGCACTCTAGACACGGCCAACTTGTAATATAATGCGGTCGCTGTGTAGCCTGTGTTGACGAGCAAGGGAGAACGCTTGCTAAGAGCAAGAAGCATAAATTCCGTGCGATGTTAATGTACTGGAAGCGAGCCTGGGAGGAGGCTCGTGTAGACTGGGGTGGAGATGATCGACAGGACAGTAGATTAGGGCGAGGGAATCTTTTTAAGCGACCTATTTCGGCCTGACCCCGCGATGATGCTTGTTCCTTCGTCTGTTTAAGTGCCAGTAAAGAGCTAACGCTTAGTTGCTAAGGTATCTGCGAGTTATGTTGGCTGGCTATGGATCGTTTGGATGACAAGCCAGCAGTGCGATGCAATGCTAACAACCTCAAATTGCGCGGCAGATTTAAATTACAAAATGTATTAATGTCGCTGCAGAAAGCTCTGGTTTAGGGGTGATAATTTAAACGAGCTGACATGTAAGCTGTCCCAAATCGCGAGTGTGCTACGGAGGATGAGGTTCAAAGGAGATTTAGATTTCACTTTCGTATACGCTGACGGTAGAGTTATAATTTTTTTAAGGGCGACCGATATTTCCGGCCGTCCATTCAGACTCTTGCCTTTAGCGCGTAATCGGTCAAGCACATAAGGGTACCTTTCCAAAAGATGTCGCGGAGGAATATGAAATCAATTCAGTTCTACGTAAAATGATTACGCCACGGCATAGGGCGTGTCCTGGTACATCTGAAAAGGACAGCCCCTTGCCTCGAGCCGTTCCCACGGTCGAGCGAAAAGGGAGGCAGTGAGTTAAAGGAAGGTAGACGTGCACGAGCGTCGTTACCTCAGCGGGAAGTTTCTCGAGTACGCGTTAACGAACCGCCGATCGCTATCTCTTGCGGCGATCAGACACATTGTGATCGCTACGGGGCATACGCGCGAAAGTTGCCTCAGTCGGAAGTCCAAGTACACCGCCGCCAGACACCACCGTCTCGCCTCGCGTGTTCATATATTTGCTTCCTCCTTCAAGGACGGCTTCCGTCGCCGAGGGTGTTCGGGGTATCGAAAACACCGCCAAGGACGACAAGGCCTGTTCGATCCGCCTGCCATCTCCTTAATCGTGGAAGCAATATGGTGCTTGTTACCTTGACGGCCAATTCGCACTTCCTTTTGTGTTTCTGAGTCACAGGCGAATCTTGACGGCTACGCCCCTGAATCTGACTCCGTATGGAGGCTGGTATTAAGTACGGTTGTAGCGTTGCCACCAGACGAGCACGTTCACTTCAACGCTCTCGCTCGACGCGCGAGGGCATTCGAACGCGATCGCGGTTTCTCCTTCGGGCGGTTTCCGCTCCATCCGCGAAATAAGAGAGTCCCGATTAGCGCCGTCTTCTGGCTGCCCCCGCGGCATTTCTGCATACGCTCGCTGTACAGACCTCGAACGCCGCCTCCACGCCTAAATTGGGGGCTGCTTGGCAGGCCGCGGGCATTTCTTTTTTCCCTCGCGTACATACAGCGAATTATACATCCGCGTAGCCTACATAGGCACTTTCATCGAACGCAGACACCCACACGCACACGCGAATGTAAACGCACACAATTGATCACGCGCAACGCCACTGAAGTATGAATGCCTGAAAGCTGGCGCCTGGTAGTGTGTCGCTTTGACAATCTACGTTGACAGCCTCACACCGCTGTTGGAGGCACATTTTTGTTTAATCCATTCGGGAGAGGGAAACCGGAACCAACTTGAGACGCCGCGTTTCACTCCTCTCACTCTGGGTGGTGTTCATGGGTCCACCGTTTCTTTTTCTTGAGCGACTGCGCCTTCCGTCATGCTCGTTCGCAAGTTTCGAGCGGCGCTGCTTTTGTAGTTGCTACTCGTTGGGTATAATGTTCGTTTAATGCGCGCGGCACACGCCCGGCCCTGCTTTCAAGGTCGCTCGTTCGGGCAGCGGGAATCTGGCGCAGGTTTCTTCAAGAGCTGCTGCTCACAACGGCAGCGCGCATCCGTCTTTCAGGCTGCCGCCCCTTGTAGGCAATGGAGCGTCGCGCGGGCGCCGATTATAATGAGAGCGGCCATTAGAGCCGCTCCTTTCCCTTCGTTCACCCGCCCCTTTCGTCAGCGGTTCGTAGGGTTTTACTTTCTAAACAAGCATTCCTGTTCGTAGAAATGTCGTGCTCCACAGATTAACATGCATCTTTCCATCCAGGACGCGGTCGTCTCGTATGCACTTAGACCCGCCTCTCATTAGCGGCTGAGGATACTTGTATACCTATTCCCGACATTCGTTTACGAACAACGAAAATCAAACGCAAGAAACTGACTCACTGTATAAGAGAGGTCGTGTTAAGAATCTCGGGCTGCTTGAAATAGCTTATTTCTCAGAGGCAACACTGTTTATAACGTGAGTTACGCATCTATCAGGCTGCATTAATCTGAACGTCTGAGGTGCTTATAAAACGTGGCGAATAAGCGCGTCCTGCCTTTAAACCACGTAGCCAGAACATACTTGAGCAAAATATTACTGCTCTAAATTCATCATGTAACTTAGAAAATCACTCAACTTTTTCCGTTTTCTCACTGCTCTTCAAAGTATGGACATTGTTTGCGTGCTTAAGTGGCGTCACATAAGCAATATTATAGCAATTGTCCAAAAAAACTCCGTGCTTTTTTTGTTGTTGTTGTTAAAGGCGATAACAAAATATGCGAATAACATAAAAGC
This sequence comes from Haemaphysalis longicornis, assembly GCA_013339765.2. Lineage (NCBI taxonomy): Eukaryota > Metazoa > Arthropoda > Arachnida > Ixodida > Ixodidae > Haemaphysalis > Haemaphysalis longicornis. The sequence continues at coordinate 42,518,086 of CM023457.1, read as the reverse complement.
GAGACTGTGATTGATTGATTGATTGATTGATTGATTGATTGATTGATTGATTGATTGATTGATTGATGATTGATTGATATTGATTGATTGTAGGGTTTAACGCGCCAACGCAACGCAGGCGATGAGGCGCGCCGTAGTGGAGGGCTCCTGATTAATTTTTTTGACCACCTGGGGATCTTTAACGTGCGCCGAAATCTCTACACACGGGCGTTGCTTGCTTTTCGCCTCCATCAGAAAAGCGGCCGCCGCGGCCAGGACCTCAAACCCGCGACCTCAGTGCTCAGCACGCAGCAACGCCTTAGCCACTGAGCCACCGCGGCGGGTTGAGACTGCGATCAGTTGTTGGCTCGACTGCAAGCCAGTTCCGAGAAAAATTTGTTCGTGGTGTGATCCAGCTCACCTGATGGCGTGAACTCCGACGTCACCTCCTGTTGCTTGTCTTGGCCCTGCAGAAAAAAAGGAATGCAAAATTAAAGGTGGCTGTTGGTTTCACTAAAAGTCGCGGTGACGATAACAGTTCGAAAATTTTAGGTACTTTATTGTAAGCAAGAAGTAAGTTCCTAGCCAATGAATTCATTCTAACACGAGCACTGAACAATGACACAGGGAGTGCCAGCAACAGTGATTGGTTTATTGTGAGGATACATAAAAAAACGTGCTTAAATGAAAGAAAGTGTGCTGCGCAGAACTGCTATTGCGAGGCATTTTCTTATAAAGGATACAAACTCGAAGTGGATTACTACACTACGCCGCAGGAGACCTTTAGTGCATGCAGTCGTAGTCCTTCAGCCAACTCTCGACACAATAAAGCCTTGTAGTTTTCTTGTTGCAGAAGTTAATGCCGCAGCGATTAATGCCACAGACAAAATCCGCAAAAAGTTTATTCGTATGCACGTTGCGTATACGTGAGTGTTAATTGCGAATGTCAGCTGTACCAGCGTTGCAACCGATACGGACGATGGACTCGGGCTTCTCCAAACCTTATTTCGCGAAAAAAAAAAAAAAAAGGTCACGAGCCATTTCAGTCTGTGTTGGTGAATGACCAGGGAAGCTTGTGTCACAATGACACAATGACATAGCGATCACGGATCGTTTTCAACCTCGCGCTTCAAACACGACTTTCGTTCGCATACATGAAGAATACGTGGACCCCTAGCCAATCAAGCTTCGCTTAAAACGCACATCTCAATGAACAGTCTGTTGTGAGCGCACAGGTAAGCAAGCGACGCTCACTCGACAGAGCTGCACGTGAAATTCCGCAGCATGAGGCCGTGACGCGGTCAGTGTCCGTTGATTAGCCGGTGCTAACTCCCCGGCCCGGCGCACGGCGGGAAGGCGTTCCGTCGGCAGGCAATCAAGCCTTCGAGACGGAGCACGTAGAACGCGTCTCGGCCGCCGCCGCGATGTGGGCCACACCGGTAATTGGGTCGCCTTTCCCCCGCCCTCCCGGCCACGCGATCGCGCATTACACGCCAATGCCTCCTGCCTCGGCGGCGGTGGTTGAGGCTTTCGCTGCCACGGCTGGATGTATGACAAGTGTGTACGTGCTGCAGACTGCTGCCAAGTTAGCCGTCGTGAACTAGAGTTGTCACTGCTCTTGCGCGCTTTTGTAACGAGTTCAATGCGATGCCTGCGAAAACGTGTTGGCAGGTAAAGTTGCATCCCTCGATTCCCATGCAAGAGGCAGGCATGCGATGCGGCGATCGATGATGGCAGTTGTCAAGGTTAGTTGCGCAGTCGGACTATAGGATTCCTTCAAACTTCCGTTATAGCTTATAATTAGCTCCCCCTTTCCCCCTATTCCGTTGTATACCCTTTCAAATATTCAACACTATTGAAGCTGCGTTGTTACATCACGGTGGCGCACTTAAATGGGGTGGCAAGTGCAGAAATGGTAAGTGCAGATCACTTGGGGGGCTCGCCTTGTCGTCGTAGCTCGCTCCCTGGACCCAAGTAGAGCCACACGGCGTTCCGTCGTAGCAGCTGTCGTCGCGGAGTAACCCAGAGGCTTTATAGAAGCCAAGTAATAAGCTTCGAATTTTCGTGAACCGGCTTCGCTTCGTATACATCTCCCTTTGGGGTTTATCGCAAAGCGAAAAACGTGCAGGTACATTTGAGGCCAAATTACGTAATTACCGGCGCGCCCGCGTTCATTTAGTTGGGAAGCTCTTGGGTTGGTTTTACGATAGCAAGCGAGAAAAGAGTGGCAGTGCAACGCCGGCACGTGCGGGAGGAAAAGCGAGCACAAAAAGAACAGAACTCCCGCTGGCACAGTTTCAGGCAGGGGGCGCGCGAGCACTGCGAAGGCGGGAAATTTGAATTGCATTGGGTGTTAGCAGTGAGCGGATAACGGCGCTACAGCCCATTATATGGCGAATCACTGCTCTGCACATCCGACAGCTTTCACATTGAGTGGAACAGCTTTAATTTTCTTTAGCTACTACATAGCTAAAAACAGGCCTGATTCAGCCGGCTTCGTTATTATAATAGATTAATATTGGTTTTTGGACTTACTGTTTACCTAAATGAGTGAAACGCCGTCATTTGTGCACGTTTTCATCATCGCGTTTCCTTGCTGCCGTTTCACTTGCTGCTTGGACGCCGTCCACGCCGCCCATTCCTATAATCCTTCAACTGTAGTATGCGTTGTGGCAGGCCAGACCGCATGGAGGCACAAAACACCGGTGTTGACATCGGGCATTATGCAAAATACAGTGAGCCGTCGTTAGACGAAATCGCCCTTTATTTGAAGTGTTTTATGGCGTGCCTACTGCAGCCTACAGAAAACACATGCACCCGCTTTTAATGCAGCATCGCTTATACCAAACGAAGACTTTGTAATAACGAAGGTTAATCAGTGATCCCAAATTATTCAAACCTCCGGGCATTCGTGTACGCTCCCACCTGCTACGGGACTCGCATATGTCCGATCTCAGCGCAGTTGAGCGGCGAATAGAGAGCTCCGATGGTTAGTGTACGAAGGCACCGCGGTTTAGGGTACTCGATTCTCAGGAGGCCGGATAGTATCGAATGGCTTCCGGACGCAGATTCGTGCGCATTGCCGAGTCGACAAACAGTTGCCCGCGGTGAACCGTTCCCTCCTTGGGTGGTCGAAATTAACCCTTGCTTCGTAGCTCTCATTAATCGTCCCGCAAGCAGGCATTCCGGATGTGCTTTTCCCTTCAGAAACCACGCCCGTAACCCTTTCCCCGATGCAATCGTCTGTGAACGAACAAGCAAATAAGCAAAGTTTAGGATTCTCCCAAACGCCCTCTCTGCGCGTAGGCTCGCAGAGTTAAAGTTCTTTCTCTCTCTTTTTTTTTACTTCATGTTTTTACGTCGTTCTCTTCTCACGTCGCCCAATAATAGTGCGAGGGTTCTGAAACGGTTTCCTGCCGGGAGTCACGTTCATTTCGTTGAGAGTCGCTCGAATAAGATCCTTAATTATAGGCGGTTGGAATTTCTCGAGAAATATTCTTAATTATAGACGGCCGCAAAATGATGCCGCTTCCCACAGCTCCACCAACCTGTCCAACCGCTGTGGTAATGCATTTGCTCTGGCGTTAATTTGCTGCCACTATACTCACGACACTACTGATCTCCAAGCCACGCCTGCAGGCGCAACCCCCCCCTCCCCCGCTTTTTTTTTTCCGTTGGTGAATTATTAAAGTAACAAATGTGTACAACCGTGTATGTGTAACTTTGAAGGGACGTTGATGTCAATTTTTTTCTTCGCACTCTTCTTTGTGAATTCTGCGCAGTTTAATCCGTGTAATCTAACCCATGTAATCTTTAATGTAATGTTTAGCCGTGTAATGTTTAACCCATGTAATCTTGCTTCCACCCGTGTCTCTTTCGCTTAATTTCGCTATGTTTCGACATGTAATCTATTAATGTTGCTTGAGCACTGAAGCGGGAATGCCGGTAAAAATTCACGCATCTCCACGAAGTGAATCATGACGAGTGGGCGAAACACTGGTGGTCGTTCTTACCGTAAATACCCGTGGCATTGCCCCCACTCGCCGCATGTAAGGAGTGACAACGCGTGTGCACCCCAGTATATCAATTCATCCAATCCAATCCAATCCAATCCGATACAGTTCAATTTATTCCAATCCAATGCTCCTCGCGCATGCGCACCACCGTGTACACGGACGCCAAGGGACAAGCCACGGACAAAGCAAGGTCCTAATGTGCTTTGCCCCTAAAATTCGCGCCGTCGATCTGTGGACACAGAGCGACAGAAGAACGGGAGAACGAGGGAGCGCGGGCGTGACGACACAGCGCGTTCCTGGCGTCCGCGACAGGGTGCAAGCCGGTCATAATGCGCATGCGCACGGCGTGCCTTCGGGAAAAGACCGCCAGAGCGGGGCATTTTATCTGCACACTGCGCGGTACACGGCAGAGCTCTGATAAATGGGCAGCGCGTGTTACGCAGACTGGCAGCTCCGCCCCCTATCGGGCCGAGCGTTCGTTCTCGTCTCGTTGTCTCGTGTGCGCCTATCTCGACCGCCGGGTGTAACGAGGCTTTTCGCGAGGCTGGCCCGGTTAAGTTGAAAGCGAGAGCGTGCGTTAATCGGCCGTGACGGGTTTTTCGAAACGTTTAATCTGTTGGCGGGTAGTGCGTGACAGCAGCGCAGACGGTAGCTGGAGGATTGAAAAAAACTTTAAAAGAAGAGGGAGAGAGAGAGAGAGAGAGACCACGAGAACAATAACAGCGCGAGAGATCTAGTTTGAACTTGGCGAAAACAAGCCTTCGCAGCACGAACACCACCTTCGTAAGAAGGCCTTGAAACTATCCGGCGCCGCCTCTCACCACTGCCGAGCGTTCAGGCACTGAGTATACCCCAGCCGTTGTGCGTTTGAGCTGTCAAACAGGAATGTCAGCATTCCTAGAGGAGACCTCGCGGGGCGACCGCAGGTTAGAACCTGCCTTTTATACCTTGTAGGTGTTGTTCGTACACGCCCTTCATTCTTCTACCACTTTCTCTTTCGGTAATTTTTCTCTCTATCTTATCTTGTCACCTTCTTCTTTCTGCTTCTCGTCAGGCATTGTGCGTCCAACTCCACCCTGTAGGTCAGGTCGTGAATATTAGGCAACGCTCGTATAATCGGGATAATTAGACCTCTTTGTCGTTTTCGCTCTTCTCGGTCTTGTTGTAATGAATGGGAGGCTAATTGCCCGCGCATAATTGTGCTCCCTTTTAATTATTTTTTTTAACGTTGCGAGGCCTTCCTTTGGTCGATCATCAACGACTACTAGCTGTCCGCCTTCGACAAGCTCGGCAGGCTTCTTGAGAAAGCAGTCGTCCGATTAGAAGAAACGTTCCGGCTGAAGTAACTCGGAACAGGGGGCGTACGGACTAAGACGCGTTTATTGTGGTTCCACGCGGTATAGCTTCCGCGAATCGAACGGAAGAGAAAACCAGATATTGTTCGATATATGTAATTGAGCGTAGCTGAGTCAAAAGCAGATGGAAACTCGAAAAAACATGTGGTGTATATACTCGAATTTCGCTGTACGTATTGAACGCGGAAACAAGTGTAAAAATGTACAGGCGGAATTCACCTTCCACCATTGTCTCTAAATGCGAAGCCTTCTTCGCTGGGGAGAATTACCCGCTATTCCCTCAGAGGCATCCGTTCAGGAAGGAAATACTACGGGGCGAGCAATGCGAGTGCGGATGGGAGGAGTAGCGCGAATAGTGAGTGTGAGTAGTGCGAATATCCTTGGAGTTAGTACTGCTAACGTTTGCTTCACCGCCACAACACCTCTCGTGCTGTGTTGCCGCCTTTACAGGCAAGCCGGTGATGGCTCGACGTGAAATGCTAGATAGTCTCACAGTCAGCCAGTCAACCAGATATCGCAGAGTGGGAGAAATAATCAAATAACAATACGGATTAAAATTAAGTTTTATGTATCAGAGAATTTTGATGATGATCTGCGAAGACAAAATACAAATTCATTCGAAAGACTGTCATGTCAGAATGCCAATCGTGCCGATATTGAGGCAAACTTTGAAACGTTTAGATGCGTAACAAGGTAGACAGAAGTACGAGGGGCGCCCCACCGCTAACTTTTTCGCACTGCCTTTGCACGTCACAGGGACTAGCTTTCGTGACTGGCGGCCGTCGACAAAAGCAACCGCCAGTAAACATGATTGTACAATTATACTTGTACCCGTGGTTCCGTTTGATTCTGTTTTGACGCTGTTTCGTTACTCTGTTTTTGGCACCCCTTTTAGTCATCACTGCTTACTTTGCGGAGCGGCAAAGTTAAAAGTTTGTCAACATTTTTTTTTCTGTGGCAGCAATGTTTCTCTATCGGGACGCTGAGCGAGTTGAAGGTATAATTCTTTCAAATGAAACTTAGGTGCATCTGGTCTTCATGGTCTTAAGAAGCCCGAAGACGTCATATATCAACCTGCTCAAACGTCACTACGATAGTGGGTATCTTCGCTTCGATTTTGTCAGTTTAACATGCGTTTTGATCCTTTCAGATGCGTCCTGCAACGTCAACCGCACAATTACTGTTTAATGCCATAGCGTCGACCAGGTCAAATGCAGCGCATATACACATGAAATATGTGTACGCCAGTTTTCCTGCGATTCGAGCGAACTCGTGGCGCGAGTGAGCTTCGAAAAGAATTTAACTGATGTTCCGATTGGAATACGCCGTCCGGTAGCTATTTCTCGGCAAAATTTTTTCGTTACTAAACACCCCGAATTTCGGCCGTGTGTTTCATAACCACCGGTATCGGGAACAAAAGGAACGTGTTGAAAGAAACGCCCATGGTTACCTTCATAAGCGAAATTCACCTCTTTAAAGACTTCGTTACGAAAATAAATAATGAACCCCACACGCAGCTTGATGCTTTATGGCTGGTGAAAGTCAGTCAGTCAGCCAGTGATTAAGTCGGTGTGTGGTGGTCATAGTCGGTCGGTCGGTCGTTCTTAGCGCCACCACCTTAGTGCTGTCAAAAAGAAAGAAAGAAGGAGCCAACTCTGCCGATGGCGGTAAGCGACTTGCAACGCTTAACGTATAGCAGAAATGCACTGTGTGGAAGGTCCTTTAAAAACTCCTCGACCCAAGCACCGGAGCGAAGTGCCAGTTTTATTATAGATCACGAGGGAAACGGGTCACAGGTATTCAAAACGCGTCGCATCATAGTCGTTCCCATAGAAAGCTTCGAACGTGCGGGAAGGGCGATCGATAACCAACGACAACGAAGACGTCAGAAAACAACAAACGAATAAACGCAGACAAAGCAGATTTCTCGACTTCGAGTCACGACCGAACTCTTCGTCGCTTCATCATCGCGGGCTGAAAGCGTATACTCCGAGAATACACTCTATGGCTAAAGCTTCTCTAAATCTTTAAAAAACTTCTCGGCTGAAATGGGCGAGTGATACGCATCCAAGGTGGCCCAGAGAACGATCTAGAAACGTGACCACGATGGCTATATGCCGTACAGGGAAGTGAAAAGAGCAAGACTTTCTCCGATGCGAGCGTGAAACTATTTCCCCGTCGGCGGGGGTCCGGTTGGCGACCGGAGGCTTCTGGGCGGTGACGACGAGTGGTGGCCGGAGAGCATGTATAACGCGTTTAATGAACTGAAACGCGAGCGGCGAGGCCTGATTTCACTTTCCGCAAAGCGTGAGCTGCGAGTGTTACGCGTGAAACATTGAAGCCGAGGAGAATATGCAGTTGTTCGGGACGATTTCCCGCTTCGAATTTTCGCGCCAATTTTCCTGCGTGGCCTAGTCGCGTCGCTTGAGTGAGGTTAACGGCACTGACGAGTGCTTACGCGTCTGTCAGTAACCTGTGATTGGGTAAGCGCTCAGTAAAAAATGTTGGTGGGTAATTTTGCGCATATTACAACGAAGTTATAAATGAAACGGGCCCTGAAATCGGACAAGGAACAAAACGCGAAGTCAAGGTTGTTCCTTTGTTTTTTGATCGATGCTTCTTTAATTTTTATATTGCCGTAATACAGTCTACGTGTATGTTCGAAACAACCGAAGAAGCAGAATACCTAATTAAAAAAAAAAACAGACTACAGTTGAACGCCATGTATGAACAACAGATGTACCGGTTGCTTTTCTTAAATGCATTATCATTCGTTGACATTATTTTTACTGTTTAAGCCTCCTTTACATTCTTTGACAGCAGGAACCGCGAGACGCCCTGAATTCGAGCAGAAATGCGTAATTGGCGAAACTAGCGCATTCGATCGTTATGATAGTGTAAATGTACACTATTTGTGGAAGGAACAGAAACCTAGAATGAAGAGAAGCGGTGTATATGAATGCCTGAACATTAGTAGACAATTATCGCTATTTCCGTGCTTTCTTTTTGTCTGGTCACTTGTCTTGTTAGCTGTTACAAAATTACGGCAAACCGCAAGGCGGTTGTGAGCTGCCAACTTCAAACGTTTGTGATAGTGCAACGCTCTGCAGTAACCCTGGCCATGCTTCTGTTCTCCGGCAACGGGCGTAACGGACTGGACGTGACATCACTTGTGGTCGATTACGGCTCCTCCATTGCTCCTGTCTCAGTAGACACGCCCTTTGTTAGGCTGGGGGCCACACAGACGGCTCTGACGACATACGGGTGCGGGTACACCACCACCACCACCGTCAAGAATGGTTCAACTACTACCCTAAGAGCTTTTCACGTTAACATGCTTTTTACGGTATTGCTACAGGGCAAAAGAACTAGCTAAGCCCTCGTTATGACGATATCGCTTCATTCGAGGTTTTTCATGGGGGTAACTACGGTGTAGAGAAAGCGAAGAGTTCCCGCTTTTAACAAGTGTCAGCATTCGAGCATATGTTTACATGTGTCTAACATATGTCTAACATATGTCTAGATATATCTAGCATATGTCTAAACTGTCTACATATGTTAGACATACGTAGAAATATGTCTAACATGCCTACATTCGAGAGAAATCGCAGTAGCCCATAACGACGTTCGATTTCTGTCGTCAGAACGTCGCGTCACAGTCTCTGACCTCGTGGCCTTCTTGTGTATGAAACTCCGTGTTTAATCATCAGAAAACAAACACAACTTGGTTTGAAAAAATTGATTCATTGATATACAAAGCCACATGGTTGAGCTCCCACTTTGAAGTACGCCTTCGGTTCCTTAGCGCATAACGACACCCTCACTTTCACAAGTGTCGATCTATTCTGCGTGCCACCGTCTTGCCAGGCGGGCACGTCTCTGCTGAAACAGACTTCCTCGACCTTGAACTGCGCGAAGCAGGATTATTTTTTGCGCCGTGTCGACGCGGCACCGCGGAATCCTGTTCTGAGGTGAGATAGGTTACAGATCAGCTTGCAACGGGGGGTAAACATCGAGTGTCGCGCTTCTCGAACTTGAGGTGTTTGCTCACAGCCCATTGGCGATGTATTTTTCTCGGTGCTGCTTCGTTTTGAAACGTGCTTCAAGCACTTCTTGATAACGTCTCTTTGGAAGGATCGCAACCACGAATGTTTCTACGCAATTGGCCCTGTTTTTCGGCACGTTTTGCCTGAAAAAGCAGAACCTGCTGCAAGCACTCAAGAAGAGCGAACAAGTGGTCAGATTTAACAGAGAGGGGATCCGTGTTTCCCCTTCGAAGCAGGTGATGTGGCAGGTCGTGTGCCCACAGAAGCACCGTTTAATAACGACGTCGTGAAATGACAGCAACCTTTTTATCCGGAACAGTGTTCCAGATATTGTAAAGTGGGATATTGTTTCGCATAACTTATTTTGTGTGATGCGGTGATCACTGTCCCGTTTAATTTTCAAACTCCGTTGAACATGGTTTAAAAGGAAGTGGTATAGTCTTTCCACTCCGCGAAAAAGAGAAGTCCAGTGAAGCTGGCGCTCTGGCGAGATTTGCTACATTAGGGCTCGGCGGTATTGAGGACTTGCTGTGTTGAATCGTAAGGCCAGTGGCGCCACCTGTACGTCGCAGACTGAGGACACAGACGATTGGTGGGTAGAAGCAACCGCGTTTTATTACAGCCAATCATGGCGCAGGCTCTAGTGCGCCGCACGGGGGGCCGCCGAAAAACGCGCGGCTTTGCGCAATGACAGGGGAGAAAGAGACGGCGCGCGTGGAGAGGAGCACACACGAATAGAGAAAGAGGCAACGACGGCGGAGGGAAGTATAAAGTGCGGCTGTAACTGTTGCCATCTCATGTCGGAATCGCCGGCAATGAGGTGGCTGACGCCCTGGCCAGAGGTGCTGCTCGCCAGGATGGGGTCCCTGCCTCCCGCGACCTGACGCCCTTCGACGCAGCACAACCCATCCTGGCGCGGGAGGTGGAGACGATGCGCACCCGGACCCCAAAGCCATCAGCGGCCAAGCTCCACAGGTCCTGCCTGGCCACATCAGCAGGGAAGCCCGCTCCATACTCCTCCGCATGCGGCTCGATTGCTGCAACGTGGCAGCCCGCTTACATGACAAGGCTGCCGGTCGTCGCCCACATGTGCTGACTTCCCGGAGCCCGACACCCTGGAGCACCTGCTCTGCTCCTGCCGCCAGCACGATGCCCCGCGAGAAGCAGAGCCGCACTCCAGCGTCTCGGGCTGCCCAGCCACACCCTGATGGACCTGTTTTTCCCGACGGGCCCCAACTCCACCCGGCGGGAAGCATTCCGACTTGTCCTTAGCATTCTCGAGGAGACGAACCTCATACAACGGCTGTAGCCCAATGCCTGCCGGCCAGCCTTACGCACTCCTTATCTTTCTTTCTCTCCCTCTTTCTGTGTGCCCATTTGTTCTAATATATCCCCTTTCATTCCCCTTCTCCCCCCTCCCCCGGACTGGTTAGTATGCTGGTGGACTCCCAAATGACTTCAAAATATCAGTAAACTTCTCTTTCATTTTATCAATAAAGCACTCACACTCCCCCTTCTCCCTCCGTACATTGCCATGCTTCACCGTGCAGTTCACAGTGCCGGAAAGCCAGCTTACGAAGACCGAACTTCCAATCCAATCCCCTTAAAGTCGAATTCACCTTTAAACACAAATGCATTGCTTGGAAGACATTTTTTTTTTTTCAGTGGCGACAATGACGGTCCTAGGGCCGTTATGTATTTTTATGGATTTTTTTTCGTGCGCTGATACTTGTTGGCCTACGCGCGGTATGTCGCCGGAGACGATCTGCTGTATCCTAGCTGCAGGCAGCTAAACTGTAAAATAATGAGGGGATGCTTAGAACTTTCTAAGAATGGGAAGGCGGAAGCCAGTCTGGCACTTCTGTTGGTGCCCAGTTGAAGTTCCTGCTGAACTGTGCGGCCGTGCCCGCCACCAGTTGCCCAGCCCTCGCTTTCCATCGAGAGAAGCCTCCTGTTCGCCTTTATCACCGGTGCTTTCACCTCCCACGGCGGCCCGTATTTCATATGCTGCACTGCTGCTGCACTGCTGCTTCCCTTTACAGGAGCGTGATCCCCGGCTTGCGTTCCTTTCCGCTGCTTGCTCCGTCGCCCTTTCTCAGAGTTCTCCTCCTCCGAGCATTCGCGATAAAGTTGTCTTTGCCGCAAGGCGTTTTTGCAAACGCAGAACAAACAAAATGCTCGGAACTCTAGCCTACGTCCTCACCGTACTCGGACCGCTGCGTTTTGTGAGTAAAGTAATGTCAGTAAAAGTAATGTTATTTTTCGACGTGTGCCGCGCTCGAGCCCAAGTACAGAGCTCCTTTCGTGAGGAAAGCGAACGTCCCGGCGTGTTGTATAACTGCGGGGTCTCCATCGAATTCATAGGCCGTCAGAAGACGCGAGGTGACACACACCAGGACGCCGGTTTTCCAAAGCTTCGCACTAGGGGCGCCTCGCGCTTCAAAGACACGTGCAGCCTCGGGAGATTTAGTTGACGGACAAGAAAAAAAAGGCGCAGCTTGAAGTGGTGGTGCAAGGCTGCCCCTCTCCCTTCGTCGGAGGCCCGGCTGGTGCACCTCACAGGGATTTCCAAACTTTCTGTGGCTGAGTGTTCTCCGTGGCTGGCAGGCCTGGATCATTTCGTCCGCAGGCTTTAATATCTCTCCCAAAGCGGACCGCATTGGCACGCGCCAAACCTGCGGCAACCGGCTTCGCGAACTCGGCTTCGGTGCTTCCCACTTCATGCGCGAACGAACGTGAACTGTCGAGAAGAAGAGCACGCGAGAGGTCACGGCTTGAATTTGCTGGGCAGAGTGTTCTCGAAGGTCCAGCTGGCCGAATCGGGCGCTTTGAGCTCACGAGGCGCACGGCTCACGTGTGCTCACTATTGTTCTTGGTATTTTTTGTGAGCTCCTCACGAGACGCACGCTCACGGAAGCTCTATCTTTTTACATGGTATTTTCTGTTGGCAACGCTCGACGGCGCACCTCAAAGCTTAAACATGGAATCCTAGCCGTATAAGCTTCGCTTAAACGTAAGCACCTCATAACCAGACCCGCCGACGACAATGTATGCACACCGACCAGGGCTGGATGCGTGCTTGCAAATAATGTTGCGCAAGACGTGCCTGCGGCCTTCAGCGCTCGGCGGAAGCAGCCAAACAGCGCGTTAGGCCTAACAAGGCGGCAAAGCGCTACTCGAAAGCGCCCAGGCGTCCGCCGGACGCGAAATAACCGCACCTGACTGCACAAACACGCAACCAGACGACGGCGCGCTGGCTCGAGGAAAATGCAACGCTGCGCCGTTGCGAACGGTGGCACACTGGGTCGACCTTGGACTCGCGCTGAACGCCGGTGCACTGCGGTAGTTGCCAAGGCGCTCGATCATAGCGCGGCGCTGCACTTAATTGTTCGTTGTTTTCACCGTATTCACTCTATGCGGCAACAACATCCTCTGGCATTTGCTGACGAAGCGATAGAAAAAAATATTAGCAGTGGCTTAGCTCGGCTATGCCAGGATATACGTAGCGTGAGCTTAGGTTCAACTGGTTATTCTTAGCTTTCCTGGTTGTCTAGGATTACCTTGATTATCATGCTTACTGCTGCTTCAATGACACATGTACACACGGTACACGCATTATGTGACACATGTATATTTATCAAGCGGCTCCGGCGCAGCGTCACCAATCGCCCCAGAGCTAAGCTGGTTCCACAGGCGCACGCCGGTGTTGCTGCGACGCACGAGCCATCGGTTCCACACCCGGCCACCCTCGCATGATCATCAAGTGGACCGGGTCGCCACGTGCGGAATGGAGGTCGGCGAAGACGCTGGGCGCGTGGGGTGTGTGAGAGGCGCCGGGCAGCGAGCAACGTTCTGTGCGCCGTGTGACATCACTGCTCCTCACGCATGCGCAGCACGGCTCTCCAGCAGCCACGCGAAACTGCTCAACCTCGGCCAGTGTAGCTCACGCTACAAAAGCGATGCGGCCGATGCCTTAAACCGCGAGCGACGCATCAAAGTTCATTGAGAAGTGATGGAGTACTTCGATATTGCGCAAAGTATTTTCGCACAGCTAATGTTGAAGATGACAGCTTCCTTGTACGAAGTTTCAAGTGTGGAAGACTGCTTGGCGCGGTTGCGAATCATCATCACCATCGTCATCCATCATCATAATCAGCAGCCTATGCAGGTCCACTGCAGGACGACGGCCTCTCCCATCGACCTCCAACCGCCCCTGTTCTGCGCTGCCCGAGTCTATTCCTTGCCTCCGAATTTTCTCATTTCTTCTCTCCATCGAATTCATGGCCTTGCCCTTCTTCTAGTCACGTCTCGCGGGATCCATTCTGCTGCCCTCGTCGCCCATTTGTTGTCAGTTCGTCTCACTACATGGCCAGCCCAAGTCCACTTCTTGTTCTTAATTTGAACTATGATATCCTCTACTCGAGTTTGCTCCCCGATCTAGTAGGCTCGCTTCCTGTCCCTGAGTGTTACTCCTACCTTTATTCGCTCCATGGCTCGTTGGGCCGATCTAAGCTTGCTTTCCACTTGCTTAGTAAGGCGCCAAGTTGTCATCACCGGTAGAACACAGCTGCATATGTCATCACCGGTAGAACGCATTGGTTAAATACCTTTATTTTTAGGGGTAGAGGTAACTTTAACTTTTCATTATCTTTGAGTGCTTGCCGAGTGCGCGCCAACGCTTTTCCATTCTGCGCCTGCTTTCGTTCTCGTGGTTGGGGTCAGTATAGTGACAACTTGTCCAAGTAGTTATATTCTTCTACTTGTTCCATTATTTCTCTACCTGTGCTGAAGAGGGCGCTTTCAACGTGCTTATTTATCATTACTTTAGATTTGCTCGTACTTATTTTTGAGCCCACTCCGAAGCTTGCTATTGTAGATTGCCAATCCTTTTTTGAAGTTCTGCGCATTCACCGAGTAAAACTACGTCGTCTGCAAACCCCAGATAACTCAAGCATTCCCCATTTATCCGTAAACCTGCGTTCTCCCAGTCAAGCTTCCAGAATACCCCTCCAGACATGCTGTGAACAATTTTGGTCAGATGGTATCTCTCTGTCGCACTCCCTTTTGGATCGGGAACTTTTCGCTTTGCTTGCGAAGGATATCCCGCCCGTAAATTCCTGATATATGTCGTCAAGGAGTGGAGGAGAGAGAGAGAGAGAGAGAGAGGAGAGAGAGAGAGAGATAATTCTTTAATGAAACCGAAGAGGTCAGCCCTGCATAATGCTGGGCTTGCTACTTCAGATGGTTGGTGAACATGTGATGAGGGTTAAATGCTAACATGAATCATACAAATAAAAAAAAAAAAAAAAAACGGAACAAAATCCACCAGACGGACACACGCACACACACGCACGAAAAAAAAAAAACGACAGAGACAGTCACAGGCTGGAGTCGAGTCCAGAGTCTCTAAGAAAACGCACAAGAGCTTTGTCACCCCGCACCGCACTGTCTTCGCTGTTCCCAGGGGCTAAAATGTCCTTCAGGCTGAGCAGTTCTCGCCCGTAGTGAACTTCGCGCTGTCATTCGCACCGATTTGAAACGTGGACAAACACAGAACAGGTGGCGTGTTACGTGCTGTAGTGGAAGGGCCCCGTATTAGGCCAACGAAGACCTTTTAATTGCGCCAAAGTGTTTACACACAGGTCGAGAGTTGGTTCCGAAAGGTTACTCCAGCTGGTATCTGACAGCGGCCGGACCCACTATGCAGTTGTGACGCCGTCTTAGAATATCGGGCCGTCGACCATACGCAGTGAAACTTCGATTTTACGAATTTCCGGATTAAACGAACAAATTTGGATTCCTCCCTGCACTTGTTCATGGGCTTAATGCCTTTTCTCGTCATTCGTTGTACCGTACCCGGACGAATTCAGCACAGACTGTGGCGTGGCTCTACAAGCCGAAGCTTAACTCATCATTCCTGTGTCCAGTGTGTGTGGTGTGCCACTTCGTGCATGAGACATTTTTTTGGACGGTCCAGAAAATGCGTTGAGCGGCTAGCCTTGTTTAAACAACTTCGAAGGAGTTTTCGGAAACATTTTTGGAAGCCGTTATTTTCTCGAACGGACAGTGATTGACCAGGCGGGACATCCTGCGCCTGGTACTCCAGATATTGAAAGAATCAGACCTATGCGACCCGTAGTGATTGGACACATATTGGACGTGCTGCTAGGACGGGGCAATTTCTGGCACTCTCAGCAAGGCTAGTCCCACCTGTTCACTACGGGCAAAATTCTCTCACCCACTCGCGGGTTTACAAATTTCCGATTCAAAACACTTATTTCCCTGTTTCGGTGATATAATTTAAACATAGGGGACATTTTCCGTGTGTAAACTAAATGCTGTGTGAGCCATAGGCGTTCGCACAGAGGGGCAGGAGAGGAGGGTGCCAAATTTGCCCTTACCTTCACTCAATCGAACCTGTCCCGTAGTGTTATGACCTCGCGTGTGTTTTCGCGATAATGGCAGCCGAAGAACCCTCATGTTACGTTCCAAAAGCTGCTTACTTTTTAAGCCCCGAAAAGGCGGGGACCAAAATCAGGCGTTACGAGAACGACGTTATGACTTAATATTATTTTTTGCTGATTTTATTCATAAATGTACAAAAAAAAACTGCGGTTGATTCCTGTGTATTAGGAATCGGTAAAACACAAAAGTGAAACGTAAAGCGAAATCTGCAGCTGAGCACGATTTCCGGGTTGGCGGCTGTCTTGTGCGTGTGCATGGCGAGCGACGCCCTGCTGGCGAGGCGCTTCCGCAAAGGTGTACTGGCGTTATTTCCGTGACGGATGTGACGCCAGTGAAATCTTGGTGTATCCCGGCATAAAACACTTCCGTGTTAAAATATAAACCCGAAAACCCTAAGTATAGCGTACTCTTTAGTACTAAAGGTTGATGCCCCACAAGAATTAAGACCCTGTATGCAGAAGTGCACATTTCACAGGTCGCTTGCTTCGTTTACTGACGTCATTTCCGTGACGATTATGACGTAAGTGAAATCTTCGTGAATCCCGGAATAAAACACGTTCGTGTTAAAACTTCTGCTCAGAAATATTTTGGATGTGTTGCAATTCCATCTCATTAAAATAAAAAAAATTATAAACATTCTTCGTCTTAGCACTGCATTTTTACCGTTAGACCTTCAGTGTGAAGAGGTAGGGAGTTTCCGGGGGGAGGGGGGGGGGGGGGCGCTGCGGTAAGACTTCGACCCCCCCCCCCTTATCGAGAACCTTGCGCACCCCTAAGGTGTGAGGTGAGCTCAGCAAAGGCCCCATTTAGAATTTTAATCTGAAGCATGTTGAAATTGATGCTAGCCTGCTCAGAAGACAAAAAAAAAAAAAACTGGGTGGATACGGTGACTCACTACCTGAGGACGCGATCTCGACCTTTGTCCCTACCCAGCTGCCGTTTCGCGGTAAAGAGCAGATAAAACTTATTGTTCCAGAATGTTTGCCTTGTAGCCGAGATAGCGTACAGAGACGGGCAGAACGTACACGTTGGCACCCTTTGTAGATAAAAATGTGAAGCTTGTTGCGCTGAATATCCACCCGTTAGTTCCGTGTATTACGTGAGCAAATTGATCGACACTCCCATTTTGTACGCCGTTTGTACTTACTAAGAAATGCTTCAAAATTACGAGCAGCCATTCATGAAGGCCTACAGCTTCCATATTAAAACGCACTCCACTACGTTTCTTTTCTTTTTTTTTGTTCTTACGCTGTAAGGAGAAGGCGAATAATCCCCAAGTGTAAAACGTTTATAACCCCGCAGTAATTAAAGCACAGCTAAGTCACTTTTGAAAAAAAAATGATGATGATGATGGTTGAGTTTTAATGGCGCAAGGCTGACTGGGGCGAAAAGCGCCAACACGGTATATATATATATATCCGGGTATCTATAAAGACATTCCAGTCTGCAATACCGCTAGATTACGTTTTAGACGTTGCCGTGGTTGCGAAGTTGAACTAGTGAGCAGCAGTCACGTACACGCGCAGACGGTGGTTGTATGCGAGAGATGACGACATCAACACTAAAATTGCTCAACAAGAACACAATTAAAATCAGTCAAGGAAAATGGGGATGGCTGGTGTAGAATGACAGGTTGTGATTACGCGTGGTATGAAGCTAGGTATAAAGGACTACGCGTGATAGGAAATGAGATGTAGAAATTTGATTTCGCTAAGAAATCTCAAAGTGCGCTGTAGAAGAATCACGGGATCATCTGCTAAAATTAGTGCTTGGTGTAGTGGGGTGTGTTGTCTGTATAGTTGTGGAAAGTGTTTGCGTCTTGTTGTGTGGAGTGCTTTGCATGTAATTAGAATGTGAATTACGGATAGGCCCTCCCCACACCTGCTACACAAGGGTCTTGGAGATCCAGTGAGCAGATGGGAGTGTGTCGCATGTGTGTGGCCTATCCGTAATCTATAGCGAGGGCAACTTCAATGAATCTGTTGTGTGAGTCAGTAGTGTATGGTCCTAGGTGTGGTTTTATTACGTGTAACCTGTTGCCTCTCTGTGTACTACAGTCATGTTTCGCGAAGGTGTTGTTTTATGTGTGGCTTGAGGTCGGTGTAGGGTATTGTTGTTATGTCCAATGTATTTATAAGTGCAGCAACGGCGGCCATTTGATCGGCGGTCTCGTTACCCGTGATTCCAGCTTAAAGAATAGAGAATAAAATATATTGTGCGAACGGAAATAGAGGATGGAGAGAAAACTCTTACGTGCGCCCAGCTCGAGGGGGACGTATTCCAGCTTAAAAAGCGAACTTTTTAAATTGGGGAAAGGGGAAAAAACGCATCGGGCAAAAGGGAAAAAGGGAAAATGCTGAAAACACATATCTTAGTATACAGGAGTATTGTAACATACCCTTCTGAAGGAAAAATCGGAGACGGCGAGGACAATGAACCTTAGAGCGCGTAGGGTGATCGCTCGTGAACGACGACGAAAAACACGCCGCCCAGTGCTCTGTTCGGCCAGCCGTTTGCTACGCCACTACCTCTAATCGGTTTCCCATCTTGTAAATACATCTACATCGTCACACGACGTGTCCGCGTCGACTTGTAACTTCTTGGTGGAGGTGCGGGGAACTCCCGTCCACCAGGTCTTTCACGTGATACAACACGGGTTCGCGTTTCAACCACGAAAATTGATTGATTGATTGGAGGGTTTTACGCGCCGACGCAACGCAGGCGATGAGGCGCGCCGTAGTGGAGGGCTCCGGATTAATTTTGACCACCTGGGGATCTTTAACGTGCGCCGAAATCTCGTACACCGGGCGTTTTTGCTTTTCGCCTCCATCAGAAAAGCGGCCGCCGCGGCCGGGAATCGAACCCGCGACCTCGTGCTCAGCAGCGCAACAACCACGAAAATAAAGGGAGCAGTCAGCAACAACGACAGCCAATATCGAATGGCCTGGATACTGAACATGCAGCCTGTCTTATTCCTATAAAGCGAGGCAGGCAGACAGACAGACAGACAAGGAACTTTATTGCCTATAAAGCGAGGAAAAAAAGCATTCCGATGTGGGAACGTACGAAGACCGGAGTCTTTCACCGCCGTCATTACAAAAAACGGGTTTTGTCCAACTTTTTACAAATATAAGCAATCAGAGTTATTATAAACAAAATTTTATTTTCAATGTTTTGTAGCTTGATTATGTGCAGACACGGGAAAAGAGGCAGTTCAAAGAAATTTTCGGGAGGTGGCCGCCACTTTCTGGTCCTGGTAGTTGTTAGGAGGGGTGGAGGAGGAGAGGGTTTAAACCACCCGTAGAAGAGTAGACTGAACTAGTCGGTACTGGGCCACAACGAAACAACTTCGCAACCAAAAGGAATTCCACCGAAGGGAAAAAAGCGACAACATAAGCTGGTTATGTTGGAGATGGAAAGGAAGTAACTTTATTAACAATAAGGGTCCCTCCTTAGTCACTGGAGTTGCCTCTTCCAATGTGGCGAAGATGTTCCTCACGTGTTTCATTCCAGTGCCTTTTTTAACTCGCGGCCTGCTGCGGTGTCCTCAGCTTTCAGCACGGGCTACAAAAGCACACGCTCCCGAATCGGCTCAGCCTCTCGGAACACAAAGCGTCTTCCACCCGCTCTCACGTCCAGGCACTCGAACACGCAGAGCGGCCATATAAGCACTTCCCCGTGGTGCGGGTAGATGGAAAAATCGCTGATGTCGCGGACATACTCTACCGGCACAGACTCGAGTGTCACGACGGTCCCTACCAAGCTGCTTGATGCAAACTTGGACGCCACACAGGGGTGCGGACTAGCAGACAGGAATTGTCCGAAACAGACGAATGTCGACTCCAGCTCCATCATGCGGGTCACACCCCGGTAGAAATCCCCGCGGTCGCCGTCGGGTTTCGGTAGGCGGTTGAACGCGTCCACTAGGAGACACCACAAGCCCTTGAAAGGGAACTCCTTCCAGCTCGATTCGGTTGGTACCGCCAAACGACAGAGTCTGTTGAACTCCGAGCAAATGTTAGGCTTCTGGAGTGTGTAGCACTTCAGCGCCGTCCAGTGCTCTTTGGTCAGGCCCATGTCCTCGTCGACCTGGTAGGATTCTCGTACCATTCTTGCAGCTTCGGACCAAGACTTGTTGAATTCTCGGTATATCTTGCATTCTTCCTTGAGAATGGAGAGTACTTGGCCGTAATCCATTTCTTCCGCTTTGTTCAGGTACATGAGAAGCGCCTCGTACGTGGCTTCGTCGCCGGTGCTAAGCGAATTCGACGGAGACCGCGAAGCAGACTTGTGAGAGAGCGGGGTTGCCATTGTCGCACCTCGTTAAGCACTGAGACATGCATGTACCGGAGAGGGACGGGAGAGTGTTATCTTTTTATCTCCCATTATATAATAGCGAGGGAAAGAGAGCAATGTTATCTCATCTGCTGGCTATCGGCAAACCAGGGCTGATATTCGAAGGTGCGTCATATCACGCAGCTTGCCGGTCTAACGTCCCACTGCTGCGACGATACGTGACGATGTGGAACGTTTTTTTTTCTTCTCCACAGCAATGCTGCTTGTGCTACTTGGACCAAATATCGGGTCGCGTCGACAAGGACTCGTATATGCTTGCTGCAGAGCTATAGCTCTGGAGCAAGCGTATACGAGTCCTTGTCCAGCAGTTTACACTATAGAGTAAACTGCTCTTTAACTTTGAATCTAATATACGTGTGTTGCAAATACCCACCCACCTGCCTGCCTGCCTGCCCGTCCGCCCGCCAGTTTGCCCGCCCGGCCGCCCGTCTGCCTGCCTGCCTGCCTGCCTGCCTGCCTGCCTGTATATTGTAGCGATCACTTTTGTCCAGCACCGCTACTGTTGCACGGTGAGTCCGGAGATGAAGCACTCGAAGGTTTCAGAGGTTCAAAGTTTAACCGGTTTAATAACTGATACTTAGATTTAAAACATAGGCTCAAAACATCACACCTGTTACATAAAAATAGGAGAAAACAGGCAATCAAGAGTACTTAACGAAACATAGTTTGCGGGCGAAAGGCTCCCGGCGTCTGGCCCCGACTACCGGAAGCAAGTGGCTCCCCTGGTGCAGCTGCCCTCAATAGCCGGCGGAGTCTTGTTATATCCACGTCAAGCGGTCCGGTGGGGGACGTATTGGGGGGAAAAGTGTATTCTGGAGCGCGCGGACCGCGGGGAATAAGGCACACCCGCAGCCAATCCGCGAGACGTTTCTTAGGTCCAATCAGCTACATTTTCGAAAGAAAAAAATGAACCAATCACGGAAGACACGAAGTTCAAATTCGATAGCGCCTGTTTCCGACAAAAGAAAGACTGTTGAGCATAAAGTAGTGTATAGAAACTCCAAAGGGAAAAAGACAGGCGGTCGTTTGAACCAGACCGATGGCTCGAAGCACAGAGCGGCATGCGCAGATGCCACGAGGGGTCGGAGACGCCACAGCGGCGCGGTAACCTAAGCTGGGTCGCTGGCCCTCGTAACAGCCGCGTCTCCTGGACGGCCGCCGGGCAAACGCACACGCCGGAGGCGTTTCTCAGAAAAAAAGGGCGCCAGGACATCGCCGCGTCCGAACCGTTTTCACACAAAACACTTGGAAGCGTGCACAGGACTCGAAACAGACATCAACAGACCTCGGCTATATATATATATAGAACGAGGGGGAGAAAAAAAACTTTAATTACTAGCTCATTGAATGAAACAAGTTGTAAAGACTGCTGAAAACACAATTATTATACAGATGTACACGCCCGTCCACCAAGACTTCCACGTGACAGAACATGAGTTGGCTTTTCTACCACGAATATAAAAATGGCAGTCAACAAACACGGCCAACATTGAAAGGCCTACATATTGAACGTGCAGACTCATTCCTAACCAAAAAAAAAAAGAACCATTGCACCCATGGGTACGTACGAAGAACAGAGTCTTTCACGGCTGCGATAACAAGAAAAAAAAAAGCTGGCTTTTCGCCCAACTTTTTACAAACCCAAAAGCAATCAGAGTTGTTAGCAAAATTTTATTTTCCACGTTTCGAGCTTCGCAATATGCAGGCGCGGGCGAAGAGGAAGTTGAAAAAAAATTCCGGCAGGTGGCCGGCGCTTTGTGGAAGGGGTGGTTGTTGGGAGGCAAGCCGCCCAGGGGAAGAAGCAGGCAACACAAGCTGGTTTCACGCTGCATGTGCCTCTTGGAACATAGCGAAGACGTTGCTCACGTGTTTTCTTCCAGTGCCTCCTTTGACTCGTGGCCTGCTGCGGTATCCTAAGCTTCCTGTACGGGCTCCAATGGCACAGGCTCCCGAATGGGCTCAGCCTCTCGGAACCTGAAGCATTGACCCCTCTTTTTCTCCTTCGTCTCCTTCTCGTCCAAGCACTTGAACACACAAAGCGGCCATATAAGCACTTCCCGGTGGTGCGGGTAGATGGAAAACATGCTGATGTCGCGGACGTACTCGCACGGCACGGACTCGAGCGTCATGACGGTCCCTCCTTCTGTACCCATTGTAAACTTCCATGCCTCCTGGAACAACGGAGAAGCCGACAGGAATTTCGAGAAACAAACGAATTTCGGGTCGACCTTCATCGGGCCAGTCGTTCCCCGGTAGAAATGCACAGGCACGTCATCGAATTGCGGCAGGCGCTTGAACGCGTCCACTAGGAGACACCACAAGCTCTTGAAACGGAACTGCTCCCAATTCGCTTCGGTTCGTCGAGCCTGAAGACAGGCTGTGTTGAACGCCCCGGAAATATTGGGCTCCTGGAGAGTGTAGCACTTCAGCGCCGTGCAGTGTTCTTCGGTCAGGCCCATTTCCTTGCCGCGCTCGTAGAGTCCTCGTGCCTGTTCTTCAGCTGCGGACCAGGCACCGTCGAACGTCGGGTTGTTTTCGCGTTCTTCCGCTAGAGTGGAGAGTACTTGCTTGTAATTCATTTCTTCCGCTTTGCTCAGGTAGAGGAGAAGCCCGTCGTACGTGGCTTTGCCCCATTTGGTGCGCGACTTCGACGCGGACCGCGAAGTAGACTTGGAAGAGCGCGGTGTTGCCATCGTCGCACCTCGTTCAAGACTGAGAGATGCAAATGTATCGGAGAGGGACGCGAGGGTGGTTGCTTTTTATCTCTCAGTAGAGAGCGAAGGAAAGAGACATCCGCCGGCTGACGGAAAGCCAGCGCTGATATGCGAAGACGCGGCATATAGCCAGCTTGCCCTTCTAATGCTCCGCTGCTGCAACGATACGTGTCGTTCAGCAAAATGTTTTCTTTTTTTTCCAAAACGAAGCTGCTCGCGCAAGTTCTGACGAAAATTGCGTGCGCCTATCGGGTCCCGTCGACAAGGACTCGTATGCGCTCGCTGCAGAACTAGCGTAAAATGCTCTGTAGCTTTCAATCCAATGTAGATGGGTTGGAAAAAATCACACTGGAATCGGCCGCTAAAGCGAATCTATAATCACGCCGAGTTTCATTTACCTGTCGTCGTAAATAGTCTACACTGAAGAGAACTTGTTAGCGTCGCAGAATTCCCATCGGCTCTCAATACACTGCCATTTACGGAGAAAGCACGTTTAGAGAAAAGCGGCCGTAACTCTTGTTTTATCCAAACCACCCAGAAACAAATTATACCAGAACTACATAAGTTATAACTACAGTCAAACGATGGTTTGTGTATGCGTCATTATTCCATGAATTTACCGAGTCACCATACAAAACTCAGTACAGTTATCCAACACACAGCTTCGCTGGTCTTCTATCTGCACAGTGATGGAAAGGCTCGATTTTTTTAAATTTTTTTTAGAAGTGCCAGAGCGCCTTGCTAGGGAGGAGCGATTTTACACAGTGGATGCACCGGAAGTGGGGCTATGTCTTCGCAGTTAAAGTTCGGTTGACTGCATCCTGGTCAAAACTGGCGGTTTATTTATTTATTTATTTATTTATTTATTTATTTATTTATTTATTTATACAATTTATACAGTAAAGCTGACCATTCGAATGATCTAAGCAGGACGGGCAGAAAATATAAAACATATATACACCAATACAATACAATACAATACAATACAATACACAGTACAGTACAGACAATCGAAACATCAGCAAAAACACAACAGACATACGCAATTAAAAGTCCGGATAACAAACAGAAATATCAACGTACGTTAACACAGGCATAACAAAGCTGCCTATCTATTTCAAAAGAAAGAAAAACCGTGGTGGACAAGTAAAAACTAGAACAGCTTCAATACGATCATACACGTCAGTTATTAGAACTTGTTAAAAAACATTTCCTTAGGGTTTTCGTAAAATTGCTCTTAAAAAGTGCGTTCGGGTAATTTATTCCAATCTTCTATTGTCCGCGGAAAGTGCGATAATTCGAGCGAAGCACGGGAATAAACCATAAGTGTTTGCGTGGTGTGTTTTCCCCGTGCGTAACTGACGAACAAATGGTAAGTTTGTTCATCCAGTCTCGCAGCTAATAAGAGACTCTTGAAAAGATAGATACCCCGCCGCAGTGGCTCAGTGGCTAAGGCGTTGTGCTGCTGAGCCGAAGGGCGCGGATTCAATCCCGGCCGCGGTAGGCTGCTTTTTTTATGGAAGCGAAAAGCGAAAACGCCCGCGTGCCGAGATTTCGGCGTACATTAAAGATCCCAGGTGGCTGAAATTAATCTGTAGCCCTCCTCTACGGCGCGCATCGTGACCCAAAGTGTGGCTTCGGAATCAATCAATCAATCAATCAATCAATCAATCAATCAATCAATCAATCAATCAATCAATCAATCAATCAATCAATCAATCAATCAATCAATCAATCAATCAATCAATCAATCAATCTTTGAAATCAATCAATCAGATCAATCTTTGAAATCAATCCATACCCAGCTTTCTCGCTCAAAATTACAACTTCTCGGGAACCTAGCAAAACCACTTTAGGAAAATATTATTTTGCATAAAGCTAGAAGCCAACGTGAAGATTAAAACGCTAAAAGAATATTTCAGGTTTCTGACTATTTTTTGTGTAATTCGCTATCAAATCTAACTCCCCATGCATTTCTATGGGATAGTTCCCATGGCTCAGGAACCCAGTCGCGCAACGTGCGCGACTTGAAACTTTGCACAAAGCAAGTATTCACCCCAAGTATTAGCTGTGCAAAAGAACTTTTCATTTCGCTAAAAAATTGCAGAGTAATCACTGTTGAAAGGACTAGCATGAGCGGGAAAGCTGCACACGAATTAATAAGAAAAGATAGCCGGGCAATCTGGAGTCTTATGTGCAGCGGTTGTATTGTATTTGAGTGCCAGGATAGCCGATGGAGATAGTTGAAGGAGTGAATGGAGAAAACAGAGACGTGGATTGCTCCGTGGCAACAGTTGAGAAGCGCTGTCGCTATTACACATAAAATTAACACCTTTATTTTGTTGTAAGAAATGGAAAGGACCACGCACCTCCGATTTAGCAATCGAATGATTGTACGCGCGCTTAGGACCGCGAGTTTAATCGCTAGCGTAGCCCTGGGCTGTCTCGTTGAATCACTCGTGAGCTTAGCTGAGAGCGCCGCTCGAATTAAAATTGTCTGCTCGTTTCACTCTCTCTTCGGTCGCAGAATCCACTGGTCCCGCGCACACACTTGCGCCTATCTGTACTCTGGACTATTCCAAGGCGTTTCGCATCTCATATGCCTGTTTCGCAACATTACAATGAAATGGAAATGGAATCCATGGGCTGGCTGCTCCACATTAGCAAAGTTTCAGAACTAGCCAGCATTTTTTTCAGAACTAGCCAGTGCAGAAATTCAGAGAATTGTGTACTAACGCCCGCTTTGTCTAGAGTGCAAGTTCTTTACGGCTATGAGTAGCGAAAGACGTCGGAATATTTTATTCTTTTTAAGTTTTCTTTTCTTCTTTTCGCCAAGGATGCAAATACATACGATTACAGCGATCAAGTGCCTTTAATTCGCTAATTATGTTTTTTTTCCCGAAGATGCAAGGCGTACTGCTGAGTTTTTCCGTTTACGCTACTTTTGTACGTATTTCCAACGTTTTTTTGCAGACTTTTTTGTTTACTCTTGGGTTTTGGCGGAAGATGTAGAAGGTGTTTTTACATTTTGTCAGACAATTTCTGTCTAAATTTCATCTTTCCTATTTTTCTTAGTTTATCATCATTATCGTCATCCTTTTATGGATTTTCAAAATTCTGTCCGACCAATTATCTCCAGTTACGCTATTATAAGGACTAAACGTGTTAGCTTCGCGAAGTCTACATTTTTGTGGAAATTCAGGGCCTTGGCTTTGGGGATACTCGGCGAAGAATGCTACGCATTAAAAATCGGGGGAGGGGGGGGTGAAGGGGGGGGGGGGGAGGGTTACGTGGTGTAGTGGATGTCCCCGGATTGGACCAGTGGAGGCCTTTGAAGTGCGCTGCAGTGTCTACACAGAGTTTGAGCGTTGGTTCCGCAAGATAATTCCAGCTGGTATCTGACAGAGACCAAACTCACTAAGCACTTGTGACACACCTTGGGATTTACGCGGCGTCGGCCATACACAGTGGGACATCGATTTAACGAATTTCCGGATAAAACGAACAAATTTGGATTCCTCCCTGCACTTGCCCATGTGCTTAATGCTTTCTCTCTGGACATTGCTGTACAATATCCGGCCAATCCAGCACGGACTCCAGCGTTGCTTTACAAGCTAAGCTTAGCCCATCGCCCCTGTGTGCAAAGCTTTGGCGTGCCAGTTGGCACGAGACATTTTTTTCGCCTGGACTGTTCGGAACATGCTTTGAGCGGCCAGCCTTGTTTAAACAACTTCGAAGGAGTGCAGCCCCGCATGCATTTTTGACGACGTTATTTTCCCGAACGGACAGTGGATGACCAAGCGGGACATAATCCGTCTGGTCCTCCAGATCCTTGAAGGATACAAATCCTTGGGAAGCGTGGCGATTCAAGTTTTGTGCTGCTAGGGCGGAGAAATTGCTAGGGGACTCTCTCCAACCACTCTGGTTTTTAGTCTGCTCACAAAAGCAGAAACATAAACATCACCAACTCACCTTTATAAACTCCTCTAATAGTGATATTGTATACATCCTAATAGGTGATAGTTGTAAAGATCGAGGTCGCGCTGTACGTCGAGCTCCGCATACGCCTCATTCTGAATTTGTATTGTAGACAGGTTGAAATCCATGCTGCTCTGAAGAAAGGAAAAAGTGCTTTCTCGATATCACCATACGCTGAATAGCCGCTTGAGGACGCGGTCATATCTCTCCTTCTGGCGGCCGTGACGGGGTAAAGAGCAGATAAGACTTGTTGTGTCAGAATCTCTACCTTGTAGCGAAGATAGCGTGTACAGACGGGAAGCACGCACGCGTTGGCACGATTGGAATTCATTTTATTCGAAGTCGTTATATTGCGCCCGTCACAGCCCCTGATCACTTTGCGTACAAAAAATAATCTTACCTCCAAAAGATTTTTTTTTCAATTACTTAAATTCTCCCCTGAAACACCCTGTGTACTTCTGCATACTAAGATATGTGTTGTGGGCAGTCTCTGCAATTTTTTTTCATTCAATGCGCTCGCAGTTAAAGATGTTTATTCTCTCGAGCTGGCTATTAAAGATGTTTTCTCGCCCTCTCTCTATCTCATTCACGCAGTACATTCTTTTCTCAAGAGCGACGTGTCAATGACTTAATTATTGCGCAGTTGCGAACTTACCGCACTTGGGGATTATTCCCTTTCTCCCTACAACCGAACATCAAAAACTCTAAACACTTGACATTGTTCGCTTTGTCCGCAAAACCTAACAGCAAAAAAAAAAAAAAAAAAGGAAAGAAAACGTAGTAGAGAGCGTTTAAATGCGACAAGTGTGGCCCTTGCAAGCACCTCTACTAGTAATTTTGAAGCGTTTCCTAGTAAAAAACAACGTCGCACGAAATGGAAGTTTTAACTTGCGCACGAAATATACGCAACTAACAAGTGGACATTCAGGGCAAGAACTCTCACATTGCGTCTACGAAAGGTGCCCACGTGTACTCTCTGCCATTATCTGTGCGCTATCTCCGCTGCAAGATAGAGTTTCTAGAACAATAAGACTTATCTGCTCTGACCGCGTCACGGCCGCAGGATGGGAGAAACGTCGGGTCCGCGTACTCAAGTCACCGGATGTAGATGTCCAGCCAGCACTCCCTTTTTCTTTCTTCATAGCAGCATCGATTTCATTGTATACCTGTACCGACTAGCTCAGCCTATGTTCTTACCTGTGGTTTACACCCCCTCGGCTGAGGTATACTCGGTTACAACTTAAGAACGGCAACGGAAGTTGCCGCTGTACCTCACCACCGCAGCCGGATGTTACTCCGCGCGGCGCAAGTAGTGCGTGACGGTGAGTATTTTGAACATGGCACGAGCCGTTCCCCTCATTTTATGGATTGATATGCTTATAAACTACTGCAGTGAAGGCAAATAAACTACGCAAGAAAAGACAGGCGATATCACGCATTCGTAGCAATCTCCTTTCAAAACGCGCGCGCCCGTTGACATCCGGGTCCGTCGCTTTGGCGGAGTGATACCATACATGAGCTGTTGCCGTTCTTAACTTGTTCCCGAGTATAGTCCGCTGAGCTAGAAGTGATAAGTGTGGGCCTTTCAAGGCCAAAATTTATCAGAAGGGAATAAAGAAAAGGAGTACTGGCTGGATATCTACATCCGGTGACTTGAGTCAGCGGACCGGACCTTTCTCGCACCCGGCGGGCTTGACGCGGTCAGAGAAGATAAAACTTATTTTTCCAGGCTCGCTATCTTGCAGCGGAGATAGCGTACACAGACGGGCAGAACGTACACGTAGGCACCTCTCGTAGACGCAATGTGAGAGTACTTGTCCTGAATATCCACTTGTTAGTTTCGTGTATTACGTGAGCAAATTAGAACTTCTATTTCGTGCGGCCTGTTTTTTTACTAGGAAACGCTTCAAAACTACGAGTAGAGGTCCTTGTAAGGCCCACACTTTTTCACGCTTAAACGCACTCCACTACGTTTATTATATTATTATTCTTTTGCTGTTATGTTATAATGAGAAAGCGAATAATCCCCAAGCGTAAAACGTTTTTGGTGCTAGGTTGTAAGGAGAAAGCGAATAATCCCCAACTAGCACCACAGTAAGCAAAGCACAGATAAGTCACTTTCGGAAAGAAAATCGCGTGAAAACGAGATAGAGTGAGGGAAAGAACATATTGGGTAGCGAGCTCGAGGGAATAAACATCTTTAATAGCGCGCTAATTGAATGAAAACAAATCGCAGAGAGTGCTGAAAAGACACATCTTAGTATACCGAAGTATATACATCCGTCCTCCAAGACTTTAACAATAACGACGGCCAACATTGCATGCCCTAGGTTTTGGACATGCAGCTTGTATTATTCCTGTAAATAAATAAAAAAAACATTGCAACAGGGGACGTACGAACATCAGAGTCGTTCACGGCTCCGATAAGAGAAAGAAAAGAAAAGCTGATTTCTTGTCCAACTTTTTACAAGCACAAAGCAATCAGGGTTGTCAAAGAATTTTTATTTTCAGAGTTTCAAAGCTTCACGATATGCTGGTGCGGGCGAAGAGGAAGTTGAAAGAAATTTTTCGAGGAGGTGGCTGGCGCTTTAGAAGCGGCGGAAGCGGTGTAAGTCACAGATAGAACAATAAACACAGGTAGTCTGTATACAGGTTCACAACGAAACAACTTCGCAATAAAAATGCACTCCACCGGAGAGAAGAAACCGACAACACAAGCTGGCCATGCTGCCTATGACTCTTCCAACAAGACGTCCTTCACGTGTTTTGTTCCAGAGCTTCCTTCGACTCGTGTCCTGGTGCGCTGTCCTCATCGTCCAGAACGGTCTACAACAGCACACGCTCCCGAATCGGCTCAGCCTCTCGGAACACAAAGCGTCTTCCATCCTCGCTCTCGTCCAGGTACTCGAACACGCAAAGCGGCCACATATAAGCACTTCCTCGTGGTCCGGGTAGATGGAAAACTGGCTGATGTCACGGAAGTACTCAACGGGGACGGACTGGAGCGTCAGGACGGTCCCTTCCTCTTCATCGAATGTAAACTTTTCTGCCTCATCGAACGATGGACTAGCTGACAGAAATTGTGCGAAACAAACGGATTTTGACTCAAGCTCCACCGTGCGGGTCATACCCCGGTAGAAATCTCGACGACGGCCATCGGATTTCGGCAGACGCTTGAATGCGTCCAGTAGGAGGCACCACAAGCTCTTAAAAGGAAACTTACTCCAGCTCCATTCGGTTGGTAGAGCCCAACGACAGCGTCTGTTGAACTCCCGACAAATATTGGGCTTCTGGAGCGTGTAGCACTTCAGCGCCGTACACTGTTCTTTGGTCAGGCCCATGCTCCAGCCGTCTTCGTATACCATTCTTGCAGCTTCGGACCAGGAATCGTTGAACTTTAGGTGGCTTCTGCGTTCTTCCGCAAGAGTGGAGAGTATTTGGTCGTCAGTCATTTCTTCGGCTTTGCGCAAGTACAGGACGAAGCCCGTTGTATGTGGCTCTGTTGTTTCCGCTGAGTGAATCCATGCCGGCCGCGAAGCAGAGTTGTCGGAAAGCGCACTTTTCGTGCGCCGAAATCTTCCCGGGCAGGACGGGCGGTTTTCTTTTTATCTCCATAGAAAAGGAGCAGCCGCGGCCGGGAAAACGAAGCGCGGACTCGCAGCTTCTTAAGCGTGCGCCTTAGCCAAAATGAGCCACCGCGGACCCGACGAATTGTGGCTCTATCGGTTTTCCCCTGAGTGAATCTATGCCGGCTAGCGAAAAGTTGTACAGAACAAGGTCGGCCACTAGGCGACCTCGTTCAGCACTGAAAAGATGCAAATATGCCGGAGAGGGACGGGCGAGATTATCCCTTCTTTTCTCTCAGTACAGGCCCAAGGAAAGACGACAAAACGGCCGTCTTTGGGAAACCACGCAGAAAAATTAAGCGAAGGTGCGGCATAAACGAAGGGTTTGGGGGCCCTTTTCCCAATTTCCGTCTCATAGATACTGTACAGTTTCCCCCAAACATGTCTTCTTGTGTGTGTTTTTTTTTTTTAGCGAAGATGCTTGCGCAAGTTCTGACTAAATTTGCGTGCGCCCATCGGGTCGCGTTGACGAGGGCTCGTACGCGCTCGCTTCAAAGCTATAGTGTAAAATGCTCGGTAGCTTTGAATCTAATCTAGGCGGGTTAAAAAAACCCCGCTGGAATCGGCCGCTGAAGCGACTCATATCGCCCAGCTTCATTTGCGATTTACGGGCAGTTGTAATCGTCGCAGAATTGCCGTCTGCTCTCAGTACACGGCCGTTTACGGAGAAAGCACGTTTACAGAAAGCGGCCGTAATTCTTGTTTTATGCAAACCACCCAGAAACAAATTAACCAGAACTACATGAGTTAGAACTACAATCAAACGAAGGTTTATGGAAGCGCCATTATTCGACGAATTTACCAAGTCATCATAGAAAACTCAGTACAGTTATCCACCAACACAGATTCGCTGGTCTTCTATCTCCACAGTGGTAGAAGGGCTCGAATTCTTTTTTTTTTTTTCGGAGGCATCACAGAGCCTTCCTAGGAGGCGCGATTTTAAGCAGTGGATCCAGCGGAAGTGGGGTTATGTCTTCACAGTTAAAGTTCGGTTGACTGAATCCTGGTCAAAACCGACGGCTTATTTATTTATTTATTTAAACAATAATGCTGACCAATTAAATGGTCCTAGAAGGACGGGGGGGATATATATATATATATATATATATATATATATATATATATATATATATATATATATAATATATAATATATTATAATAATGTAAATAAATATATATAGTAATAACCTATCGAGGAATACGACAAATAAATAGTCTGGATAAAAATCAGAGATCTCAATAAACGTCAACGCAGGCATGACAAGGTCTCCTACCTATTTCAAAAGAAAAAAAAAAAACATGGTAAATAAGTAAATACAAGAGATGCTTCAAAACTATTTAACGCGGAGCTCATTAAAAATGGTTGAAATATTTCTGTACGGCTTCCGTAAAATGTTCGTTAAAAATGCGTTCGGGTAATTTATTCCCATCCACGGAAGGCATTAAAATTCAAATGTATTTGTTCGAGGGAGGCTCGGGGATAAACTATGGCTGTTTGTATGACGTGTTTTCCCCGTGCGTAACGGACTAATAAATGGTAAGGTCGACGATCCACGTTTACAGCCAAATAGGACCCCCCCCCCCCCCACAAAAAAAAAATAAAAAATAAGCGGGAACTGTGGCGCCTTATGTGCAGCGGTTGGATTTTATTGAGTGTTATGATATTTTATTGAGCTGTTAAGAAGCGTTGTCGCTATTAAACATACATTACCATCCTTTATTTTGTTGTGAGAAATGGAAAGGATCACGCAGCTCTGATTTAGCAAGCGAAGGATTGTATATATATACACGCCTTTGGGACCGCGCGCCTTGTATCGCTAGCGAAGCTCTGGCTTGTCTCGTTGAATGCTGAGCTGACAGAGCCACTCGAATGATATCTTCTGTTCGCATCCGCTCTCTCTTCGGTCGCAGGATCCGCTGGTCGTGCACACTGCCGCTTCTATGCACTCTACTGTATACCGCGGTTTTCGTACTTCTTGTAACTGTTTCGCAACTTTACAACGCAATATAATCTGTTGGTAAGAGGCTGGGTGTTCCACATTAGATAAGTTTCAGAACTACCCAGCACCTTCCAAATATGGGATGCTTAAAACTGTCACGAACTATTATGGCGACTGTATCGTAAAGGAGGTAGCTTTTCTTTAAGGAATGAGGAGCATTTAACAAGCAAAAAAAAATCGATGTCGCGAGAATACGCATGTGGGGCAATCAGGGTGATGCCAACCAAGATAAAGTTCTTGAAGGATCGTAGAGTTCGAGCTGCGTCGGAGTTGTTAAGCCATGCGGAACTATGGAGCGTGCCCCGTATACAAACACAGGCGCTGTACTCGCAAGTAAACGCTTCGCATTATGACCAGACAGAATAAATTGGCTTTGATATTTTTAAAGACGTCGTCTTTCGACGACATTGCAGCGAAGCGTGCAGCTATGCTGCAATTTTAGGGGCGAAGCCCCTAAGGGGCTGGGGCTGTTGGCGTCTCCTGTCATCGTCGTCGTTATCGTCGGTCGTATCATGTAGTCACGGTACTAAAACACCGGGAAACTCGCTTACGCCTCGCGCTAGAGGTAACGCGTACTAACAAAACACCGGGACACTCGTTTACGCCTCGAGCTAGAGAGTTTCGTGCTTCAAAGACAAGAGGCTTTTACAGCAGAGCTGTTATACCTCTTCCCCTTTCTCCCAACGATTTCATCTCCGTTGGCAAAAATGCCAAGGCGCCAAGAATACACTTATACACTGCATGCTTCGCCCCTCCCCAGGTTTCACGTTAGTGACGATGGCCCAGGATTTTTCGTCATGCCGGCTGAAGTTACGTGGAACGCCGTTACGTGATACGTCGTGCGGGCGGGGAACAACACGCCCTGAAACGAGGAAGAAAAGCTCAATAATGTCACGAGGGGTTCGATGAACGACACTGCGCCATTAGGCCGACGGCGTAAACACGCGACAGATCGCGGTCGTTGGGGCAATCGTCGATGGCCAGTTACTACGAAGCCCAGTCGTGATATGTACAAGTCTATAAGGAGGGAACAATCGCGGGCTTAATTACTTTGGATCTTACTTTGGAGGGAAGAGTATACGTAGCCAGTTCGAATACGCATGCGCGTACAATAACGCATGGAAAAAGGAAATTCAGGGGGCAAAGCAGGGCTTCACACAGCGAAGAATACGGGTGACTGTAATGGCCCTGTCACACTGCAAGTATATTGTTCTTTGAAAGCGAATGACATGTAAACGACATTCGGTTTGGCCGTGCGGGTCTTTACTCGCGAAGAAATGTCATTCGATAATAATAGCAGTGGCGATTAGCAAACTCGCGGGATTTCCAGGCATAACTGTAAATGCATTCATAATGTTTTATACCCCTGAATACTTCGAAAACAAAACTAATCATCTTTAAAAAAAAAGACAAAAAAGTATCACTGCTCTCAGACACATCATTAGATATCGCAAGCGGATTAAAGTAAGCAAGCAAGTAGCCGTATTTGGGTAGAAAGAACACGGAGTATCTTTCTGAAGGTTCTAGTAGCCCTCTTTTCAACGCAAAACAGAACTCAGCTAAAGATATTGACTTGCTGATAGTTTTTAGACGCAGTCGGTGTATTATTAACTTTCCTCGTTTAGTGACGACGCACTGCTGTCTAGGCTACTCATTTGGTTCGGATTGAAGCTAATACGAATGTGTTCTTCGAATCCTCTCGCTCGCCGAATGCTATTCACGTTCAGCGTCATTTGATATTTTTATCATCCACTTTAAATATCATTAGTTTTGCCGTGTGAGCGGAGTACCAGTTCCGGGAATGAAGGTGGGGGGGGGGGGGCGTGTTTCATCTTGCCACGGACATAATAGACCGATTATTATGATGTTGATGATGGTGGTGAATACTGTGGTGATGATAATGAGAAGAGAAATGAGTTAGGTTGAAACTCTGATGAATTAGGTTGAAACTGAAACTCTACATTACCAATAGTCATTCAGTCCTTCTGCATTTAACTTCTTGCGCAGTGGGCCAGCGCTCGTTGTGCTTTTTTAAGTTTTTCTATGCAGTCAAGTTGCAGTGCTGTTCGTCGCTTTCAATTGCGAACAGTACTACCCAACTATCCCAGCTGGCAGTACCTCTCGCTACTCGCATTTTCGGAACACCACAGACACGAACAAAACACGCGAACAAGAATTACCGGCCGCTACATTACTCAACCCATTAACCAACCAGCCAACGCAAGGCTTGTGTTACATTTTCCTTTCTTTCCTACCTGCGTGCTCGCGTAAGCCGCTCGTTGTATCAGCGATTAGCCGAGTAAACAGTCCGAGCCAAGATTCCTCCGTTAGCCGCTGCAATGCCTACGCCTGACCCCAGGTCGTTGCAAATGAAACCAGGGGACGACCATCACGCACAACACAATCGATGCTCCCCTGTAAGAGTGCGGGTGTGTGTGTGTGTACGCTAGAAGCCTGCGGCAGACAGCAACGGAGGCTTTGTTAATCCGTTCGCTTCAGGCGCACGTCCGACATGAACGCGCGGAATTGCTTCGCGTGTTGTTGTTTTGTGTAGCGTTTAATAGAGGAGGCTTACGTCGGAGGAGAAGAGGGTCTTC
The DNA here is from genome assembly GCA_013339765.2 of Haemaphysalis longicornis. Classification (NCBI taxonomy): domain Eukaryota; kingdom Metazoa; phylum Arthropoda; class Arachnida; order Ixodida; family Ixodidae; genus Haemaphysalis; species Haemaphysalis longicornis. The sequence goes on along the minus strand of CM023457.1, from coordinate 42,482,953 downwards.
TTGGCGGCAGGCCGTCCTCCGCGTATATACATACGGTGTGCTTTTCCATGCGTCTACACTAGAAGAATAGATTGCGCCCGAGGAAGCCGACAGAGCACCTTGTTCACCTTGCGAGCGCTTGCACCGACATTCGTCCCTGGACGACCTCACGCCCCCTCCCTCCCCTTCCCTTTTCGTTTACCGTCGCACGCTGGCGTGTTTTACTGCGCTCATCGGCGTAGCTCGAGCAGCCAGCCAGCCGGCAGAGCGGAGGCACCTGCTTGAGAGGAATCGATTACTATATCGCGAATGTCATCTCGCTGAAGTTTCCTGCACCGAGTGGAATACCTGGCTGCGTGGCCGCGTGGGTGCCGTCGATGTGTCCTGCGTATAATCCACATACTTGCGGGAACAGCGGGTCTTCGCGTAAATCGGCTCAGTTACAGGTGTGAGCACAGAAATCATCGTTGTTTCCTGCCTGCTGACGAACTGGTCATTCCCGCCTCGCTGCTCATCGTCATCGTGCCATGCGCACGCACCAGCATCTTCTTCATCACCCAGTCTCGAATCACGACGACGACGATGATGATGATAATGATGATGATGACCGCCAGTTTTTTGGCAACGGATTCTCGGCGAAATTGCGTCCTCATTAAACGCGTCCTCCAAGCCTCCCGCGTCCGAGCCTGGCCCAGAACTTAAGATCATATACCTTAATGCTGAAATTGTGAAATGAAAACATTTGAGAGATCTAAAAAAACGGCACAGGAGTCTTATGTACAGGTTACAGACCGTTTTATGAAGTCGTAAAGAATTATCAAATGGCATTATTAGGTTTCTTGTTACCTCATCGGACACTGCGTCGCCCTAGGAACATTCCACTAAGACTGCGTATTAGTTAGGCTAACAGTCGTAGAAGAGAGAGAGAGAGAGAGAAAGAGTTTATTCATAGTAATGATGCGACGAGTTATCTCACATAAGCTGGAGATTTCGGCGTACGCTAAAGATCCCCAGGTGGTCAAAATTTAATCCGAAGCCCTCCACTACGGCGCGCCTCACGGCCTGTTTGTGTAGCGTTGGTGCGTTAAACCCCACAGTCAATCAACCAAATCAATACCTCAAATGGTCATACGTGTTCCATAGGTGGCAATATTATTTGACCAAGTTGAGTCTTTCTCTCGCTCCGCTCGCTGTCTCAACTCCTCACTACAGCTATTGATAATTATTAATATTAGTTCTAAACAGAAAGCTATGCCCGCATACGTGTGACACTAATGCTCTTCGCTGTATTCCGTTGAATATTTTACCTTGCATCGAATTTCGACGGCCACTGACCTTGGGTGTGCTTTCTTGAGGACGAGCTCATCTCTTCTCTCGTGTTAGATCTATCAAAACAGCCAGCTCTTCGGCATGTGGATGAATTGTACAGGTGAGGTGGGTGGATTTCTAAGAATTTTCGTATTCCTGGGTTGCTCCTGAAACTGCTTCTGAAACTGTACGTTGTCCCATTCCGGAAAATGACTCGATCGTCTAGAATGACACCAAATAGCGCGCCTATTGATGAAGTACAAAATATGTGGTTTTCGATCCTTCGGCTTCCCATCCTTCGCGAGCCTTACCCTCCTGACTCAGCTAATCGGGAGTGCCGCTTTGCTAAGGCAAGACGCGGTAAAGCCAATCCTACATTTCATTTTTAGCTATTATGAATTTCTTTACTATATCCAGCCAACCGTTTTTTTTAAAGCACCAGGGAATAGAATGCCAATTTTTACACACTTTCAGTTCAGGTACAAGGCACGTACTATCAGCCGAAAAACAACTATAGAATCTACAAGCCGATATTTTCAACAGCTGACTGTTTCTGCTTAATTCTGACAGACATTTGCAGAGTTGATTGATTGATTGTGGGGTTTAACGCGCCGACGCAACGCAGGCGATGAGGCGCGCCGTAGTGGAGGGCTCCGGATTAATTTTGACCACCTGGGGATTTTTATCGTGCGCCGAAATCTCGTACAAACGGGCGTTTTTGCTTTTCGCCTCCATCAGAAAAGCGGCCGCCGCGGCCGGGAATCGAACCCGCGACCTCGTGCTCAGCAGCGCAACGCCTTAGCCACTGAGCCACCGCGGCGGGTGACATTTGCAGAGTAGGAGCTGGCTTTTATTTCCTCTCATAAAACTGTGTGGTACATTTCCTTTTCTTTCTGTTTCGTCAATGACAATTTATATTTGTATAGACCGACCAATACGCAGTCTTCCCGTTGCGACGACAAAAGAGAAGTAAAATTGAAAATTGAGAAGTGAAACTTGTCTTGACGACGGGACCGCCACCCCACGGAGCCGGAGGAAACTAGACGCGGTAGCGCTGGAAACGCCGACAAAGAGGCGGTGCTGCGAATGTCGACATAGCCGGCGCGGGTCGCACAGCTAGCAGCAAATAAACCTTTATTATTTACCGTTATAGTTACTGACTGACCTTGAAAATAGTGCCTATTGATAACGAATCTATTCAAAATACATATCCAAGTGATGAAACATATAACTTCTTGCGTAGAACTAAACGATTTCGCATCTAATTCGGGATCTTAATTTTTGCACACGCCAAACAAAAATAAATCGCGAAACCCTAACCATAAACAGCTTCGGTGTAAAAAAAATTAAAGAAGGATAAAACTATGCTGCTCCCGTTTGATTCGAGGCTTGAGCTACTAACTGTCTTCCGTGTTTAATTTCTTATGCAGCAAACTACCTCATCTTATATGTAATGGCCAGGAAATGAGTTTTATTCGCAGGTAGGCGTGCTTATAACTGCTCCGTTTAAGTACCCCCCCTCCCACGCCATAAAAAACAGACAGAAAAAAGAACAAATCGGGCCTAATCTGCGATGGCATAGTTGGCTTGGCTGTGAGAAATGTTGGTCAGAGGTTTAGAACGCCCGGGGAACGCCGTTTACGCATTAATTTTTATGTCCTGAGCAGCGTGAGACCTATACACGTTATGTATAAGTTGTACAGAAATACATGTCGGCCTTCCGGCTTTAGGTTCCGTGAGATACAACGGCTCTTTCTTTTCCGACAATCCCATTAAACGCTCTACCGCTTCTCAAGCGGTTGGTCCTGTCTGGGATCCTGTATTTCGACTTTTTTATTGCCCCAGCTGCAGTGCCAGGCGCAAAAAACTTCCTATCCAGCGACCTTAATCCTCGCGCGCAGCTATCCGGAAGAGAACACACTCAATTCATTCCTGTATTTTTTTTTATATTTGCGTACCGGCAATAAAGAGGGGCATAAAACGGCGCGCTAATTACAAACCTGATACGGTGCCCGCAACCCCAGCCTGTGTGTGTGTGTTTACAGTGAGAACTCGGTAATTCAAATTTGAATAATTAGAATTTTAGGATAATTCAAACTGTACGATTTGGTCCTGCTGAGTTACATAGAAACCTATGCATTGAAAAAAAGCGCTTAATTCGAACGCGTAAGGCTCCGCACGGTATTCGAACTACGTGCCACCGCGAAAGAGCTTGGGGCCTGCGCACGCCAGAGAGAACGGCCCCGCTGGGACGCCTCGACGCAGAGAAAAAAATCCGGGCAATCTCCACTAACGTGAAACCTGGGGAGGCGCGAAGCATGCAGTGTATAAGTGTGTTCTTGTTGCCTTGGCGTTTTTTCCAACGAAGATGAAACCGTTGGGGGTGGGGGGGTGTCGAGGTGTAGAGCTTTGCTGTAAGACTCTCTTGTCTTTGGAGCACGAAGCGCTCCAGGGGGAGGCGTAAGCGAGTGTCCCGGTGTTTTTTTAGTGCGCGTTATGTTCTAGCGCGAGGCGTAAACGCGTTTCACGGTGTTTTAGTACCGTGGCTACATAAGACGACGATTACGACGACGACAGGACACGCCAACAGCGTCAGCCCATGCGGGGCTTCGCCCATAAAACAGAGAGAGAGAAGCTAAATTAGGTAAAAACAATCTAAAACCCCCCAGCGGACGTTTTGGGAGGAGTTTCTTTGCAGATTACGTATGTGTGGGCACAAGTACAGCGTGTCGGGCGTGCTGACAGTTCTGAGATCAGAAGCTTAGAAACCGTCGCTGCCAGTGGCCAGGAAGGATGTGGCGGGCGTAGCACCAGTACGGCCACCGCTCGGAAGTAAGGAAACGGTGGAATGCTACCCGTCTGTTCTTCACTTTTGGAGTACGCGAAAGGGAGGCCTTCCGCTACTTTCTCTCGTTAGAGAAAAAAATTGTAGCTTTCGCCTTCGAGCATACAAGGCCGGTTTCAATCGCGGTCTTTTTCAAGCATTCAGTTGCTGACATGCTCTACTGCTCCACAATCGCATTGCACGGCTTTTGTGCTTCACAGACGTTAGTTCGATGTGTCGTTAGTTCACTCCCGTTAACTTGATTTTCTCAGGCCGGCGGTGACTCAGCAGAACCTCGCGGCTCACGGTCACGATGATGATAGCGTACAAATGATTATGTTCCGTATGTAGAGGTGCGAGATTTGTCCCACCATCAGATGGAAACTATACACTTCATGAGAGTTTGGTGCTGCAACAGACAAACATGCCAAATATTATATATATATATATACTACATACATACATCAACATACGCACATACACACACCTGCCGGCGGTCGCCGCTATGCCCGCGCTCACGGGCGTGTGTTCGGCAGTTTCTTGTTATTTTTAGTGCGGAGAGAAAAACTACGATTTCTTAACATTTTCCCTGATATTATATATATATATATATATATAATATATATATATATAATATATAATATATATATATATGCATACAAGTACGCGCATATACTTTACAGCAGTGAATGGGACAATAATAGGCGTTCGACCTGTCTCCTGTCCTCCTAATGCGATCGTACGCGCACACGCGTAACGAGGAAGTCAGCGTCGATCTCACACGCTCTCTTTATTCTTCCACCCGCCACGGGGGAAGGATACATGTGTTCGAACTTGCTTAGCGGAAATGATCGCGCTTGTAACTCCTGTCGAGGCGACGGCTCGATCATCCGGCCATGCGCGCCCGCACAACGGCGCTTCGTATTCGCGCTGCTCGAGTTGTAGTACTGCAGCTTATACAGCGCTGTATACAGAGCGCGTCTTCGTGCCTGTACATCTTTCCATACGCCATGGCTCGCACAAAACGGACGACGCACATCGTCCGTCTTACATATGCACCGCGTTTCATTTCGATTTCGCGTAGTTTGCTTTACTCTTTGTTTCTATTCGCTGGCGTACCTGTCCTCTGCTTTCGAACGCCCGTGACGTTGACTTTGCATGAACGAGAAGGCGCGGGAACAAAGCGGCGATCGCTTTTCTTTACAGCTGACTACACGCTGCCCACTTTAGCGTAGCGAGCTCTAGAAGAACGCTAACGCAGGCGGAAAACATATCGTCCGTGTGTTCCTCCCATCCATTCTGCCTTGTCTCCTTCCTCGAAGTTGTGCTCGTTCCCTACGCTTCTAAGCGCTCCGTCCGTTTCGTCGCGCAGAGGGGGGACCTAGTAAACGAAGGAGCGATAGCTATTCTTTCGTACAGAGCGAGCGGCGTCACCGTCTCGGCACCTTTGTCATACAAATGCATTCGTGCGTATAAACAGAGACTCTTCGCACCGTCTCGCCGTCGAGCGCAGAGGAGGAGAGGATGGCCCCCCGCCGCAACCTCGTTGGCTTCGAAAACTGATTTCACGGCTTCGGCGCTGCTTGACCCGATTCCTTTGGCGAGCCGGTGGGGAAACGACGAGACACCGTTTCGTCTATTATCGACCCGCTCGATCAGCTTTCCGCGCTCCTTTGTCGTTTTGTTTTGGCGCGCTCGTGGCAGAGCGCCGGCCGGGACGCGTTGGGCACGCAGACGATACGGAACAGCAGACGACCGTCCGCGCAGACGACGCCGGAGACTTGCAGAGCTGTTTGCATGTGAAAGACGAGCTCTACGTGGTTTCAATCTTTTATTTTCGTCCCACAGCTTATTTAAAGGTTTGGCTATAGCGAGACCTCTGGATGAAACTGGCTTGTCACTTCCGGGCCGCAACTGTCACTCCTTTGGAACTGGGCGTGAGCCGGTTATCGCCGGCACGCTAAGCCTTTTCCGGGTCACTTTTGCCTCTCCGTTCTCTTGTTTTCTTTTTACTTCTACGCCGCTTTGCATAACGGGACATGACTCCTAGCAGTAGCGACACGTTGTTTCTGACTTGCGTTCGCAGAATATACCGGTTCACCGCACTCTGTGCAGTGACGATGTTTATGTCTAGGGTGCAAAAGTATGCCGAGTGAGAACTTGCGATTTGATGGAAGGCTTTCTAACTGCACCTGTTCTTCAACAGGGCAGGCGTATGCGTTTGGTGGGAGTGAAATGAACAGTGGGACCTCGGTCCTGCTCCTCATAAGAGCAGTGACGGATGAATAGGCACTGGGGTAGGATGAGTGGACACCGGAGCATGATGAGAGGACACTGGAGTAGGACAAGTGCACACCAAAGCATATATAGTGGGTGTAGAGTTTTAAAGTTTTTTTCTGTCTCTCGTCCTCACCACTACGGACTACTGCGCACAAACGTGGGCATGGCGCAGAACGCGACCTGCGGAAATACCTAGACATAGCCCCAAGGAGGTCGTCATTTGCATGGCGATATCCAACAGTTACAGATAAACGGCCCTGAGCGCGATACTGCAAGGGATGTCATTTTTTCCGCGTTAAAAACCCTCGCTGTGAGAAGTAGCACGTTTTTCGGGTGGGGTCCCACGCGCTTGCCGCTACAAACGAGGTGCTAACGCCAACGGCGGTCGCTAACGAGAACGTTACAACTTCCCGCAGAAACTCTCTAACGGTGGGAATCGAGGCGCTCGGCACCCGCCTATTTTCGGAGAGAGGAGGGAAAACCGGGAGCTCTCGGACGTGCACTCTCGTCCCGCGGCGGCCGTATTCCATTCATTCCTTGCCAATTTCACGGACCACCGCCGACGACGCCGGTGGCCTAGACCGAACAGCTTGTCTCGGTTTGCAATCACCCGCGCTGATAACTCGGACAGCTCCGAAGGCATTGTTTGCCGGCCGGGGGAATACTAGGAGGTATTTTACCCGCCCTTTCTTTTCCATTCACCCTTCTGTTCTGCGATAGTGCATCGCTTTTGACCTGTACGTGCTTTCTTCATTCGTTTCCTATCGCCTTTGTGTGCGTTCGCTGCAAGGCGAGCTGTGGAAAGTTTGCGGGCAGTTGGGCGTAGCAACGAAAATCATAGCTGCTTGGGATCAAAGGGCTCAACGCAGTATAGCTATAGCGGTCTCGGAACCCAGATTTATACGGGTAAAAAAAATCAAAGAAGCACAGTAGTAAAACTTTAACTAACGGTCCCGGTTCTAAGTATATTGGCGATGTTATCATGTTCTGAATAACCATTCCGACACCGTTTTTTTTTTTCGTTCGGTGAAGCCGATGACGTAATTTGGTCACCCACCCACAGGCTTTGTCTGTCTGTCGTGCGTTCGTGCGTGCGAGTATGCGTGTTTTCTTGTTGACATTGTCTTATATCCCTACGACTTCTACAGGACAAACGAGCAGCTAAAAAATTAAAGCCGTTCCACTCAATGTGAAAGCTGTCGGAAGTGCAGAGCAGTGATTCGCCATAATGGGCTCTAGCGCCGTTATCCGCTCACTGCTACCACCCAATGCAATTCAAATTTCCCGCCTCCGCAGTGCTCGCGCGTCCCCTGCCTGAAATTGCGCCAGCGGGAGTTGTGTTCTTTTTGTGCTTGCTTTTCCTCCCGCACGTGCCGGCGTCGCACTGCCACTTTTTTTCGCTGACTATCGCAAAAACCAACTCAACGAGCGTTCCTAACTAAATGAACGCGGGCGCTGCCGGTTAATTACGTATATTTTGCCTCAAATGTACCTGCAGTTTTCTTTGCGCTAAACAACGGGGAGATGTGCGACAAGCGCCAGCGGTTCTCGAGTTTCCAACGCTTATGACTATATAAACCGCTTGGCTTTCGAAGCCTCTGGGTTACGCCGCGACGACGGAACGCCGTGTGGCTCTACTTGGGTCCAGCGAGCGAGCTACGACGACAAGGCGAGCCCCTAAAGTGCTCAGCACTTAAAACGTTGAACAACAAATCAGGCCCAGAAGTGACTGCTTCAAATTATGCAGAGTTGGCTTCCCTGTAGAACGCGGTTGCCCACGCAGTGGCGTACTGCTTGTTAGTAGTCGGCTTCACTGCGAGGCCTCCAAGCGCTGTCAGAATGCCAAGAACTGGGGCGCATGGAACGTATCATGGCTCGTCTAAGGACCCGGTTTGCAGTAGCCGCATCTGTTGAGCGCACCCGTCAGTTTGGGCCCCCTTTGAATAACTTGCAACTGCAACTTTCTTCGCATCCAAGGAAACACAGAACAGGTGAGCGACCCCCAAGCTTTTAGACTGAGCCTACTTAAAAAGCAAACACCATGTTTCACATTAAACTACCCTGTAAGGCTAGCTGACCCGCACAACGTGGCCAGCTAATAATGATGGTGTAGCCACTGCTCATAAAGAGCCTGGTGCACAAAAATTAAATGTTTAACGCATGGTAACAATTATTTCTACTCGAACGTTGTCCACATACGATTTTTTTGTAGAGCGGCTTTGCGTTCACAACTATGCTGCTAGGTAAAGCGAGAAGTTAGTTAGCTATAGGGGTTCCTGAAGACAAAACACAACTCTGTTTAATTTTAAAGAACCAGACTTCAGAACCTCACCAAGCTCCATTCTAGCCACGAAAGATGTTTTATAACAGAATAAGCGTAAGAAGTATTGAAAAAATCCCGGGCCATCCTCCCTTACGTGAAACCTGGGGAGGGGCAAAGCATGCAGTGTATAAGCGTATTCTTGGTGCCTTGGCGTTTTTGCCAACGGAGATGAAACCGTTGAGGGGTGCAGGTATGCAGCTTTGCTGTAAAAGTCTCTTGTCTTTAAGCACGAAGATCTCCAGCGCAAGGCGTAAACAAGTGTCCCTGTGTTTCAGCACCGTGACTACACGAGACGATTACGACTCGGTGACGACGACGACAGGAGACGCCAACAGCCCCTAAAACTTTTAAATTTCGCGCTGTAGTGACGTGTTATGGGCAGTATTGACGTCATATGGGCCAGCGCTAAATACGTAATTTTCAGGGTGTTCACTGCACGTTAGCATTCAAGTGATGCGATCAAACGGAACTACAGGCTTTACTACAATCGTCCAGTCGTCTGTCGTTGCGAAGGTTTAGGTCAGCGGCCGTCAATCGCACAAGCAAGAATCTGTGACGTCATCGAAAAGTGTTGCCGGGAAGTGATGAGCGAGTCGCCACTGCTTCACATGTTTTTTTTTATTCCTCCATTGTTTGTTCGAACTTTTCAATAAAATTGCTGTCACTATTATCGGGAAGAGAAAGTCTTTCTAATGAATCAAACTTTTATTTTGTCATCGTGGCCCATTTAACGGGAAGAACTGTAATCGACGCTAGTATAATATTCCGTGTAATGTGCATTGTTAATTAGGGAAATCAGTTGACTTCAGACGAATCTTGATAGTGTTGTCATTGTGATTGTCCTGTTGCAATCGAAATGAATTCAAAATGACCAATAAAACTGCAAAAAAAGATAGAAAAAAGAAACAGGGAGGTAATTACTGAATGACTACAGTGCGAACAACAACGAACCGAGTGAGCACGGATGTGACGAGTATTGAGCGCTCTAACCGAAGATTGATGTAAGCCGGTTTTTAGCGGACATACCGTTACAACGAAGTCGTTTAAAGGACACGCCCTCGTTACAGCGAAGTCGTTTCATCCGTTATCTCCGTTTCAAGGTTTTTCCCGGTCCCTGTTTTAGTGCCGACAGAGAAAGGCATCCCCGGTTTTATCGAAGTATCGCTTGTAACGAAGTCACTTTCCTGACCTGACGAGGGAGAGAGAGAGAGAGAGAGCTCTTTAATGTGAAGCTGGTGAGGTCAGCCCTGCTAGGGACAAGGCTTGCTACACCAGATGGGGGGTGTGACTACGTTGATGAGTGGTTGAATATTAGACATTAGGGGTACAGCAGGAAGAAGACAAACAAGAAACGTTAAAAAAAGAAACGAAAAACAAGAGAATGCTGCCAGCAGAGTCCGGACACAAAAATACAATTGAAACGGAAATTGTTAATGGAAACGCTGAAACAAAATGAAAAGTAAACGACGCGAAAAAAATGAGTAACAACACCAACCCAAGAAAAATAAATAGATGAACGCCACTGTGACACCAACACAAGAAAAATAAATAGATGAACGCCACAGTGCGAAAGAGTAGATATCGTGATACACTTGCTCTGTCTGTGGTCTAGAGAAATTTGTCTAGTTCCAGTGTCTCGTAGGAGCTGGAGGAGAACCTTTTGTACCTAAGGCACTGTCAGCACTATTGGCCCAGTGCCCAAGAAAATTACGAAGTTCCAGACTGACTGCATTATAACGAGGATTTACTCTACTTGACTAAGGTAGAAAGTTGCGCCAGTTGGTGTTCATAGTTTTTGAAGTGGGAGCCAGTGTTTAAGACGCTACACAAGGGAAGAAACCGTGCCATCCGTGTCTGTTTCTTCCCTTGTGTAGCGTCTTAAACACTGGTTCCCACTTCATTTACTCTACTTTCCATGTGCACACGTGGGCATCGGCAAATAGAGTAAACCCTCACCATAGAGTAAGCGCATCACCATCATCATCATTATCGTCGTCATAATCATCAACACCACAACACGTTAAGCGGTGAATACCCACTCCTCATGATCCCGAGGGACGAAACGACGAGGGAGGTGGCAATCCGCCCCGACAAAGGGCAGCAGCCGTTACCACGGTTTCAAAGCCTACTCATGTTACCGCGTAGGTGAGCAATCCAGGCAGCCACCCAAATATAAGCGCCGAACATTTGAAATCACAGACACAAAACAGTTTCTCTCAACGTTAAGAATAGGAGCTTGAAGGCGCTTGAAGCAAGCGCCTGGATTGTCTAGCATTGTTCAACGTGCAGCACGACTCCGTCGCTTCAGTCAGTCGTCATACGTACACCACTGGCTTTCCGAGGGAGCGTCGAACGAACAGGTGTCTCTCGCTAACGAAGGCTTACGCGGGAGCGCTATGGTCCGGCCGATGCTTGCGTAACACTAGCCGCTAGCAATCGGCACGCATAGACCACCACGCGGGCGCCGCAGGGCGTGCGTGTTGTGTGTACGCCTGCCCGCGGGGTGCACAGGTATGCGGGCTTCCAAGACAGCGGCGAGGAACGCAAACACCTCCCTGACTCGCAGGCCTAGTCATTCCGATTCACACCCTCGAACCCACCAACAAGTCTAAAGTTCGGAGGTACAAAGTGCAGCCGACGAAACGTAGTTTGTTCAAAGCGTGAACTTTCAGAGAACGGGTGAGAGAAAAAGAGAGGCTTCGGGGCATTGTTGTTTAGGCGGTGTTTGAGAGGCACGCAGGGGAAAGTGGTAGGCGGCGGCGGTTCTCGCTTGACCAACGTGCCGGCACGCTCGACGTCGGGGCCCCCCGGAGGGACCGGTGAGCGCACTGCGCCCCTGTCTTTTGTTTCCGGCACCGTTGTTCCGGGCCGAGGCTCGTGACCCAATTTTCGCCCTTTCCGAGAAGCCGTTCTCTCGCCCTCCTCCCGCTCGCTTTCTCCGACTTCCAGACGTACATACGACGCCCTTTGTCTCGCCTTCGCCCAGAGTTGTCTCGCGAGAGGCCTGCGCGCGTACACACACACACACCCGTATTTTCTTCGCCCACTTCCACTGGCACGGCGGTCGTCTGGCGTTTGTCACGCTCCGTGCACTTCGAGCGGGAGCGGAGCCTGCTATGTTGGACGCGGGCGGGTCGGTGGTGGTGTCCTTAGTGCGTCGAGATTTTGGCGCACCTTCAACATCCCCAGGCCGTAAAAATTCTTTGCTACGGCCCGCATCATAGCCTGCAGGAGTATACTCGGCACACTAAACTATCGAAATTTGAATTTGTTTGAATTTCGTCCCTGAGAAACAATCAGTACACACCGACAACCGACAGGACGAAGCGATCTCCCTCAGACGACTTCAGACCAACGCACCGCACCGCTTTCTTTGCCGTTTGTAACTCATTATCAAGCTACCTGTAACTACTGTCTATTATCGGGTACCCTGTACCATCAGCATGGGAGTATTAGCAAACGCATGATCTGCAACCCATCCCCAACCAGTGCCTACAAGAGCGGGCGGTGAAGTTGACCAGAAAGCATCCTACGATTCAGCTTGACCTGGTGAATAGGGATGAATAGCCAGCCATAGCCTGAAGATTCCGGACTAGGGATCCCCTAGACCAGGTGGACACCCTAACAGCGGCACCTGTTGTTGTTAAATAAAGGTTTTATTTGTTCACTTATTCATTCATCAACTTAATTAAGCGGCGAGAAATTTTTCCCACGATGCCACACTTGAGCTCATATTGAGCGTCGTTATCATAAATATATTATACGTTGTCGATCGTCTGCCTTCTATTCCGGTTACCAAAACTATCATTTGAATGGAATTTTGAGTCGGCAAGTTCGATGTCACCTACTGAAGATGGGTTCCCACAGCACTCGAACGTGTGAACGAAGGAGTTCGCGTCCATACAAGTATTAATACTGTATTATATACTGTACCATAGATGAGTATTAGCATAAGTATATAACATAATATAATAATAATTATCAATATAATAATTAGTATACGGTGATATATGATATATATAGCCTGAATTATAGACTGACTAGGTGGACACCCTAACAGCGCACGTTACCGCTACGAATAACCCAAACGGAAAGGCTGTGCGCCCGGAATGCGATGATAGCTCAATCGGATAGACGCCGGTTTCATAACGCGAGGGACCTAGGTTCGATTCCCACCACGGGAAGCGTTTCTTTATATTCTTTCAATTGGAGGTTTTCTGTTCGCGTTGGACAACTTACGGCCGGGCTAAACGGCTCCGCTCTGTTAGAAGCCTCGGTTATGACGCAATACGGCTGCTGTCATGTTTTAGGGGCGAGGCCCCTTAGGGGCTCGGGCTGTCGGCGTCTCCTGTCGTTGTCGTCGGTTGTCGTCGCCGTAGTCACGGTACTAAAACACTGGGACACTCGTTTTGCAAAACCGCGTGCTAGAACGTAACGCGTACTAAAATAACACACCGGGACACTCGTTTTCCAACGCTTCGGGCTAGAACGCCTCACGCTTCAAGCAAAGCTGTATACCTATACCCCCAACGGTTTCCTCTCCGTGGGCAAAATCGCCAAGGCGCCAAGAATACACTTCTACACTGCATGCTTCGCCCCTCACCAGGTTTCACGTTAGTGGAGATGGTCCGAATTTTTTTTAGGACAAGACAGTCCGGTAACTGAAGTGTCACCGTTACCCAGCCATACGTCACGGTTTATGGTACCTAACCCTTTCGGCGCTCATTTTTAAACCTGGCGCGCCAGCCCCGCAAGGTGGCAGAAGACAAAAGCGGCATATTCCACGTCCGAAGGGAATGGCACGCTTGTTATAGCACGCGTCCCACCATTTCACTCCGCCGTGCATTCTTTTCCGGCCCTCTCGTTCTCACCCGCGGACCGTTGGAGGCCACCCGACGACGTTTCGGAGCGGGCAAGAGTAACGGCCCATTGTCCCGCGTCCGGCCCAACAAGGCGCACGGCCAACGGACTTGGCGGTGTTTGGGACCCCGCTTATTTGCCGAGGCTTCTTGCTCTCTCCTCGTGTTTCGCACGCGGCTACAACAAACACACACTACGCACGCGTCTCGGCTCCCACGTAGCGGAATTCAGTGCACGACTTTGAAAAAAGAAAAAAAAAATCCCGGGCCATCTCCACTAACGTGAAACCTGGGGAGGGGCGAAGCATGCAGTGTATACGTATTCTTGGCGCCTTGGCGTTGGGGGGTAGAGGTATACAGCTTTGCTTGAAGCACGGAGCGTTCTGAAGTCTCGTGTCTTTGAAGCCCGAAACGTTCTAGCGCGAGGCGTAAATGAGTGTCTCGGTGTTTTTTTAGTGCGCGTTACGAAGCGTTCCAGCGCGAGGGCTGTAAACGGGTGGTCCCGGTGGATTTTTTTTTAGTACGCGTTACGTTCTAGCGCAAGGAGTAAGCGAGTGTCCCGGTGTTTTAGTACCGTGACCACATGATACGACGATTACGATGACGACATGAGACGCCGACAGCCGGAGCCTCCAAGGAACTTCGCCCCTAATAGAAAAGGTGTGAGAAAGCGATATTCGCGGTTTTCTTGTCTTCTGTGTGGTGTAAGCGAGGGGGCTAGGTAACGCGCCGAAGCTACACCAGGGTGGGCTATGAGGCGCGCCGTAGTGGACGGCTCCGGATTAATTTCGACCACCTGGGCACCTCTACACACGGACGTTCTCGCCTTTCGCCTCCATCAGAAAAGCGCCACCGCGGCGGAGATTCGTACCCGCGTCCTTGGGCTCAGCAGCGCGAACGCCTTAGACACTGAGCCACCGTGGCGACATTTGCATATTCCCGTTGTAGTGTCGCTCTATGGCTCGCTTTTAACGCGGAACCGTTTCCCAAGATTCTGACGACTTACCAATATTCTGACTTTGGGTAGGTAAAACAAAGATTTATGGGATGCTTTTTATTTCAAATTTCCGATTACCTATGGAAGTCCCATTGTTCGAAGAGACCATTGGGGTGCTGTACAGTTATCTCGGGAAAATAAGAAGGAGCAGTGTCGAAAAAGAGAAGGAATAGCAATCCAATTTAAACGATGCGGAATCTTGTGAGTACTGCGAGTTAACTGAGGCGGGAGTGTTGGCATTCTGTATGACACGTCGGTCACTAACCGCAATAGAGTCGTACTAGCTGCTAGCATGGTAACTGACTGACTGACTGACTGACTGACTGACTGACTGACTGACTGACTGACTGACCGACGACCGACCGACCGACCGACCGACCACTCACACCACCTCACACTCACTCACTCACTCATCACTCACTCACTCACTCACTCACTCACTCACTCACTCACTCACTCACTCACTCACTCACTCACTCACTCACTCACTCACTCACTCACTCACTCACTCACTCACTCACTCACTCACTCACTCACTCAGGTAGTCACCACGTTTGCACAACAGTGTTTGCATTTTTCCGAGTATTGCTTTTGGCTGTGTTGTCTCCCACACATAGAAAAATCATGTCCCATTTCACCCCGTGAAGGCGGATGAGCAGCGAAGCTCTTGAGCACTGGACATTGAGGTGACTCATGGGTTACGTGAAAGGTGCGAGCAAATTTTATTTCTCTGGAGCGTTGATAGTGGTCCTTCCTAACAAACACGCACCCACACACACACACACACTTTTAATTTGATGAAAGGAACAAGCAAACAAACGCACGCACGCAAGCCGCGCGCTTTGGAATGCCTCGCAAATCCCGTTTTTTTAACGGCGTGCGGTTTTAACGGTAACCGCTAATAGCACCCACACCAGGACATTCGTTTTCCAAAGCCTTGCGCTGCACAAAAATTCCCTTAGTCGCCTTATCAGGCGCACTACTCTTTCACTCTCACTTATGAGGGGACGGTTTCCGCTCCGACGGCAGCGGCGATATGCGTTTGCTTGGCTCTCACTTGGCTCTTAATTTCACTTTTACTTCGCTCTTTCACTTTTAAGGGGTCGGTTTTTCCGCGCGGACGCCGCAAAATTCCGAATCCCAGCCATAGAATCTTCGCTTAAAAATAAACGAAAAGGAGCAGTGAAAACGAAACAGCGTGGTTACAATACAGACACGACCTTACGAAGCGTCTGTGGGTCGCTTCACCGGCTTCGGCATTGTTTTCGAAATCTGCACTAACGCGGGCGGACAGGTGCATGTAAATTTAGCACACTCGCTTGCTTGCTCTTGAAGGTGCGCATAACTTGGCATATCCGGCCCGACGGAGCTGCACATGTTTTGGGCTCAAACAAACGTCAACTCGCCCCGACAGAGCCCGTTGTATCCTGCCCGTTCTCCGGTTCACCCGCGGCGCCTAATGTCGTCTTTTCGGGTCGCACAACGATGCCGCCACGTGCGTCATGGGCGGTCCCAAAGGGAGCGGCATGTTTCCAAGGTTGTCCTGCCGACAGCGAACCACCCCACCTCCCTTCCCATGGTGCTTTTTTTTCCCACGCGGACCTCGGCGTGTGTGCGTACCGCTTAAATATATGCCGGCAAGATCGTAAAAAGGCAGCGCTTTGGAAGCGGGTGTGGATTCTGGCCCGCCATGACTCGCTCCAGCTTTGCGCGGTGTGTGCAAATGACTGCACGCAGCGCACCCGGTTGCGTTCCCAGAAAGGAAAGGCGTGGCGCTGTCATTTGAGCGACCGGTATAAACCTGGGACCCCCCCTATGTTTTTTTTTTGTTATATCTCTCGCCGTTTCGTTATCCATTAGAAAAAATACGTATTTATCCTCCGTCTGTATTTAATGGCGGGGAATGTTGGATAAGTGATTTTTCTTTGTGTTTAATCGTGTCTACGCCAGGTCAGAGAATCCTAGCATTCCAGGAATTGCGCAAACTAAGTGTCTATGCTTGCTGACACTCCTGTCATTGGTTCGCCACCAAGGAACGATGTACATAAGGCAAGGCCGG
The DNA here is from genome assembly GCA_013339765.2 of Haemaphysalis longicornis. Classification (NCBI taxonomy): domain Eukaryota; kingdom Metazoa; phylum Arthropoda; class Arachnida; order Ixodida; family Ixodidae; genus Haemaphysalis; species Haemaphysalis longicornis. Next base: position 42,466,324 of record CM023457.1, on the reverse strand, counting down.
AGAAGGCAAGTTACGGGGGGAGGGTAACTTTTGAGAGACGTATTACTTAGTTATGCCAACTATTTGAGCGTTTCGTCACCCTGTGAAAAACTATATAGTGCCCGTTCAGGACCCCTGAAAATTCGTTACCTCGCGGCAAATCATCCGGGGAGAACCCAACACAGTACTTTGAATAGACGACGTCTAATAGGGCCGCCAACGTGCGCTTAGCGTGCCGAATAGACCTCATATTTCGCTTCCATTCCGTGGGCCTTCATTGTGTGGGGAAGTCATTATAACGACAGGGCCAAAGGCTTCGGCTATTTGCAGTGTCTGTGCCACGATCACGAGGCTTGCCTTTAAAGGGTGCTCCACAGCAAGTAGGCTCATGATGCGGTGAAGCCAACAAAACACGGTTAAGAAAGGAAACTATATACGAAAACACCCTTGACTATTTTCTAACAATTTGGGATAAATATATTGATGATTTATAATAGCATATTCTGAGGGAGGTACAAGCTGCAAGGCAACAGCTTCGCTTCATAATCAATTTAATTACGTTATTGTAATCGCCGGAATTTCGGGCCCATTTTATTTGCCCAAGAAAGGAGCTCGATTACTGTGAACAAGCGAATATCCACCTCAAGATGCGACGTACCAGTCAGATTTGTGCGGCCGCTGCCCGTCACTCACTCACTCACTTCACTCACTCACTCACTCACTCACTCACTCACTCACTCACTCACTCACCACTCACTCACTCACTCACTCACTCACTCACTCACTCACTCACTCACTCACTCACTCACTCACTCACTCACTCACTCACTCACTCACTCACTCTGTTGCAGATATAAAAAGTTTTTTCTCTTTGTCCAATGATATCACTAACGAATATTGTAGCTGCAACAAGTATTCAGGATCTTTACTAAGTATGTTCCGCCATGCAACCAGGGCGCTGTTTCTTCTGCGTTCGTATATGCTCCGGAACGCTAGCGATGCCCTAACGGTTTCGTGCTCCCGATACATCGGACAAGGTCTGCTAAAACGCCCTCTCCTCTGCGCGACATACACTTCAGTCTCCTGTACTGCTGTGTATCCTTCGAACAATTCTGCAAGCTCTGGGTGTTGGCGTTCGTAATTTCAGCGGCGGCCGGGTGTGTACTAACGGTAACGAACGGGCATTCACACCCCACCATTGTCTCTGTTACAGCTGACAGCTGACTTGGGCACGCCGATAATCGCATACCCGGCCGTCATTTGAATTGAGCGCGCGCCCCGACACCCATTCATTTTCTACCATCTCCAGAAACACCGGGGCGCTTTGCAGATATTTACGTTCTCTGCAGTTCAAATTTGATCAGGGCTGTGTGTTACTGACACGGACGCAGCGTTCGAACAGACTTTACCAAAGACGCAGCTTATTGTGTAGCGGCTTCGTCTTTCAAGAAAACGCTGATTAATGGTTGTTGACGTCCGCGCGCACTTGGTGCTGTTGCGGTGTCGGAATGGAGAGCAAGGGTGTGCCTGGTTTTCACCGCGGACTCTTGGGTGTTGTCCCGGTCTTGTCCAAGACCTGCCGGCGCGGCTCGATCTAATTGCGGGTTCTCGTCGCTGCGCACCCCAGCCGGCGCTGGGCAAGCCAGTCGCGCCGAGAAGGGGCCAAGGCGTCGATCGCCGTACTTGTCAGATACACTACGCTGGGTGTTTCCACCCGAACAGGCATGGCGTATACCGGCGCAGAAGTATGCAATTGGGGCTGCAGTCATCATCATCATCAGCTCGTATGTGTCGTGTCCGCTACACGACGAAGGCCTCTGCCACGTCCCTCCAGCTGTTCCTGTCCTGCAATGCCTTAGTCCACTCTTTACCTCAGATCTTTCTAATTTAATCCCTACCTCAGTGGTCTTAATCTGTACTTCCAGTTCCGTCTCTCAGTTGCCAACGCCGTTACGCTGATGGCGCTGCCGTGCTGACCGCTTGGGCTGCATGTATGTTGAGTTGGAAACAACCATCGTAACAAGGCGACGAGGAATTACGCCTCAAGCTGGATGATCTGAAATAAGGTGGAGCGATTCGCACGGTTTTTCTTCTCACGAGCAGTAACACATATATGCCACACAATTTTTTTAATAGGCTTCTACGTTAGAAGCATTTCATACGCGCCGCACCCTATCAAACGTTTGCGGCGTCGGACGGTTCTGGCGTCTGAGCAGGGCAGAATGTGGGAGTGCCATTGGAGCCTTACTCTTACCCCTGATCCCAACGCTACATGAACCGTGGGTGGAGCGATTGACCAGCTCCGAGCTGTCGGATTAGTGCCGAATGGTAGAGCAGGGCCAGACGGCCAGCAAGCGCCAAGTCACTTTGCAATGAACTAAGGATGCCTTTCGCGGGGTGGAGGCACTAAGAACATGCTCCAGATCACGAGTATATTAAATGTTTGTCTCTCCTTTCGCGCCTGAACAGAGCACCGTGGACGTGTGCTCCAACTTTCTGTGGGCAGCCGAGTTACGGCCTGAGCACTGGAGCATTTTTGGCGGCTAATGCACACCGAAGGGCTTCCTGCCGAAGAAAAAAAAATGGTTTCGGCAACATCTGTACAGTAATTGGGTCGTCTCCAGAGGAATTTCACTTGCGCTAGCCAGTCAAACGATAGCGCCCAGTTTTGTTGTTGCGTGCCAGAGCAAGGGTGGACGAGAACAAGAAATTCAGCTTGGTTGAGAAGCCGGTGAATGAGTCGGACTAACTGTGAGTTCAATATTTGCAAACTTTTACTGTACTGTTCCTTGGAACTCAGGAGCTTTGGTGTGTGCGCGCAAGGGATGAGGGAAGCGAAATCGAAGCCATGCGACACTCGCGGTTGCTTTGCGAACTCCCACATTATCTTACATTAGTTTTAATACGGTTTGATGCTGTCTCGGTCCTGCAGATTTCGATGTTCACCTGCTTTTTTATTTGCATTTTTATTTGTTCAAGGACAGGTTATTTGGACTAACCGTGCTTGCGAATACGTTAAATGAAAGCCATGCGGACCTGCCGTTGTGACGTAACAGCCGACGTCACCAAAGTGGCGCGGAAGACGTTACGACAAAGGCTGTACTTTTAAATTATTTTCATCGCGAAAACTTGCGCATGTAGATAGCACGAAGCAATTCAGAATATAAATTGAACTGCACATATTCCTAACCTCCTGTAGTGTGAATCAAACTTTCGTACTGTTCGTTGTCTCTGCTGTGTGTTCAAATTAGACGATGATAGGATTGGACGAGTCTACGTCACTTACGACCAGGATTTTGAAGGTGGAAGGTGAGATGTCATCCAATGAACAAGTCTGCTTACCCAGATCTATAATAACCTCCCGTTAAAGCAAGTTCGACGGAATCGAAAACATCATTGTCTACATACATTCAATGAACAAAATTGCTTACTCAGATGTATAATAAACTCCCGTAAAAAAAATTCACGGAATCGGAAACATCATTGTCTGCATAATAGAAAGTTTATCTTCAGAATTTTTTGTACGTTGTCCGCGCTGCTAGCAAAAAAATTATTCGCCTTACCCGAAAAATTTGCACCTAAGTAAATACCTTGCTCGCAGGACGACTAAATAGGTCCTCGTTTTTTTTCTCTCTCTCGTTAAAACGCTGGCACCAATGCGGCATGATATCGAAGCCATGACCTCACGGTTAATGTTAGACGGTGTCATTAATTGCCATCACCAAGGTCGGTCCCGTTGAATCGCGTTTGCCTTGGCCTTTCGCTGATTACATACTAACTACGGACGGCGTGTTTTATGGTTGCTGCGCGTTGAAGCTAAAATATGCTGTCTTGCGATGTACTACAGTTTTTTTTTCCTTCTCTGTTTTAGCGTCTGGAGCTTAAACCAAATGCAACGGGTACAGCCGCTTACACTGACAGCTCACCAGTCCTGTCATCGAAGTAATTGGTGCCAGTAATAGTTTGAATTGGTAAAATGAAATTCTGGTGCCCGTCCACCGGTATCAGGTCATAGTTATGGTAATAAAAAACTAAAACTGTTGAAAAAGGAAATGATATGTCGTGACATATTATACTATGGTGTTTCTTTCTTTCTTTACTTCACTTTAATTTACTTCACTTCTGTTCACTTCACCTTACCTTACCTTACCTTACCTTACCTTACATTACTTTACTTACTTTACTTTACTTTACTTTACTTGCTTCGCCCTGAAGGCCCTTGCAACCTTACGAGTGTTTAACCGCTACCTCAATTACAGTTGAAGTAGCGGTTGTTGTAACACTTCTTCGAAAGCTCGACTTAACTTCAGTTTCAATGGACAGGAACCAATTGGAAAAGAACTTGAAGCTGTACAAAGAGCGCAATTCCATAACAGTCCAGCTCAACTATCCTGCTACAACTTTATCCGGATCCCTCTAGGGAAGGTGTGGGACATTTGCGCGCAGGCCGCTAAAACGGCAAGTTCGTCTAAAGAAGCCTAGGAACTACTCAACTATCTTACGCGTAAGCGTGCAGTAACCAATTTTGGGAGCAAACTGCCATAACCAGCGCTGTCAACATTGCTGCAAACTGGGCAGTGGGCACCGCTCTTGTATCTGGAAAATAGCGTGAATGCCAAATTAGTTGTTGCCACATCTCTAAAAGTTATGCAGTTTGCTTCAGCGGTTACGGAACGCCTTTGATTCTCAACATCTCGTTCTGCGAACAGCTGTGTGTGTGTGTGTGTGGGGGGGGGGGGGGGGCTCTGTTTAACAAACAATCCCACCAGCGCTTCCTTGCTTTCCTCTTCCTCCGCATCAAAGTGGAATTCAAGTACGCATAACACCGAGCCCTATACATCGTCATCCAATTAAGTCGCGAGGGTGCAACCGGTTACCTTGAACGGATGTCGAGCTCGGACAAACTCGACGCCTACAGCAACAGCGTCCTTGAGTCAAGTCTCGCCCCGCTGCAAGCTAGATAGATGTCCAAACTGACGACGCAGCTTTAGTCGTGCCCTCCTTCGGGTTTTAAGAAACAAGGACGAGGAAGCGAGCACTCAACTTGTACGAGCAAACGTTGTACGAGTACCGAGATGAGAATCTGCCGTGGTCGTATACATGTGATACGGGCGTTCGTCGAGCGTAATTGAGCGATAGCGCCTCCACCCTTTTCCTGACGGCTGTACTTAAATACAGCTCAGCCGTAAGTATACACGAAGAAGCGACGGGCAGCGTTGCATAAGCCTCGTTACCGGGAATGACGCTGGAAGTCTCCGCTAATTAAGGCGCGAGCGTCGCGCTGATGAGCCGCGACGGAAAAGGTAGACTACGACCGAGATGCCGGGCGGATTGAGAGATGGCGGCGGCCTCGGTGTATACCGCGGACAGTGTTATACTGCACGTAGCCAAAGATAACGCCGGGTTGTTAAAGGATCGAAGTTTATTGGAGCCAACTTGTGCCCCGCAATGAACTTGAAGGAGACACAAACTTCGAAGTAGCAAAAACGAACGTGTGTCGACATTTCGGCGCACGTTAAAATAACCCAAGCGGTCACAATTAATCCGGAGACCTGTCCACTACAGCGCGCCTTGTAGCCCAGGTGTGTACCTTCGGTGCGTTAGACCCCCCCCCCCTCCCCGCCTCCCCCCAAAATTTTGATTTTTTTTTTCAAACTTAGAGGAAGCAGTCAGCGAAGTGACGTGCACAGACGAACGTCGGCGAGTCTCGAATGCCGCGGTGTTTCCTGTGCACGCATTTATCTAGAATGCTATAGTTTCTATTTACATCGATTTAGAATCGATAACATTTAAGAACAGTCTAGGAAAGTGACCGCACGGCAGCACCGCTTTCCTATTAAATTAGATTGCCTGTGCGGCAGACGAAACAAAGAGAAGGAAACACGCGCTTCGCTTTAAACACAGATAAGATAATCGGGAGCACTCAAGCGCGGGTAACAAAACACAGATACTAGCAAAACAGAAGTCATGGTTGGCGGCAATATCACTTGGTCGCGAGTGTACTACAAGTGTCACTGGTGGGTCGCGTAAACAGACGGAGCATTATCACTCCCTCGATCTAAAAGCGTTCTGACTTTATTTTGGCGAGCCAAAGTGTTCGCTTTCGGCCTCCATCTGCATGCCGTCTAATTCCTTCGACGCAACGAGTAGATAAGAGTAAGTGCGCGCGCGATCACTACACGTCTGGTTTCTCGTTAGTAATACTACATATTCCCCTTGTGTTTTTTTCTTCTTCTGAACTTTTGCTTCCTTTTAACCGCTCTCAGTTGTTGGCAGCCCTAAACATGTTGTGCGGAGTGCTGTATTACTATGCTTTTATTAGCCGAATCTTTGCAACTTTTCAACCACACGCCCGCGCAAAAGCAGTAGTTTTGCCTCATCTCAATATTTTGCCAGTTTCTTCTTTTTCACGTCGTACTGTCTCCGGTAATTTCGAACTAGTAGTCAGGCCAGATCAAATTCCAGACTCCAATCGGCCAGCGTGTATTTAAACTGAGCAACTACTGACATGAGAAAAGGATAACCAGAAGGAAGTCTTTCTGACTTCCTTTATATCGAAGACGGACAGTATAATCTATATATATATTATTAGATCTATATAATATATATATATAGATATATATATAGATAATTATATATATATATATATAGATATATAGATATATATATATATATATATCTATATAATACATATATATATATATATATTTTTCTTTTTCTCCAATTTCTTATTTTCCAAATTCTTGTATCTGACGCCCCCCCCCTACTACATCCTCCCCTTTTGCGTTCCGAGGTTGTCTTTGACTGCCAATTCCTATTTCTGCCTTATATATATATATAATATCTATACAAGCTATACTTTATTTTTGCGCTGTAATTTGCAACCTGATGGTACAGTTTGAGCGTTTCTTCATACTGCCGTAGACAAAACGAAGACGCAAAAGACTATAACGCATACATTTGGACGAGTTCACGTCCAAAAACAGTTTCAGCGTGGCCCAGGGGCGATGTGATGGGAGGAACGCAGACACACCTCTCACAGCCAAGCATCTCACTTTCTCGCAACTTCCCACAGCGTTCATCACTGCATGCAACAAAAGACAACGGGTTCCCAGTCAGGGTAACGGTTAACCCACGTCGAGCGGCGTGCAAAGAACGGCTCGCTAAAACGCTCAACGGCGACGTGCCTTAGGGGTCGTCACCTCGAGCGCGTGGCACGACCTCGAAGAAGGAAACTCCGCTTTAAGCACCGCAGAAAGGAACGACGAAGCAAAAGGAAAACCGTGGCAGACGACGCGAACAGACGTGCTTAGCGCCCGTAGCGACACCACGTGACCATTGCGTGCAACTAGACAAAAAAAAAAAAAGAGAGACCTTCCTTTTAACCGGAGGTGCTCGCCCACACACAAAACTGGTGCATTCATAGGAGAACTTTTTGACGGCGGCGCGTCGACTTGAGACATTGCGTGTGGAGGCGCCGTTTCGTATCTTTTTCTTCTGGGCTTCTTTCCTCTTTCCGCGTGCCTTTCACTGCGCGGATACAAAACCTGAGCGTCCGAAAGACGGCTTTGCGCTTTCGGTCGGCACGAAGTCATCCACCCGCTGCGGTGAGCAGATCGTCACCTTTTCAGGGAACGCAAGGGCCGTGTCGTCCTGCGTCCTCTTGACCGGCACGGCGCGTCGTTTGCGAGGACTTCACACCTTCGCCAGCTTGTAGACGCTGAGAGAACCGGAAGAGCGTGTGAGGTAGCTTCCAAGCGTGGCGAGCATGCGCAGTCTTACGTTACTATCTATATTGGCGTGCCTAGTGTCACTAGATAAGATACAGAGTACCGTCACTCAGGCACGCACGTGAGCAACGGCGGCCATTTTGGTGCTTATCAGTGTCGCCAGATTTCCGCCTCTGCGGCCTAACCGCTAACTTTGACGAGGTAATTTGTAAACAACACTGCCAAAGACGCAGCAACACGGCATCTTCGGACACACGTCTTCAGTTGATGTGCTGCGAAGCGCGTTATCTTTGATTCGCGTCCGGAACGACGCCAGTCGCGCGCAGCCGCAGAGCAGGAAGGACAAGCTGGGACTACCACAGTCGACCGACAGAAAACCCACTAACAACAAACATGGCGGTGCCCATGACCGTCGCAGTGTAAACAAATGTCACGTGATGTGAACTGACCAATGATCACGGCGGCGGCACGAGAACAATAGGAGAAAAGAGTGCCGATACTCTGTAACCTTATCTAGTGCCACAAGGCGTGCTCTTGCGCTATCACCGTTATTGTAGCGCGACATGGAAAACGTGGCGAGACGCTGTTGTACTATGTTACAAGGACTTAGAAAAGTCTTCGAAAATGGCAGCGTCTCCACTGCGTGGCTTTTGGCGAGGGTGCGGAGTACGGGGACTCGAAATAACATCCAGAGATTCGCGCCATCCGACCGTCATTCGATTTGACCGTGAGTTGCACCTGATTATTCCCTAAATTAAACTGCATCTCACGGCTCAAATCGAATTTCGCTTGATATTCGCTTGATGGTGGTCTGCGCACGGATGGACGCGGACGGACATTGGGAGGTCCTAAGGTACTCCGCACCGTCACAGACGAAGGAGTAAGCCGTTTGACTCTCGGGTGCTGACTCACGGTCGTAGCCCAATGGGTATAGACGACTGACACTAACTCTGTCTGGTCTACCGGACACAGGCTCGGAATCCTGTCGGTGCCTGTGTGATTTTTTGCGATTGTAAATGCTATGCGCACGGACGCGGACGGGACATTGTGCGGTTCTAAGGTACTCCGCGTCTAAAAGGAATGGTGCCTCTTCGCCGGGCTTGCACCCGCGACCGGTCACGGTGGCTTAAATATGCGGTGAGGTCACTTCACAGAGCAATTACGCCAAGTATTGCTCTTCAGCCATCCTGGGTGCTTCTGACGTCACATTTACTCCTGGTATACGGTCCCAGCTGTTCATGTTATTGCAATATCGGAGTCCGCTGCTGTCTCTTCAATCGTTTCTTTACTGTTTTGTCGAAAAAAAAAGGTATTTCTATTACGTTCTAGCAAGGAAACTTGTGAACGTCACGTGGCACGGATTCGTCAGATGCGGCTATGCGTGGATACTTTTTGCTCACTCAATGAGAAGGCTTAAATAATGGCATTGTAAGGTGATCAATTTGCAGAGGTGTTCGTGGTGACGCGAGACCAAACTCGGTTGGTAACGAACGATGTTTTACTCTTCAGAGCTCAGCCATTTCGACCGCGATTTGCGGCTGAGTAAGCTCGTACTCGCTTGATTGTTGGCACTCCAGACTGCGACTCTAGAATGGTAAATGGCGGAAGAATGCGGCTGTGTACGACTCGTCCCTCTTTCGCTTTCCTAGCAGCCGCAAGGGACGATACAGCGTGTGGTGTAACTTTACGATTCAACCTAGGTAGGAACGCAAAAAACACGCGGTCGGAAAAGCGTTTTGAAATTCCAACAACGTGGCGCAGCGGTGAAACGATTTTTCGGCCGCTGTTCAAGAGGGAATTACATAAGTGCTGCTAGGGCGCTTAGAAGAGGGAGGTGGGAGGATGTCTTAATCCGAGCCAGTGTCCCAATCCAACCGTTATCACCGGGTCAACCCCGCGGGGGACATTAAAGTTAACAAACGAAGCCACCGACATTAACATAAGGCAGTCCCCTTTACAAGAGCCCCGGCACGGTTCGAGCAAAATGCGCTACGGAGGAGGTCGGGTCCACGCAGCGTCTATAGCGGCCGCCGCGGCGTCTACGGAGACCCCGAGATCGTATCAAGAGGGGGGCCGCGAAGCAGCGGATGGACTCATTGTTATGCCAGCTGGCTCACTGAAAAGCGAGTCCTCGGGGTAACAAGACGACGCCGGGCCGCCGCTCACGGCGAGGAGTGACCCCAGAACTCTGTCTTCAAAAACAGGGACAAAAGCCGCCAAAAGTGCGGCGAACTCAGAAGCTGGGGCGAGGAATGAAGCAAGCGACGACGCGGAATAAAAGCGACGGGCCGAAACAATCGTGGAAAAAGATCTTCGGGGCGACTCTTTGATCGCTGGGGCTTGTCGCGTGTCTCGAGTCGTCGCCGTATAACCCCGAAACCCCCCGCGCGGCGAAGTCGTAGATGTGCGCGTTGGTTCTCCGACGGAGTTTGTGTGTGGGGGAGGGAGGGTGTGTGGCCCGTTAGTGGAGCAGCTGCGGGGTTTTTTGCGCGAGAGAAGTTCGCCGTGAATGTAGAGCAGCTTCTAAACAAAAGCGTGCGTACTTGTTAGTCATACGGCTTCAGCGCGTCGGAGTCACGATGGGCCATGAACGTGGCTTGCGTCCCAGAGTGGCCGTAGCCGCAGTAAGATATGGGTGAAAGTGCACGCCGGTAATCATCCTTTGTGGGCGAAGCGCTGATTTGGCCCGGCTGTGGGAAGCTACACTTGCAAGTGATGCTATGTGCTGAGCTACGAGAAATTATATCGCGGTCAGTATGGACGCCGAAGTTGCACTAGCAATGGGCTTGTACACATGGGCAAAAAAAAAATAATTCAATAAATAAACGGGAGTGGTACGGATGCAGGCACGCTTGTTCGGGCAGTCTAAAATCGTCCGAAGGAAGTCCGTACTGAATCTCGAAAGCATTCGAGCTCGAGGTTTACAGCGGTGCCTGTATAAGGGAGGATACAGCGGCTTCGTGCTGTCCGATGCAAGAACTTCCTGTGGAGGGTGTTTCACTGTAAGCGTATACGTAATGTGGGAAAGATGGCGTGGGGGGGGGGGGTGGAATGTGAACCGAGGCATGGTTTACCACGGCAGTCCAACAGACATACAAGCACATATGCACGCACACATACAGAGAGAAAGAGAGAGAGGGAAGAAGAAAGGAAGAGAGGGAGTCATCCTCGCGCGAGCACGCCGATCTAATTCGTTAACGTGCTTCGTAAAACCCCAACTCTGCACACTATAGTCGCACTTGGAAGCGCACATTTCAACCACATATTTACGTTTTTTAAAGTGGAGCTTTCTACGACTCACTGATGGCGTCCGGCGCACGGCAGAACGCACTACAGGAAAGCCAACTTTGCACAACCGCCTCAAGAAAAAAAGAAAAAAAAAAAGACGCTTCCCGTGGTCGGCATTAATTCGAGTCATGAAGACGACGTCAATCCGATTGCACTACTTCCGACAAGATCGAAGCAGTTTGCATTTTAGACGGAGACTTTCCTTGCCCTCACTGATGGCGACGGTACGCGAAAACGCACTGCATGAAAGCGAACATTTTCTGGAGATGACGATGATGATCATGGCTGAAGTGACAGATAGTTGAAACGCGAAGCTTTCTCTGGTAGAAAGAAAATGTCGTTGAAGTCCAAAGCCGAAGTGTAAAATCCAAATTGTTACGCCCAAATCGCACTGCAGGAAAGCCAACTTACACCATGGGTTTCCGCAAAGGCATATTAAGCGCAGGTGCACTGTCAACACTTCGTCCCTGGCTAATCTTCCCGAGTGGGTACGTGCTAACACTTTTAAGATCATCATCATCATCATCATCATCATCATCATCACTCACCACCACCACACCACCAAGTTGAAACTCAGACGGCAACGAACGAATCCCTCACGACATTGGACTTTGATTCGACTCAGCTTGCGGCGAAAGAATGCTTCGCGTTTCAAACATCTTTGTCGTCCGGTTCTTAGCAGCGACAATTCGCACCCCCGCGCTGTGCAGTTCGGACCCTGAGGACTGCAGCGACAGTTGGTGGACCGGGCACGCAGGAACGCAGCCGCCGCAGGTGCCCTGGACTGAGGGCTTCTCCCGCTTTCAAGCGCGAACCTCTTATACTTGGATAAATGTTTGACCACCACCACCACCACCAGTTGCATGCCATTATACACTGCTACCTACTCAGTTAAAGCTGCAGATTGCGACCCAGCTGCGCTCTGTTCTTCTTCGTTTTTTTGTTTAGTTAAAATGAAAGAAAGGGGATTTCAAGCCTGCGCGAGAATGAGTGAGTGAGTGAGTGAGTGAGTGAGTGAGTGAGTGAGTGAGTGAGTGAGTGAGTGAGTGAGTGAGTGAGTGAGTGAGTGAGTGAGTGAGTGAGTGAGTGAGTGAGTGAGTGAGTGAGTACCAATTACATTTAATAAAGGCTATTCAAACCGTACCAAACAATTGCCTCACTTCGCGTTACCGTACGTTCCCTTAAACGACTTCAAAATAGACAGCTTCGAGTTAAGCATAACACATCCCTTGGGGCGTGCAACCCCCCCCCCCTCCCCCCCCAAAAAACTGAAATCTAAACACACTGTCGTATTCCTGAACCCAACGCGCAAAGGCCTCGCGCTACAGAATTCGGAGGCCTTATCACGCATAATTACCGCCGAAAAAAAAAAGGAAAACTACAGCAGAGAGAGGCGAGGCGTTAATTGTTTTTGCTCCACCCTTCCGTGTTGTTTCCGCATTTGCCTCCGGTTTCCTGCAAAAGGCGCACGTTCTCTCCCACGGTCACACCGGAACACGTTCACGTATGCGTACTCCGGCGGATTGTTCCCGCAGGGACGCAATTGAATGCGACACTCAGACCGGTAACGTAACTGCGACCGCACCACCCCGCCGCGCTTGCTTGCCAAAAAGCGAGCAGACGACACAAAACTCGCTACAGCAGACGACGGTGTCCGCGAAACCGCAAGTTCCCGTCGTCTGCTACACTTTTTTTCTTCGCATTCCCTTTCCCGCCTCCTGCTCGTTCCACACGTATACGCCGCGCGACCACAATGGGCCCGCATAGATCTCTTTCACAGCACCGCCATTCTTTTTTTCTTCTATCCTTTCGTTTGCGCGTCTGGCTTTTCCTTGTTCATTCTCACTTGCCTCCCCGGTCGGTCGTCTGCCCTGGACTGCTGCCACCACGTCGGGTGTCAGTGACCTCACACTTGACGGCGCAGGCGACGTGCCGTTCTCTCCTCGACTACAGGGACTTTGGCGCGTACTCTATATGCATAGAGGGAGAGAGAAAGTCGTAAATAAGCCGGCACCTCCGTTGGATGATCCGCCAGAACCAGGAACAGCGTCGCAACCAACGGCACCGCAAGGGGGAACGAAGACTTTATGGATGAGACACTTGTGGAAACCTTCGGCCAACGTGAAGTTCAACCATCGCCTCTCCTCACCGCAGTTCCGTGGTGGTCAACAAAGCCGCGCGCAAGAACGAAGACGCGAAAGGCAAAACCGAAGAAGGAAAAGAAACTAGAGATCAAAATGAAAGCGAGGTCGTACGAAAACAGGGAGGGAAAAGATGAACGGGAGAGAGAAGGGGCGTTGACAAACGCTTCAGCAGCGGCCGTTGTTTTTACGGTTCCCGGGCCTGACCGTTTTACGACGTCGCATTGAAAAGGAGGCGGTCGGTCGAACACACCCCTTGGCCCGCCGAGCTTAATACTGCGTTCGAGGCTAGGTCGGGCAGCTTCCGTTTGCTTGCTGCTGCCGGCGGGGGCTCAGTGAAAAGGGTTCAAGGTGAATTGAACTCTGCCGACCGGGAAGCCCTTGAGGTCAGAGCTGTGACTGTAGTGGTCATTCGTGTTCGAATTTCGCGCGCCGCCGCTTGATAGTTCGTGAACCTCCCCCGGAAATAAACGTTCCCTCAGAGCGAACCAGCTTGAGAGCGCGGCCAACCCTCTGCGTAGATTTGTGGCATACGTGGCCTGCTCGCCGGTGAGTTTTAGGTGTTTTCGAGTGTTTTGTTCCTCTGGGGTGAGAAAACTGAATTTACTCTGTGGTGCGTACTGACATTAAGAATTCGTTCGGTTGTTCTTCCTATTTTCGATTAGCGGTCTGTTTTTATCACAGAATATGCCTCACGCCTTGTTCCAAGCAGAAATTTCGTCAGTTTGTACGTGCGTACTCAATACAACACACCTTCGGTTTTGCGGTTAGTGAGGATCTCTCCTTTTGCGTGTGGCTGTGTTTCCTATGGGCACCGCGGTTGACTACGAGCTCTGGGGACTCTTAGCAAAGGACACTGTGGTGAATATGTCCACCTCTTCATTGAGCTTTTGGTCCGTAGTTCACATAATGTCCACGTAGTGAGCGTATAAGAAGCTTTACTTTATTTCTCTTCCGCAGAAAGAAAAGGGAAGCTGACCAGACGCCCCTGGCGGCCGTCTTTCGAACTAGCAATTTACGGAACATGTGCTTTAAAGCGAAGCTTTCTTCACGCGGAATCAAATGGCAGGGGACCAAAGGCAAAGCCGCGGCTATCAAAAGACCAAACTGCGTGCCAGTCAAAGTCAACGCTCAACAAGTCAAAGTACAAACCGTCTGCAGTCAAAGTAGACGAGGAATTCGTGACGAGAAAGCTTTGCGTTCAACCTTCGTCGTCGTTATACGGAGTGACGCACGATTTTTTATCATGGTTTTCAGCTATCCCAGCATTCTGTTTCAATGTTGGTGTACTTTACGGACATTAAAATGGACGACCGACTCTCTTCGGACGCCAATGATCCGATCCGCGCTTAGGAAGTAATCCGACGTGTATCTTTTCCGGAAGTGTCCGGTCCGCATCCCCGCTACCGTCTTCTCCGCGACTTCGTGGTCGTCCAGCCAGGTGCGGTCGCCGAGTTGAACCGGACCAAAAACAGCGAGCCAGTCAAGGAAAAGCAAGGCAGTCTACACGCCTCCTACGTAACGTAATGCCTGAAAAGTAGCTCCCTCGTGCGTAGTCTGTCTTGCCCTACGAGTGGTTATAACTGTGCTTGTTTTTTAACTATAATTCTACCCCAGCCGTCGGGAATGATTCAAGCCCTCTCACCGGTCGTACACAGTGACGCCTTCTGGTGGTTCCGCACATCGAGGACGTTGCATCAGCCCAATAGCTGTTCCACGCGCTCGGAGTCTCGGCGCACTCGTCCCACGCCTTGGTGACTTTCTGGGTCGCGCCCTCGGAGGGGACGGCGGAACGCCTTCTAGGTTCAAGGAAGGCCTTGGAATTGCGTTGTCATGTGGGAGAAACGGTGCGCTATCGGCATTTCTCGTTGGACGAGGTTAAAAAAAAAAGCGCCCGTACACAGGGAGACGAGAACTGTCTCGATTTCTTGGAGGGACAACAGAGGGGATTGAAGGTAGCATTGAAGCTTTTTTACCTTGAAGGCTTTGGGTAGTCGCCGCCGCGCTAATAACACACCGACACACGCACGCAACCTGCAAGCCTGAGCAGGACGCAAGATGAAAGCAGCAGACGGCACCAGCGCTACCCCGGGGTTCGTTTTGCTGCCTCTTGGCTCGGAACCGAGCTAATTTTAAAGGGGCCGTGCACACTTTTTTCAACTTTTTTAGATGCGAAGCATCTCATGCTCGGGGCTGTGTCCCTCCCTCCCTCGTTGTCGTTGTCCGCCGTCCCGCACTCTACTGCGCATAGCGCGTCTCTTCAGCCCCGTCAGCGTTTGGGCTGACGTCGGCGCAGTCTACTATAAAAAGAAATAGTTAGGCGGCGCCCGGTTTCGATCCCACGACTCTCTGGCCGCAACGGGAGGTACGTGGCGCTCTTCCGCACTACAAACCGAGACGGGAGCGTGCGCTACTTATTCAAACTACGCCAAGAAGCTACTGATACAACGAAGGCAAGCGAAGCTGAACGTCAACGGAAACGATGAACTGAAAACTAATGGGAACTTCAGTCGACCCCTTGGCTTGCTTCTCATACTACTCAGGGTTCCCCTACGGGAATATGGTGTAATTCTTGAGATCCTAATACTTGCAGAAAGTAGTCATCCAACACACCCAGTACTTAGATTAGGCGGTCGCAAAGTACCTCAGCCAAAACTTGCTGCTGTATGCCCATGAGATAACTTGTAAACTCACTTAAAAAATGTTTCTCTCTTTCCCGGCCTTGACGTTCTTCGACGGCTCGAATCACGTCACTAAAGGCCATGTAGCGGCTGTTGGCCGGTTGTCCTTCAGTTGTAGCAATGAGCGCTTTTCGGTAGCAACTTGGAACGCGTATCTGGTGCGACGAGCAAATCAGGCAGTGCCGCTCCGTGCTGGCGATAACTATACCTTTCGCGGTGGTTCCAGGCGCGAAGGAAAGAGTGAAAGCGCTTATCGAAAATGTTGCAGGGTCCCTTTAAACTCGGGAGGAGAGTTGTGGTAACGTTGGGAGATGCGAAGTGCTCGAAGTCATTGGTTTTGTTTGGAGTAGAGGTCTAGTTTTAAACCTGACTGCGCTAAAACAGAACAAGAAAGAGGGCAATGAGGCTCACCTGAGCTTTGCGGGCAAAGGAACGTTCATGCTGGTAAAAAAAATCAAATTTTGCAATTCGAAACACCTTGAGCAGGCATGAAGCACGGATACGGGCGTTGAAAATCAAGACTTTGGGGTAACTTTCGCGCGTGAGGGTAAATTCTCACTTTTAAAGTCAATCAACGGTGCGTACCATCAAAAAATAAGTACTATACCGAGTGGTACATAACCACAGAGAAGCGCATACACCCACATGTTTATCTGACACCACTTTATGAAACGGCTAATGAACTCAGCCATTTCTGTCAATCAATCAATCAATCAATCAATCAATCAATCAATCAATCAATCAATCAATCAATCAATCAATCAATCAATCAATCAATCAATCAATCAATCAATCAATCAATCAATCAATCAATCAATTCGTTAAAATCTGATCCTGGGAAGATCTAAACCTGTTAAAAGCTTGTTTCGGCAGCACACAAGCACTGATGTAATTGTGATTCTCATTTCTAAAACGGAGCTGCTTGTAGTGTCAAAAAAGTCATGGCCATCCAACTGTAGCTTCCATTGAATCGTTGGTCAAGAATATAGACGCGAGTCTTGAGACACAGGTTTCCCCCCGACAAAAAGGGATAGGTGTAGCGGGATGAAGACATCTTCCGGGAACAGCGCTCGTGACGAAAACGCGTCGGAAAGAAAAAAAAGGAAGGCAGAGAGAACGAAGAGAAAAGGCAGCTCGGAGGGCGAGCAGACCTTGCCTGTAGAAGCCATTGGGAATGCAACACCTTCGCCGGCGCTCCACAGCATGCGATTGCGGAGGAACGAATCGGAGCCAATCTCAAGCCAAGCACATCACCACGCCGGTACAGAAAATATCAGGCAAGACTAGAGCCAAGGCGAAAGAAGGGCAAAAGCGGTCTGGGTTGAAGGAAGCGTAGTAAGTCATCCACGCAGAAACGGAACAGCCTTCAATACGCCCCTACGCCGCACTGAACTGGCCCGAACGAAGAGGTCGTCCATACGACGCGGCTTTCTCCGAAGCGGATACCAAAGTGAATCGACACGGTTAAGAAAGCGTCTCCGATTCCGAATCCTCGATAGTTCTGCCCCGATGCCATTGTATCCTTGTTTTCGTCCTTGTTTTTATTTTCCTGCCTCCGCAGCTCGCCGATTTCGGTCTGCGCGTAATGGTTTTCCCTGGCCGACGATTGAGGAACCACTTCGACCTTGGCACGCGCATACAAGCGCGCTCGTCATATGAGGCAGCAGCAGCAGCGCGGCGTCGTCGTGCGGGTGGCGGCCTTGCTCTTTTTCCTACGCGATTGTCTCTCGCCGAGAAGAGTTCGGTCGAGCGAATCGATTTGGGCGTTACGATAATGCGCGCGCGCGCCTTCTTTTCAACTTTCTCCGCATAGCCTTGAAGTCGACACGAACCGCGCGCTGAAGTGAAGAAGTGAATCGTTCTGTTTACGGCCGGCTCGGCAGGGATCGTTCATCCCACGTGACTCAATTCCCAGAGGTGACGCAAGGTGTATAACACTGCGGTTGGTACGCGGAGTTGCCAAGTTTCGTTTTAGAAAAATTAGGTTACGTTAGGGAACGGTATCTTGGCGGGAAACTTAAAACACTTGGTGCCCTGGTGACCGAGGATTCTAGGAGCTACTCTACGGTACGGTACGACAACTTTATTGATGGTGCCTGCAGACGGCTTGTCGCCCTGGTCTTGTTAGGGTACATCGCCGCGACGCGGCTTTTCTGTGCTACTGCTGCGCAATGTTTTGCCAGGAACTACGCTTATCTGGAACTAACTCATGTGAAACTACCTATATACTCCTCAAGAACTACACATAGCTGGCTCTGTGCGACGAGGTCACAAGGAGACAACTTCCGCCAAGCGCAGTGGAATTTTAAATAATCGTGTAAATATATTTGTTGTATTTCATAGGGGTGCTAAGGATTCGGGGCCGATGGTAGAAAAATAGTTCGTTCAACACTGCGTATAAACTCCCGCCGGTCCGCTTTGCCACAAAGCATCTAAACGACCATTCGCTGTTTGCAAGGGCGAACTGGGATGAAACGACACTTTATTCGAGCTCCATCTGACAGAAATTGGCGCGGATTGCAGGTATATATGTCCAAGGATTCAACTCGCGATGGCGTTCAGCGGGGACCCTTGGTTCAGAGCACCGCTGGTCTGCGCTGCCTTCCGTGTCCGACGCACCAGACCCGTCATATCTTCGAAGCTATCACTGGCCAGCAGTGCCTGCGATTGCTCCGTGTTTTGGGTTTTGATTTCTTGGAAAGCCATTGTGCTCTGGTATTCCAATTTGGCGTGATTGAATGAGGGCTTTCGGCTGCACCGTGCACACGGGCATATATATCGAGCCGGGTACATTTTGCTAAGTGTGCTGAAATTCGGAAATGAACGTCTGAAGAAGTGTCCACACGGAAAATCCTGCCCCCTTCAGCGAGGAAGCCACCGACTTGGTGTGGTGGAAGGGAGACGCTACGAGTGACGACAGACAATGGAAATTGGACTAAAAGATTGATTGGTTGATCGATTGATTGATTGATCGATTGATTGATTGATTGATTGATTGATTGATTGATTGATTGATTATGATTGATTGATTGATTTGATTGATTATGATTGAGGGATTGCTTGATTGATTGATTGATTGATTGATTGATTGTTGTGTTTAACGCGCCGACGCAACGCAGGCGATGAGACGGGCCGTAGTGGGAAGCTCCGGGTTAATTTTGACTACCTGCGGATCTTTAACGTGCACCGCAATCTCAAACACTCGGGCGTTTTTGCTTTTCGCCTCCATCAGAAAAGCGGCCGCCGCGGCTGGCAATCGAACCCGCGTCCTAGGGCTCGACTCAAAGATGCGATCCACAGGGACACGAGACGTGACAACCAAAATCGCATGCGTTTGCAATGCGCATTGTCTCAGTACGGACCACAGCTTGAGTGAACTGAGACGCTCTAAATCGCCAATTTGTCTCTAATTGCTCCTTTATTCGGAATGGCTGGTCACTCGGGTGAGGTATGGTGAAGCAGTCCAACTGAAGCCGTTCGCATCTCGAACAGTGGGAATAACGAAGTTTTATTTTCGCCTGCCTCCGACGATGACGCACGAGTGGAAATCGTTTAGGCCAAATGTGGCGGCAGCCTGCGTGCGGCGGCGGTTGACGTTGACGCGAGTAGAAAAAAAAAATATTTACCAGATGAAATAGGTTCTTTGTGCACTAATAAAATCAAATGCCATTTTGAACAACTGATCCTTATAATGTGCATTCGTAGTAACACATTTAATACAGAACAGAAAGGACCTGTGATCCAAGTTGGGGGAATAGGGGATTAGGAACGGGGTGAGTATTAATACAGGCAAAAGAATATGAGTTGCAACGGAAACTCTTGGCCTACTTTAGCACGAAAATTTTGATCTGTCTGTCTGTCTGTCTCCGTCCGTCCGTCCGTCCGTCCGTCCGTCTCTCGATTCAGCCATCCGGGCAAACGCTAAAACGAATCCTTGAACGACAGGTTTATGTAGGCAAAACTTTTCTGACCCACTACATCTAATACCGTCATTCATACTTGTAAACATTGTATAGCAGAACGAAAACATTAGATTTATTTGAGGGAAAACATCAATGCATAACTCGCATTAGCATTGTTCTTTTAATTGAAAATACATGGGTGATTGATGTTTTCGATCGAAAGTAAAAAAATCGGTCAGCTACTGTATATTAGTTTGAAACTCAATGGCTTCATCCACAGCTAATGCAGACGATCAAATTCGCACCCGACCCCAGCCGGCCACAACCGCTTTCGCCAAATGAGCACCGAGCGAGCGTCCAAAGAAACTCGATCATGATCAAGTGAAACGCACGCCGATCAACGAACGCCCGCGCAGCTCCCCTGCCGTGGTTTGAACCGTGGCGACACCGACCGGAGCGGGCGGAAACTATAATGGCAAACTGTTCGCATGGCGACGCAGTGAAACATCCCCCTCGCGAGGGGCACGATCAAATGCAGAGCATTTCCGGGGGCGCACGACGTTAAGTAGTTTGCGTTACGTTAATGTTGTTGCACTTGTGGCAACTGCTGACGAGAGAGCGCTCGTCAGCAGTAATTTGAACGATTCAAGGATATAAGGCGCGTTCGTACCCTCCCATTCTGTGTCGGCTTTGTGGCGGCAGTGGGTAGAGCACCATGTACCTCCTTGCAACGCCCGCAGGGTCGAGGATCGAAACCAGGCGCCGGATAGTATTTTTTTTTATATAGTGTAGGGGGAGGGGTGCGGACTACGACGGTGACGACTACGGACGTCAACGCGGGTGACATCATTAGTTACTGAAATGCCCTCCATTTAAAAAAAACGCGGTGAAAACAGTTCTGACCCAGAAATACAAAATGAGCTCGCGCCAAGCCTGGACCTCACGGCAGGGTTCAAAGTTCAACAGCCGCAAAGGGTTCCAGTATATGGCGCGAACAGTGGAACGCGGGAAAATTGAATTGACTTTGGCAAACCTCCTGCGCGTTTATCGTCTGAGGATCGGAAGGGAGGGGAAGATCAAGAGAGGGGGGGCGGGGTGTGGAAGAGAGGGATTTGGCAGAGGAGGCAAAAGACTGTCGTCTTGCGGCGACACTTTCAACGAAGTGAGCGGATACGCAAATTATCTCGTAAGAAGGAAACCGGAGCTAATAAAACGTACAAAAACATTAAAAATTTTAGAAGAAATTACAATACTAGTTAACGCTAATATTCAACAATACTAACCCCTCAAATATTTTGTCACAATTTCACTCACACGCAGAAACCAAGTCAGCGGCAAATAACGCGATAATAGCCTTTAGATCGTTTGTATTTACCATTGTTCTTCAGTAAGTCATTTCCTGTGTAATTATCGTGTTTAATTCAAGGGTAAACTGGTTAAGAATTCAAACTAAGGTTAAAATAGAGCTGTGGAGAATGTGAGGGAAGTGATGTTAACAATTTTGAGAACCGAAGAAAAAAAACTACAACATACTGAAGTAAAAACCGATACTACACGTATCAGAAAAATAATGTACGAGATGTGTTTTAACAGGGTAGGTGAACTGAATGCGAAATAAGAGCGTGAAGGGCGCGACAAACATCCCTGTGGAAGAAACCTAAACCCGATGCCCCAAATGACATAAATTCGACATAGACATGGAAAGACCCAGGCGCCGGAGGGGAACCTCGAGGAATCAATTTCGGAGAGAGGAGAACCGCCGGCAAGGCAGCAGGAAATGTTCAATTGTCTCCTCCTCTTGACAAAAATCGCATTGGGCCGTAGGCGCTATGCGGGCGCGGTGAACTTCCAATTTTGTGAATGCATCTTATAATTGTTAACGCACTTTAATTGTTAACGCACTTCAAGTGGTAGCTGATATTCAAGCTCTCAAAGCTGCTGTAACACCTCGAAGAATCGGTTATTACCACTATTTCTTCGGAGTTCAAGCCTAACTATGCGTGGAAATGAGGCTTATCTGGGCTTGACTACGCAGCAATTTGCCAAGTTGTTAATAAGTTATGCCGTAGCCATGGCAAACAACTTACCAATTCAGCACAACTGTCGCTGCTAGTTGGAGCTACACGGCTACGTGCAGGGTTGCGCATTGGGCAACATTACGAAACGATCGACCACAAGAGGGCGCTCATAGTTCCGAAGGCGCTGCATGACGAGCAATGGCGGCGCAGTGGTCGTCAGCCGTCGCCATCTTGTTAGAGACCGGGAACCCTGCCACTATCAGCGTTCTAAGTTAAATTCACTACGCTCATTTTTACCAGTTTGAGTTTGTTCTACTTTTGGAAAGCGTGCAAATTGGTTTTGACATGCGACGCAAAATTACTTAGCGGACATAAATCAGCTCAGTTTTTATTAAACCGAAAGCTCTCTTGGTGGGAACGATGACGTTCTATGGCATTTTGCCATAGATCGTTTGGGTGACAGAAAAGCTCTTTCGTTCTCCTCCCCCTCAATCTTACCAGGATGGAGGAGGTTGTACTACGAAGGATCCGACTGGGCGTGGCTCTTACTCCTGCCCGCACGAGTGGATGGAAAGGGGACTACCGAGGACATGTGAAATGTCCAACCTGCTGTGAGGAAACGGTTCCGGCAGACCTTCACCACCTACTATGGACATGCCCTGGAACTAAGGACATTCGAAGGAAATTTTTGATGGCAGCAGGCCTAAATTTGCGGCAAGACACGCATTACCATCGGTGGCTCCATGGTCCTGCCTACCGTTCCTTGCTGGACTATATCCGGGAGGCCAACCTAGTTTCCTGGATATAGATTGGACCCGCTTAGTGTCTAGTAAGCCTTGAAGCTATTAAATAAACGGAACAACAACAACAGATCTCTGAATACACGGCACGAGCGTGAAACCGGCTTCCATCGTGTCACATCGCCTACCTGGAAATCGCGAAAAAGGAACGGCTTTAATATAATTAATAGGACAATACATGGATCGATCATGAAGACGCAGTACAATAGCATACATTTGTCTCATAAACAACGTACCGGTATACATTTAGATAGTTGCTTCATCATCATCCTCGCCAGCCTATCTACGCCCACTGCAGGGCAGAGGCCTCTCCCATTAATCTCTAAGTACCTCGGTCCTGCGCTAACTGCGACCAATTTATCTCCGCAAACTTCTTGATCTCGTCTGTTCATCTAACTTTCTGCCGCCCCCTGCCACGCTTGCCTTCTCTAGGGATCCACTCTGTTACCCTTAGTGGCGAACGGTTATCTTGCCTTCGCATTACATGCCCTGCCCACATTCATTTCTTCTTTTTAATTTCTACTAGTATGTTCTTAACACGCGTTTGTTCCCTGACCCACTCCGCTCTCTTCTTGTCCCTTAATGTCACACCTATCATCTTCCGTTCCATTGCCCGCTGAGTCGTTCTCAATTTAAGTTGAACCCTCTTAGTGAGCCTCCAAGTTTCTGCCCCGTAGGTGAGTTACTTACTTAGTTACTTACATTTACTTAGTCCGCGAAAAATGGTGGGCATGGGCTCGCTCATCGTTTGCCATTAGGGTCTTTCAAGGTTTTACGATCGGTTGGAAGCAGTTTCAGAGAAGGTTTTAACGCAGTTTTGACGCAGTTTTGATCTCAGAAAGCTTTCACGCTTCTCTCAGCTTTTTTAGAGAGGAATGGTAAAGTTTTTTAATTGTATGCAAGACAATCCACGGCAGAGCTTGGGTAGTCTCACTGAGCCAGGACCACGGTGTCTTGATTTATAGCGTGCAGAAATCGCTCGGGTGTTTTGGGCAGAACCATTGCAACCGGTTACGAAATCTGAAGTTGCAGACTGCTTCCAGCCTTTCGTTGGCTGTCTCAAGGCACTTTTGAAAACAATATTGATGCAAGCTCTGACGCGTGTCAAAATGGCAGATGAAACGAAAACTGAGGAATCCTTCCGTTTTCTACAACGCGAAGTATTTAACAATACAGAATAATTTTGCTGCCCTTCTCTAGAGCTTTTGTAGGAGGCAAATCCCTTGCTCAGAGGTTTTCCTTGGAAATAGGACTTTATATACACACAAAACAGGCTTTCCGTGCGCCGCATAGCAACAAGATTCGAGGCAATTTGCCGAGTTATGGTCCCAGCCTGCCCTCTGCTCCGCTGCTAAACCGGTTTCTCTATTTCGTACTTTGTCGCTACTATAGCTGGTGGCGATGCCGTAGCAGTTTCGGCGGTGCAGCCTAATGTTCGTAGTGGGTTCGTTGCGTCAGATCACCACAGACCCGCTGCATTCCTTCGCGAAACCAGATTGGCCATCAGAGTTCTTTTCCCCCATATATATCCTAGGAAGTTGCGCAGAAAGTTTACTTACCAGTCTTAATACTCCACTTAGCTTTGGCATCGGTGCGAGAAACATTGGAGGACAGCAAAAAAGGCATAACACGGACAAAACATGTTCAGGCAGAGGTTGCTAAAGCGCTCGAGCAGACCGACGCCAGTAACGACAAAGCCGGAAACAGGATTGGACATAGTAGGTTTATTCTTTTTTTTTCTACAATTACAATAAAGTTCATTGTCTGTCTGTCTGTCTACAATGAAGCGACCGAGCACCGGTGATGCAAACAGATCCGTTCACGTGACTCGACAACATTTCGGAATCTTCTCGTTGAGTGGCGGGGGGCCCTTCGAGAACAAGAGGCCCTCCATGCCGGCGCAACGAAGGCCTTGACGCTTGAGTGCTCACCGGAGCTCTGCCCTCGGCGCCGTGTGTCTGGGGCAGAGCTGCTCCAGCGTCTCTGCTTACGGCCAGTCCACGCACGTGGTGGAGTCCCGTGCTCGTGCCAGGCGCTCCGCCACGTTACAGCATTCGAGAACTGCATGCGGAGCAGCAGGCAGCGTGCGTCCCAGCTGACGTGCGCAGGCAGCGGCCTCGGCGCCAGGTCACTTAGCCCCCGGGTGTCGGGGTGCATCGTCTGCACCACGCGGGCCAGGACGGTGCGGGCTTCGTACAAGGCGGTGATGTAACGGGAAACTGGGGTGCCCTCCTGGTGGGCCTTCCCGGCCAGGGCGTCGACGTCCTCGTTGCCCGAGACCTTTCACGCGCACAAAGGAGCGCGTACCAAGATTGGTTTCGTTGCCGACCCTTCACAACCAGGACTGTTCATTGCTTTGGGACGATATTCCATTGTTTGCACAGTCGTAAATTTCATGCGCTCATGCGGATCTAGCGTTCGCGTAAGGTGGAACGCCAGTGTAACTTTTGAAGCTGGGTGAGACAGGGAAGTCGTCGATAATCCGGGAATACGTATTGCCTTTTTAGTGTGGGTACGGAAGCCTAATCTACGACACGGTTTGTTTATCGCTGCCTACGGCCTTGTTCGCTCATTCTATGATCTCCACCCCATCGGCTTCCTCCATGCAATGCATCTTTGTCCTTTTTCTTCTCTTCCCAGTTTATCTTCAGATCATATTGTCTTCTCTCACTCATTTAGGCGTTAATCTCTTAATCCTTTCTCGCAGGTACAGCGTCTTTTCGTCTCATTTAAGTCGGCAGTCGTGCAGCGTACCAAGTGTGCGAGCTCGGAGCCTGAGAACAGCGGAACTGCGCTTGTGTCCCACGCAATGTCCCATTCAATGTCCGGCTACGTTTCCAGGCCGCGTGTGTGAACCTAGGTAATCCGATAATGCGGATTTGTCAGTCTTCGAAACACGCTTTGTTTATGCTCTACGGTGTCTTGTGCACGCATTGAGCAATCTCCTTGCACCGTGTTTTCCGGCTTGTATTCTTCCCAAACTACCTCTGGAGTTTGACTACTTCTATTGTCATATTTAAGCGCCAGCGCATAGTACAGTACTCTTATTCCCCCCTCATTAGTTTTCTGCTTCTTATGTTTGACCTATTATTTAAGTGCAGAGCACTTTAGGGGCTCGCCTTGCCGTCGTAGCTTGCTCGCTGGACCCAACTAGAGCCACGTGCACTGCGTTCCGTCGTCGCGGCGTAACCCAGAGGCTTCGAAAGCCAAGCGGTTTATATACAGTCAAACCCGTTTATAGCGAACTGAAATATGAACCGCGATTAGTTCGATATATCCAATAGTTCGATATAGCCGAACCCGCCTATAACGAGCTTTTGTTACGAGTTCGCAATCCGCGGGAGACCCCCCCTCCTAACCAACTCCACCGCCGTCCGCGTATGCAGTAACGAACACAGTACAGTAGCCATTACCATACCAAAATAATTCATTTAGTGCAAGTAATAAAGCTACTTTCCGCCTTAACGGCCCACGTTGCAAAAAAAAAAAAAAAAAAGCGGTGATTTTTGTTTTCACTTTCATTTTGGCGGCTTAAACCAGCATAGCATTCTGTACTCGAAACATTGTTTGCACCAGTTCGAGTCCGCGTACTCAAAAATCTAAGAAGCATTGGCGGAGCACATCGACTGCCGAAAGCGCTTCATTATAAGCGTCGGTCGGATTTCACTCGCGTCATCATCGGGAACGCTGGCGAGCTCTTCCCACAGTTCACCTATACTGCTGTCTTGGTCCGGACTCGCTGACTGGGCGGGTTCCGTCGCGAGTCCCGCGCGTCGGAAACAGTTACGGAAAGTGTCGGGCGTCACGTCGCTCCGTGCGAGGCCCAATGTCTCAGTCGCGGCTCTTGCTTCGTGGTCGCGGCCAATCAGTATCTAAATCGCAGTTCCGAGATCATGAATTTCGGCGGCCATTCTAGGCGCCCAGAGTTCGATATATCGGATGTGAACTTAGTTATAAGGAATATGTTTCCCATGCGTTTCCGTAACTGAAATAATTTTGTTCTATATATAGCATAATTCGCTCTATCCGGGTTCGTTATAGCCTGGTTTGACTGTAGTCATAAGCGGTCGAAACTCGTAAACCGGTGGCACTTGTCGCAGATCTTCCCGTTGTTTAGCGCAAAGAAAACTGCGGGCACATTTGAGGCAAAATATACGTAACTAACCGGCAGCGCCCGCGTTCATTTAGTTAAGGACACCCGTTGGGTTGTTTTTTACTATAGTAAGCAAAAAAAAAGTGGCAGTGCCGCGCCGCCACGTCCGGGAGGAAAAGCAAGCAGAAAAACAACAGAGCTCCCGCTGGCGCAGTTTCATGCAGGGGGCGCGCGAGCTCTGCGAAGGCGGGAAATTTGAAATGCATTGGGTATTAGCAGTGAGCGGGTAACGGCGCTGCGCCCATTATGGCGAATCTCTGCTTTGCACACCCGACAGCTTTCACATTGAGTGGAACGGCCTTAATTTTGTAGCATCTTCACCCAAGTTTTGTTCTGTCTTTTAAATGCAGAGCATTTCAGTAACTCACGATGCCACCCGCGTTGACGTCCGTCGTAGTCCGCACCCTCGTTGTCCGCACCCCTCCCCCTACACTATATAAAAAAAAATACTATCCGGCGCCTGGTTTCGATCCCTCGACCCTGCGGGCGGAACGCAATGTACATGGTGCTCTACCCACTGCGCCACAAAGCCGACACAGAATGGGAGGCTACGAACGCGCCTTATATCCTTGACTCATTCAAACTACGTCAAGAATCTGCTGATACAACGCATTCTCTACCACCAACTCCCCAAAGGCTAAACGTTAACGCAATACACCCACCTCCTATGCGACGTATTTACTCGAGTCCCCCTCGCGGGGAGATGGGTTTCTTTTTCGTTGAGACAAGCACTGCAGCGCAGCCGGAACGGGCTTCAACGAAAGTACCACCGGTACGCACGTGGCTGTATAGCAAACGGATTCGCAATGAAAGGGAGAAGTCTCTGTAGCCGAAGTTTCTCTTCCACTTAATGTTCGTCGCCTCTTTAGCTATTCTAATTTTTTGCCATTGTCCTCCGTTCATATAAAGTGGCGCGCAAGGTAATTGGCTGACTCGACCCGGTTCTGCAGTTTTCTCCAACAACAATAATTATAACAAAAAGCCGGGGGGACGTGCGTAATTCTACCGTCGTTATGCGCATGTCCCGTATGCAGCATTTCACAAAGACGCCCCTTTCATTGTCTTTTTCTCAGGGTGATCTTCCCTCGGTTTCTGGGCAGAGAGCGCTCCCAATCTTCCTAAAACCTTTGTGCAAGACTCGCTCGCAGAGGTACGAGCTTAATCTCAACAATTTTGCGCTTAAGTTTCACTCATGGAAATTGCGAACCAACTAGCTCGTCTCTCCATTTTGCTTTAATCTCAACAAGTTCACCCTCGCCGTGTCAAGGGCGTAAATGAAGGCATGTGTCGTCATTCCGCGCAGTGTCTAACCGGACCGCCCTGGTGAAAGCAAAGTGTCTTCTTGGTGGTCGCAAGCGAAACAAGGTGCGTTGCACAAACGCAACAAAGGTCGGTAGCGGTACGTGCCACTCATGGAGGAAAGATTGCTATTGCTCCGCAGGTGGTTTTTGTCGTATTTTGGTTCTCCCGTGTGAGCATCCTGTACCCCGTCATTACTGTTCGCTTGCCGGCGCAGCACGATTGCTCCACACCCACAATTGTAAAGTTCAGCCATGGTGCTGCTGGTGCGGCGCGACTGTGCACAGCGAATGAAATAGTTCGTGCTGCGCGTTCGTCGCTTGTGCGCGGCATTTGAGAGAGAGCAAGAGAGAGAGAGAGCGAGAGCAAGAGAGAGCGAGAGAGAGAGTGAGCGAGAGAGAGCGAGAGCGAGAGAGAGCGAGAGAGAGAGCGAGAGCGAGAGCGCGCGCGCGAGAGAGAGAGAGAGAGAGAGAGAGAGAGAGAGAGAGAGAGAGAGAGAGAGAGAGAGAGAGAGAGAGAGAGAGAGAGAGAGAGACTTTATTCATATCGGGCCCTGTTAGGCGGGGCGGGTGGCCAGCAGTCGAAGCTGCTCAGCGACGTTGGCTGCACTGTCCGTCAGGGCTTGTTGCGTCGTCAGGTCAGAGCAGCTGAGCGCCGCCTCCCATAGCTCCGGAGGGGTGAATGGGGGTATGGGGTCGTCGGGGCAGGCCCACATATGCTGCTGTACGGTGGCCTTCGTGCCGCATGATGTGCAGTTGGGAGAGGAGAATATGGTGAAGGAGAGCTCTGTTGAGTAAAGATTCTGCTTGTAGGAGCTTCCAGAGCCATTCTTCCATGTAGCTGAGGGAAGAGTGGGCGGGGGGGGGGGGGGGGGGGGGGGGAGGGGTATTGGAGGCGAGAGAGGCGGTAATACGTGGTGATTTCGTGGTGGTGCCAGTGGGAGTTGCTGGACAGCTTTGTATATTGTGCGGATAAGGCAATTGATTTTGGCCGGTTCTGCATTAAAGGGGAAGAGGTACGGGAGAGCATAGGTGATACGGCTTACAAGGAATGCTTAAAAGAGGCGGCGCTGATCTGCTTCCTTAAGACTATGTTTGAAGGCGATGCAACGAAGGAGTTCGATAGTTTGGGAAACATGTGAGGAAAGGCGCGTGATGTACTCTGTGTTTGAACCATTACGGTTTATGAGTAGGCCGACAATTTTGATTTGTGGGACGACTCGCACAGGCTTTGAGTCTATGTAGATTTGGATGTTGGGAGCTGCGGGGTTGGCGCGCTTTGGAGGGAGAACAAGTTCTGATTTAGATGGTGAGCATTGCGGGGCCACCATGGGGGAAACGACTGAGGCGTCTTAAGACAGCGTTTTAAGATAGCTGTGTTAAGACCGCTTTTAGCCTAAGAATCCCGCCTGAGTTTCTGCAATTGCTCGGAAAAGAAAGTGAAGTGAGTTGAATTAGCGGTCAATAGGCAACATTTTCAATAGTTATTGAGCCACTCAATCAATTAGCAAAAGACAGGCTGAGGGACATGAACCTTAGGTTTCTGATGTCACTTGAAGGGTCGCTGAGTTGTGTGATGGGAGAAAATGTGACTCTGCGGTGTTCCCGTGCATGCACATGCTCCCAGAGGTCATCGATTCGCTTTGTATCTTCTGGGGACTCTGACGGGAGGATACTAAGGTGCTTGTACGTGGCACCGCCCTGCTCGGGGCCACAGGGAGGTCGTTCCTAACGGATCGTTACGCGTAATTCGGCCGTGGTAAATGGTAGGTACACGTGTTATGGGGGGGATATCAGATCAGTCTGGGCGTGATGTAGCGGAATTGGGAAGCAAGCAGTGCTGAATCACAGCTCCATTGCAGCGGAGGTAAAAAGAGACCAACAAAAAAACATTCGTGGCCAGATGCGTCGCGAGAGGTAAAAAGTAGTCAATCAAACGCACTCAGAGACGTTGTCTGCGGGGTCACCGATGTTAAATAGACACTGTGAACGTGTCATTTTGTTCTCTTCTATAATATCTGCTAATGTAGAGTACGAATGACGACGTGGTTCAGAGAAAGCGATCGGCGAGAGCTAGGTATTAAGCAGGAACCTTTGCGGTCATCAGGACTGCCCTCTGGTCCTTGTTGTTAGGTCGAGCAGTCTCTGCGACCAATGACCCCGGACCCATTACTGCACGTCGTCAGGAATGGAACACCTGTTTTCCGCCTTGCCGGTGAGCTTGAGTCAGTGGGCGTGGTAAGCTTGCGAACGAACACACGCCGCGAACGCATCAGTGATCCAGTTTAATCGTATTGATTGCCGGGACGATGACCACTGCTATACTACGCCTCTTGCTATGCGGACGACGAAGATCTCAGCGCCCTTATTACCGGTGCATGTGGTCACGTTTCCGGTTACCACAATTGATGTCTCCGGTGTTACGAAACCGGCCGGAGATTTCGATCGGCCGGAGATTTCGACCGGCGCAGTACGACAGGGAAGGGTTAGGAAATGAACACGTCCACCCTTCGTGAGGGCCGTACCCCTGCCGTCAGCACCGCTTATTTCTCGCTCCTAAACGACTTAATGAGCGCCATCAGCGACAGGCACTTCGGGTAACGATCGTCCAAATGGCGCCCTAGATTACCGTGGGTGCGGGCCCTTCCGTGAACGCCTCGCTCACTTCTTTGTTCCCAGCGATGACGAATGGAGCCGAGAACCGAATGAGGCTGGAATCTATTCCAGATCAGCCGAGTTGCTATAAGCACCCTGTTACGAGATATGCGGAAAGCTGAACTATCAATTTCCTTCGATGCATCGATCCGACCGGTGACGTTTCTAGAGCTTGAGGTTGGGCCTTCCTTTGATTGTTATCGCGCACTGCTTCGCTCGATAACCACTGATTTTTGTTCCCTTTTTTTCCGTAAAGATAGGAGTAGGGGAAAGAGGGGGAAGAATGGAGGTATGTGAGTGGATAAACGACCGTCTTGGTACCAGACACCAAAGTACTCGCGGTGTCGTGTGCGACCTTCGAATAGCCGTTTGGGGTCCGTTCGACCGAGTTGTTTTTGCGTTCCTATACGCTCCCCGGCCTTCGTTTCGGCCACCTGTGCGATCACTTGTGACGACCCGGCGTCCACGTAAACGAAGAAAGAGCGCGGGCGGGGAATTCCCCCCCTGCGGCACACCGCGACACACGCGGAAACGACATGACGGATTGAAATCGCCCAGGGGCATTCCCAGCGTACCGGGTGTTTTTTGCTTGATTAGGCATTACCTTCCTTTTCTCAGACCACACGCAAATGGTGGTCACTGACATTCCTCCAAGCCTGTCGGCATACGTCTTTCCGTTACGTCGTTCGAAGGGAAATCTCTCGTGCGTTTCCTGGCCGTTATGTGGCCGTCGCACGCCAAATCTAGCGTGCATCGGTTCCGCCAACCCTTAAACGGTGCTCCGCTGACAGTTACTGATGCGGCCGTACGAACCCTCTGTTCATCCTTTCCCGCGAAAGAAGTTGCCTGAGGAGCTTCCACGTTCCTTTTCCTTCTTCTCGCTCTGTTTTTACTCAGGGTCCAACTGTAGTTCGTTTCCGCGTCGGGTTTTTCCCACCGCTCTGGAGTCGTAATCAGATTCAGGAATCGTCAGGAAACAAAGCCATCTTAAGTAATTATCCCTTGCTTATCGTGATGCTCTGTAATCGTTCCATGCTGTGTTTTAGCGGATCTGACGTAAGCCTGACTGACGCTTGAACAAAGCAAGCGAATGCAGGCCGAATCAAATCAAGTTGCGTTAATCTTAGGCGCACAATAAACACGGACACAGGCGAATCAAATCGAGTTGCGTTAATCTTAGGCGCACAATAAACACGGACACAGGAGACAAGGGCAAAAGCGAACTTCCAAATGAATTTTATTGAACCAGGGTGAAATATATACCAATGAAAAGACAAGAGACAGATAGATCTCTTGTATTTCCTTCATAAATCAAGTTAAACAGAGAAAATATAAGAGACGCACAACAATCCCAGAACAAACAGAACCACACTAAAGTAACGCAAAAAAAAGACAATTGAAATCTAAATGTGCCCGCACAGTTTGTTAAAATAGTTTGGGAGGGTTTAACACTCCGAAGCTACCCCTGGTTTATGAGGTGCGCCGAAGTAGAGGGCTCTGGAACTTTTAGACCACATGAGGACCTTTAAATATTATAACTCTGTACGATGGATGCTATGTACATCATGCCTTGTATTTGGGGCGAAGCCCCTGAGGGGCTGGGGCTGTTGGGGTCTCCTGTCGTCGTCGTCGAAATCGTCGTAATCGTCTCATGTATTCACGGTACTAAAACACCGGGAAACTTGTTTACGCCTCGCGCTAGAACGCAACGCGTACTAAAAAACACCGGGACACTCGTTTACGCCTCGCGCTAGAGAGCTTCGCGCTTCAAAGACAAGAGACTTCTACAGCAAAGCTGTATTCCTGAACGTACCAACGGTTTCATCTCCGTTGGCAGAAACGCCAAGGCGGCAAGAATACACTTATACACTGCCTGCTTCTCCCCTGTCCAGGTTTCACGTTAGTGCGAGATGGCCCGAAATTTTTTTTTCTTCCTATTTATTCAACGTACCACTGTTTCTTTGAAATTTGCGTTGCCCACCCCTTGAAGGCGGTACCTTGAAGGCCCATACCTTGAAGGCGGTAGGGAAGAATATCGGTCGACAAATATACTTTCCTGCAGGTCACTTCATTCAATCTATGATTAGTGAACTCCGCCTGGTAAACGCGTCCCATACACCATAAAACAAAAACTGTGGTTGATTCCTCGGTCATAGGAATCAGTAAAACACGAAAGTGAAATGTGCAGCGAAATCTGCGGCTGAGCACGATTTGCGGGTCGACGGCTGTCTTGTGGGTGGGATTGGCGAGCGACGTCCTGCTGGCGGGTCGCTTCGGCAAAGGTGTACTGGCGTCATTTCGGTGACGGATATGACGTCAGTGAAATCTTGGGGTATCACGGCAAAGAACACTTTAGTGTTAAAAAACCTTCTGGGGGTAAGCTTGGTTTGCTCCACATAGCAGGAACAGTGGCCACGGAAACAGTCTGTCAATCGCGGATATATGTGCTTGCAAATTTGCGAAGAATGTAGTTCTTATTACATGTAGCATTCTGTACGTATGTAAGATATTCGTCCACGGCCGTCATTGAATTCGCGTGGAATGCCTGTACTATCAGCTAATAATACATGCTTGACCAGTTTCTGCCCTCCGACGGACAAATTCCAACGCCGAAGCAGAACTAATAACAACAAATAGGCTGCATTAAGCTGTAATCTCAATACGCCAAAGAAAAACAAGTTTTTTCCAGATGAAATAAGGTACTGTTGCAGTTTCCCGCTTTGGTTTTGTTGCCACGGAAGGTAGCTAACGGCCGCTCCCCCGTCCAGGCCGGTTTGATGGTCACCGACTCTTCTCATGTATCAGCCGCCGACCGGTAGGTTATTACAGCTCTTGACCCCCAGCGCTCACCCGAAACGCAGCCATCGTTTAGTTCGGCCACCAAGGCGACTACCGCCTCGCTAACGCACGGCATTGACGTCAATGTCGAGCATTGTTTAATAATCACGTGCCCTTCTCGCTGAAACGGCAGTCTGCGCAGACGAGACGTTGCAGGCCTGTTAGACGACGCGCAACTCCGCCAGTAATAAATGCGGCCCACACACCGGGAGAAGAAGGTCTGCTTCTCTTTCTCCTATTCGTCATTGTCTTGTACAGGTCTCATCCTTCCTCTTACTTTTTCGTACTTTGCTCTTTCGTTATGAGATTGATTTCCGTCGCAAGCGGAGGGGAGATTATTGCCGCGGCCGGGCTCGCATGCTTCCTGGAGAGTCAAGGTCGTTATGGCGTTAACGACGTTTTCTCTTGCGATTTATTTTCCTTCCCTTGTTCTTTCTTCAGCGTGGGTGTGAATATGATTACGTCGGCTGGAAGCGGCTACCTTGGGAGCCATTACCGGTGTGAGCGAGAACGGCTACTTGTAACCATAGGAGCACATGCCTCGCCGGGAAAGGTACGGAGTTGTGGCGTCATAACCCTTCGTTGCCGGCTGCTGAGAACAGTTACGTCGATTAACAGTTTTTTTTTTTTTGCTTTTTCCTTGACATAACTTCGTCTTATTCCCCCCTCCACGTCTCCCTAGGTGCAAGAAAGCGTTTTTTTTTTTTCTCTAACGCGTATACGGGGAGGGAAATGCGGTGCGCACTGAGTTCTCACGAAATCGTCTGCAGCGGGTCGTCTGCACGCAGTGCCGTAACTTCGTGGAGCGCCGCGCGGAGGGATATAAAAGGTTGGAGCGTGCTGCGAGTCAAAGAGAAAGGTCCGCGAAAGTAAAAGAAAAGCAGATTTTTGCGGTGAAACTGGTCTTGCGGCACGGAATGATAAAAAACGCGGCTCTTTCTTCCGCATTCTCGCTTGAGCGGTCGAGGCGTCTTATTCGCCGACTTGTAATCGGCAGGTACCTTTCTGGGAACGCATTAGCGGTCCCCCTCTCTCTTGCACTTCTGACTGCGCACATCGTTGACTAGAGCTAAAAAAAGTGAGGAAAATAGGCGTACATATAGGAACATTGGGTGTTTCAGCTGCCGTATGACATCTTCACGTGACGTACTAATTTTCTACAGTGCTTGCTACAGTACCCCAGGCCAAACGACAAAAAATGCACCCAAGCAAACTTAAAAGGACAGGATTTCAGCGCGTCGATGTTCGGCCCTTCAGAAGTGTTCGAAATAATCTACCCTGTTGGTTCCAGACAGCCGCGTCAAGGAAATAACCGATGGAGTGATCTCGGAAATGAGGTATTACAGATAAAGAAATGGAGTTTAGGTAGCGGAAAAACGTTTATTTAGTCCGCTGGGACAAAAACGTTTGATAACCCTGCCGGAGAGCAAGTTCGCTATCGCATTATAGACATTTTGCGATAAGAATCGGTAACTTTATCTGTCGCTAAAATGTTTCACGCTCCCCTGTTATTCATTCGGGATAAACGAACAGTATACATCAGGGTGGGTCAGATCAGATGTTCCCTGTAGCCGAAGAAAGGCCTTCGCTGGGCCTACGACCGTAGGCGGGGACTATGCAAGGACCACGTGACAGTGCATTGAGTTGCCATGGTTACTAAGTAAACGGGGAAAGGTTGAAAAGGATGCGAAATTACATTATTCATGTCGAACACGTTTGCAAAGGCTTTGCGTCTTCTACACGATCCCGTATGGATCCTTGAAATATTTTCTCTATAAACAGCGTCTTGCTGTCATTCTCGTGCTCATGATTGCGTAAGTATTCGAAATTTGAATGCATATTAAGGGGCGGGTATTTCCGCAGAAGGGCTGGCTACAAGAATTCTACAAAATAGAATCGTCTTAGGACATGGCTGTCACCGCGACGTCTTCAACACGAACATATGAAGAGCTCTGATGGAGGCGAAAAGCAAAAACGCCCGTGTGTACGAGATTTCGGCGCACGTTAAAGATCCCCAGGTGGTCAAAATTAATCCGGAGCCCTCCACTACGGTGCGCCTCATCGACTGCGTTGTATTGGCGCGTGAAACCTACAATCAATACATGAGGAGTTTTTTTTTAAATGAGCCAAATACTAAAACCGAAAATAAATCAGATAAAATCGTAGTGACCAGAAAAACTCGGTAACTTTCCCCCAGAAAACAAATTGCAACAAAATAGGTCAGATAACGCCCGGCGAACGTGTTCGCAGGTCGTAAATCGTATACCGAAAATCAGCCAAACCCTGTTGTGGCATGGATCAAAATGAGCCAAACTCATTTTCGCGATGGGAGTGTGCTTTTGGTTTGACGCCAAATAAACAACATGGCAGCCTCCTTGCAAGTTCCCGCATGACAGCTCAGAGTGTCAGGCGGGTTGAACTATTTTTAAAAATATTAGTAAAGAAAAAATCAACAGCTAATTATTTAGCTACTTACATTTTAATTACTTGAGGACGTAAACTTCCCCTACCTCACATGTAAAACATATAATAGCATTGACAGCGTTGCATTTCGGTCCTGTAACAAAGTTTCGTTGTGTTACTGTTGTCGTGTGTTACTGTTGTCGTGTGTTACTTGTGTTACTGTTGTCGTGCATCCGGTGGGCAGTGCACACCTGGCACGCGCTTATTGACTCGTGTCGTGTGACGGAAGGCAATTTTGAGAATTGCCTTTACATGAGTACCGTAAACCCTCGTCATTAGAAAATC
Source organism: Haemaphysalis longicornis (assembly GCA_013339765.2). Taxonomy (NCBI): domain Eukaryota; kingdom Metazoa; phylum Arthropoda; class Arachnida; order Ixodida; family Ixodidae; genus Haemaphysalis; species Haemaphysalis longicornis. The sequence goes on along the minus strand of CM023457.1, from coordinate 42,430,093 downwards.
GCTTTGTTCGAAATATTGCTTGATTAGAAATGTTTCAAGAAAATTGCCATCGCTTTCTAAAAAAATGTTGAGGGAAGCGCGAAAGCCTTCTCGCATCGAAACTGCGTCGAAACATTCGCTAACGCACGTCTGACCTTCGTTGAAAGTGCGCCCAATCCATCATCGTCAAACCTGCAAAAACCCAAATCGCGAACAGGGTACGAACGCGTGCGGCAATTTTTCTCGCACTAAGAAAGCGCATCTACATACGATCTAGATGTATACCGATACGCGGTTTACGAGATAAAGGTATACTATTGTACACCTTCTTCGTTATCGATGTGTGCGGTATTTTCTTATCTATGTCACCGTCTTCTTAATAGGGTGCACTGTCAGAAGGTTTGGCGTGTCGACTCAAGCGCGCCAACAAGCCCACCGAATCTGCAGGGCACAGGTGACGAAGGGGGTGGCCATCTGATGTGCGGCGTTCGCCAACCAGAGCGGTAAGAATGAGCCAGAGCCTTGCACGAAAACAGCACAAAGACTTGTATTTAGAAAGGCAAAACACTGCACCAGCACGAGGTAACGAATCGATAATGACAGACAACTTAGATCGAATTCAAATGCAAGAAACGGTTCAAACTTAGACAAAATGATACAATCAGGAGCGTTAACAAATAGTTATTACGAAGTGGAGCAGTTAACGAAAAAGAAAAAAAACGAACAGTTCGATGCATACGAGACACAGAGTGCCACAATATTCACCGGCCGGGCTCTGACTCATTCTTACCGCTCTGGTCGGCGAAAGCCGCACATCAGACGGCCACCCCTTCGTCACCTGTGCCCTGTAGATTCGGTGGGGTTGTTGGCGCGCTTAAATCACCTCCCCAAATCCTCTGGCAGTGATCCCTATTAAGGAGATGGTGACAATCTAGAACCGTTCCTTTTTCTCGCTTTTCAAGTAATCGTTTCGACACAGTGAAAGCCCCGTTTCGCGCAAGCGCCATGTGTCCAGAGACCTTATGAGAGCTTTTCCGTAATGCATTAGTTTTTTGACAGGACGCCACCGTCGGTCCCACAAAGAAAGCTTTCGCTTTAAAACCCACTGAAAGTGCATCGAGAGCAAACCATTCCCGCTTTTAACAAAGTGCCGCTTAAAACGAAGCCAGTTTTTTTTTGTTCCTAGAACTTCGCTATAACGGGATTTGCTGTACAAACACACATAACAGAAATAAAGACCCGAGTGTTTGATGATAGTCATTGCAGTGTATGCAAAACAAATCGTGCCCGATTTTAACTAAGTATCGCTTAAACAGCGAAGTTCTGCTTACAACGAAGCCATCTTAGTGTCTCAAGGACTTTGTTATAGAGAGGTTTTGCTGTACAAATACACAGACAACACCAATAAAGCCGATGAGAGCTTGCTTGCGTGCATCTTGTGTTCCGCCGTCTTTCGTCTTCGCCAATGTCAGGTTAGCGCAGTGTTTTAGAAGAAGCACCAATAAAGCCGTCAGAAAGTGCAAGGGCGCGCCGACGAGGAGGACCCTACAGGGTGCGTCCCGGAGGTGCACATCGGGAGAAAGAAAGAGAGCGGAGGGCCAAAATAGCCTAATAACTCGACCAATTAGGCCCCAATCGCTCACACACGTCCCGTGCGAACGGAGAACGCGCGCACGCGCGCAGAAATCTCCGAACGCGCGTCACGTTTTCGAGTCCCGTTCGACGGTGGCGGCGGAGGCCCAAGGTAACCGAACAACCAACCCCCAGGGCCTCCTCGCGCGTGGTAGTCGTCATCGGCTACGTTCCTCTGTATATGGCCGCGCGCCGGGGGACCCAGTCGCGTTTGCGCGTTGGCTCGCGTGGCGTAGCCAGCGGCTCGCCGACCGGCCAACGCCACGCGGGTTAAAAGGTCCTCCCACCGTTACAACTACGACATTCGGTTTCAAACTCACATTTCAAGCTGACCGAGCTCGCAATTAGTCAGTACTCAGATTCGAAGAGAACGTTCAAAAGGTATACTGGAAGAAGAAATGGGCACGGTATGATAAGTCCAGTTTAAGGCATTCTGGACAAGAGGGTGTTGTTGTTCGAGCCTTACGCCTGCGTGCGGTCGGTCAGGCTGCAGGCAGCCTTCGTGAATTCTCTGTGAGAGGGAGAAATGCAAGGTGGGCGGAAGTGAGAGGGTGGCGGCGGAGGAAGTGGAATGAAAGAGGAGGAGGTCGGACGGAGTGTGGGCCATTTTCGATGTTCCGTTTGTTTTCTCTCGCCCTCTCCCTCCTCCTCCTCGCGGCCTCAAGGCCTAACCCTGTGCTGCTGCTGCGCGCACCCAAGGCCGCCAGGAAGTAACGCCGTGTGGGGGGACCTAGTGTACGTCGAGTGGACGACTGCGTGGACTCGGGTAGCGGACACGGCCTCGGCCGGTGTGGGCTGACCGCTTCCGGCCGCACAGTCCTTCTGACTTCTGAGGGATGTGGACTGAAAGAAAAAGAAACTAAGCTACAAATTGTAGCACGTGTGTTATGTAACACATCTCCCGATGTGGCAGGTGTTGCATATTTAATTCAGGTTTTTCGGAAGTTCTAGAAATGCTTGCTCTTTTCTGACGTTTTTAGTAGCCATGAAGTTTATTTGCTGGTGACATTTTTGAGAAGGCTTAGTATTAAAATGGGGAATTACTTGCCTCCCCCCTCTCCCCCCCCATAAAAAATACAGAACTGCACACAGCGCCATTGTGTTTAATTGACCTCTTTCTTGTGGTCGTGAACCTACACACTTGCCAAAGTATTGAACCACGCGAAAAATTACCGCAGGAGTTCTCAATAGGATCACAGGATCTGAGAATACACGGTGTTTGTTTATAACCACCGTAATCTGCACCATAATCGTAATTATTCTGATTAATGGCATAATTCTTTGTTTGGTTCTCGTTTTCTTATTGTTACTTTCTTGAGCTCTGTCTTGAAGGAGGTGCTCACGCACACATTGTTCCGTGCACCGTCGGTGGTTCACGCAAAAATAAAGCGAAAAGGCGATTGACTGAAATTAAACGCCTCATCAGAAGCTTTCATCAGCCCTGCCACCTGCTATTACGGTGAACGATCGTAGTCGATAATAATTTCAGATTGGCTGTCAGCCGGAGCGTCTCTTTATCCTCTCATATATAGAAGTGATATCAGTATCAACAATCAACGTCGGCTTGCCTGCAGTCAGGCATTTATTATCGGTGTGCGTAGACTAGGTCCATCTTCACGCCGCCTGCAAGTCGATGGGACGATCGTAACCCGAATAGCAGCTCGGCTTCATCATAACGGTATAAATAACAGGGCATGAACGATGCTGCAGACGATAATAACGAACATACGGGCGGCGGCACCGTTGCATCTCAGCCGCTCGAGATAACACAGGCGCAGCGAACGAAATCGGCTTCCCCTCCCAGCGAAGTAATCTCGGCCCACCGCACCCTAAAAGCGCTACTTCCGGGCCCAAGCGAAGCGGCGTATGCAATCGTTTTCCCCAATGCCCGGATTATCGACTAACACGGCCCGCGGAACGGTATACACGCGTAAGTGCCGCGTTTCTGCGGAGCGAACCAGCGCGGAAGCAAGCGTGAGCCCATAAATCCACCGGGGCGAGACGTCGCGCGACGCTTAGTATGCTTGATTGCGGGCGGCTCTTTTTTAAAAAAGGCGCCGCTCCCTTACGTGGCGTGTACGTATGCGCACGTTGGCCGTAATCAGGATTCGATTGTGGGGCGCGCGCGCGCGTTTCGTATGTATCGCCCTCAGTGATCTTGAAAGAGGAAGAAAATTAAAGGTGGAAGTCGGACGAGGACGGTCGTGGGCTGGAGGCTCGCACCTATGCTGGCAGGATTAACTACGGGGGAGACGGAAGAAGAAAATAATGAGAGATTCAACGGAGGTTGTAAAAGCGTCTCCTGATTGCGTGGATTTGCTGAGAGTGGTCGTTAGTCCCGTTTGATAAAACGTGTCTGCTTAATATGGCAGCGCGAGTTGCTTTTCACGAGTGTCGAGGCATCCTTCGGACCTTGCGAATGACGGGCGCAGAATTGAACGTGCCTGTTCTCACGTGCGTGGGCGAAACTAGGTTTGCTTAATATATGCGTCGTGGTCGTAGGCTGTAAGGGCATATTTTTAGCTTAGAGTCAGTAGAGAGTTATAGCAGATCTGGAAAACGGTACCGGTACGGTACCCGGTACACCTGCGCATGCACACAAACAGTTTTTCCCCCCTGGGTACCGTACCGGGTACCATACCGGGACCAGTTCCCTATGACTCTCTAGTCATACATCACTTGCCGGGATAAAAATAAGTTGTACATTTTAGCCGTAATAAAGTAGGCCCAAAGTGAGGAGCGTGCAGTTGTATTGTTGCCTGTGTTGGGTGTTTAATTGTGTGTTCATTCATTTTATTCATTTTCATTTATCTATCCAAGTCTTCTGTACACGATTAATTTTTTGGTCAATCTAAGCACGCAGTGCTTGCAAAGTGACCAGGCAGTTGGTGAAACAGCACACTTGAAATAAATTTCTTGAAAAGTAGCACAATAATACTTGCGTATATACACTGAACCCTTGGCAGTGCACGAAACAAAACAAAACATAAAACGCACGCACAAAAGGACTGTCTTCTTGCTCCCGAACGTTCATCAAAAGAAATTTAATGTTACAGTAACTCGTATCAAAGGAATACACCAATAGCACACTCACAGGAATAGGATTCAATGCGACTTCGATGTCATACATTGTTCATTTGTCCTCGATTTGGTCGCGCAGTCCATACTATCATAAACGTCTCTCCCCAGCGCGGCTACACCTCATCAACTCGCGCTCATACGTGACCCACAGTGCCCGTTAAGCCCTACAAGAGGCACGACTGAACATTTCTTTGTGTTGCATGCCCTGCCTTTACCGGCGGTTCGGGAGCTGCACTTCAGTCTCTCGCGTACGCCGACCTGGTACCCTCCAGGAGTGGATCGATCCACCGTATCGGACGTTGGACCATCGGACGCACTCCGACTCTGGCGGGCTTTTCTTCAATATTTGAAGGACGAGAAAGGACCCGGCCGTTTCTTTGCACAGCCGACCTCGGGACCACGCCACCTCGAAGAAGTGGACAGCGGCCCCCCTCCACCATAAATCCCCCATTTCTGTCGCAAGGTTTATAACCTGTACAATGCACAAGTAAAGACGCTAAAAAAAGCGTAGACAGACGTGCTAACGTTGATATATCAGCAGACGAGAGAGATGTAGGTGGTCAGGGAGACTGGTTTTGCGTGACGTCACCTCTTCAAGTTTAGCGCTGTCTCGAGGCGGCAAAATTAGGCAGTTTTAGCTTAGTGTGTTACCGTGCTACCGTACGGTTTCCGTAGTACCGGGTCACAACTGGGCATGTTCGCATTCGTTCTGGTAGGGTGGCTTACTTCCGTTGCCGTAAGGACCCTCCATGCCGGGCCCGCTCGCGCAGGCGCATTCGAGTTCCGGTACCACGGAAACAGTACGGTAGCACGGTAACACGCTAAGCTAAAATTCTCTCTAAAACGAGTTTAGAGGGTGAATACGAATACGGCATCCAATTACCGACGAACTAAGGAATGCAGTTACGGGGTCAAAAGTGCGTGAGGTTGTGGTAAGGGGTGAGGATAGTGGAGATTGGTGGCTATGTATTTGGAGCACTGAAGTCAGCGAATATATAACCCGCGTGTAACGACGGGGGCCGGAAGATTAGAGAGAGTTATGGAGACCCGCGAAGCGAAGTCGTGGGTATCACGCCGTTAAACTTAGCGAGACTGAACCACGCGTACTTATAAGTTCGCTCCTCGTGCGATATCAGTTATTCCGGAATCCTCCGCGTACAAGGGGCCTCGTAACTCATCTGCCCGGGGCCTACGACTTCCGCTTATCCGATGGGTGGGTAACGAGATTACGCCGATAAGGGAAAGCGGGCGCGTGTGTCCAGAGCGCGCGGCGCTTCGAAAGCGAGAGCCTGCATGCACGCGGGCGGTGGATGAAGGAAAACTCGGTCAGCGTGTCCCGAGGCGCGTTATTCAAGCGGCAAGAGGGGGTTGCAGACGTTCCGCATTTCTCGGTCGGATGCGCGCGTTCCCTGCGGCCTTCCTCCCTTCCTTCCTCGCCCCACCCGAGCGTTCATTGATTACACCGCCCTTTCGACATCTCGGCGTTGGCGCCGGAAGGAGTACGGTCACTGTCTGACATGGGGAAGGAAGGCTTAAACATACAATAATAATTTTATATCGGTTAATTAGGGCGCACGTCCTATAGCTCAAATTAAGAAGATCCTGCGTTTTGAGCACAATTTGGGGAGCTGGGAATTCCCTGCACACGTGTACGGTGTTTGGAAAGCTATGGGCAGCTATATTATTGCAATGCTGCCATCTCATATTTGTGCTGCGACGGAGCTGACGTTGTTGATGTCAGGGGAAAGCGATGATCAACACGCACGCACGAACAAAGAGAGAGAGAGAGAGAGAGAGAGAGAGAGAGAGAGAGAGAGAGAGAGAGAGAGAAGTAGACGCTATGGCAATAATGCTTGTTGGTCGAAGTTTAGTTAGGAAGCCGACGTTTAGGTCGGAAGACTTAGGTAAAGTCAGCCTCCGACCGAGGCGTCACCAATTAGGCTTAAACTTTCCCCGGCCTTTTGCGGCAACTCAAGCTACCTCTACTTTTACCCTATACACAATACAAAAAAAAGTTGGTTTATATGCATGAATATCCAACAAAACGGGAAAGCTCTTACAAGTATTGCAAATATCGGCAGGACTTTTTTTTATCCTTTTCTTCTCATTCGCAATTCTTTTTCATCATCATATCACCAGCCTATCTACGCCCACTGCAGGTCAAAGAGCCTCTCCCATTAATCTCCAATTACCCAGGTCCTGTGCTAACTTTGTTGTTCTTGCGTAAATTCTAAATTTACGCGAGTCGAGGGAAACGTGCAAACGGGAAAGCAAACGTGTGGTGCGACCTCCTCGAGAAACGACGCCGGCAGCTCGTGGCGTCACTTCCAGTCAGAGCACAGAAATATGGCCGGTCACGTGACGACAAAGATCATTTGTATGCGACGGAGCGCACGCTCGTTCATTTCTTTTCGAAAGTGGGATCTGGAGCGACTCCCTTTCTTCTAGATAAGGCGAGAAAGCCTCGGCGTCACCTCCTTGCTTGGGCGTTCTCCAGATATATTGGCAGGTTTCATCCTCCTGTAGCGGCGCAACTTAACATCTCTGGTTAAGAACCAAAGCTGCATCGTTTGTTCGTAGAGTCTTTCATCCCATCTGTAACGCGTTGCTGGTACGCAGACAGGGGGAGAAGGTTGAGAAGTCTGGGTATGCGGAGGTCGCGTGCTGGGGGCACGATCTATATTCACGAAAGCGAGTTCACTCGCGTGAAACCCGATGCGCCATGCAAATAGAGTTGTACCTTCTTACGACTGCGCTTCCTCGAACTCCGGCGGCGCGCATCCGCGAAGCTCGTTGCGTGAGGCTGTGTGGATTCGTAACCGTGCCGAGAATCCCGTATTAATCGGTAGGATTTTATATAACTCGGTCATAGTTTGGATTCGTTGCAAGTACGCGTCTATTACGCAACAAGGTGATCTGCGGATGTCACTATCGCTGCCGGAAGCACCCAGGCCATGGAGTGTTTTTCGTAACAATATAAAGGTAAACGTCTATGTATGTATGTATGTATGTATGTATGTATGTATGTATGTATGTATGTATGTATGTATGTATGTATGTACTGTATGTATGTGTGTGTGTATGTATGTATGTATGTATGTATGTGTGTGTATGTATGTATGTATGTATGTATGTGAAGAAAGAGGGGAGGGGGAATTCGAGTAATCTGGTGCGGTGAGATAGGTAGTATGTCCGCACGTGCCGTACTCAACGTTCGATATTGATAATTATTTGCCATTTAATTGTAGCTAATCAATGAAGGAGGAATTAGCCAGTGCGTATTATGTGCACACTCATATTAGCATTATTAATCAACCACCCAGGCGCATTAGCGGCTAAGGTGTTTTGTGACCCATCGTGAATTCATGGTTCTATAGCTGCTAACAGTTGCTTATTCCGGCGGTCACCTAAAAAAAAAAAAAAAAAAAACAAACAAGCAACTTTTATTAATAACCTTTCACTGCGTAACTGGTTCAAGAACCAAAGTTTCTATAGATAAACCCGCAGCCCTTACCCCCCGGCATACATCACATCTTATAGATAAGGTGCAGCTTCGGCGCATTAAACACACCATATATTTCTGAGGCCACACTTTTCTACTCGAGGCTTGCGACGACTGTTTTGCGGTCAGCCGTACAATCCGGAAATGCCCTGTAAAGGATGTTTCTCTGCGAAAAGAGTCTAATTGAGGGGAAACAAACTTTACAGGTGTTTTACATGACGGATCTGAATGTGAACCGGAGGAAAGTACTATAAAATCTTTTTATAAAGTCTTTTTAACACGCACACCCACGCGAGCACGCATGCACAAGACGAAACGAAAATGAGGAGGAGGGACACGTTGAGAAGTTGGGACACCTATCAAGGACGCACACACACGCAAAAAAAAAAACAACGTTGGTTGTTTTATAATAATACAAAGGACACCCCGAACACATCCTCCAGGAGGATTCGTCGAGGAGGTGAATGTCAACAGTGAGAAGGTTCTGCAAAAGCATATTTCAACTCAAAATAGTGTTTCGCTGAAAAATAAGACGATACTGATTAGTTATGGCATGTGTTCGCACGACGCCTCTGTTGTAAGTTAAAGTTGTCGCTTGAGTTAACATTACCACGGCCGCTCGAGGAAAACCTCTCTTTCATCGAGTGGTCGTGGTATTACGCGTCCAGCAGCAATTGCATACCTTCTATCCTTATATATTGCTTGCTACTGGGCGTATTTCACACCGAGTTTAGCGCAAGAGGCAATGCCCTCTTCATTGCAACCTCAATAGTATAATACACCGGCTCTCTATAGCGTGTCGCCCCGAAGGAACTCGTCGCGACTTGCTCCTTTCAGTCGGGGAAATCCTCGAGTGGTGCGAACGACCTCCTCATCTTTTCCTCGCCGCCATCCTCTTTGAGCTACCTGCGGCGGGACACGCGAGATATCGGCAGTATATTTTCGTCGCGCCACCACGAATGCGGCAGCGACCGAACCATTTTGAGGGGTGCTCGGCATTGAAGTCATGATTCATATATCGGCGCCTAACCTCTCTCGCTTCCTGGATTCCTTTGATGTTCGGAGCGACGCCTCAGCACGCAAGCATGCTACCGCGTGCTAAGTTAGTACGCTCTAAATAAAGCTCTGTCGCGGAGATTAAGGTAATTGCAGAGTGTGTTCCTCTTTTCTGCGGCACTACGGGCTATTGGAGGCTCCGGAAGTCGCCGCTTTTATGCCGCCCAAGTAATCTTGTAAGATAATGCAAGATGAACGGAATTGATTAACTGAAATAATGCAGTCTGTCGCCGTTTGAGGGATTTGGTAATAAAACGTAGAAGGCGACTGAGTGCTGAAAGGTGGATTGAGTTGTCGTATACTCTTCGAGAGGGGCTTGTCAACCGTTAAAAAGATAAAATCGACGTATTCCAAGATATGTCTATCGCAGGCGTAGTGTATCTCTTATCTTGTATTATTCTTATTCTTGTACTCGTATCTTGTGTTACTCTCTAGCGCTCTGTGAATTGCCTCTGTTCTGACGCTTTATGATCCGCTCGCATTGCATTTCGCAAACATTTTACACTTTGGAAGTGCTTAATGACCCGTAAGAAGAATTTCTAATCACCCGGGTGTGTTGTGCACAGCAAATAACCTGTGTAGAGTACGTTTCCAGTGCCTGTGAAAATTTACGCTGGGCATGCGCAGTAGCGTTTATACTCTTCGTTTTATTTGTGCTTTGCTTTGAGGGGACGGGGAATTCGTTTTGTGCCGAAGCTATCAATTAGCTACCATGTTCTTGACAACGCTTCTTCGTTTCCGGGAGTGCATAGAGCGTAAGTGCATAGAACGAGTGATATTCATTTAACTAATACGCCGTGCTCACTGTGGTCTCCCCAATCTCCCACCCCTCTTCCCTGTAATCAACCCAATCTGTCGTAATCCATGTAGCTAGCATGGCTGACCTCTTCAGTTAACATTAAAGAGCTCTCTCTCTCTCTCTCTCTCTCTCTCTCTCTCTCTCTCTCTCTCTCTCTCTCTCTCTCTCTCTCTCTCTCTCTCTCTCTCTCTCTCTCTCTCTCTCTCAATAAAATAAGAAATGGTAAAACATCATATAATTACACTGGTGTCCGCAGACTACTAATTCCCACCTTTAATACACGTGCGGGGGATAAAAAGAGAATATACGTAAAAATGAAATGCCGGAATACACTTGACAAACTTGATTCGTAGGGTGTAGTATTACAAAAAAATAATGTGAAGTAAATACGCAGTAAAACAGCATTAAAACGAGAAACGTTGTGCAACACGCTGTGATCACACAAATGGCATATACTAAATGCCGCTGCAATCCTGTTCAATATTTTATTGCAAAACTCTGCGGGTTCTTCGGGAGTTCCGAGTGTGCGGCAGCTCGACGTGGGTCTGCTCAAAATCCACTAAGCAGGCGAAATGGATTACGGATTGGCTTCGCCTCCGTCCTAAATCTCTTAATACCCGCACTCACAGCGCTCGTTGAACAGCCCGTCAGGCCGACGTCAACTTAGATCGTCTTAGCGCTACGCGTTAAGAGCGCAGACATTCCAGAAAGCGACAGGTACACAGCTAAAACGGAAAACCCGCGAATAAATAAAGAAAGGTGTTGCGGAGGTCATCCGGAGGTCTAGGAGGAAGTCTACGCGAAACCTGTCTTGGGAGATTAAAAGATTGCTAAACTACGTGTATATTTTTATTTCCCCGCTCCGAAAGACAGGATTGAGTCACGGAACGGACAGGGCACGCAACCGAAAACGCCATTAATCTAAGACGACGACGGAATTATGCATTTAGTCTCCCTCTCATTAATTAACGCAAAAAAATGAACGAGAAACACGACGACTTATAGTGAAAACAGCGTTCGTATAAGAAGAAGGTCTCCCCGTTTCTGGGTCGTGTATCGGCGCAGCGCTTTGGCAGGGCATCCTTTAACGCGCGTTACGGCGAGGGTCAGAGATCAAGGATGTTTCGAGAGGAGCTCCCGTCTCCCCGTCGTGTGGCGGTAATCGTGACTTAAGCTTATTGCGTTTACAGAACGATGAGAACAGGGTAAAGTACTTGCTAATATCGATTAACGTTCTCAATTAACCTACTTTCCATTTTTTTCCCTACTCCACAAGATAGGAGGTGTGTGTTTTGCAGCTGGATATTGTTGGGCTCCTTTGTTTTGCGCGCATTGCGAAATTTCGACACCGGCATTGTTGATGCGTGATTATGTGGGCATTCGATAAACCTGTTCCACATATTCGGGGCAGGCTAAGCCTATTCGGTTCTTACTGTATACGCCTCGAGCTTTGCGATCGCTGCGCCGCCTGCCGCCGCTTCTCCGCGGCGTTGACGGGATCTGCGCTGCGTGGCTGATAGGGGTTCGTGCAGTGTTTTGGTTCTGTTTCGCTTCTTTTCGCCTTTCGGCGCCCTAAAAAAATTGTTATGATGACGTCTATAAGAAAAGAGTACGTTTAGGTCACTTAAAAGGCAGCTGCCTCTTCGTAGAGCACGCGATCGCCTGCAAGAGCCACCCGCGGGGACGCGGTTCTGCGCGCATCGTCGCCGCTCTTCCGGGCGTCGGCGACGATAGCAGCGTATCACCCCTGTCACCTCCGAATACATCAGGCACAAATGAATTCTACTGTCGCCTCGTTTAGACCTGATACTGCACAGGGAGAGGTTGGCTTCATTTTGCAGCGTGGACAACGAATGCGGCTTCGTTTCGAATATATACGTCGCAGAAAAATATGTTTCGGGGATGTGATGAACCAATCCCGGACAATAAATTATGCCTTTTATAAGAATATAAACCATGCGAAAATGTTAAGTATATTCCAAGCCTGTACTTTGTTAAATATGTGCTCACGCATGCCTTATAGAAAGAACCAAGGCAATCTATTATGAAACCACGGAAAAATACATGTTGTGCAAGTGCGGAAGAAACATAATAGCTCTAACGGAAATGAAAAAAAAAACACAGTGAAGCTTCTGACAATGCTAAACACGTTCGTCGAAACTTGAGCCAGGTAGGGCTCACCAGAACAACAATACGCGAAATGCACTGCTATATTGCGAGACATATTGGGAAGGGGGGGGGGGGGAGGCGACGCTGTGTACAAATACAGAGCGGAATCAAGCAATGGACGTTTTAGTAATCACACACACAAACCTCGCGTTCACTGTCGTTGTGTTTTTCGGCTTCAACGAACAGCTGATCGTTCGGCGGATGCATTTTTGTAAGTATAGGGGGTAGGCAGTTCACAAGCGACGAAAGGTGTCGTTGGAAGAATGTGGTATATGATAAGGCCATCTGATTTCAGTTCCCCTTTTATTCTGCAGGCTCCCTGTGCCATGTGACGATATTTCGAAGAAGCGTTTAGTCGCGGACGCCGATTATATCCAAAGCCCGTCTGCGCGCTGCTCGCAGAGGTTATACGTAGAAGATGAATGTTTGCGGGCGCTCACCTCACAACAAGACGACTCTTTGTCGTGTGGTGATCCCCGAGTGTAATTCTGCATTATCCGTCGTATTTACGTTTAATATTCCCGAAATTAACACACACTGGCTTGTAAATGGTGGGGATCAATATATGAGGTATGATATTGGCAAACGTAACTGGCGTGCTGTCAGGTATCAGTGTTCCGCTGAATATGTAAGCGCTACATCGTAGTGTACAGCCGTAGCATGAACATCTGAGGAACCGGTGGTTACGGAGACACTGCTAGTAAATTCGGGGCAGTGTAACTACAGTCGGCTCCATGATACGCCGGTTCCGCGATGCTGGCCTGTCACACACACCTGGCGCTTATACAGACCGAATATACCACACTGAGATCGCGTCAGAAACATTTACACTCTCGTAAACACACCCCATTTGCGAACAGAGTGACTGCTCAACATGAACATGGATTTCCAACGCTCGCAAACGCTAAATCTCAGTCGTGAACATGCCGAAAAAGCACCGGTGGCAGTGCGGAGCGGGACGGCGACTCCCGCGCCTGCTTTCGAAACGGGCCGCTAGGAGGACTTCAGTGGCGCCCCTACAGGCCGCGCTCGAGGCGTATAAGGAGATAAACCAGTAACGAAAAGCTCCGAGCGCGTGATGTGTGATTGCCCGTAAGTGTGTTATGCATTTAACTGCTACTTTCCGCCGCCAGTACCTTGTTTCTTATTTTTGCGAAGACAACGCGGGCAAGGAGTTCGTTTTTCTTCTTGAAAAAAGAGTGCGAAACATGGTAAGAAGTGTCAACGCAGCAGCAGAGGAGACACAATTCGGGCTTGTAGTACTGTAAAGTTCTGAGCGAACATCGCCCACACCCCATTACGGGGGAAATATTCAATTTACTAAAAGACTCCAAAGATCGCCAACCCCCTAAAATCGATTGCTTTAGCGCCGATGAGTGACACAACAACAACAACAAAAAAACGCGAATCATCTATTCAGGTGTTGACGGGTCCACTTATATGTCCCTTCCGTACTTGAGCCGAAAGTTCGCCCATCTGGTATTTTTTTGTTGATATCTCTGAAATTGGGGTGGACGTTCTTTCGGAACTTTACGGTACTCTACCCCTCATTGTGTTCGCGTGCTTTAGTTCGAACTTCCTTTTTTTTCTTTTTTTTTGTACTTTCTTGACCGCCAACTTGTCTCAAACTGCGCATGCCAGGATGAAAAGCCAAGCTACCGTGGGCGTGGATATTTGTCGCTGGATTTTGCGTATAACCTGTCGTTTTTCCTTGTCGTTCGTTTTTTTATAGCGTTCAGCGGCGCTAACTTAATCTCAATTCTCACCTTAAACACGTCACCACAACTCTCCATAGCGCGACTGTATATTGGCAGTTGGCGTGATAAATATATCGAACAGTAAGTTAGCTGACCTGCTTTATCATACGGCCTTTTGACCGCGAGATCGGTTGCTTTACATTGATCTGAAAATGAAACCAGCGGATTCTGTCTTCCAAGGTCAAATATTTGTTGAAGAATGTTTCTCGTAAACGGGCACTATCTGTAGAAAAAAAAAAGTACTTCAGGGGGGTTTTAGTTATGCTACCAGGATTCAAGCAAAAGGCATGCGAGTGTGTTCGTGTGGATGTCCCTCCACACAATGAACAGCTTGATAGTCGTAACAACTGTCAGGGAAATGCGGTTCAACTCTTTTTAAAGCGAAACTTTCTGCCTCTGGGTGATGCCGCTTGTAGGACACCCGAAACACACGGCAGGAAAGCCGACTTTCTCCGACGATGACACGTCATCAGCCCGCTACAAAAGGGAAACCAATAGCAAATCATCCATCAGTCATGATCAGTCAATCGACTGTGATCGTGGGTGAAGAGAAGAAAATAAAGAACCTGGTTCTACCCGCTTTACGTTGCCTAATGTCTATTCGATTGTACCACCCCAGTGGAGCCCCAGCACGCCACCTTACCATACACATAAGGTAGTCATCGGCTTACCACCATACTAATCATCATTAATGATTAGGGTTTGCTCGCGTCTCGGTTGGTTAGTTTGAGGTTGGACTTGAGTTTCGAACGCTCGTGTACCCGCATCGTCGTCGTCACGACAGAGGGTAGCTGATTTTTTTTTTGTCCTTGTGCATGTATAGCCTATGGCATAAATAAATGTCATGCCAGGAAAGGTGCCTCATAACAAAATAAAGTCGAAATAAAGCCTCAGCGGTATTCGCGATTGCTTTAGGGACAAACAGAGTAGCGGCTTAAATTTCAAATGTGAGAGAATGAGAGGATACAGACGACCATGACACATGTACACGTCTGTCCCCTGGTGGGAGGTAGTACCCGTTGAAGCGAAGTTCCTGTTGGCGGTAACCGCGCCAGCATAACGTCGTATAAAAGCTTTAAATAAAACCTGTTACTAATTATATCTCCCGTCGTAACGTCTTCTTAGCTCTAGCAAGTGCCAACTGAGTCCTGAAGACTGATTTCACACAAAAACCGCCTAACTATCTAGGGCAGGAGCTGACCCCGCGAAAACCTAGCGACGCGAAGTACGGAAACAGATTCCGAAAGCACATTCATTCCTACCTCAGAGTTGTTTGTTGCTAATGAGGGAACGAATCAAAGCACAAACTAGAATCACTGGCATACCTGCGAACACACACGCCGATACAAAAAAGAAAAAGAAAGCAAGAAAAATGACTTAGTGTATGAAATGCCGGTGCTGGAATTGATGAGCACAGTTTTCACTTACCCTCGCTAATCCGGAGCAAAATGCCACGAGCAGCAGACAGGAGAAGATCATCGTCTTAAGGCTCTCCATGACTTCTCAGCTGTCTGGCACCAAACGACGGAAGAAATTAAGCCGAGAAACGGTCACATGCGGCGACGTGACGCCGACGACACCAAAGTGGATCACCGCCGCACAGATTTCACCAGCTCACGTCACCTCAGTCGGCGACGAGGCAACACGACTTCGGCCAGGGCCACACAAGAGTAAACGGGTGCAAAAAATGCAGCCAACCGCACTTCACACGGGTAGGGAGAAGGTTGTCGCTTCGATTCCATTCACATCGGGCATCAGCCGCGGCGGAGACAGGGCACCTCAGCAGCGATCCGGCCTCGTTGAGCTTCTGGGAAACTCCGTTGACGTCGAAACATGGCTCTATCTCGTCGTGACACTGTCCGCCGTTCGTTAAGCCGACACTTTTCGCTATCTTTCTCGGTAATACGACTGGTTCGAATCCGTCTGGACGCACCCGCACCGGCGGCGGGAGAAGAAAAATACGTCGTCGCTATCGTTGACGCGAATCACGAACTCGGCTAGCTGGCCGCGAACACCTTGCGTTGCCGCCACAACCTCGACGCAAAACCAGTTCAGCGCGAAGACGGTGGGCTACTTGGCCGGCCTAGTCGTGAGACTCGACTGGCGCTGTGGCGGCGAGCGGCGGATCGCGCGCGCTGCGCGCTGACGCGCCGCCAAACCGAAAGCGAAAACGGGGGCTCGTGATTGGCTGCAAGTTTTGCGCGAGTGTGACGTCAGGCGCGCTTGTTTTGGTTTCGGTTCGCGAGGCGGCCGCGGCGCGCGTCGCGCCGCTGAAATGGAAAGGAAAAAAGGAAGCTAGCGGCTTGCCGTTTGGTCGTTTGTTTTTTTAAAAAAGTTTAAAGTAGGATTTTAAGTGGTCGAAGCTGCGCTTGGTTTGTGAGTTGCGCCGCAGCCGAGAGATACGGTTTAATTTCGACCAACGGGTGATCTTTAACGTACGCTTAAATTTCGAAGCGCAGGCGGTTTTGTTATTCAACTCCAGGTCACGGGGCTGCATGACAAAGGAGGCACCTCTCGTCAAGAGTTACGACAGCGTGTCACCATACTCTACACAATTACAGGTGCCTCTCGTTCCGATAGGGACCGTGGGCGGGCCGCCAGTAAGTATCACGAAGGGTGGCATCCTCTCCTTCCTCGTGAAACTGAGGTGGCAGGTGTGATGATGGGACGATGTTAGGGACATAACCATTCGTACGTACTCATAATGAAATTGCATGCTTTCCCTAGGAGCCTGGAACACGTCATCTTGTACGACAATATGTTGCTTGAATCATTGTAGAAGTACTGGAATCCGCATTTCGCCAGCCATCAGAGTCGCATTTAAGATTAAGTTGGGACAACTGTTTTCTTGAAAACGCCTCCGATCGACCGAAACGGCGGAATGGGACAAGGCGGAGCCAGCGTGCTTAACCATCGTACCTGTCACCCTGTATCTACGCTCTTTCCCCCTTGTCTTCGCTCAGAGTAGCGGGTCAATTACCGTATGATCAGGCCGACCTCTCTATGTTTTCCTTTAATTCGTTCATTAAAATTAATCTCTCTCTCTCTCTCTCTCTCTCTCTCTCTCTTGTACCCTTTCCGATAGCTAGGGCGCCGTATGAGAATCGCTGCAGTCGTGACTGCGAGCGGCGGAAGAAAACAGTGATGCAGCTGCATAGCGCCACTGATCCATGACGGCGGAATGCGCAAACACGTCCTGAGTAGCGCGACCCGTAAGGGCAGGCTGCGTCAAGCGAACCGTGTAAATCTAGAGTACACAGAAACCGGTGAACCCTCGTGGACACGCACACAGGCATTCCTGTATGCGTGCGGGTGTGTGTGCGGAAGGGGGGGTGCGGACTTGTTGACTTTTTAAGCATGCCAAATCGTGACTCGCGGAGAAGGCGTCGACCGGGCGTGACGGAACCGCTTTCTTCTCGCTTCGGGTCATTGCAGCTTGAGAAAATTCGCTTATCTTTCCCTCTCCTAATTAAACAACGCCAATGGACAGAGCACCGGAAGGCCGCTATAGCGGGACAAGACACGGCTGTGAGTTCAGTTTGTTCCGTTACACTCATCGCGATGTTGCATAGGCATGGCTGTGCTACACACAGTACACTTGTAGCCTGTTGCTTAAGTTTAATGTGGAATGACATCCTTATTTTCCAGTACGCAGAAGAGAAATGAGCGTTGGTTACTATGGGAGGTTGAGATACTGGATGCTTATGCGTATTAGCTAGCCTAAGAAGGCGCACTTTTTTTAAAGCGAGGCTGTTCATGGCTAGGATGTGGTGCATCGTGTCCACCGGCAGACCGAGAGCAGACCAACAATCTTCAGCGTATTGAAGAAAGTCATACTAATATAAAACGAAAATTCTTCAGCGTTTCAACACAGAAAGGTTTATATTGCCCCCGAAGCAATGCCTTCTTAGCAATGCATTGGTGTTTGCAGGTAAAGCAGACTTTAAGGAGATCGGTGTAAGCTTGGTTTTTGTAAGCTGGATTTCTCGCATTGTTTGCTGTACAGTGAAGCATCGCCATCTATGGAGGGAGCACGGTTGCAGCGTCACTTCATACTCCCTCTCCTCCGCCGCTGCCTCTTCACCGAGTCGTGTATACTCTCGCCCCGCGTGGCGTCTCTCTTCTCTCGGACACTTCCCAATGCTGCGCGCTCTTCAAGGGCCACTAGTACGGCGCGCTAGAGACGTCACTGTCTCCACCTACCAAACGTGTGCGTGCTTTATCAGTCACGCAGGTATTGCGCTACCGTCCCTATAATTCAGCATAGCAGATCACCAGTATAGCTAAACCCCAACACAGGAAATCCCGTGAGAACGCCATGCAGCTTCGTTGGACTTCACTCTTCACAGTATGGAACAGCTCTGATTTTTTTCCATTGCAGGTGCGATAGGGCCGACTGCTGGTTTTTTTGCACCCGCCACCGTCCGCCATCAAATGAGTCAACGGGGGCAACTGTCGTGATCGTTGTTTTGATTTAAAAAGGAAGATGTTGGCCAAGAAGCTAAACGAAACCACGATAACTCGTCGCCGCCGTGTTTGCAGACGTGTGAATGGTCAATAGCACTAATTGGCGTTCAGCTCAGAAACCCAAAACAAGATCTCTGTGGGGAGCGGTCGTCAGGATAATGAATACTATGTGCTATGGTCCGAAGCTGAACATTAGCGGTCAAATGTGTGTGAATCTCCATTGGGTAGATTGCAGCCGTGTTGTCACTGTCAAGTACTACAAGGGCGTCCCTGCGTCCGTCAATGCTCACATCCGCAGGGAGTAATAGGAGACAACGAACGATAGATAGAAACTCTATTAACCACGGGATGGTGGGGATGAAGCAGCCGCCTCGCTTCAGGCAGCCACTGAGAGCTCTGATGGTGTGGTCCGCCAGATCCCGTTGCTCTTGGAGACTTGCCGCAACAGCCAGCCACTCTCTCGCGTAGTTGTATGGTTTTGTAGGGTTGTGCATGGGGAAGTCCCACAGAAGGGGGTACTATAGATGGAGTAAGGCAGCGGGGAAACAGTGGGACAGGGCTGTCGGGCGTGCTTGGAAATAAATAGAGCCGCCTGAGGGCGTACAGTATATATGGGGTTGTTAGTTTTTGGGTTCTATATTTTTTCGAAATCAGGGGGTAAAAATCGGGTGCTATTTTTCGAACTGATATTCGGGGAGAAATCGGGTGTTTTTTTAAAGCCGTACCGAAATTCGGGTTTTTCCCGGTTAAATTGATAGAGGCACGAAGTTAATTTTAGTACACTCAGTTTATTTGAGAAGGTATCACGAGCATTTCCACTCTAACGCGTTAGAACTGGTGTTTATTTCAAGCTGGCAATTGGCGGGACTTCAGGGTTCTCATTAAGATGCTCCCCTAAATTTCGCATCTCTTTCGTAATGAATAAATAATGACAGAAAATGGCATCGATAACTTCTAGCAAATGAAACATTTTATTCACAAAAAGCTGGTCATCGATTGTTC
This sequence comes from Haemaphysalis longicornis, assembly GCA_013339765.2. Taxonomy (NCBI): domain Eukaryota; kingdom Metazoa; phylum Arthropoda; class Arachnida; order Ixodida; family Ixodidae; genus Haemaphysalis; species Haemaphysalis longicornis. The sequence goes on along the minus strand of CM023457.1, from coordinate 42,410,649 downwards.
CCTCACCCTTGTTTACATACATTATTGTGATCTGCTTGCGCAACTTGTCTGTCTTCATTCGAGGCCTGTCTGATCGATGAACCTTCTGATCGCTGATCGAGAGAACCTTCTCTCGACAACACAGCTTCTATTAGCTAGGCACCACAATGTGAGTCTAGCATCTTCCAGCCTGAGGTTGCAGGTGGTAGAGTCATTCCATAAGTTCGGAAGATGTGTTTGTGCGCTTGCTTCGAGAACGGCGGAACGTCAGACCACAATTGTGCAGATCACTTTTTTTGAAAAGGTCCATTCGGGAGAAATCGGGTTCAACCCCAATCTCCCCAATCATGTTCGGTGTGTAAAAATCGGGTAAAATCGTGTTTTACCCGAATTGGTCAGGACTGCAGAATGACTACGTCCTCGCGGGTGGGCCTAATCGGCGACGTTTAGAGGAGAAGAGGGCTTTTTCCGTAGAAGGCATTGAAATGAATTTTTTTTTTATTTAGGGAATACTTCAGGCCAGAATTAGGCTCAAGCAGGAGTGGGGAGAGGATTACATAGTATATCAGCCCAATGTAATTATACCACCTCTATCTTAGAAACATCAACAAAAAGAATCACAAAGACAGAAAACTACACGGGAAAAAGCTGATGAATTGATGCATGCACATTCGGCGAAGTAAACACAGTGGCAGGGAGTGTCCCAGTCAGGTATTGTTCGCGAGAAAAATGAATATTTTTAAGTGTTTGTGGGGATGAAAAAGGGGGTAAATATTACAAGTGTGGTACTGCCTGGTAGGGCGGGAGGAAAGAGGGGTAAGATATAATGATGGGTCAAGGCGCAGTTTTCAGTTCCAAAGATAGGGAAAGAAATTTTAATCTGTTGCTTGTCTTTGAGATTCCAGTGTTGGAATACCGTTATGTGGTAGGGGAATCGTGTCTTTCATAGCGTTTATAAATAAACCTCACAGTTGCCCCTTTGAATGCCCAGCTTTCCAAGTAGTCAAAGCAAGGTCACGTCATGCGGAGCGAGCGCTTGACGGAACCGGCGTAGCTACCCGCTTTATATTCACAGCGATTCGAAGAAAGGATGTAAACGGAGGAGAGTCGCGCAGCGTGCATTGCGCGCACCGGAGCAGTGTTAACGCAGCGAAGCGCGCGCCAAAAAGCGCACCAGCGTGGTTGCTATAGCCGGAGTGAAAGTATCAACACGAGCGCGCCCAGTGGGTAGTAATGGCCAGTAAGTGTGCACACGCTTGGGAGAGTAAGTAAAGTGATGCGGATGAAACGACGCAGGAGCGACAAGCCAGACAAGGTCTGATAATAAACCGAAAATTTGCCTTTGAATTGGTGGCCAATTAGGGGATATACTCAACCCCGAAGTGTGTAACAAAAACTTATTTGGTTTTTCTTATACGAGGGGCGTTGCTAACTGTGTACTGATAATTAAGAGGGTTGTTTTTGTTAGTTATACGCATGAACACTGTTTTATCGGGGTTTAGTGTCATGCCCACCGATTGATCCAAGTAAGCACGACATCGAGATTTTCGTTTAGAAAGAGCTGATTGCTAACATTTCTAGTACTTTTTAACAGCAAGGAGTCATTTGCAAATAGGCGAATGTTTACGTCCTGGTTTATAAGTAACGACATTACCTCAATTTCATTACGGACAATCAACAAAACCCTGCGCTACGGCAAGTTTCAGAAGCCCGTACTCCCCTGCAATGTGCGATTTCGTCTAACACCGAACACCGTGCCAAAAACGCATTCCTAAGTTTCCCGGAACTATGTCCACTTATATACTAAGTGGCTGCAAGTCTGCATTTCTATAGCGGCTACTTTGTGCTTGGTACTTGTGCATTTACACATAGATTATCATCACTCATTGTGCTGGAAACGGCGCTGGGAAAATTGCATCCCGTCTATTATTGAATCAGCGGTCACAAATACTGGTATCCACCCTTCGCCAAAGTTGAAGCGGTCTGGAGCTGTTTGAGGTTGAAGCTGTGAAGCTATCAGCGCACCGCTCCCTCCGTGAACCTCGCGGAAACCGACAGTTGATTGCAACCAGTTTCCGTTTTGCGAGGTTCCAAGGTTGCCTAATTCTCAGCGCAGGGTGGCCGCCTTGAGGGTGGGAGCCCGCCCGGAGAGGACGCGCCTGCCCGACAATGGGAAGAGCGTCCACTCTTCAGCGTATGTCCATCCTCGACAAGGACATTGCTCGCAAATGTACTTCGAGGTGGCGCAAGTGGTGGCAGCGCATATACTCGATGATCGCCAGCGAGTGCGTTCCATTGTGAGCCGCAGCACTACGGCTGCCGCATCTACTATTGTCGTCATGGGAGGCATTATACCTGTCAGTCACGCTCAGAAGGCCGATTGCGCGGGAGGGGAGCATCCTGACAGAAAGGCTCCGTCCGCAGCTCGGCGCGGCAAATGGACCGGAGGAGAGTTGAAAGTGGGCGGGGATGTGTAGTTTCGATGTTTTCGCCGCCCGAATCACGGGACGACGGCTCGATTGACAGCTTGATTGGCGCGATGGTTTCGGCCGAGAGAGGAGGAGGACGAAGCGGAGGGACCTTGAAACGGTCCTCGTGGGAACCTGCGTTAGGAGGACGTGGACGGGTCGCTCCACAGGCTCAGATGCGATCGCCCGGCTACTACGTGGTAGGAGGTCATCATTGTCGACTCAGGCATGGAGGAGTCGAAGAAGGGTCTACGTCTCAATCCGAGCGTTTTCTTTGGGTGTGGTCAGGCTAAGCTTGGTATACACTTATTTTAGGTATGCCGTTGGCTTAATTGAAGGCCCACACGGAGCACGAGGACGCGGGTTCGATTCCCGGCCGCGGTGGGTACTTATCTGGTGCAGGCGAAAAGCGAAAACGCCCGTGCGTTCGACATCTCTGTGCACGTTCAATCAAAATTAATCCGGAGCCGTCCACTACGGCACGCCTCATCGCCTGTGTAGCTTCGGTGCGTTAAACATCGCAATCAATCAATCAATCAATCAATCAATCAATCAATCAATCAATCAATCAATCAATCAATCATCAATCAATCAATCAATCAATCAATCAATCAATCAATCGATGAAAGCCTACACGGAAGTGGCTTTAGGCGACGACTGAATAGATCGCTAGCGACCGTACTTGGTGCTTATAGTGGGTCGCTTGCGTTTCGGTTTGGTCCGAATGAACTGCGTCACATGATATCGCTCCCGTAACGTGCGAACAAAATCATGTTGCACTGAGCGACTTGCTGCAGGGGATTTAAGACTAAAATGTAAGCGTAGGAAACCTTCCATCGTATAACGCGATGATATATGTAATCATCTTAAAACAGAAATGACATGAAATCAAGAATTGGAATGAATCCCGTCTGGAAGGGAACACAATTGACAACCATAAACGTCCACCGACGAGGGGAGCTTATAAAAGAAGATACAAGGCACCCGTATGGGAGCCGAAATGTCTTTTCTTTCAACAACTTCCGTGGTCGATGAGCGTTTTTAATTGTTCTCAGAAATGAAATGAGGTCCGAAGATAACAAAATAATCACAGCTCCTTTCTTTCTTTATTTTATTTATTTACTCTCAAGGCAATGCATTACAGAGAGGAGTGGTGAAAAACGTTTTACAAACAATAGAACAAAATGGAGCAACATCAAAACGGGTACGCGTGTAAGGTCATCTTGAAGTTAGTCGTGTCGATGATTGTTGCGATGGAAGCAGGTAGGTGGTTCCAATCCGAGCTTGTTGTTGGCACGAATGATTTAACATGAACATTTGTCCGGCTGCTTGGAATTCCAACCTTGAAGTGATGATCGCTGCGGGATGAAATGTAGGATGGCGGCGAGAAAAGCGAGTTACTTAGCGAAAGCATACAATGATATTTCTCGTGGAAGAGGCACAGGCGTGAAATTTTGCGGCAAAATGATGGGCTGGGTAGATTCAAAGTTGATTTCATGTGAGTTACGCTTGCCATACGGCAGTAATTTGGCAAAATGACTGCAAAACTGACAGACTGCATCTTTCTTGAGAGAAAGAGGGTTAAAATTCTATGGGAGGAGTGGGGGTAACAGGTGCGGGTAGTTCGTATTACGACAAAGAAATATTGAGATCGTCAACTTGGGTGATCGTCGGTATAACCTTACTGCAGGGCACTGATAGGTACGACGCATTTCGTGCAGTCTTCCATGACAAGAAGTGTTTCCGGGTATTGTTCTCGCTGTTTATCGCCGCCAGATATTTCAAATTTTTGGATTTCACGGCTTAAACTGTGAGTGCCGGCTGCTCATGCCTGCAGATATGAGGGAGGATTTTGAGTGATGAGTGTTCTGTTTTGCGTCGCGGAAAAAGGGCAATCCACACATGCATTCACTTGAACTCCGATGCACGCAGAGTGCGGCCAACTGTGCTCTGTACAGGGCATCACACAATGGTGACTCGTAGAGCAACGGGGCATGCAGTGTGCGGGCAACCGTGCTATGCCAGGGAACTGCACAACAACTGTGACTCTCAGAACAGCATGCGTTGCAGGCATGGAGGAAAGCTTGAAAGAAAAGAAGTGTACTATCACACACAATGCAGAGTGCGGCCAACCGTTCTTTGTACAGGGCATGGCACAATGGTGAATCGTAGAGCAGCGTACGTTACACGGCATGCAGAGTGTGTCCAACCGGTGGTTAACCTACATGCGTTCACGCTTAATTGGCTCGTAATCTCTCTCTCTCTCTCTCTCTCTCTATCTCGAGGAGTAGCCCTGGTGTGCGGATTAGCCCGGGAATAAACACGTTTAGTTCACTTCCTTTTCTTCCTTCAAGACATCAAGTGTTGTTTTACCGCACTATCGTGTATCTACACTGTCTGAACGCTTGTAATGCACCAGCCGATAATATCTTTGGCTCCACACGGATAAAAGGCTTCAAGGGTCAGCCTAATTCGAATGCGTGGATCGCATGCAAGAGTGGCGCATAATGCGGCGGCTGTGGAGAGAAAAAAAGCCTAAACAAACAAAATAACGCTGCGGTAGCTAAGAAACGCAGCGGGTTTGCGTTTCTCGAGGTCGCATTCCTCGTTTGGCAGCAGCAGCCGTGTTGCACGCAGTTACGGAGAGCCCGGTCTGCATACGAAGGCCCGTCAGACAACACTTCCATATCGTAATCATTCGCGCCTGATCTGACTGCGGCTACCCAGGTAATTCTTAGTTTAGATTCCGCGCGCGAGGCTCGGCGGGGCGATTAGCCGCCTTCCCGAACAGATTCCGGCGCGCGTTCTTTAATTGGCGATTCCTGCAATAGCTCTTAATTAGCATACAAAGGAACCGCTAATGACTGGCTCACTGACCTCGGCGCACCCCTAATAGGAAGGGACGGACACCTCATGCGAACCCGACCTCTCACTACGGCCACCGGCTTTTCTCACCTTCAGTTTGACCTCTAAATAAAATGCAGCGGTATTTTCCTCCTCCATGTGCTCCAGCGGCAGCTTGAGTTCCTAACCAGTATTTAAAACCTGCGCAGCGATCATAAACGTTCAACAAGTGACAGGCAGGGCAGGTGCATACAATTGATTGCTGGTTACATCGCCAAGGATTAAAATGTCAACCCTTAAAAGTATCACGTCGAAAAGCACGTTCTGTTCTGGCAGTTTTAGCAGCAGTTGGAATATGTGTATCTTAAGGGGGACTCACCTGTTAACATTCCTGTGTGGCTTACTGCTTCATGATCCACGTGCTTAAGAACCAACGTGCGCGAATATGAAGTGTTTTACAAATATGCATAAAACGTTCACAATGGCCTGGTCTTCTGATGTTAGAATTGTGTGACCTCTGTACTGAAATAAATACACAAAACTCTCACTTTCTAGACAGCTAGCGTCACCTAGTGAAAACTAGATAAACCAAAATGTGTTTTTTGTTTTTTAAAATTCACTAACAAAGTGATTTATTTCTAAAAGAAGCAAACTAGGCCATTCGGAAGCATTTGTATGTATTTGAAAGCCTTTTCGTATCGGTACACGATGCCTTTTAAAACCGGGGGTCATGAATTAAGGGCCATAGGAATGGGAATCAGGTGAGTTCCCCTTAATGGCGCAAGGGCACCTGAACCCTAAAAGCGTTAAGGGTACCTTATGGCCAAGCAGCCGTAAAGACTTGTAGAAGGGTGTAGAGAAACTGCCGTATTGCACCTGTCCTCGCTGTCGCGTCGTTCAGCCGCGTATACCTATAGATTAGCACATCGGTAGAACAAGGATTGTAGGCGGGCCAGTTGGTACATAAGTGAGTTGCAGACACCAGTGTATAAGGACACACTGCTGTTCCTGTTGAAGAACACGCAGGATTATTAACAGCAGAGCTGTTTGGGCTTTTAGTTCCGCCGTATAGCGTTCCCCCCAAAAAATACCTAGAAAAAATACCGAGCGCACTTGAACGTGCGCCTTGTGAGCAGCTCCCGACGTCGGCCAGGCTTGCGCGTGGGCTGGCGCCTAGCGAGGAGCTCGCAAAAATACCAAGAAAAAAATATCGAGCGCACGTAGATTGCGCCTCGTGAGGAGCGCCCGGCGTCGGCCAGCTCGACCTTCGAGAACACTCTGCCCAGCGTTCGTGGCGCGATCTCTCGCGTGCTGTTCTTCTCGCCAGTGCACGTGCGTTCGCGCCTGAAGTGGGGAGCACAGGCGCCGAGTTAGCGAAGCCGGTTGCCGCGGGTTCTAGCGCGTGCTAACGAGATCCCCGTTGGGAGAGATGTGAAAGCCTGCGGACAAAACGACCCGGGCGTGCCAGTCGTGGAGAACTTTCAGCGGCGAGTCCGCAAATCCACGTGAGCTGCAACAGCCGGGTCTCCGACGAAGAGAGAGTTGCCGCCAGCTCTGCTGTTTCTGCAGCCTTTGCACCGCTAGTGTAAGCTGACCCTTTTTTTTAGGTGCGAAGCACCTTAAGACCTCGCTTTGTCCGTGGCTTGTCCCTTGGCGTCCTTGTACGCAATGTTGCGCATGCGCGAGGAGCATTGGATTGGATTGTAATAGATTGAAATGAATTTGATTGGATTTGGATTGGATTTGGATTGAAATGGATTTGATTGGGTTTTGGATTTGGATAGGATTGAATTAAAATGAATTGTATCGGATTGGATTGGCTTGGAATTGTATATACTGTGCACACGCGTTGTCACTCGTTTACATCCGCAAGTGGGCAATGCCACGAGTGATTTATAAGAACGATCCCCAGTGCTTCGCCCACTCGTCATGGTTCACTTCGTAGAGATGCGTGAAGTTTTTATTGCGTGAGCAAGAGATGTGGGATTTGGGCAAAAGTTAGGCGTCGCTCCGCATCGATCTGTCTACTGAACGAGAAATAGACAAGCACAGAACGACAGTGTGGCGAGAGCGCATGGAGAGAGCTTAACTGCCTTCGAGTAAGGAAAGAGCTGCGTTCGCAACGGTGCCGACGTTGCTGGGGCAACGTAAGGCCCCAAGCGCGGCCGGGCATCCTCCCCTACGCCCTCTCAACAAGTCACGTGGCTCCCACCACCGCTCATTGCACGCGCTGTAGAACGGACTGTGCAGCCGGAGCGAGGCGGTCCCGTAGGGCCGAGCCTGAAGCCTTCGCGATTGGGAGGGGAGAGATTCGCAAGCATTCTTAGAGACACAGGGCGCCAATTGACCTTCGATTAGTTCTCGTCACTATTCTCGTGACAAATGCTGCCTTGTCCCTCGCTCTTCTGAGAAGTGCATAAGCGCTCCCGTGTGTATGAGTATCCCTTCCCCCATCCTTCCCGATCATCACATTCGGTGTGCTTGTCATTTCCTCTAAACCGGTGTTTTGTTTTCTTCTCCCGTCACCCCTCGTACGACTTCCCCCCTCCCTTCCTCCCTTCGATTTCATCATCGCCGTCGTCGGTCAGCATCCTCTGTCCTCATTAATAAAGGTTGTCTTGAGGGAAAGTGAAGCAAAAGATGGCGAATTGCCAAACCGTTTCGATTAGAGTTCCTCTATAGGGGAACTTTAATTTCGACTTGACTCTCTCTCTCTCTCTCTCTCTCTCTCTCTCTCTCTCTCTCTCTCTCTCTCTCTCTCTCTCCTCTCTCTCTCTCTCTCTCTCTCTCTCTTCTGCGTTGCCACGGTACCCAAATCTCTACTTATCACCCCGCTTGTTCTCCTCGGATTCTCCGTTTCAATAGTCTCCGTCTTTTGCTTTGAAAAATTCTTAGACCGAGTCAATTCGCTCGCGAACAGCGTCGCATGGCCGCCCTACTGCTGTCCCGTGCCATTTGGTCTTTTATTCCGACCTGAATCACCTGGTGGCCGGGTGTCAGCAAACGATTTTTTTTGCAGTTCCCCCATTGTTCCGTGGATCCCAGGGAAATTAATTCTGCAGATACCTTCATTCCGCTGCGCAGTTCGTTGAAGGCCCACCGTTAGAGGAATAATGCCTACAAGCACTTTAAAAATAGTGTAGCAAGCAAATTTTTCTGGAAAGTGACCGAAAAGTGCTGAAAAGTAGCTCACGAATTTGGTTCCGTGCGGCACTTCGTCAGAGGATATAAGGAATGGAATGGATGTTTCGATTTTATATTCTATAAAAGACCAAAGGGCGCTGTTGGGAAAGAGAAGCAAGGATAGGGGGAGAAAATGGTTCGAGTAAAGTTTGTCTATTGCACTTATTTGTTTGTTCATTTATACATACACTTTTGGTAGAGTTAGTGAGTACACCCTAAATGGAGGTAATTAGGAGTCATCGAGGGCGCTACGAAGGGCGTGCTCTCGGGGGTCAATTAAGGAGCAGGTCACGATCCGACATCATGCTACTCTAGAAAAACATTCCTTCGCTACCTATCTACAGTGTAAAGGCGAAGCGCCAAGTGAATTTTTCTTGGGACTCAAATTAATCAGATGTCTTGAATTCAAATAAACGCTACAAAGTGTTTCCCAAAGACATTAAATTCGCAGTATTATTCAAATATATGTTATGAAAAAAGAGATACGGAGATAAACCGGGCTGTTGACAATGTTTAACACAACGCTTCCTTTCTGAAAAAGGTCCTTATATAACGGTATTTCCCGTCAGGTGTTTATTTGCAGCTCTTCGCGCGGGTTTGGCTCAAGGTTTCGGCGGTGTCGCGACTTCCCAAACACGCAACACCCGACTGCCGCTCATGCGCCATTGCCTCACTCGGTTGCGTGTGTTTACGTTCTGCAACGAAGCGATCACATTACGCCAGCGCCGAGCTCGTGCATCATCGGCTCCTCTCGGCCGTCGTCTTCACGCCACCGTCGTACGTGTCCTCGGCCCCGTCACCCCTTTTTCGACACCGGCAAAAGCAATCGACGACGTTTCCAGCAATCGTGACGAAACAAAACAGCCACTATCTTCAGCCGGTCTGTATATACCCATACGCGGATGCTGTCTGCATGTTTTCTTGTTCATCCCTTTTGGAAGCCATCAGCACGCATTGTTCTTTCCGTCGTTAACAAGAAAGCCTATTGTGTATGCTATATACTGGTACACGCCGCGCCAGATCTTTAGCCTCTTTACTATAAGTACGCTGGAATCTATCCTCTGCATCCATGACTATGGCGGCGACGAAGCGTCGGTTCTGGCGGTACCTCATTGCAACTGCTGCTATGCCTAACGATGGCGTTTTGACGGCATTATGGTGGGGTTAGCGGCTGCATACATTTGCTTGCTATGTTGCAGATGATGTCGTAGACGCGTTCGCATGTCTGAGTGCACACGTCACAGCTTAACGTCGTTATACTACCGTGAGCAGCTCAAAAATAGAATGGAATGCGTAAAAAAGGTTTTTAGTCACTGCGGTGTTCCGTGGTTTCCCTCTGGGGCACGCAGGTAATTGGCCGTGTGCGCTTAATTAGCATGCATAGGCACCAGGCGGGGTGCTAGCAGTAAGGCGAGCTCACTTGACCAACCGCTTTGTTGTTCTCCCTTCCTGACTTACTTTAGAAACCTTGCTTTGTCCTCTTCCGCCTCACGCCGTAAGCTAAACTTCCTACTAAGAGACGAGCTTGTTTGGAGACAGACTTGCAGCATTACCGCTTTTTCCCCGAGTGGACGTCAGGACGGCACCCGGTGACCGCTTGATTACTCGGTCGTTATGTTGCGTTGGTAATCGGCGTCCCGAGATAATGCTGAAGAGTTTTACCAGCCACACTCACAGATGAACAAAGAACTAGACGTCACCTGTCATCTCGAGTGTAGCTTCTAAGACACTTATGACAGAGGAAAGTCTCGTCCTCGGCTTTATATTCCTCCGCGTTTGGAACCAAGCGCTGATAGTGTTCTTTTCACCAAAGCTCGCCTTTTTAAAACCGCCTGTCTGTCTGTCTGTCTGTCTGTCTGTCTGTCTGTCTGTCTGTCTGTCTGTCTGTCTGTCTGTCTGTCTTTGTCTGTCTGTCTGTCTGTCGAATGCTTGTTGTTGAAAAAATTGACTTTGTCGTTACGACGGCAATGTGTGTCGTAACAACAGAAAACTTTGTCGTGACAACAGGACTTCTGCTGTCACAACGAAGATTTTGTCGTACGACAGGTATTCTTGTTAGGTTTTTGCGGTATTCATGTTTTTATTTTAGACTAGGACACCCGCCGTGGTGGCTAAGTGGCTAAGGCGTTGCACTGCTGAGCACAAGGTCGCGGGTTCGATTCCCGGCCGCGGCGGCCACTTCTCTCATGGAGGCGAGAAGCAAAAACGCCCGTGTGTACGAGATTTCGCCGCACGTTAGAGATCCCCAGGTGGTCCAAATTAATCCGGAGCCCTCCACTATACGGCGCGCCTCATCGCCTGCGTTCCGTCGGCCGCGTTAAACCCTACAAATCAATCAACATCATCAATCAATCAATCATCAATCAATCAATCATCAATCAATCAATCAATCAATCAATCAATCAATCAATCAATCGATTTTAGACTAGGACGTCCTGTCTGTCTGTCTGTCTATCCGTCAGTCTGCTTGTCCGTCCGTCCGTCTTGTTCGTCATGCGTTCTTCGACCATTCTTATTTCTTTCTGGGTCCCTCTTCGGGCAATTTTCCGCACGCTATACTCTCGCTACACCAGACGGCACGCGCCAGCTCTCCGTGCGCGAAACTGTTGCACGCACCGTCGTCTTCCTACCCTCGGCTCCAAGGCAGCGACGACGTCTGCGAGGCTCAGGGCCCTCTCAAAATGCAGCCCAGAAGCCGAGAACAAAAGCACCGGGCGGCGACGGCAGTCCAGCAGATAGCCACAGCACAGAAGCACGGTGGCGCGTTTTCGTTCTCCCTCCGTCTCTCGCCGCCGTGGTCCCGCTATGTCCCAACCAAATCCGGGCATTGTTTTCGAGGTCGCCGCTGTAATTTCGCCGTGCTCACTCGTCAGTGGCCGCCGCCGCACCTCGTCTCTCCCATTCGCCGGTCCCTTGGCTCGTGGAACTGTCTTGGACGGCTCGCTTTCACGCTCTTGTGAGAGACCGTCGTGCATTGCGAACGCACGCGCCTTCACAGTAGCCTCGCCTACAACAAAGCTCCCGTTATAGTGAATCTTGGGTCTGATACAGTGAATCTTGGACCTAATCGCGACGTGTTTGGTTAAAGGGGGGTTCCACTGTACGCTTCGTGTTCGCCGGACTGCGTCGGCTGGCCGTCTTGCTCGATCAAGCGAAGGTTTGTTTGGCGTTCTGCCTGGCGACGAAGGAGGTCGACCGTGCGGCTCTGTCTCTGGCGCTTCATGCGTTTCTTTTCCTCAGCGCATAGTTAGCTAGGTTGGGACGCCCCGCGCGGAGCTCGCCCAAGGTTACGAGCCGAGCGCTTCGCGCGCCTCCGAAACTAAGGCCTCGTAACGGAGGGGCCAATTTTCGCCTGTCACCGCGATGCCCGGATGATGGGTCCCGTTTCGCGTGGCGGCGTTTAACGGCTCTTTGTCCGGCCGCCCTCCCACGCGTCAGACGAAAGAAAGGATCAGAGGAGGTGGGATGTGTGTACGCTTAGGGCGCGGTGAGAGGTGCGTATGAAGAACCGCCTGATCGACGTTCGCTGGCTGTGGCGCTGATGGGCGCTTTTCTTATCTTGCTGGAAGCAGTTCTGCGTGAGCTGGCATGCGCGCGAACTCTTCAGGCATTCAAATCGTTCTCGCATTTCACACCGATTCGGGCTTGCGGATCCCCGGCGCAAAGGGAAAGAAATTGGTGAAAAAATGCCCGCCGGGTTCGAGATCCCACCCGGCGGGCATTTTTTCACCAATTTCTTTCTGACTCAAAAAATTCTTCATCTGTTTCTATGGCCCACCACAACCTCCCCTTTGCTTTGCGAGGTTTTTTTGACTGCCAAACCTTATTTTCTGTCTTATATAATATATATATATATATATATATATATATTAGAGAGAGAGAGGAGAGAGAGGAGAGAAGAGGAGTTGCAAGGAACAGTTTTTTTGGACAACGGGAAAATTTATGAAAAAAAAAAAGACACGCCCAAAAAGGAATGGTTTTTAATGTTTCGGCTGGGGGACCGGCCTTCTACTCGTGGTGAAAGAGACCTTCTTTTTTTAGCCCTCGTGCCGTGACTCTAAGGTCTACGACGTAGGTAAGCACCCACGATTTCCACTATAGGGACCGGGCAGCTGGACGGGTGGCGCCACCACTCGGCGCTCCCATCGTCAGTGGAATGAGCCGGTGCATTGGACTACACAGCCTCCCGTTGTTTTTCGTCGTGTTTGCTTCGGTGCTTTGTGAATGTTTTTTGGTGGTGTTGTGAGCGGAACATGTGGGATGAAAACGAAGTTTAGACAGATGTGTTTCGTTCTTAGATGCAGTAACGACTACGTAAACTTGTCGGACCCTTCTAAAGTTGGGTATCGGCTGCAACGCCATGAGCGCTTTTTGCAGCGATTTGCGCTTGGCTACATCCGTTTTGAGTACGAATAAAACTACTATTATTAGTATTCATTTCTTTTTAAATGCATTAACGGCTACGAAAACTTATTGGATGCTTCTAAGGTTGGAAATGGGCTGAGCGCTTTTTTGCAGCGCTATGCGCCCATGGCTCCGCGCGATCTGAGTAGGAATAAAACTATTAGGAATATTAGTATTCATTTCTACCACTTTAAATTATCTTGACTGGTTTCAATGACTACGGTTTCCGCGCCAGCCTTTGCGCTGGGATACCTCTATACGTGTGCTTTGTAGAGAAAGGCACTTGCGTACGATGTGGATTACCGCGCAGCCGTAGAAACGTTGCGGTAATTCACACTTTCTGAAACCGTGAGCTTTGTGCCTTCAGTTTTGGTGAGCGACACTTTGACAGCATGGAGCCTGAAAGCCGAAGTGGAACTCCCACATTTGTGGGGGTCATTTTATGAAGTGCCAAAGTTATTCACCCTACCAACAGCACAAGCCACAAACCATCCCTCCTCCTCTTCCCGTTTTACCACATTCGTGGAATAAAGGCTGGCACCGATAGTTAAAAAATGTGACAGTGTTAACGTCAGCAGGTGTTTTTTAATGCTTAAGTATTCTTTACAGAGTACCTAACAAATCGTGTAATGCCTTGTGAAGACACCAAAAACGCGCGATTAGATTCCTCAAATATGTGTGCATCAGCCCGAGTCCTCCAGCGCAGACACATTTCCGACACGCTGGAAAAAGTTTAGATTTGGAGAGGGGTGCATGGAAGTTAAAAATTAAACAGCAAAATCATCTAGCCCCTCGTCTAATGATTACGATGGTTGAACGCAAAGCTTTCTTCGTGCGAAATGAATGGGAAATGGTCAAAGACGCTGTGATCAAAAGACCAAACTGCGTGCTGGTCAAATTCGAGACTCAACTAATGAAAGCTTAAATCCAGAAGGCAACCAAGGAAACACATACGAGAAAGCTTTGCAATAAACCATCATCGTCGTTAGACGGAGGAGTGCATGATTTTTCAAGCGTAGGTGGCAGCTTGTAACGGCAGCATTCAGTTGTGAAGCTGAGTACAGGCTTCAGGCACCCTCCTGTCTTGCGTCCTTCAGCCACGCGGAAATTGGTTTTTGAATAACCATTTACCAACTAGCCAGCAACCATTGCGATTCTTATAAATCAATGCTTCTCCACGACAAGCAATAACGTTCTACTATCATGCGGTATTTATTCTATCAACGATTCCCGATGACTGTAGTAAGAGCATTTCTGTGAAATTAAGCACGTTTCAGCCGTATGTAATAAAGTTACGGAAGCGTCGTCCATCACAATTTCTGTTTTGAGGTAAATCTTGGAAGGCACCCCCAAACTTTGCCTTTCGCTTGTGCACGACAGTCGGACGTCGACGCCGTTTTGTCAGCTGCTAAAGGCCAGCGGCGCAGCATTCCTGGATGGGTTGCACACACCGGCTTTGTGGGAGTATTTAGCTGCAATATACTCCTCGATACGCGAAACTGCATGCAGGCATGAAAAAATTACATGAAGGAACGGACTTCCACTTCCAGCTTGACTTCCAGCTTGGCGCATTGAGCGTCGTCTGCTATTTGTAAATACTGAGTATGGGCGTTAATCACACACATGTCATGCCTCGTAAAGGTCACATCCGCGCTCAAGATTTACCGATCTGAAAAAAGTCCTTGTGGTTATGCACGCTTTGCAAGCCGCACCGCAGAAAAACGATAGAAAGCCATGCACAATAACGCTGCGCTGACCGCCACCTGCATTCCACTGACGAGCGGTTCGCCACGAGCGGCGCTGTTCGCTGAAGCGACGGTGGTGCCATACAACGGCCGCCCGGTCCCTATAACATTGTTGAGTCCAGTATAGAAAACAAAGGACGAGGGCTACAAGGACCTCGTCCAACTCGCTCGTACCCACACGTTGTCAAACACAATCTCCAGTAGTCGGAGTGGCGCTGGCTACCACCCCCAAGCACAGGAAACAAAATACCTTAACATAAATACCCGAGAAAGTGGAGGGGAAACTCGCCCCGCCGGTAGCGTAGTGGTTATCGCACCAGATCGGTATTCTGGAGGTCGTGGGTTCGGATCCCACCTGGCGGGCATTTTTTCTCCACTTTCTTTCTTTCTTTCTTTCTTTTTCTTTCCAAATTCTTTATCTGTTTCAGTGGCTTACCACATCGTCCCCTTTGCTTTCCGAGGTTTTCTTGACTGCCAACTCTTATTTTCTGTCTTATTTTCAACGAGCCCCTCATTTCCTATTCTGATTCGCTATATATATATATATATATATATATATATATATATATATATATATATATATATATATATATATATATATATATATATATACATAATGACCGAAAAAGACGAGGAAGAGCATTTATGAAGATAAGGAAGGTGTGCAGGGTGACCATCGCGCTATGAGTGACCTCAGCGCACGCCGCACTGTCCGTCGGCGTCAACGCTCTCGCTCGCGCTGCATGATGTTGCGGCAGTCCGTCGCAAATGGCCCTTCGCCTTTTGCATGCGGCGTGCACTGCGAACGCGTGTGACGCAAGGGAAGCGGGATGGGGCCCACGGGGGCGGGCAGGCGGGCTGCGGGGTGCGAGGCGGAACCAAGGTCGGCTCGTCGTCGGCCGCTTCTTTGGCGCCTGCCTGTGACCACCACGCGCGGACACACAAACACAAAGTGCGCGTCTTGTTCGTTTCTTCTTCTCCTTCCTTCTGTCGGCCTTTCGGTTCTTGTCTTAGCACGGAATGCCATTGTGCGCGCCAGCAGCCGGACGCTGACCACAATGCGATT
Source organism: Haemaphysalis longicornis (assembly GCA_013339765.2). Taxonomy (NCBI): domain Eukaryota; kingdom Metazoa; phylum Arthropoda; class Arachnida; order Ixodida; family Ixodidae; genus Haemaphysalis; species Haemaphysalis longicornis. Next base: position 42,394,960 of record CM023457.1, on the reverse strand, counting down.
CGCGCGAGGAGCCTCACCGCCGAAGAGGCCCGCTGTCTTGGAAGCGGCGGGTTTGTGCTTTAACTGAGGGTGGGGAGATGGCGTCGCGCACGGCAATAGGATGGGGTTCCTTTTATGCGGAGAATGCGGTATGCGCACGGCTCTGAGTGAAAAAAGGAACAGCGGTTGGTAAGAAGTCATTTGACATTATTAACGGGCAAAAAAATTCCTTGGCACATTTATTCTACTTACCTGCTGTGAAGCCGAAGGCATTTGACTTCAAGAGATCGCATAATATCGTTAAAAAATATTACATGGGCCATGTGGAGGGCGGGGGGGGGGGGGGGGGGGGGAGGGGCAGTGTGAGTGTTGTCTCCCAAGCGCTCCGGTTGGCTACTGTCTGTCTTCCAAAGCCGCGGAGCGGTGCTTCTTGACCACCGCTTACGAGCTCCGTTTAGTTATGATCGCACCCGTACATTTACGTACACACATTGATACCGGGCGCCTAAGTTAACGAACAATGCTTCCAGCATTGGAAAACACTAGCAGTGCACTTAGTTGCTCAATGTTTGTAATTACACAATTTTAGGCTGATGAATAAGATAAAAACATGCATTGGAAATGTCACTAATGCGACATATAGTTAATTCTACGGCGGAAATTGTGCCGAATACGCATATTTTTCTTCTTTCAAAGACACAGCAACGAAAATATTTACCGATCAACACCATCCTCATGAACAGCCCACTTGATTCACTGCAGGACGGAAGCCTCTATTCTCTCACTGACCTCCAACCATGATCGTCGGCGGGGGGGGGGGGGGGGGGGGGAGAGGGAGGGGGCGCAGAAGGGGCACCTCCCCCCCCTCCCCCAAGCCACACCAGCTCAATTTTTCTTCCCCACGCCATTTCCCTCTTCCCCACAATGCAACGGGTGTTCCCCCCCTCTAGACGAAATCCTGACCCCGCTCATGCCTCCAATTGCTCCTGTCCTGCACTGCTTGAGTCCAATCTTTTGCCGCCGAGTTTCCGTATTTCATATCTCCATCGTGTTAATAGCCTTCTGTTTCTTCTCGACTCGTCTCTCAGTATCTACTCTGTTGCCTTGGTGGTTCACCGGTTGTCGTTTCGGCTAACTACGTGGCTGCAGCCGTAGACCATTCCCTTGAGAGCCTTATCAACTCCCTCTTTAGGTGGGACATCGCCAGAAAAGCTTGCACGCTTTGTAGCTTCCTTTGGTCTGACGTCACATGTGTATAGCCTGGTGTGGAATCGTTCTGTTATTTATATTACTTCGTCCATGCTGTGCGTTATGTTGCCCCGTTCGTCTCTGATTGCGAACATTTCGTTTTTGCTTATATGGTGGTGGTGGTTGTTGTTGTGTGGGATCAGGCGGGGTTAGCCTGGCTGGATATGCCGGAGGCTGATAGCTCGCCTCCTCTTGGTTGTTTTTAAGCTTCCTCCTACTTCTAGAAATGGACGTTGGCAGGGCATGTAATGCGAAGGCAAGATAACCGTTGGTCATTAAGGGTAACAGGGTGGATCCCTAGAGAAGGCAAGCGGTGCAGGGGGCGGCAGAAAGTTAGATGAGCAGATGAGGTCAAGAAGTTTGCGGGGATAAATTGTTCACAGTTGGCACAGGACCGAGATAATTGGAGAATAATGGGGGAGGCCTTTGCCCTGCAGTGGGCGTAGATTGGCTGGTGATGGTGGTGATGATGATGATGATGATTTCCAGCATTTCCTCGATTACGGCCACGTTGCATGTACGAATGTCGTTTATTTTGCTTCTATTAATCAGTTCCGACAGATATGCTAAATCAATTTGGTTCACCGTACTTGACATTTTCATGTTCTGACGGTTCGCAATGAGCTCCTTGGTTTTATGACATAGTTTTTTTGTTAGTTTCCTATATGCTGCTTCTCCCATAGCTACTGCCGATTCTGTATTCCCATTATTAGGTTGTCATTGAGCCTGGCTAGACTATCCTCGTTCTCTTTGTTTGGAAGATCGAGTTTGTTTTGAAGTATTCTGCGTCCTGTCTCTGACTGACTTCAGGCTGGGTTGCTTACTTTTCACGAGTTTTCTTCTTTCTCTTTTGAGATTGAGCCTTTCTTTGCATCTAACCATTCTATAATCGCTGCTTCGAATCTTGCCTAGCACCTCTACGTCCTGCGCAGTACCTGGGTTGCCCACAAAATGAAGTCAATTTCATTTTTTGTTGAACCGTTGAAGCACTTCCATGTCAATTTCCAAAATTTTGTTTGCAGAAGAATGTGTTCACCAACCTCAGGTTACTTGTCTCTCCAAATCCCACCCCTGTATCTCCTCGATTGTTGCGACCGCCTCTTCCAATGTTTCCAACTGACCTTTAGTGGGAAATATTGTCCAACCTTAGTGGAAGCACTAAGGCTGGACAGCCTTAGTGCTTTCATTGCTACAAAATTTCCGCCGTCGGCTTTACTACTTTCACTGCCCCAACCTTTCTCTGACGGCTGCCTTATAACTACTTTCACTGCCCCCGTATTTCCGCAGTCGGCTGGGCAATAGCCTTAGTACTTTCACTGCTCCAGAATTTCAGCCATTAATATTTTCACTGTCCCAAAATTGTCGGCTTTGGTTGGACCATAGCCTTTCTACTTTCAGTGAACCAAAATTTCCTCTGTCGACTGCACTATGGCCTTACTACTTTGACTGCCCAAAAATTTTCTTAGTCTTCTGGACTATAGTATACTCGAGACGGCTGCGGAAATTTAGGGCCAGTTAGAGTATACTTACTACTCTAACTGGCCCATAATTTACGCAGTCGGCTGGACGCACCTTCATTGTCTTACTACTTTCAGTGGCCCGAAATTCCCCCTGTCGGCTGGACTAAAGGATTAGCACTTCCACCATCCCAAAATTTCCGCAGTCGGCTGGATTATAGGCTCACTTCTTTTACTGTCCCGAAAGTTTCGGCGTCTGCTGGATTAGACTTTCGAATTTCCACTGGTACAAAATTTCCGCGGTCGGCGTGAATGTAGCTTTACTGCTTTCACTGCCCCCAATTTCTGGCGTATACCTTTGAGCCCGTCTACATGGTGCGAATTTTGCCTGCGAATTCGCATCGGTGGCGCCGCTCGTGCGGCAAAACGATCAACTCTCGTTGCTGTGGCAAGTGCCAAATGTCTGGAACATCCGAACTTCTCCTGTGAACACCGCTTTGCCTTTGGCAATTTGTCGCAGCAGTGAAAAAAAAAAAAGATCGTTTGGACGCACGAGCGGCGCCGCAGCTGCGAATCCGCATGCGAAATTCGCGCCATGTAGAACGGGCTTTACTACCTTCGCTGGACCAAAATGTCCGCCGTCGGCTAGACTATAGCCTTAATGTTTTTATTGCCCAAAAATGTTCGCCGTCGGCTGGAGTCTGGACTATAGCCGTACTACTTTCACTATCCCAGAATTTCCGCAGTCGGCCGGGCTTACTACTTTCACTGGCCAAGAATTTCTGGCCTAAGCTGGACAATATTTAGCCTTACCACTTTCGCTGGACCAAAACGTCCGCCGTCGGCTGGACCTTAGCCTTAGTTCTTTCACTGCTCTAAAGTTTCCGTCGTTGACTGAATTGTAGCTTTACTACTTTCACCACTGCGAAATTTGCGCCGTCCGCTGGACTATAGGCTTTCTAATTTAACTGGCCCAGAATTTCAGAGATCGGATGGCGTATAACTTTACTACTTTCTCTGAACCAAAATTACCGCAGTCCCAGTATATTTGCCGTCTGCTGGTTGACTCATCAATGCAAAATTTCCACCGTCGGTGCACTATACCGTCAATACTTTCACTGGTACAAAAGGTACAATGGCATGCGATAACAAATTTGCGATAAAAATCCTTTCAACGAATAAAAAAATCAGTGCGCTGGCACTGAAACCCAGGTCTGGAATGCGACATATTGCTGTACCTCCCTGCCATAGAGCTTATTGCCGGGTCGTTTCAGTAGACGCTGAAAAAAACTGGGTACACTTCTAGAACGCACATTGTCTGTTCTATGCGCCTGTGATATATTAGAAGCGTGCGCATAAAATAACCTTCCATTTCTCTCTATCCATTGCTGCCTGGCGTTCATAGTACCCGCCCGTTGTCACTTCGCTGCTTGCGATGTTCTTTACATTTGCCTGATTTTTGCTTCAGATGCTGCCTTCCGAGGAGTACAGTATGGAGAAGGCAGGGGTTTCTCTTCCCATGCGAAGCTATCCAGCTTCCGTGCCTGCAGTCTCCCCTGGAACAAGTGTCAAGCGCTGCTTACTGCCACCGGAGCAACACATCACATTGAGGCAGAGCTCATTCATACGCTTTGTTTCAGTCGTGGTAAATAAAGCATTTTTCTGGACAAATCCTGCCTCTTCTATGGCACCTGAGCTGGCCGGCTACGCCAGCTGGAGCACGGTGCCGTTGCATGTATAAAAACACCTGCATTCCGTGCCTTCCGCAGTATTAAATAGGGATGTTATAAGAACATAGCCTTTACAGAATGTCCGTTCGGGAGAACAAAAATTTCTCTAGCTAAATGAATCACTCCTCACTGGAGAGAGAGAGAGAGAGAGAGAGAGAGAGAGAGGAGAGAGAGAGGAGAGAGAGAGAGGAGAGAGGAGAGAGAAGAGAGGAGAGAGGATGAAGAAGGGGAGAGAGAGAGAGAGAGACTATAAGCTTTTATAGCGAGTAAGCACTGATGTCGGGTCTCCCGCGGCTGTACCAGTCCTCACCACTATAGTCGGCACTAGGATGCAAGGTCGGAGCTTGACTGCTGGCCGGGTGACCCGCACGGATTACAAGTTAGGGATGGTTTGTGTTGGCCTTTCCATACCAAGTGGTAGAGAGTGCGTGGCAGGAGCAGAATATACAGGTAAACGGGTAAGCAGTCGCTTTTATGGCGGGAGGGAGGACGCCCTGAGGTTAGGAAATTGGAGCCAGGAACGCCTCACTAGAGCGAAGCGCTGCCATCCGTACTATGAGTTTCTCGAGGAAGCTGTCAATGAACGCGGGTTTATTAAACGCCTATGCAGTGTCACGCATTCCTTCCCGGCTCCTCCATAGGAAGCACTGGTTTCGCACCCACTGCACCTTCACTGCACTACACAAACTTCTAAAGTGGGTGACGTCAATACCAGTAGCTGTCATGTACTTGATGGTGCTTGCGAGAAATATGTACCAGTTCTGAAATGGCCCGTGCTGTATGCACCTAGGTACATTTAATGGTTCGTCTCAAACTCTAAAGCGATATTTGTTGGACCAACTGCTGAACAGGAGACCGCCGTTTTACCTTCATGACTTTGAGGTATAGTCTGTGGTACCACTTGTAGCCACCTGGGTTATAGAGCCCATACAGTACTAAATCCTTCAAGTCAAGGGAGTTTTAATGCAAAAGTGTCTAATTCAATTGCCAACTTTTTTTTTTTTCTCAACCGGGGTGGAATATCGGCTGCATGCAATTTTTCCGAAAACAGATCTAAAATATTTAGATTTTTCAAGTAACGGTTTTTCGCTGTATTAGCTTCGAGGTTGCTTTAGGTGCAGTGTGCACCCGCGCATCACGTTTCACTGGTGCTTGCACCATGCAGGAAGTTCCGCTTCTGTACCGTTTTGGAAATGGGACGTGGCAATAGCAGATGCACGATGCATTATAATTGGCACGTCTGCCGAGATTTCTGCCTTTGCTTCCATCTTTTACTCTTAAGTTGGCTTTGCTGCTGTGCGCTTCCTTTGCATTACCTCTTACGCAGTGCCTTGGGGCCACAGGCCAGTGGAGGTTACAACACGCCAACAAGGGACGGGTGGGTTGCGTCCTTTTTATCCGCGGGTAGGCCTGCTAAACGTTTGCTTCTGAAGTGAAATTGCTTGCCGTGTTGCGTTTCATTTCGATGGCCTCCCACAGAATTGTGTGGTGTCACGTTTTATATAGGGACCAGGCAGCTGGACGGGTGGTGCCACTACTCGGTGCTCCCCTCGTCAGTGGAATGAGCCAGTGCATTGAACTACGCAGCCTTCCATCGGTTTTGCCGGGTTTGCTTCGTTGCTTTGAATGGTTTGGTGGGGCCAAGAGCGGCTACGTGCGGTGAAACGAAGTCTAGAGAGATGTGTAGGGTTCTTAGATGCAATGACGGCTACGTAAAATTGTCGGACGCTTCTTAAATTGGGTATGGGCTACAATGACGAGCTTTTTTTTTTTGCAGCGATCTACGCTTGGCTCCACCAGATCTGAGTACGAATAAAACTACTATTATTAGTATTCATCTTTTCTTAAATGCACCAACGGCTATGTAAAGTTACTGGACGCTTCTAAGATTGGGAACGGTCTACATTGACATGAGCACTTCTTTTGAGCGCGCTCTGCGCCTGGCTCCGCGCTATCTGAGTAGGAATAAAACTATTATATTAGTATCCATTTAGTATCCGTTAGTATTATTTTGAATGACTATTGTTTCCACGCCAACCTTCCATACCCCTATATGTGTGCTTTGAAGGGAAAGGCACGCACGTACGAGATATATTACCGCGTGGCCGTGGAAACGTCGCTGCAGTTTACACTTTCTTTCTGCAACAGTGAGCTTTGTGCCTTCGGTTTTCTTGAGTGACAGCATGGTAGCCTGAGAGCTGAAGCGGAAACCCCCGTTTGTAGTCGTCTTTTGTCAAGACCCAGTTATTCAACCACCCAACAGCCCAAGCTAAAAACCATCCCTCCTTCGCTTCCCTTTTACCACGTTCTCTGAATAAAGGCTGGCACCGATAGACTAAAAAATGTGGCAGTGTTAGCTTCAGCCCGTCTTTTTTATCAATTGCTTAAGTATCTTTAGCCGAGTACCTAAAAAATCGCGTAATGCCTTGTGAAGAAACCAAAAACGCGCGACTAGCCTAAAATAGGGGTGCATCAGCCCCAGTCCTCCAGCCCAGACGCATTTCCGACACACTGGGAGCAGTTAAGGTCTGAAGAGGGGTCGTGGAAGTGCAAAATTAAACACCAAAATCGCCCAGCCCTCCGTCTAACGACGACGATGGTTGAACGCGGAGCTTTCTTCGTGCGAAATAGAATGGGATAAGATGAAAATCAAAGACGCTGCGTGCTGGTCAAATTGAAAGCTCAACTAGTCAAAGTTTAAATCCCGAAGCAAACCAAGGAAACGCACACGAGAAAGCTTTGAGATAAACCACCATCGTCGCCAGGCGGAAGAGTGCATGATTTTTCAAGCGTAGGTGGCAGCTTGTAAAACCCGACCGCAGCACTCAGTTGGAAAACTAAAGGCAGGTTTTTCGCACCCCCCTGTCTCTCGTCCTTCACGCACGCAGGTATTGTTTTTTGAAAAAAACACTAACCAACTTGTCAGCAAACATTGCAAGTCTAATAAAGCAATGCTTTTCCACGACAAGCAATAACGTTCTTCTATCATGCGGTCTTTATTCTGTAAACGATTCCCGATGGCTGTAGTAAACGTATTTCTGAGAAACTAAACACGATTCTTCTACGTTAGTTGATGGAGTTAACGAGTATCGTCTGTTACTATTTCTGTTTTGGGGTAAATCTGAGAAGGCACCCCCAACTTTGTTTTTCGCTTGTGCACGACGCCGTTTCGTCATCAACTGCCAAAGGCCAGCACCGCAGTATTCCTGAATAGGTTGCAAACACCAGCTTTGCAGGAGCATTTAGCTGCAATGTATTCCTCGATTCGCCAAACTGTATGCAGAGATGAAACATTTGCACGAACGAAAGGACTTGCACTTCCAGCTTGACTTCCGGCTTGTCGCATTGAGTGTCGTCTGCTATTTGCAATTACTGAGTATGGGCGTGTATCACACATTAGGCATGCCTCGTAAAGGTCACATCCACGCTCAATATTTACCGATCCGAAAAAGTCGCTGTGGTTATCTACGCTTTGCAAACCGCACCGCAGCAGAACGACAGAAAGCCATGCACAACTACGCTGCGCTGACCGCCACCGGCATACCACTGACGAGTGGTTCGCCACGGGCGGCGCTGTTGGCTGAAGCGACGGTGGTGCCATACAACGGCCGCCATTGCTGGCTGTGCATGAAAGTTAGCTTTCGCTATAAAGTTGGCTTTGCCCCAAGGGTACTCTCACGACGCGCACAGAAAAAAATCCCAAGCCCTTCCCTTAACCGGCTTCTCCTGCAACTATTTCGTCTTAACGGTACGGTATTCGTGGACCTTATCAGGGTAATCTCACCCGAAAGGGGAGTCTTTTCAAGAATTCTTAAGTTAGTCAAAGAGCGAAACAATAGGTTGGCTTTGCCACAATGCGTTCCGTGCCCCAAACTACGGCGCACTAAGTAAAATTCAACGCACTCCCATAAGCCTCCTTCTCCGCATTTCACGTGGCCAGAAGGTGCAGTGTTCATGAATGCTATCAGGAAAATCGTTCGCCCGATGGGAGTCTGTTTCAACGTTCGCAAGGAAAACTTCTCACTCAAGGATGCGCAGCTTCTGGGCACATGAACTGCAGGGGAAGCTGCTTATGGCAACGCGCAAATTTTTCTGAGCGCGGGCTCGGGGTGGACAGCGCCGTAGAAAAAGCATTGCGGCCAAGCCAACTTGTTGCACGCTTTGAGTAAAACTTATTGCTTACGAACTATTGAATAGACCCTACTTTCGGACAAAGATTTTCTTGACAACGTCCATGAATACCGCAGCTTTCGGGCACTTGAACTGCGGGGAAAGCTGGTGGTAGGAGCGCGTTGGATGTCTGAGCACGTGGAAGGGGAAAGTCATGGGGAACGCATTGTGGCAAAGCCAATTTATTGCTGCACGCTTTGAGATCAAAGTTTTGCTCACGACCGCTTGAAGTCGCCCCCTTTCCGGGCAAATCATTTTCCTGATAAGATTCAGAATTACACAGCTTTGTCTTCGATTGATTTTACTGCTGTTTCTGCCCATAGATTTTAGTATCTACTTTTTATTCTTACTATATAACCACTCTACTGACGCTCTTTGCCCCAGTTGGCTTTGCGCAATCAACATCCAACCATCGTCATCATCATCAGCGGGGAGGGGCGTGCATTGTGGCAAAGCCAAGTTATTGTTGCCCGCCTTAAGTAAGAAAATTGGCTGACGAAATCTTGAAGACACCCCCTTTCGGTCGTAAGATTTTCCTGATAACATTCATGAATACCGAACCTTTTCGGCACATGAACTGTGGCGAAAACTCTTTATTGAAGCGCTTTAAATTTGAATACCATAGCGTCGAAGCCCCCCCAAAAAAGCATTTTTGCCACCACTCTGCCTCGTATGTAATTATGATGGTTTACAATACTTCCAATTTTATGAATGCATCTTATAATTGTTACCGCACTTTCACCTGGTATTCAAGCTCTCGAAGTTGCTGTAACACCTCGAAGAATCGATTATTACCACTATTTCCTCGGATTCGAAGCCTAACTATGCGTGGAATTGAGACTTATCTGGGCTTGACTACGCAGCAATGTGCCAAGTTGTTAATAAGTTAAGCCGTAGCCATGGCAAACAACTTACCAATTCAGCACAACTGTCACTGCTAGTTGGAGCTACACGGCAACCTGCAGGGTTGCGCATTGGGCAACATTACGAAACGATCGACCACGAGAGGGCGCTCATAGTTCCGAAGTCGCTGCGTGACGAGCAATGGCGGCGCGGTGGCCGTCAGCCGTCGCCATCTTGTTAGAGACCGGGAACCCTGCCAGTATCAGCGTTCTAAGTTAAATTCGCTATGCTCATTTTTACCAGTTTAAGTTTGTTCTACTTTCGGAAAGCATGCAAATTGGTTTTGACATGCGACGCAAAAGTAGTTCGCGGACATCAATCAGCCAAGTTTTAATTACAGAGAAAGCTTTCTCAGTGGGACCGATCGATAGATCGGTTGGTCGACCGAAAAGCTCTGATAAGATCTCAGAATACACGGCGCATGCGTGAAACCGGGCCTTCATTGTGTCAAAACGCTTACCTGGAAATTGCGAACAAGGAGCGGCTCTAGATATAATTAATAAGACAATACACGGACCGATCATGAAGACGGGGCACAATAGCATACATTTATCTCATAAACGACGTATCGGTATACATTTAGATCGTTCGTAGATCCATTTACTTCATCCTCACCATCACCACCAGCCAATCTACGCCCACTGCAGGGCAAAGGCCTCTCCCATTATTCTCCAATTACCTCGGTCCTGTGCCAACTGTGACCAATTTATCCCCGCAAACTTCTTGATCTCATCTGCCCATCTAACTTTCTGCCGCCCCCTGCAACGCTTGCCTTCTTTAGGGATCCCCTCTGTTACCCTTAATGACCAGTGGTTATCTTGCCTTCGCATTACATGCCCTGCCCACGTCCATTTCTTCTTCTTAATTTCTACTAATATGTCCTTAACACGCGTTTGTTCCCTGACCCACTCCGCTCTCTTCTTGTCCCTTAATTTTCACACCTATAATCTTCCGTTCCATTGCCCGCTGAGTCGTTCTCAATATAAGTTGAACCCTCTTAGTGAGCCTCCAGTTTTTTGCCCAGTAGGTGAGTTACTTACTTAGTTACATTTACTCAGTCCGCGAAAAATCGTCCCATGGGCACGTTCATCGTTTGCCATTTGGGTTTTTCAAGGTTTTACGATCGTTTGGACGCAGTTTCAGCGAATGGTTTTGACGCAGCTTTTTACGCAGTTTTGATCTCAGAAAGCTTTCGCGCGTCTATAACTTCCTTTAGAGAGGAATGGTAAAGTTTTTGAATTGTATGCAAGACAATCCACGGCAGAGCTTGGGTAGTCTCACTGAGCCAGGACCTCGGTTGTCTTGATTTATAACGTGCAGACATTGCTCGGCTGTTCCGGGCAGCACCATTGCAACCGGTTACGAAGTCTGAAGTTTCAGACTGCTTCCAGCCTTTCGTTGGCTGTCTCAAGGCACTTTTGAAAACAACATCGATGCAAGCTTTGACGCGTGTCAAAATGGCAGATGAAAGGAAAACTGAGGAATCCTTTCGTTTTCTAAAACGCGAAGTATTTAACAATACAGAATAATTTTGCTGCCCTTCTCTAGAGCTTTTGTAGGAGGCAAATCCCTTGCTCAGAGGTTTTCTTTGGAAATGGGACTCACACAAAACAGGCTTTCCGTGCGCCGCATAGCAACAAATTCGAGGCAATTTGCCGAGTTATGGCCCCCGCCTCCCCTCTTTTCCGGTGTAAAACAGTTTCTCTGTTTCGTACTATGTTGCTACTATAGCTGGTGGCGATGCCGTAGCAGTTTCGGTAGTGCAGCCTAATGTTCGTAGTGGGTTCGTTGCGTCAGATCACCACAGACCTGCTGCATTCTTTCGCGAAACCAGATTGGCCATCAGAGTTCTTTTCCCCCATATATATCCGAGGAAGCTGCGCAGAAAGTTTACTTACCAGTCCTCATACCCCTTTTAGCTTTGGCATCAGTGCGAAAATAATTGAAGGACAGAAAAAAAAGGCATAACACGGACAAAACATGTTCAGGCACAGGTTGCTACAGCGCTCGAGCCGACCGACGCCAGTAACGACAAAGCCGGGAATAGAACACACTAAACTTCCTTTCACCCTTTTTGGCCGAAAAGGGTGCAAGAATCTTGTCCCTGACGAACACCTTTGAAAGGTGTTTTGGCAAAAAAAAAAGGTGTATTTGGATTAAAAAAGGGTGTTCGTGTTAACACCCTAAAAAAAGGGTGTAAGGTTGCTCAACATCGTAAAATAAGGGTGTGGCCGGGGCACCAGCTACGCGTGGCAATGTGAATCGGTGGAGCGCGCAGCATTCAACACAGACAGTCAATATGTATGCACAAGTTACACTTGGAACAAAAATGAATTGAGCAAGAAAACCAACGGGATGCAAGCGCTACAGGGAGTGCATGTGTGCTCTTCTTGCTTTTATATCCAGCAGACGAAAGCCCCCCGATCGAGTCGGTGGGCTTGTCGCAAAAAAACCGATATTTTAGCGCTAATTTGGGAACTATCGATTTTACTATGAGAATATACAAACCAACACGAGGATTTGCAAAAACATTGGCAAAATGAGGTAGTTTTTATGTTTCATAATTTATTGAATTTTATTAAATACGAAACAAATATTCCCCGCCACCTCAACACCCTTCAAAAAGGGGAGTGCATTATTTCAACACCCTTTTCCTAAGAAGGGTGTATAGGTACAAATTAGGGTGTTGAAACTAAGAAAAAGGGCGTAAAGCAAAATGGCGTAAGAAAATACCGGCAACTAAGAAAAAAGGTTGAGACCTCCAACTTTGGAGGCATTTTGTACCTGTTTACACGGGTGGACTGAAGATTTTCTACAAGCGGTGGGTGTTTTGTGCCTCACTATGTTTAAAGCAATATGAATTGACATAATTTATTGCCAGTGAAGCTCTTTAAGTTTGAGCTAGTTTCGGTGGCGTCAGGAAAAAAATACAAAGAAAAAGAACTGCAGCTCCTGTAAAGGGCGCACAACCGCAGATAGAATATTATAACAGTGAAGTCGGCTTTCGAGCTTGCTAGAGTGTGAACACAAGGGGCGTATGCGTATGCGCACCTCTTACTCTACCATTTCAAAGGTACTAGTATTTTTTGGATTATAAAAGACAAAAAAATTGGCGGAGCCTGCAATAGTGGTGAAAGGCTGGAGAAAAAGCAACGCTGGGGGCCGACCTCCCTTGTTTCCCTCTTGGATCTCCTGGAAATGGGGAGGGGGGGGGTGCGGACACACACGCTGGAACAGCTTTGTAAAAGCCGGTTAATCTTAGCCTCACCCCTCAGCGGTCATCCTAGCTTAGCAAGAACATTGTAAAGCTAAGGAAACATAACAAAACTTAGCAAAACCGGAATAAATTAGGTCAACCCCCAGCCTCGCTGTTCTTTTTTTTTTTTTTTTGCAACTGAACACCTATTTGACACCGCTTCAGCCACCTACAGAAAGCCAAGCGTGTTGCATGCAGTCGGTAAACACCCTTTTCGCCACACGGCTATAGTCTTTTCAACTTTGAAGGTTCAATTTGGTGTTTCACGCGCCAAAGCTAAACTTAGGGCATGAGGTGCACCACATATGGAAACGAGCCATCATTGCATTCGAGCAATTTTTTTTTTGCGTTTGAAAATTTCTTGCGAGTAGAGGAGTATATGAGGGGATGTCTTGTTCTTTACAGTGCTATTATGCATCAAATCATGACCTTATTCATTGAACACCCTTTCAACACCCAAAGAAAAACGAAGGGTGTTGAAGTTGATCTACACCCTTTTTTCAAACAAAAAGGGTGTAGATCTAGGAAAAGGGGGTTGAGATTGAAGAAAAATGGTGTAAAGGCCTCCGAACACCCTTTTTCCACTTATGCTTATAGTTTAGTGTGGAATTTACATAGGCAATGTATTCTTTTTTTTTTCTACAACGAAGCGACCGAGGACCGTTGATGCACACAGATCCGTTACCGTGACTGAACAACATTTCGGAATCTTCTCGTTGAGTGGCGGGAGTCCCCTGCTAGAATAAGAGGCCCTCCATGCCGGCGCAACAAAGGCCTTGAAGCTGGAGTGCTTACTGGAGCTCTGCCCTCGGCGCCGTGTGTGGGGCAGAGCTGCTCCAGCGGCTCTGCTTACGGGCAGTCCACGCACGTGGTGGAGTCCCGTGCTCGTGCCAGGCGCTCCGCCACGTTGCAGCATTCGAGAACTGCATGCGGAGCAGCAGGCAGCGTGCGTCCCTACTGACGTGCGCAGGCAGCGGCCGCGGCGCCAGGCCACTCAGCCCCCGGGTGTCGGGGTGCATCGTCTGCACCACGCGGGCCAGGACGGTGCGGGCTTCGTACAAGGCGGTGATGTAACGGGAAACTGGGGTGCCCTCCTGGTGGGCCTCCCCGGCCAGGGCGTCGACGTCCTCGTTGCCCGAGACCTTTCACGCGCACAAAGGAGCGCGTACCAACATTGGTTTTGTTCCCGACCCTTCACAACCAGGACTGTCCATTGCTTTGGGACGATATTCCATTGTTTGCACAGCCGTAAATTTCATGCGCTCATGCGGATCTAGCGTTCGCGTAAGGTGGAACGTCAGCGGAACTTTTGAAGCCGGGTGAGACAGGGAAGTCGTCGATAATCCGGGAATACGTATTGCCTTTTTAGTGTGGGTACGGAAGCCTAATCTACGACATGGTTTGTTTATCGCTGCCTACGGCCTTGTTCGCTCATTCTATGATCTCCACCCCATCGGCTTCCTCCATGCGATGCATCTTTGTCCTTTTTCTTCGCTTCCAAGTTTATCTTCAAATCATATTGTCTTGTCGCACTCATTTAGGCGTTAATCTCTTAATCCTTTCTCGCAGGTACAGCGTCTTTTCGTCTCATTTAAGTCGGTATTCGTGCAGCGTACCAAGTGTGCGAGCTCGGAGCCTGAGAACAGCGGAACTGCGCTTGTGTCCCACGCAATGTCCCATACAATGTCCGGCTATGTTTCCAGGCCGCGCGTGTGAACCTAGGTAATCCGATAATGCGGATTGTCAGTCTTCGAAACACGCTTTGTTTATGCTCTACGGTGTCTTGTACACGCATTGAGCAATCTCCTTGCACCGGGCTTTCCGGCTTGTATTCTTCCCAAACTACCTCTGGAGTTTGACTACTTCTATTGTCATATTTAAGCGCCAGCGCATAGTACAGTACTCTTGTTCCCCCCTCATTAGTTGTCTGCTTGTTATGTTTGACCTATTTTTTAAGTGCAGAGCACTTTAGGGGCTCGCCTTGCCGTCGTAGCTTGCTCGCTGGACCCAACTAGAGCCACGTGCACTGCGTTCCGTCGTCGCGGCGTAAGCCAGAGGCTTCGAAAGCCAAGCGGTTTATATACAGTCAAACCCGTTTATAGCGAACTGAAATATGCACCGCGATTAGTTCGATATATGCAATAGTTCGATATAGCCGAACCCGCCTATAACGAGCTTATTGTTACGAGTTCGCAATCCGCGGGAGACCCCCCCCTCCTAACCAACTCCACCGCCGTCCGCGTATGCAGAAACGAACACAGTACAGTAGCCATTACCATACCAAAATAATCCATTTAGTGCAAGTAATAAAGCTACTTTCCGCCTTAACGGCCCACGTTGCAAAAAAAAAAAAGCGGTGATTTTTGTTTTCACTTTCATTTTGGCGGCTTCAACTAGCATAGCATTCTCTACTCGAAACATTGTTTGCACCATTTCGAGTCCGCGTACTCAAAAATCCAAGAAGCATTGGCGGAGCACATCGACTGCCGAAAGCGCTTCATTATAAGCGTCGGTCGGATTTCACTCGCGTCATCATCGGGAACGCTGGCGAGCTCTTCCCACAGTTCACCGATACTGCTGTCTTGGTCCGGACTCGCTGACTGGGCGGGTTCCGTCGCGAGTCCCGCGCGTCGGAAACAGTTACGGAAAGTGTCGGGCGTCACGTCGCTCCGTGCGAGGCCCAATGTCTCAGTCGCGGCTCTTGCTTCGTGGTCGCGGCCAATCAGTATCTCATGAATTTCGGCGGCCATTCTAGGCGCCCAGAGTTCGATATATCGGACGTGAACTTCGTTATAAGGAATATGTTCCCATGCGTTTCCGTAACTGAATTAATTTTGTTCTATATATAGCATAATTCGCTCTATCCGGGTTCGATATAGCATGGTTTGACTGTAGTCATAAGCGGTCGAAACTCGTAAACCGGTGGCACTTGTCGCAGATCTTCCCGTTGTTTAGCGCAAAGAAAACTGCGGGCACATTTGAGGCAAAATATACGTAACTAACCGGCAGCGCCCGCGTTCATTTAGTTAAGGACACCCGTTGGGTTGTTTTTTACTATAGTAAGCGAAAAAAAGTGGCAGTGCCGCGCCGCCACGTCCGGGAGGAAAAGCAAGCAGAAAAACAACAGAGCTCCCGCTGGCGCAGTTTCATGCAGGGGGCGCGCGAGCTCTGCGAAGGCGGGAAATTTGAAATGCATTGGGTATTAGCAGTGAGCGGGTAACGGCGCTGCAGCCCATTATGGCGAATCACTGCTTTGCACACCCGACAGCTTTCACATTGAGTGGAACGGCCTTAATTTTGTAGCATCTTCACCCAAGTTTTGTTCTGTCTTTTAAATGCAGAGCATTTCAGTAACTCACGATGTCACCCGCGTTGCGTCCGTCGTTCCGCACCTCGTTGTCCGCACCCCCCCCCCACTATATAAAAAAAAACTATCCGGCGCCGGGTTTCGATCCCTCGCCCCTGCGGGCGGAACGCAATGTACATGGTGCTCTCCCCACGCGCCACAAAGCCGACACAGAATGGGAGGCTACAAACCGCCTTTATCCTTGACTCATTCAAACTACGTCAAGAATCTGCTGATACAACGCATTCACTACCACCAACTCCCCAAAAACTAAACGTTAAAGCAATACACCCACCCCTATGCGACGCTTTACTCGAGTCCCCCTCGCGGGGAGATGGGTTTCTTTTTCGTTGAGACAAGCACTGCAGCGCAGCCGGAACGGGCTTCAACGAAAGTACCACCGGTACGCACGTGGCTGTATAGCAAACGGATTCACAATGAAAGGGAGCAGTCTCTGTAGCCGAAGTTTCTCTTCCACTTAATGTTCGTCGCCTCTTTAGCTATTCTAATTTTTTTGCCATTGTCCTCCGTTCATATAAAGTGGCGCGCAGGTTAACTTGGCTGACTCGACCCGGTTCTGCAGTTTTCTCCAACAACAACAATAATTATAACAAAAAGCCGGGGGGACACGTGCGTAATTCTACCGTCGTTATGCGCATGTCCCCGTATGCAGCATTTCACAAGGACGCCCCTTTCATTGTCTTTTCCTCAGCAAACCACCCAGGCTGATCTTTCCTAGGTTACCGGGCCGGGAGCGCTCCCAATCTTCCTAAAACCTTTGTGCAAGACTCGCTCGCAGAGGTACGAGCTTAATCTCAACAAGTTCACCCTCGCCGTGTCAAGGGCGTAAATGAAGGCATGTGTCGTCATTCCGCGCAGTGTCTAACCGGACAGCGCTGGTGAGAGCAAAGTGTCTTCTTGGTGGTCGCAAGCGAAACAGGGCGCGTTGCACAAACTCAACAAAGGTCGGTAGCGGTACGTGCCACTCATGGAGGAAAGATTGCTACTGCTCCGCAGGTGGTTTTTGTCGTATTTTGGTTCCCCCCCAAAGAATCTCTTGTACCCCGCTATTACTGTTCGCTTGCCGGCGCAACACGATTGCTCCACACCGACAATTGTAAAGTTCAGCCATGGTGCTGCTGGTGCGGCGCGACCGTGCACAGCGAATGAAATACTTCGTGCTGCGTGTTTGTCGCTTGTGCGCGGCACTTCTTCTCAGTATTGTAGGTGGTCAAAAAAAGTGCGCTGGTGACCTAAAGCAAATTCTGTTGAATGTCTTCTACACGATAGGTGGTGTGTGCGTGTGTGTGTGTGTGAAGATGAGAGAGAGAGAGGAGAGAGAGAGAGAGAGAGAGAGAGAGAGAGAGAGAGAGAGAGAGAGAGAGAGAGAGAGGGAGAGGGAGAGAGAGGAGGAGGAGAGGAGGGAGGGAAGGAGGGAAACACTTTATTCATATCGGGCCCTGTTAGGCGGGGCGAGTGGCCGGCGCCGCAGCTGCTCAGAGACCTTGGCTGCCCTGTCAGTCAGGGATTGTTGCGTCGTCAGGTCAGAGCAGCCCAGCGCCGACTCCCATAGCTCATGGGTAGGGGGACATCGGGGCAGGCCCACGCTGTACGGTGGCCTTCGTGCCGCATGATGTGCAGTTGGGAAAGGAGAACAGAGAGGGGGGAATACGATGAAGGAGAACTCTGTTAGGTAGGTATTGTGTTTGTAGGAGTCTCCAGCGCCGTTCATCTTCCGTGTAGCTGAGGGAAGGGTGGGGGGGGGGGGGGGGGGGAGGGGCGAGAGAGGCGAAAATACGTGGGGATCTTGGGGTGGTGCCGAGTGGGAGTTTCAGAGCAGTTTTGCATGTTACCCGCCGCGGTGGCTCAGTGGCTAAGGCGTTGCGCTGCTGAGCACGAGGACGCGGGTTCGATTCCCGGCCGCGGCGGCCGCTTTTCTGATGGAGGCGGAAAGCAAAAACGCCGTGTGTTCGAGACTTCGGCGCACGTTAAAGATCCACAGGTGGTCAAAATTAATCCCGAACCCTCCACTACGGCGCGCCTCGTCGCCTGCGTTGCGTCGACGCGTTAAACCCGACACAATCAATCATCAAACAATCAGTTTTGCATATTGTGCGGATACGGCAATTGATTCTGGACGGTTCTGCGTTAAAGGGTACGAGGTAGGAGAGAGCATAGGTGATTTTGCCAACGACGAATGCTTGAAAGAGGCGCCGCCTATCTGCTTCCTTAAGTCCATGTTTTTTGGAGGCCATGCGGCGAAGGAGTTCGATGGTTTGGGAAACATGTGAGGAAAGGCGCGTGATGTACTCCGTGTTTGAACCATTACGGTTTATGAGTAGGCAGATAATTTTGATTTGTGGGACGACTGGCACAGGCTTTGAATCTATGTATATTTGGACGTTGGGAGCTGCGCGGTTGGCACGCTTTGGAGGGAGAACAAGTTCTGATTTAGATGGGCAGCATGGGGAGGCCAGCATAGGGCAGACGACTCGTGTTAAGACAGCGTTTTAAGATAGATGTATTAAGGTCGCTTTTAGCCTAAGAATCCTGCCTGAGTTTCTGCAATTTTCGGGAAAGAAAGTGAAGTGAGTCGAATTAGCGGTCAATAGGCAGCATTTTCAATAGTTATTGAGCCACTCAATCAATTTGCAAAAGACAGGCTGAGGGACATGAACCTGAGGTTCTTGATGTCACTTGAAGGGTAGCTGAGTTGTGTGATGGTAGAAAATGTTACTCTGCGGTATTCCCGTGCATGCACATGCTCCAAGAGGTCATCGATTCGCTTTGTATCTTCTGAGGACTCTGACGTCGAGATTACTAAGGTGCTTGTACGTGGCACCGCCCTGCTCGGGGCCACACGGTGGTCGTTCCTAACGGATCGTTACGCGTAATTCGGCCATGGTAAAAGGTAGGTACACGTGTTATGGTGGGGGGTATCAGGACATCAGTGTCCGGGCGGGATGCAGCGGAATCGGGAAGCAAGCAGTGCTGAATCGGAGCTGCACTGCAGTGGAGGGAAGAGGAGACAAACAAAAGAAAAACATTCGTGGCCAGATGCGTCGCAAGAGGTAAAAAGTAGTCAATCAAACGCACTCAGAGACGTTGTCTGCGGGGTCACCGGTGTTAAACAGACACTGTGAACGTGCCATTTTGTTCTCTTCTATAATACCTGCTAATGCAGAGTACGAATGACGACGTGGTTCAGAGAAAGCAATCGGCGAGAGCTAGGTATTAAGCAGGAACCTTTGCGGTCATCAGGACTGCCCTCTGGCCCTTGTTGTTAAGTCGAGCAGACTCTGCGACCAATGACCCCCGACCCATTACTGCACGTCGTCGGGAATGGAACACCTGTTTTCCGCCTTGCCTGTGAGCTTGAGTCAGTGGGCGTGGTAAGCTTGCGAGCGAACACACGCCGCGAACGCACTGAGTGATCCAGTTTAATCGTATTGATTGCCGGGACGATGACCACTGCTATACTACGCCTCTTGCTATGCGGACGACGAAGATCTCAGCGCCCTTATTACCCGTGCATGTGGTCACGTTTCCGGTTACCACAATTGATGTCTCCGGTGTTACGAAACCGGCCGGAGATTTCGATCGGCGCAGTACGACAGGGAAGGGTTAGAAAATGAACACGTCGTCCACCCTTCGTGAGGGCCGTACCCCTGCCGTCAGCACCGCTTATTTCTCGCTCCTAAACGACTTAATGAGCGCCATCAGCGACAGGCACTTCGGGTAACGATCGTCCAAATGGCGCCCTAGATTACCGTGGGTGCGGGCCCTTCCGTGAACGCCTCGCTCACTTCTTTGTTCCCAGCGATGACGAATGGAGCCGAGAACCGAATGAGGCTGGAATCTATTCCAGATCAGCCGAGTTGCTATAAGCACCCTGTTACGAGATATGCGGAAAGCTGAACTATCAATTTCCTTCGATGCATCGATCCGACCGGTGACGTTTCTAGAGCTTGAGGTTGGGCCTTCTTTTGATCGTTATCGCGCACTGCTTCGCTCGATAACCACTGATTTTTGTTCCCTTTTTTTCCGTAAAGACAGAAGTAGGGGAGAGGGGCAAGACATAGGAGGTATGTGAGTGGATAAACGACCGTCTTGGTACCAGACACCAAAGTACTCGCGCCGTCGCGTCCGACCTTCGAATAGCCGTTTGAGGTCCGTTCGGCCTAGTTGTTTTTGCGTTCCTAAGCTCCCCGGCCTTCGTTTCGGCCATCTGTGCGATCACTTGTGACGACCCGGCGTTCACGTAAACGAAGAAAGGAGCGCGGGCAGGGAATTCCCCCCCTGCGGCACACCACGACACACGCGGAAACGACATGACGGATTGAAATCGCCCATGGGCATTCCCAGCGCATCGGGTGTTTTTTTCTTTATTAGGCATTTCCTTCCTTTTCTCAGACCACACGCAAATCGTGGTCGTTGACATTCCTCCAAGCCTATCGGCATACGTCTTTCCGTTACGTCGTTGCGGGGAAATCTCTCGTGCGTTTCCTGGCCGTTATGTGGCCGTCGCACGCCAAATCTAGCGTGCATCGGTTCCGCCAACCCTTAAACGGTGCTCCGCTGACAGTTACTGATGCGGCCGTACGAACCCTCTGTTCATCCTTTCCCGCGAAAGAAGTTGCCTGAGGAGCTTCCACGTTCCTTTTCCTTCTTCTCGCTCTGTTTTTACTCAGGGTCCAACTGTAGTTCGTTTCCGCGTCGGGTTTTTCCCACCGCTCTGGAGTCGTAATCAGATGCAGGAATCGTCGGGAAACAAAGCAATCTTAAGTAATTATCCCTTGCTTATCGTGATGCTCTCTAATCGCTCCGTGCAGTGTTTTAGCGGATCTGACGTAAGCCTGACTGACGCTTGAACAAAGCAAGCGAATGCAGGCCGAATCAAATCGAGTTACGTTAATCTTAAGCGCACAATAAACACGGACACAGGAGACAAGGGCAAGAGCGAACTTCCAAATGAATTTTATTGAAACCAGGGTGAAATATATACCAGTGAAAAGACAAGAGATAGATAGATCTCTTGTAGTTCCTTCATAATCAAGTAAACGAGAGAAAATATAAGAGACGCACAACAATTCCAGAAGCGAACAGAACCACACTAAAGTAACGCAAAAAAAGACAATTGAAAATCTAAATGTGCCCGCACAGTTTGTTAAAAATGTTTGGGAGGGTTTAAACACTCCGAAGCTACCCCTGGGTTATGAGGTGCGCCGAAGTAGAGGGCTCTGGAACTTTAGACCACATGAGGACCTTTAAATATTATAACTCTGTATGTGGCTCTATGTACCTCAATGCCGTGTATTTGGGTCGAAGCCCCTTAAGGGCTGGGAATGTTTGGGTCTCCTGTCGCCGTCGTCAAAATCGTCGTAATCGTCTCATGTATTCACGGAACTAAAACACCGGGAAACTTGTTTGCGCCTCGCGCTAGAACGCAACGCGTACTAAAAAAACACCGGGACACTCGCGCTAGTGAGCTTCGTGCTTCAAAGACAAGAGACTTTTACAGCAAAGCTGTATTCCTGAACGTACCAACGGTTTCATCTCCGTTGGCAGAAACGCCAAGGCGGCAAGAATACACTTATACACTGCCTGCTTCTCCCCTGTCCAGGTTTCACGTTAGTGCGAGATGGTCCGAAAATTTTTTCTTCCTATTTATTAAATGTACCACTGGTCCTTTGAAATTTGCGTTCCCCACCCCTTATGTATACGCGCCTTTCCCACGAAGCCATTCAGGTAACGAAAACGAAGTCAATAAATAAAATATTGAGACAAGGGTGTGTACGTTTTTTGCCTTGGGTTCAGCAGCACAACGCAGTTTGTTAAATTAACATGACCTCCGCACTGTGTGTCGAAAAACACAGATGCTTTTGACCATAACTTTATCACGCAAGGACACCGACATTGCTCCTGCAGTGCCAGTAGTTTCTTTTGCCCCGACTCATCGCAGTCGCCTCGAGTTAGTCATTTCCGCCTGGCTGACTGAACGCGTACCTGGAACCCAGCCTTGAAGCACAGCCACCTGTTGTTTGCAGCGGAAAGCATTCACTATCGGTGAATGTTTTCGTCTCTGAGAGACGATTGCCTGGCATGTCATTACAAAACTTTGTGGTTCTACGACTCCAGTATCGATTATGTGTCGATTACGTGCGCACGCGAATTGTCGATGGAGAATGGGCTGATCCGGCCTTCTGACGTCACCGGTAGCGTAGAGTAATTGTCGGGAGTGCCGGTTTGGGATACCGCTGTGAACATCCTTTCGGTCAACACTGGGCTAAGGGGGGAAATCCTGGAAACTAAATGTTCGTGTTACATAAATTTCATGCGAAATAAATTTTTAGAGACAACTGGTAACGTTTGAGCCGGCGAAAAAGTTAGTGATACTATTTCTTGAACACACGCGTCGTTTTGGTGTCGTTGTTCAACAAATGGGGCTCTCAGGTTGTATTTTAGCATCTAAGGAACCAGTAAGTTCAATACTATACAGGCATAATATATTACTCTTAGCTTTGTTAAAGTCATGTTCCTTTTACCATGCTCTATTTTTGCAGCCGAAACGTAATTGAAACACCAATGCATTTCGGTTGGGATAACTATTTACGAAAACAAATGCTTGCAAAACAAAGTCACTGCTAACGGAACTTTAGAGGAAGCATGGAATTGAAGTATTAGCACTCCAACGAAATACCCTGGTCGCTAGGATGTGGCATGAACGCGTTTTAGCATACCTGGAAAGGGGGGGTGGGGTCCCTATCCCTGCGTACGGGCACACGAAATACTGGCGGCGACATCTAATGCATTTGTTTCGAAGAAATGGGGACAGAGCGTTAATACATAAAGCCCTTAGTATTCCGTTCGAGCAACGAACTATTTCACAATTTCTAACAGAACTTCACATCGGAAATGTTTTCTTTTTTTTTTTCAAGGAGCCTTTTATACGCATCTGCATAAGCCAGAGAGCTCACCTACGCTTCTCACACAGCTATAATCTATAACAGATCATAGAAAAGCAGACATGTTTTAATTCGCCATTTTCTGCTCACTACATGCCCATGCCAAAATAAATCGAATTCACGCAAGTTCTAAGTAGTGCGAGAGAAATTATGTTCCGCATATCGTACCCAGCAATATTAAGATATATTTGATTGATTGATTGATTGATTGATTGATTGATTGATTGATTGATTGATTGATTGATTGATTGATTGATTGATTGATTGATTGATTGATTGATTGATTGATTGATTGATTGATTGATTGTAGGGTTTAACGCACCGACGCAACGCAGGCGATGAGGCGCGCCGTACTGGAGGGCTCCTGATTAATTCTGACCCCCTGGGGATCTCTAACGTGCGGCGAAATCTCGTACACGCGGGCGTTTTTGCTTTTCGCCTTCTTCAGGAAAGCGGCCGCCGGGGTCCGGGAAGTCAAGACAGATTTGAGTGCTTAGCAAATTTGGTCTCCTCAATTCGTCATTTTTGACTGTCCAGAAACTGCCCACGAACATCTCCGTTTTTTCCTCAGACCTATTCCCATTGCAGGTACTGAGAGAAAGGCAACACGTGCACTGTTCTTCAGCCGTTCTTGGGCCGTCCAGAAAGACAAATGGAAGAGACCTCTGGCTGAACAATTAAGTCTAACGAGGCTTAGCATAAGCGGCAGGCCGCTATTCTCCTTGCCCGTATAAAAAAACAACGAAGTTGTTTATCATGCTTAGCATCGTTTGACAACAATTATGAGGCAATGGACATTAACGAAGATGTCTTTGGATTGACGGCGACAAGAATCAGTGCCCGTGCGGTTGCTGTAGTCAAGGCACACGAGGAAGCGCTTCGTCGGCGCGGGCAGCACGGTGGCCACGGTAAAACCTGTTCGGTAAGCGGGGAAAACGTGCCCGCTAGTCGTCGCTCTCGGCGCTGTCTCGTGCGCGTGCAGTCCAGGAGTGATTGCACGGTAAGCGGAAACGTAAAAGAGGAAGTGTATGCATAGCGGTGCGTACACGGTAGCGGAAAGTAATCGCAATTATCGTTCAATAAGCCTCCTCTGAAACGAATCACATTTCACTTTGCCGGGAAAAAAACGCTTCATAAATACGTGAAATTGCAATGTACTTAGTGTGTTCCTCAATTTCTTAGTTGGCGAAATTACTTTGGTTCCTTTGTCGATGCAGCCCCAAGCAGAGAACGAAGATTAGCGCACCGCTTTTACGGCTACAGTCTGGAGTTCCCTGTTCTGCGAAAAACCGCCGTTGTTGTCCAGTACAGAAAATGGTCGCCGTGGTGAAGAGTAAATAAAAGAAAATCATGCACCGCTCCGTTTAAAGACAACGATGGTTGAACGCGAAGGTATCTTGTGAGGCATTCCTTGTTCGTCATCTGAGTTTGGAATCCGACTCGTTGAGGTTTAACTTTTACTCGCACGGGATTTGGTCTTTTGATCCCAGCGGCTTTGAGTTTGACCCTTCGCCATTTGATTTCACAGAAAGTAAGCTCCGCTATTCAGCCGTAGAAATTTGGGCTAGTTGGCGATGCGACTTCGACATGGTAAAAAGCGCGACAAGACGGGGACACAAGAAGAGACGGTTACACGGGACGCGCTAGCGCTCGTCCTGTGTAACTGTCCCTTCTTGTTTCCCCGTCTTGTCGCGCTTTTTACCACGTCGAAAAAGCTCCACCTTCAGCCATCATCGTTGTTAGACAGAACGGCGGATGATTCTTCCCTTCTTTAGCAACCCGTAACATCCGGGCTGATGCTAGTTCGGTTGTATTTTTTTTTTTGTGCAAGTACATGCACCCCTGTCCAAATCCAAACTGCTTCGAACGTGTTGGCACGACACAATCGGAAAGACTTCTGCTTCGTAATGCGAGGGATTCAGTTTCGATACTGATCACAAGAAGCATTTTTTTCTTTCACTTCACCCACAGTCATCATCATCGTCAGAGAAAGTTGGCTTTCCTGCAGTGCGTTTCCCACGCGACATACGCCATTAGTGACGCATAGAAAGCTTCGCTTTAAAACGCATGTGTGATGCGATGGGACTTGAACCCGGGTTTCAGGCGCAGGAGTCGAGTCTAGCTGTTGGCCGCGTTGGCAGCGGTGGAGCAAAAGTTAGAATGCTGCGTGCTGCGTCCCACGTGATCGTGACGGCACGTGAGCAGAGAAGGATAACCCCAGCCACGCACTCGGATCCCGGGGAAGCTGTAGCGCATCCATTTCGCATGCTTGTTGAACCAATTCTTGCCGAACAGCGAAGAAACGGAAACGAAGAAACACCCACAACATTCACAGTTAAGGTGCTTTAAATACTCCGCCAAATGACTGAAAAATCTCTCTCTATTCCCCAGGAGAGTTTCCAAAATACTCTCCTTTAGGGGAGTAAATAAAACTACGCATACGGAGTGCGGTAGAGCACAAGCCATTTACTTCCTATCCGGAGCATTTCTGTTTAGAGTGTAGGAAGAGAGTTAGTAATTAACTTGAAACAGCAAGAGCGATCTTTGGGCGCTCTTTGGAGAGAAGTGTTTTCAGTCAGGATATCTTGGGGCTTGCTGGCGAGATGGGTCCTTCCCACTGGCCAGCATACGCTGGACGGCTATAGGGCCCAGAAAGCGAAGCAGGAGATGCAAATACAATGTAGCGATTAGACTTTGATAAGTACCACAAGGATTTCGGATTTTCAACACCGGAGCTGTTTAAGCTTGAGTTCCATCCGTACCTGGCGTGGCAGAAAACTCGGCGCAGTAAAGTGGAGAGAGGGAAAATGGTAGGTCAATAAGTGTCAGGGAAAATGAAGAGAAGGTAAGGAGCCGACGGGAACAGGTGTGGGTAGTGCGCGCCTCAAGGAAAAATAAGCTCGGCTATGCCAAAATGTATGTAGCGTGAGCTAAGGATCAGCTGGTTATTCTTAGCTTTCCTGGTTGTCTAGGATTAGCTTGATTATCATGCTTTTATCAAGCGGCTCCGGCGCAGCGTCACCAATCACCCCAGAGCTAAGCTGGTTCCACAGGCGCAAGCCGGTGTTGCTGCGACTCGCGAGCCGTCGGTTGCACACCCGGCCACGCCTCGCATGATCATCAAAGGGACCGGGCCGCCACGTGCGGAACGGAGGTGGGCGAAGACGCTGGGCGCATGGGGTGTGTGAGATACGCCGGGCAGCGAGCAACGTTCTGTGCGCCGAGTGAAATCACTGCTCCTAGCGCGTGCGCAGCACGGCTCTCCAGGAGCCACGCAAAACTGCTCAACCTCGGCCAATGTAGCTAACGCTACAAAAAAAAAAAAAAAAAAAAAAAAGAACGTTTCTCGCGTTCAGAATAGAACGTGGGTCCCTCGCGTTATGAAACCGGTTTTATCCGATTGCGATATGATCGCATTCGTAGCGCTCAGCATTTCTTTTAGGTTCGTAGCACAAACAGTTTAGATTTTGGACTTCAGGAGGGTGGATTGTGGACCTTCATTTGACTCAGTTTGCATTGAGAAAGATTCGCTCGGCGTGCGCTAGGCGGAATTAATCTACCGATAAGATGGCAGACATAAGAAAAGCCAAGAGAAAGCTAGTGAGGACCACCCGCTCCGCGGTTTCTTCAGTCCTCGCATCTCAATTGCGAAGGTCGTCGATTTTTTTTGTAGCGTGAGCTATACTGGCCGAAGTTGAGCAGTTTCGCGTGGACCTTGAACGGCCGTGCTGCGCAAGCGCGAGGAGCATTGGTTTGGCTTGGCTTGGATTTGGATTGGATTGGATTAAATTGGATTGTATTGGATTGGACTGGATTGGAAATCCAATTCAATTGGAGTACGGGTGTGTTGGGTCTGCACATTCACGGTCTGCGCATTCCAGAGGAGCGACGTCATAGCCGCGGCAGGCGCAACTGGCGCCGGCGCGTGCCCAGCTGTGTGCCTCCGTTGCGCAGTAGCCAAATCTGACGCTGCGCCGGAGCCGCTTGGCTAACCGTTTCACGGGCTTCCTTTGAGAGGCCGTTTCTGCGGCAAGCGCGAGGAGCAGTGACTGGATTGAATTGTTTGACTGGACTGGACTGGACTGGACTGGATTGGAAATCGTTTTAGCAGAGTAAGCATGATAATAGCTAATCCTAGAAACAGGAAACCTAAGAATAATCCAGCTGAACCTTAGCTCACCTACGTATATCCTGGCATAGCCGAGCTAACCATGCTAAGTTTTTAGATGCGACTGCATCTCATTCACTCGCCTTGTCCATGCACGTCGTCGGCGTTGTTGTCGTCGCCCGCCCCATCCTGCCGCGCGAGCTGCGCTCTCCGCCGCTACCCCCTCTCCGAGGGGCATTGGATTGGATTCGAATGGATGGCTTGGCTGGCTGGCTTGGATTGAGGATTGATTGGATTGGATAAACTGGATTGTGTTGGATTGTGTTACGTCATAGCCGCGGCAGACGCCTGGCGCCGGCGCATGTGCAGTACCTCTCTTCCGCGGTCTCCTCTCCTTTGGGCGCGCTGCGCATATACCTGGTGTGCCGCTCTCCGGCGGCCTTTCGGTCGACGGTTGCCCTCGCTTGCGCTTGAGCCCCCCTCAGAGTCGCATCACACCAGGGTTCCCGCGAGGGGAGGTGGGCGTAATTTTTTTGTGGTCCATTCGGTGTAAGGCATGAAACTTTTTTCTGCACGACCTTGTTTTTAGTTTGTCTGACCATGTTTTCGAAACTTTGCAGGTTAGAGGTCTCCGTGACGTCCTCTACTAGGCCCCCCAAGTGGCGTTCCCCTATAGAGGACGTGTTGGTTGACCGGCTAAGTGCGCGATTACGGCCTTTTACCGTGGAACTAACATTACGAGATATTAAAGATGCAATGAATAACCGTCATGCACTCCATGGTGAAAAGTGGAAGGTACAGTGCCGACACTGCATATGGCGACAACGCCGCCCAAGTGAACATGCTTGATCGCAGCCTAATGCTATCAATCTATGATGGTTAGTAATTTTTCGGTATCACCTCACGCAAGAAACGCTTGGCGTGGTTACTGCGGGCTTTCCCCTTCCGACTAAGCAGCACTGTGACAATGTTGGCGGGGCTAAAACTGCGATGTAGTACATAACTGGACTAGAGGTGTTAGGAGAAGTGAGCAATTGCGCAACCTAAGTGTGGCCACGCCACTAATTCTCTAATGTAAGAAACATGCGTGGAATCAATCCGAATTCTCAAGTGTTTGAATTCATATAACATAATGAAAATAAACGTCCCTTGCCATGAAATGTACCATATTTTCTTAAACTGGTCTTTAATAGTGTCGTTAAAAGTTCCGCGCTCACTTTAACCGCCCAGGTAAACGGCTTTCGAACTTTTAAAGTGAAGCTTGGTACCTCTACCACCCAAGGGTTCTATCGCGACCGTTGGCTGTTAACAGAAAACTCCGCGAACAAATAAAATACTTTACTGGTACCGCCAGAATCGAGCCTGGAACGAATAGAGAAACGTAGCGAGGGTCCGTTGTCTTACCGATTTAGCTACGAGCCCACGCGGAGACGGGGAAGACAGACGGTGCACTCACAGAGCACATCTGCGCGTTTACACCCTGCGTTCTCACTTAATGCCCCGTGATAGCGTCACGCGACCTCTCGCGCCGCTGCGCGCTCCACCCACGTCACGTGTAGCGGCTGTATGCGCACCTTGCGCATGCGCTAGGAGTTAGTAAAAATTAAAGGAAGCTCACACCAACGCATGCCATCTCACTTTCCTCCGTCTCTGCCGCCGTCTCGTCGCCTCCGTCGGCGGCGGCAGAGACGGAGAAGTGAGATCGTCTAACACCGAATTCGACCTTCGGTTAATTTTATAAAAAAAGACTTTCCACTCCTGTGCTTCACCAATACAACTCAACCAACCACCATGCATGGATGATGCATTGATTTAACCTTGGCAAAGAATACCTCTTTGAAGAATAAAGGGTGTGGTTAAGTGCATTTCACTTGTCTCTGGTTTCACTCTTTGTAGAGCCACGAGTGCGAATTCAAGTGACGTCGCATGGGTAATCGTTGTGGGCGTCGTTTACAGCTCCGCTTTTCTACTACCTCCACAGGATGGATTGGCGCGCATTTTTTTCACGGGCCGAAATGTGTTTTCGTATTTAGGTCTCGCCAATGAGCGACCCCCATGACTTCACGGAACGTTTAGCGCAGTGACTCACACACACGCACCGACATCCTGGCTGTGGAGAGCAAACACACGCCTCCGGCGACTGACTATACCAAGGGCGGAGCGCGTAGAACACGGGAAGGACATGCCTCGCAGCGTCCGATTCTCGAGTATAGACGGAGCAGCGCGCGCCTACGTGGATTTGCGGATCAACCTTAACCTTTCTCTCGCTGATCGAGTCCCTCAACCAGTCTCTCCCCCTCTCCTGGGCGACGGACGCGAAGCAAAGGGCGTCCTGCAGGCGCTCAAACACTGTCGGTATGCGGCTGCGCCCAACACACGAAGAGGTAGCTCCACCACCGCCGCCGAAAACGAAGAAAAATCTTCCTGAAGACTGAGCATTGCGAACGCGGAAGTGGTGACAGTAGTGTGCCTACGGGGTTGGTACGCACTGGCGCCCATTTGTTGAAGCCACTTATGAGGAAAGCTAGCTTCTCAGGCCTCAGGTTTCAAGAGCGCTTGTGGGTACGGAAAGACAGGAAAACCTACGGATGGTAGAGATAACAAAAACACAAGCCCTTCCACTCAATGTGAAAACTGTCGGAAGTGCAGAGCAGTGATTCGTCATAATGGGCTGTAGCTCCGTTATCCGCTCAGTGCTGCCACCAATTGAAAGTCAAATTTTCCGCCTTGGCAGTGCTCGCGCGCCCCCTGCATAAAACTGCGCCAGTGGGAGTTCTGTTCTTTTTGTGCTTGCTTTTCCTCTGCCAGTTTGTTCCGCTTGCTACCGTAAAAACCAACCCAACGAGCGTTCTTAACTAAATGAACGCGGGCGCTGCCGGTTAGTGACTTATATTTTGCCTCAAATGTACCTGCAGTTTTTTTTTTGCGCTAAGCAACGGGAAGATGGATGACAAGCGCCAGCGGTTCACGAGTTTGGAACGCTCATAACTATATAAACCGCTTGACTTTTGAAGCATCTGTGGGACGACGCGACGACAACCGCTACGATAGAACGCCGTGTGGCTCCAGCGAGCGAGCTACGACGACAAGGCGAGCCCCTAACGTGCTCTGCACTTAAATGTTCGGGGACAAGGAATGTATTCGGATAGTGCAGGATATGCACGTGGTTGGAAGTCTAAGAGCCTTCGTACTTCAGTGGAAATACGTAGGATGATTATGATAATACCTATAATGATGATGACGGTAAGAAGGGAATGATGTTAATGATGTGATTAAATTAGATGAGTGAACGGAAGAGTAACATTGGGAGGCTGCGCGAGTCGACGGGTGTCTACATGTGTACCGCGACCATGTTTTACTGATGCGTTTGAGCACAGGTTGCAGTGAGCTGCGCTGGCCGACTGACGCACAGTTGAAGACTGACACGTTTCACTTCGTTCAGCCGCGTGTTTTAGAGCTGGCGCACGTGAAAGTAAGGACACATTTTTGTGAGGTGCAGCGAATGAAAACCGCAGAAATATGTTGTTATAAACCGTAGCGGCCTCTTGAGCGTGCAACCGTTTTCGTTAATGGGCAAGTAATGGACTGCTATCAAATTACGATGTTACAAAATGTTCGCCTAAAGTACACAAGCTAGTGCAATACCGTTCAAAACTGCCAGGATTCCTACACAGACCATGAATACAGTCGACGCTCAGTGCGAATAACTGTCTCGGCTGAACGATATAAAAAACCTGTATAGTACAGTCGAACCTCGTTACAGCGAAGTAGTATCGGGGCAGTAATTTAGTTCGTTATATCCGATATTCGTTGTAACAGTAGAGTTAAAAATCGACTCAAACCAATCGAAAATCTGGCTCCCTTAAAAATCCTTGATACAGACACGCAATACGTTGATGTTCGAACCCACTATAAACAAGGTAACCCGTTTTTCATGCTCAATGAACCACAACTTTAAACGTGAAATCAAAAAAGAACAATGTGCGAAGTTCATTTGACAAAAAAAAACGCCCGCGTTTTTTTTTTAAGAGTTTTAGAGAGATGTGATCTTCGTCTGGTGGCAATTCACAGCACCGAGCAGGATGAAGTTTTTCGCAGTGTTCACGAAGAAAAGGACCTTTTCTGCTCCTGCAGTTTCGGACGCCGGAAGATTTTCCAAGTGACGTCTGAGCCGACTGGCCAATATTTCTTCGTTATATCCGATTTCGCGCGCTGCCCTGACGATTTCAGTTTCGTTATAAAATAATAAGCGTCATTGAAATGGAGCGTCACCAACCAAAGTTCGCATTTATTTCGCTATAGCTGATAATTCGCTATATTAGTGTTCTTTACAACGAGGTTCAACTGTAGTTGATTGTACTGCATTGATTTGATTACCGCTGTATGGCGAATGTGGCGAGTCACTCCAGTGAGTGAGCGAGACCGAACCTATACGAAAATTGGCCACTACTTGGATGTGTGTTATAGCTAAGCATAATTATGAAATCTCGCAGGTGGAATGTTTTTGAACATGTCCAATGCTGGGCAATGAACGCTATCTTCTTATCGCAACAGTGCTGTTGTCATGCATGAATGATCGCTGAAGGGCATGTCTAATGTTGGGCAATGGACGCCGTCCTCCTTTCCGCCCCGACAATCTTATCAGTGCCGTTGTCATACATAAATCACCGCCAAGGGACGGTCCTAGTCTCATGCGCTCCCTCTGGCCGCAAAATAGCTGCGATGCTCCTAAGTACACCATAAAAAAGCGATAAAGAAGTACGGACTAACAGACGTAGAGCATCGACTACACTTAAAAGACGTCCCAGAATAGCGACAAAATCGTGCGCCCAATACTCAGCGCGACGGAATGACGACAACATACTCCCCCACCACCAAGCAATAAAAGAAAACAGCGGGGAAATCGTAGGCGTGCGAGGAGCAAACGCAAAAACCGCAATCGCGCGGCATTCCTGGCGAGCTACTCTCGGTCCTTAGAGGTGTGTGCTTAGACCTACGTGCGTGTGCGACGAGCGAGGCTCGACTGCCGCGATTGGTTGCGCG
Organism: Haemaphysalis longicornis; assembly: GCA_013339765.2. NCBI lineage: Eukaryota > Metazoa > Arthropoda > Arachnida > Ixodida > Ixodidae > Haemaphysalis > Haemaphysalis longicornis. The sequence continues at coordinate 42,362,755 of CM023457.1, read as the reverse complement.
GAGAGACGAAGTCGAATCGGCTTAGCGCCGCACGGGAGCGGAGGAGGCGGCAGTTTCTCAATCGCGAGTGTGGGCCGGTCGCAATGACCGTGGCTCGACACCTACGGAGCCGCCGATGGTGACGTGCTCCAAGCCTCGCCGCCGCAGACTTTTGGCGGCGGAGTATACGCTGCGTCCCACGTATCTCCCAGCAAGGTTCGGCACACCTGTGTGTACTGCTGCTTGCTTGCCTATTCAGCCGCAGTCTGTAGCAAAGAAAGTAAAACCGAACAACGTTCTAGACGGTGCACGGCACTCCCACAACGTAATTCCACCTCAATGTTTATCTATTTGCTTTGTATAGAATCACTCGGTGCTAGTCGGTGTGGTATTAGTGTCCACTCCTTTTTTTTCTAAGCCACGGTGGTCATCAGAGTCAAACCCACGCATTGGTCGTGCTCGCCAGTGAGTTGGGAGTGTTGCTTGTTGTCGATTCTGCGTTGAGTCAAATGCTGCTCGCGTGCCGTCGGCCACGCGTTGGACGAGAATGAAATCTATTGCATACGCTGGAAGCGTCACTGCGTCCGGTGGGGTTCATTTCCGAGCGAAATGACGAATGGTTGCACGAGTTGCAGCGTAGGCCGACCAGGCGTGCACTGCTTCCAGCTCTATGAATTTTGTTTGTTCTTGAGCAGGCAGCAAAGTAGCCTATTTCTACTACAGTCACGTGGTGTCTCGTGAATGGATGACCTGGACTGTTGGTTAACCTTTACGCCGGCTTAACCCATGCGCTTTACTAGGTAGAGTAACGGGGCGCTGAATCTATTAAACGCGATAGCCTTTCTTGGGCTACTTACAACCCGAAAATAGTGGCGTTTGTCTGTCTGTCTGTCTGTCTGTCTGTCTGTCTGTCTGTCTGTCTGTCTGTCTGTCTGTCTGCATGTCTTGTCCCTACTTCGTCTGCGTAGAACTGTGTTGTAAGGCAATTATACCCACGTCTTCTTGCGCCAACTAAGTGTGGCAAGGGACATGTGTACCTGCAAGAAATCCAGCTCGACTCCACTTATTTCACAGCGCGCCAGACACACCAGCACCGCTATGTCCCCACTATCACAGCCGCTCGATGGAACGGAGGTCACTTTTCATCGATTGACCGCCTTATATGGGACTTCCATCATCACGCAATTACACCAGAAAGTGGAATTGTGTCGCAACACGAGAGGATGTTGCCTAAAGCTACCAGGAGAAACGGGAACTGGCGGCCCGCATTATAGGGCCGCAATCTGCTGACTTATAGCTACCACTCTTGTTCAATAAAGTTTCCATTTGTCGATCGCTTTTTCTGCAAAATTTGTGCACGAGCGTCCATACCACGGGCAGGCCGATGACTTGGTAGCGAGGCTGATGCATGGGATGACTTCGTTCGTGTTTATAGGCATCCAAAGAGGCTGAGGTGCGACCCAAGAGAAGCGGATACCAGTGAGATGGATATTGGTGTCGGCATCATTCCTAGTTAACTTGTTAACTAGTTTACTTCTAGTTTATTCCTAGTTTACTTGTGCGCCGGTTTGTCCACCGCCCTATGTCTGTCCAATCGACAGGCGTAGTATTCGTACGGCATTCTTAATGAACACTAATGATATCAACAGTAACAGACTCAGGAAATGAAATACAAGCGGCAGTTCCCCTAATGAAATTAGCCGCGCTAATGTTGCAGTGAGGATAGGGGTTGCGGCAATATCACTATCACCGCGGCAAGCGTTAGTAATACTGGGCGCATGCCATAGTAGTTGCACGGCCGCTCGATTGCGCGCACCTGGTGCGCGCCATCGAGCGGCTGCGGTACTGGTATGCCGCAACAATACCCGTAAGCTTGTTCAACTAGTAGAAAGCAGCAATAGTAGTGACTCTTCCAAGTAATGGTAAGAGTGCTAATAATAGGAGTGCGAGGTATTAAGTACTGCAAGTAGTAGTCATAACGGAGCCATTAGTGGTAACAGTGGTATTTAAGCGGTTTCGAACATTTTTGGCCTGTTATAGTCTACGGTGGAGAAGAAGTTGTTTTATTCCTTTTACCTGAAACATGTGTACATGTATGTATGTATGTATGTATGTATGTATGTATGTATGTATGTATGTATGTATGTATGTATGTATGTATGTATGTATGTATGTATGTATGTATGTATGTAAGTATTGTATGTATGTATGGTATGTATGTATGTATGTATGTGTGTATGTATGTATGTATGTATGTGTATCTATGTTGTATGTATGTCGTAGGTACGCTGGGGAGGCATGAACAAAGAATAAGGAATGTGCAGAAATTCCCAAAGGGGAATTAGTGTCGAATTAATCCTTACACCACACCGTTATACGCCCAGTCCCTTTGAAGTGGTCTTCACTGCTACCCATCCACACATTGTTGGGAAGGAATTTCCCCAGGTGCCATTTAAGAAGTCTGATACCTAACTATGAAGGCCGTAGGAGCTTTCATTAAACATTTTCGTTAAGACCCCATGTGTACCTATAAACGGCGTATCAAGCACCTTTAAAGTTGCCTTCACTGCTATACTCCAGTGCTTTGTTGAGAGGACACCCTAATGTAGAGGTGCTAAGGCTTCATATTAAACACCTACCTTCCCCATCATCGTCAATCATCATCAACAGCCTATTCAGGCCCAATGCAGGACGAAGGCCACCCCATTGACCTCCACCCGCTTCTGTCCTGTGCTGCCCGAGTCCATTCTTTGCTCCGAATTTTCTTATTTCATCTCTCCATAGAGTTAATGGCCTTCCCCTTCTTCTAGTCCCGTCTATAGGTGTCCATTCTGTTGCCCTTGTGGTCCACCTGTTGTCAGTTCGTCGTACCACATGGCCAGCCCAAGTCCATCTCTTTTTCTTAACCTGAACCATAATATCCTCTATCCGAGTTTGCTTCCTAATCCAGGTTGCTCGTTTTCTGTCCTTAAGCGTTACTCCTACATTATTCGCTCCATGGCACGTTGGGCGGACCTGAGTTTCTTTTTAAGTGTTTAGTAAGGCTCCAAGTTTCCGCACCGATGTCATCACCAGCAGGACCCATTGGTTGAATACCTTTCTTTTTAGGGATAGAGGTATCTCACTTTTCGTGAGTTGGGAGTGCTTTCCCAATGCACCCCAACCCAATCCTATTCTGCGCCCGATTTCTTTCTGGTGGTTGGGGTGAGCACTGGCCATCTGACAAATGTAGTAATATTCTTTTACTACTTCCAGTGTTTCGTCACCTATGCTATGAAAGACGCATTCAGCGTGTTTATTTAGCATTACTTCACTTTTGTTCTATTTATCTTTAGCCCCACAGCGAAGCTTACTGATTGTAGTTCTTCAATCATTTTTGTAGTTGTTGTGCAGATTCATTGAGCAAGACTATGTTGTCTGCAAACCCCAAATCACTCCAGAATTCCTCTTTTATCCGTAAGCCTAACTTTTCCCAGTCAATCCTCCTGAATACACTCTCAAGACATGCTGTGGATCATTTTGGTGAGATGGTATCTCCTTGTCGCACTCCCCTTCGGAAGGGGAATTTATCGCTTTGCTTGTGAAGAGTAATTCTGGCGGTGCTTTCCTCAAATATAAGGTCTAGGAGTATTAGGTAGGCTTCCTCCATTCCTTGGTCTTTTAAGGCGTCCGTAACTGCGGCTGTGTTAACTGAATAAACGTTTTTTTCATAGTCTGTAAATGTCACGTGATGTGTCACTATTGAGCGCTATACAGCGAGCGCTTTCAGATTAGGCTTCACGGCTATAGCGCAAGTGCATTGCTAGGAAACTTCTTATTTCGATGCAGTATAAGAGGTTCAAATATTTTCTATGAAATGAAAGGCGAGGCTAGCAATAAGGGGGCCAAAAAAATAAGTACAGGCACAGAAAAGAAAAAAAAGGAGGGGAAGGGGGTTGCAGCGAGCCACTTTCTTCACGCCGCCGCTTCTGCTCTCGCCTTGAGGCCGCTGTCCTTCGTGCCTGGTGCCTCCTCATGCGGACGAGTGAGCGCCGTTCATTCCTCGCTTCACTGAGACGAGGTGTCATTGCTTGTTTTTCCGCCGCGCTCAGTGCCTCGTCTTCTGGGAAGACAGTGGTTGCGCCGCCGCTGCTTTGTCTTAGGCCCCCCCAGCTCTGCCTTGGGTGTCCTTTGTGGTCTCGTTTCCGCTGTCGACACGAGACCTTGGTGTCGGCTCCGCTCTCGCACGAGCGCTCACGGCTGCGGCGAGCCTGACGTGTGCTTGAGCCTCTGGCAGTTTGGCATTACTCACCATACCTCGCGCACAGGTGGCCTTTCAATTAGGTCAGCCGTTCATTTATTTATTACGAGAAACTAAAGCATCGCTTCGGCCGCGGCTGTGGCAGGACTTTTAGCGCTCAAATCATAACTGGACTGCAGTTGTCAAAGGAAAAAAAAAATTCCAGAAATAATTCGAATGCCAGTTTTCTGGAGCTAAAAGAACGGTTGGGTATACGTATTATAAGCCCTCAATTGGTTCGCCCCACTAAGGATTGTGTAAGTGGTGGCAAGAGCTGTACTGGTATTTTGTCACAGAATGGGACATATGCGTGTACCAAATGTCAGATCATGGGTATTCGTCTGTAAGGAACTTTATTAATCAATACCGAGGTTTATACCTGCAGCGCTGGCGTCTCTGGCCAAAACCAGAAAGTACAGAAACTTCTGTTGCGGTGTTGTTCCTCTGCGGTGCCTGAGTTGCGGATTCAGTGTCGGTCAGAGAGAGCCTATTCCCGAGTAAACTTGTTTATTCCAATCGTATTCGTCTGCGCATTGCTTACACACACCCTATCGAAATAAGGGCCTATTTTTTCTGTCCCCCCTTCTTTTCTTGCTTTCTCTTGTATCTGGTATCGGCAGAAAGGCTAGAAGCCACAGGCTTCCTTCTGGTTACTGGAAAGTGTTTAGGTTGGTGTATACTGTATATGTGAAGTGTAATGGATTCTGTCTGCCAGTGCTATTTTTGTTTGCCTGTCAACTGTGCACTGAGTTGTAACATTTCCAAGTTACCGCAAATGAACGCTATGTTATTCACTAATGTTCTATTTGAAGTTTTCTCTTTGTGCTTGCGCAGTTTTATTCTTGATTCTTACTTGCCCTCCCCTCTACGATCTATTTTACCCTGAGGGTACAATGAATAAAATAAATTCACAACGCACATGCAATTTCCTTCCATCAGATTTGCTTCCCCAAAACAGGTACCGCGAGTTCATCACAGTTGCTGGTGTGACCAATCCAAGGGGCGCGTACAACTTATTCGGCGTTTGTGCGCCTTTCTGACCTTGTCACACTTTCGCCCTGCATGCCTTTCGGCACGTCTTTCTCCATCGGGGTCAACCCGTTGTCATCGTAATAAGAATCCTCCCGTCGACCATGGCACGCACGTTTCTGGCGTCTGCTCGTCCTCCTTTCGGCGTCCCCCTCCGGCGTTGTCGCGTTATCGCCCTGTCATACGGGGCGTACCCCAAGGTTCCGTCTCAGCTCCACTGCTATTCCCGTGATGGAACGAGTGCTTTGTTTTCTTTTCGCATGCCTTCTTCTCCGAGTGGCTCCGCGGGCGGCGTGCTTGCCTTTCCGGTCGGCCCTTATTTCGACATGGCCCAGTCGCAGAAAGCGGGAGAATCACTACGTGGGCCCGGAGCAAGGAGGAGTCGTTCGAAGGACGATGTCCTTAACTGCTCCGAGCGCCGAATGGGCGTTCGAATGACGACGCTGCTAGCTGTCTTGCCGCGTACGCTCGCCCGTAAGTAAATGCCGCGACTCTTGCCAACCACTTTGATTGCTGCGAGGACCCGTACTACGAAAATACAAGTAGAATTAACACGAATGCAGGCAGTCAGCGGTCGGGTGTTGCCGCAATAAGCTTCAACAGTAGACCATATTTCCCAATTCTTCTTGCTATTAGCGAAGGTGACGTAGAACTGAAAAGCTGCGGAACAACGGTTTGGATATTTGAGGCCATGGTGACAAAATTCAAGTACAGGCAACAACAACAAAAATGAAAATACACGGCCATGCTACAAGCCAGACGGAACCCCAGGTGGTTTAAACGACTGACTTTTCACATAGGCGTGAAGAATTGTCGTGTGCCGCGCGGGGGCCATGCAGATACAGCTCGTCGGGTTTGTCTGTTTATTATACTTTTGCGAGGCGCAATAAATGTTGCTCCTCACATTCTTGGGAACAAATCTCCCACTAAGAACCGACCATGAGGGGCGTGGATGAACGACGTCCGACTCCCCAAGTCAGCGACCAAATCCAAAATACCCCGGCTTCAAAGGCATGAGAAAAGTCAGCACAGTTCCCTTGTGGTTATGTAAACAACTGAGATAGACAGACAGCCATACAGATAGATAGATAGATAGATAGATAGATAGATAGATAGATATAGATAGATAGATAGATAGATAGATAGATAGATAGATAGATAGATAGATAGATAGATAGATAGATAGATAGATAGATAGTATAGATAGATAGATAGATGAGAGAAGAGAGAGAGAGAGAGAAGAGAGAGAGAGAAGAGGGAAGAAAAAGTGTTTCAAATTGGCGTTTTCAATGCTGGAATCCCTTGAGTCACGGCGTCCGTGCGTGCCTTTTGCGGGCATTTACGCAGCCTTTGTCTTGGGACGCGCAGAGTGCGCGGGGTGCCGGCCAATAGGTGGGGCAGTGTTTGTTGTTCCCCGCCGCTTTCGACAGAAGTCCTTGGCGATGAGGCGACACTTGTCGTGTCCTCGTTCCCCACAGATGTGCGAGGCTGCGCGCCTGTCGGTGTGGCCGTTTCTGTTGTACCGCTCGGACTTAGCGAGGAACCGTTCCTTAATCTCCACACCCTATAGTGAGTTCTGAAGGAAGGAAGCGGCAGGCGGGCCAAATGTTCACAATTATGTGCAAGCAAGGAAAACAAAATGAAAAGCCTCTAAAATGATAGGCCGAAGCCGGAGCACCCAACTGGAGCAGTCACCTGCAACTCACGCTTTCTTAAGACAATGGAGAGTTTCAGCAGTCCGTATACTCCGTCTGTTCCGTGGTTACCGTGTTGACCGGGACGCGACTGCGCCTGCGCGCGCGGGAAGGGCGGGGAGGGCGCAGCGCACCGCAACGAATGCGCAAGCATGGCGAGGGCCTGCTGCGGAACTAATCCCCTGATACCGAAACGAATGCGCAAGTGTCCAGACGGCGGTCAATACGGTAACCACGGAACAGACGGGGATACGGAGGGCTATGACTCTCTAATATTCTTTCTTGAGCTAGGCAAAACTTTTCCAGACCACTAGATCAAGAAACAAGCGCTATGCTTGTCAACGTTCTTCAGCAAAAAGAAAAAAAGAAAACATTGTAACATGTCTGAGGCAAAACAACACTGCACAACTGGTACTCGCAGTGTTGTTTTAATTAAATTTGCATGGCCCTTGCCTTGATATTTGCGATTCAATAAAATATACGCGTCGACAAAAAATATTTCGGCCAAAAATACAGACTTCGTGCGATCCAGGACCTCACAGGTTGGTTCAAAGCTCAACAGCAACAAAACGTTCCAATAGCTGGCGCGAGCAGTGGAACGCGGGAAAATTGAACTGACTTTAGCAAACCTCCTACGTGTTTATTGTTGGAGGAGCGAAAAAGGGGGAGGAGGGGAGGGGAGGAACAAACTTTACACGGCCCGATGCGGTTAAGAAAATTCAATTACCGGTCCCCTAGACGCAGTGTGCGGTCGTGCAGTGAGAGATTTCGGGGAGCCGGATGTTTGTCGGGGGGGGAGCAGCCAAGCTGTTAGCGAAATCGTAATTTTTGGTGTCAGCAGTTAAAAAAAAATTAGACAGCGGCTTAGCCCAGCTATGCCTGGAAAAAATACAGTAGCGGGTGTGCTAAGGATCAGCTGGGGGTTTTTCTTAAGGTTTCCCTGGTTAAGTTCTTAGGGAAATCTCGTGATTTCATGCTTACTGGGTGCTAAAAACGATTTCCATCCAATCCAGTTCAATCCAATCCAGTCCAATCCAATCCAATCAATGCAATCTAGTCCAGTCCACTACAGTCCGGTCCCAGTCCTGTCCATCACTGCTCCTCGCGCATGTGCAGCACGGCTCTCCAGGAGCCACGCGAAACGGCTTATCAAGCGGGCTTCCGGCGCAGCGTCAGACTTGGCTACTGCGCAACGGAGGCGCACTGCTGGGCAAGCGCCGGCGCCAGTGCGTCTGCCGCAGCTATGGCGACACTCCTCTAGAATCCGCAGACCGGCGAATGTCAGACCCAATTCTCTACACACCCGTCCAATACAATCCAATTTAATCCAATCCAATCCAGTTCAAATCCAATCCTATTCAATCCAATGCTTTCCATGCGCGTGCGCAGCACGTCCCTTCAAGGTCCACGCGAAACGCTCAACCTCGGCCGTGTAGCTTACACTACAAAAACGACGAATTGGTATAGGCGCGCGCACGTGAGCCGGGCACTCGGCACACGCCCGGCGTTATTGACAAAACCAAGAAAAGCCGAGCGCTCGTCGCGTGGGTGCCTCGCGAGACCGAACCAGCGTCCCCGGCGCACGTTTGTCAAGACAAGCATACCCACTTAGGGGGATTGGCCAAGATTGGCTAAAAAAAAATCTCCAGCGTTCGCGTAATCGTGGCAACACTTGCACGGAACGAGAAAGACTCGTCATCCCCTACGGCTCTCCAAGGTGATGTCCAATGATTATCAATCCAAAAAATGGAAAGCTCACACTAATAGCAACAATGGCGGAATAAAGATCGTTTCGGCAGCGAATAAGAAGCAAATAGGCTGCAATCGTGGACTTAAACCTTCGTGATGGTCGTGAAGGTTGCGTACAGCTTCGCTACATTCAAGTCTTACGCGTTAGTGTAAGCTTCCTTCGTTTTTTTTTTTTTGGGGGGAGGGTGTAGGGGGGATCCGTACGCTTAAGGTTTTATATATGTTTAAATAATGCTGCAGACGACAAAAGCACGTACGCAGCAGCATCATTTCGTGAGCAACTGAATCTATGCACTACCCTGAACCTAAAATGAAATAAATATGCGAACGTTACATATATCGTGTTCCTCGTAAGCTGGGGTCGCATGTACACGTTAAATGTCACATCAGTACGTTAGTGTTCGATTCTAATCCTCGTCCTGCTGGCTGGCATTACAAAAATCCCGGGCCATCTCCACTAACGTGAAACCTGGGGAGGGGCGAAGCTTGGAGTGTATAAGTGTTTTCATGGCGCCTTGGCGTTTTTGCCAACGGAGTTGCAACCGTGGGGGGGGGGGGTAGAGGTATACAGGTTTGCTGTAAAAGTCTCTTGTCTTTGAAGCACGAAGCTCTCTGGCTCGAGGCGTAAACGAGTGTACCGGTGTTTTTTTAGTACGCGTTACGTTCTAGCGCTAGGCGTAAGCGAGTTGTCCGGTGTTTTACTACCGTGACTACATGAAACGACGATTACGATGACGATTACTACGATTGCGACGACGCCGACAGGAGACGCCAACAGCCCCAGCCCCTAAGGGGCTTGATCCCTAAAATGTGATCTGGTTGGGATGACGACGACGCAGAAGCAAAGAGGCGAGCAGCCGCGGCACGGGCAGTGAGTGAGGCCCGTGACACCCTCATCTTCCCAATTACGTTGGCCGCTCGAAAGTCGCCAATAAACCCGGTTTCTTCTAACCCACGTGGGCCTCCTGGTATTCAACACTGGCTTTGTACAACGAACCGTAGGATCTGCTGCGTTTTTTTTTTTTTTTTTTTTTTTCTAGAAAACAAAGCATGGCCAAAGCAGCGGAAATGTTCTAATCTTTTTCTACTTAGACGTGAAACTGCGCACGCAGACGAGACATATGAAAGAATGGCGAACAATCTAGACTGAAACATCCATAATTTGTACAGAAATGAATACGAATTTTTTAACTGGTCTTTCGTGGGTTACAGATGGTTACGTTTGTGGATCATGTGCACTATAGTGAGGGGATCGGCATGTTCGATTTTTTCGATAAACTAGTTATGAATCTGAGCTCGTCCTGTCTCTTATTTTTTGCTGTTCCGTCCGTATGCGCAGTTTTACGTCTAAGTATGGAGAACCAACTAGCCAAACAACATGCTTTACTGAGGCTTTTCTTATCCGTTTGTTTTGGAAAGGCTCTGCAACCGTAGGTCTCGTTTTCTCAGACAACTGCCACTGAGGGCGGCCGTGTAGGAAACGGGAAACACTAAGCTGTGAGGAATTACCGTTCTTCCAGTGACGTCACGGTGCACGGTACATGTGCGCGTGGTTGGTCGTTTGGTGTTTACCGCAACGAAAGCTTCTCACTTGGGCTGCGGCGCAGCGTAAGTGAAGGACCGCTAATTTAGTGTTTGCCGACTGGAGTTCTTGAACGTGTGCTGAAATTTTTTCAGCGTCGGTTATTGTGGAAAAGCTTCGATCGTGGTTGATGCTGAGCAGTCAGAAAAAAACGGAACGGTAAAAACGTGCACATTTCTGCAAGTTTGTTAAGGTAATGATACGGTGAAGTCACTAATTGAAGGGGGGAAGGGGGGGGGGGGTACTGTAAAACGGATCAATCGTGCAACACGATGTCGGCTTCTGCATGTTTGAATGATTGCGAGACATTTCTCTGTAAAACCTACAGGTTTCTCGGTTGGGTGGTGGTGTGTGGGTGAGCGGGTGGAAGGGGGATCGTGTCAGCCCTCTCCGGAGCCGAATCCGCACAATCTCGCTCCTATACGGCAGGAAACGCTTTGCTTTAAAACCCCGATTTACGCTGTCATTTGGCTGAGAATTGTGTGGGCAAAATGTCTTCGCGAACACGCTTTAGTTTTTTTAAACATGACTCCGGTTGTTGAAGTATCATTCAGCGCTAAAGGATCTTCCCGTAAGAACACCACCACCACCACCACCACCACCACCACCACCACCGTCGTCGTCGTCGTCGTCGTCGTCGTCGTCATCAACAACAAACAACAACAACATCATCATCATCATCATAATCATCATCATAATCATCATCGACATCAACTACTACACATAGGACAACAAACAAACGAGAGCAACAACAACACTAACAATAGAGAGGAAGAAAGAGGAAGGCGAAATAAACAATAGCTGGGCAACGAAAAGCTCTCTTTATTCCGAATTACCTACACCCTAGAGAAAACACGAAACCAGTAGAGAAGCGCTGCACACAGAAGAGCGTCACACGAACGGCCACTGGATTGCTTATGCTGTCATCGCATTGGCCAGTGGATTGGATTGTCTGTGACTGTTTTCCTCACTGGTAACTACAGTTTTAATACCTTCGCGGCACCAGAAGTTTATTTAAGGTAGACTCTTGCTCGAAATGATACTATTGGAGGGAACGCGATTAACAGCCGACATCTTACTGTAATCCCGGATCCCAACCATGGGGCATGAGGCAATCAGAATGATAAGAATGGGGTGGAGTCCATTCGGAAGGCATTCTCAGATAATTAATGGCAGCCTACCATTGTCACTGAAGAAGAAAGTGTATGACAGCTGCATCTTACCGGTACTCATCTACGGGGCAGAAACTTGGAGGCTGAAAAACAGTGTTCAACTTAAATTGAGGACGAATCATCGAGCAGTGGAACGGAAGATGATAGGTGTAACATTAAAGGACAAGAAGAGAGCGCAGTGGGTCAGGGAAGAAACACGGGTTAAGGAAGTATTAGTAGAAATTAAGAAGAAGAAATCGACGTGGGCACGGCATCTAATGCGAAGGCAAGATAACCGTTGGTCATTAAGGGTAACAGAGTGGATCCCTAGAGAAGGCGAGCGTGGAAGGGGGCGGAAGAAACGTTAGATGGGCGGGTGACATCAAGAAGTTTGCAGGTATAATTTGGTCACAGTTAGTACAGGACCGGGGTAGTTGGAGATTAATGGGAGAGGCCTTTGCTCTGCAGTGGGGGTAGATCGGCTGATGATGATGATCTCACTAGAAACTGGCCTATGCTATGCAACTCTTTTGCGTAAGTTCAGACGCCTGGACGGAATGCCTGAAAAAAAAAATTGCCGCGGTAATATAACTTGTAACAAAAGCTTTTAAATAAAATTACAGCCTCTCATTGTATTCAGAATAGGAAACAAAGTTCGATGGTCAAAGTTGACATGTGTGTTAAAAATTGGCACGAGTGTTTTTTCGACGATAAAATCCATTGAGCGAATTTGCACGTTGTGTTGCAATACGGCTGAGCAAGGATGCCTTCTCTTACGTTTTTGTTTTCTACTCCAAACTGCTCCAAATTCGTGTTTACTCCAGAGTCCTTCTTACTCCGATATCGAAGCCACTTTCTTAGGAGAAATATGGCTTAAACGCAAAGCTTTCCCCCATTCATCCTGAGTCAAAGTCAAAGTCCAAAATTCGAGCTGCTTCGACCGTGCCGGGATGGCGCAATCGGATTGACGTCGGCTTCATGACGCGAGGGTGTGAGGTTCGATTCCGACCACGGGAAGCGTTTTCTTTCCTTGCGACCTTCGCGTTTCATCGTAATGTGCCCTTTGTGGAAACCCATTGTAAAGTAGGCTTTCCTGTCGTGCGTTTGGTGTTACGATCTACGCTGCAAGTGGGGCATAGAAAGCTTCATGTTCAATTGCGCTAAGTACACAGACGAACGGACACTAACGGACAGGGACGAGGCGCAAACTTGCAACTGTTTATTTAAAAAAAATTCCCGCTCCTTCCCGCGAGGGGAACACGAGTAAATGCAGAGCATTGGGGCCTCAGTACTGATTGAAGGCAGTGTTGCTTCCATCGCTTCTTCCGTGATGCTGGAGTAGCAGACACGAGGTAACCTGGGCACGAGCGTCAACCCAAGGAAGGAAGGAGCAACGCAGTGACTGAAACACGAGCGACCGCTAGCCGCTATATGCAGCGCGCGCAGTAGAGGGAGAGCAGTACGGGGGGGAGAGCGCGCATTGCGCAAGCAGCGCGCTGCCCTTCCACGACCCACCGCGCTGCTATCACGCACCTGTTAGGCCGAGACCGCGACGGAGGTGAACGGGCTGACTACGACGCATGCGCGCGCCAGCTGCTGTTGAGAGAGAGGAGGGAAGGAGGAGAGGTGCACCTGCTGCGGACGCGGAGCTGTGGACGCCGTCCGACGCAGGAACAGGCGAGGCTAAGAAATGCTCTGCATTTAAAAGACGACAGAAACGGGGGACAACTAAATATACACACATGTGCGGGACTTCGCGGTTGCGCAGTAGAACCGATAAAACCTAAAACCAAAACATGAAGGTGCAGAAACATATCTACCCAGCCGACAACAATACACGCGAACACTGGCATGACAATGTGGGGGTGAGTGCTTGCCGTATCCTATCCTCCTAATCTGTCGCTAAAGACAGGATCACGCGCGAGATCATAGAAGCATTTTACATAATCAAAGAAGAGGAAGGGTGCGTTAGCGCTCCGTCAATACTGCTTACTGGTGAGGAGCGAAGATTTATTCAGAGAGAGCCACTATGATAAGAAAGATAGCATACGGCAAGCAGTCACCCCCACATTGTCATGCCAGTGTTGGCGTGTATTGTTGTCGGCTGAGTAGATATGTTTCTGCACCTTCATGTTTTGGTTTTAGGTTTTATCGGTTTTACTGCGCAACCGCAAAGTGCCGCCCCATGTATGTATATTCAGGTGTCCCCGTTTCTGTCGTCTTTTTAAATAAACAGTTGCAACGTTTGCGCCTCGTCCCTGTCCGTTAGTGTCCGTTCGTCTGTATACCTAGCGCAATTGAACATGAAGAACCACCAACTAGCCCAATTCTACGTCCTTTTGAAATAGAAAGCTTCGCTTTAATAATGTAGCAGTAATGCGCCGATCTGAGCCGCCTCTCTCTGAAACGCTTCCCCTTGTGCTTCCTATTTCGTATCTTGCGACACGCTACGCAGATTCGTTGTCAAACCCCGACCTCTGTCGCAACGCAGTCCGGTTTTCCAACGAAGCTATGCCACGGATGAAATTGCTGTCCGGCTGAGGGCGCCAATTACCGTCCGCGGGTCGGGTAATCATGACCTGTTGCGCGTGGTCGTCGGTGAGAGATCCAGACCTACGCGTGATGCAACTCATCACGTGTATACGATTGCCAAATTGGCTCGTCATTTGCACGGTCGTTGATGCGGCGTTAGTCAAACGACCGCGCAGCGAATTACCGACTCATTATTTGCTTATGCGCCAATCAAACCACGCTTTCTATAGTGGGGAACACCCACAGTTTGGCGCCTGCGGAGGTAGTGCTGTGCTGTGCGAAGCCTTCAATCGTTGAAGCCCCATTCATTACTCCTACCCATAACCCGCCCCGTCCACTCCGCTTCCCTTGGCAAATTTTTGCGCCCAATCTGGCGGGGTAGGACTCCGTGGGACGTACGGCGGCGGTGATTGAAAAGAAGTTGGCTTGTCTGCGAATCCATCATGTCCTCACCACGTCCTCGCGAAGCCTCGCAACTGTTTGTTGTGTTTGCTGCACGGCAGCAAATCTCTTCGAGAAAAGCCTATCCCACTGTGGAATGTGTGTGCAAAAGGACATGGACAAAACTGTGGGTGCATGAGTAAACCAAACGCTTCCTTTTAACCATAAATCAGCCGTTGGCATTTCTTCGGAAACACTCCGGCACCCAGTGGCACTTTCTTCCCGGCTATATCGGCGAGCCGTAGTGCTGTCTCTGATACACCCATGGTTTAAAACAGGATAATGTTTTCTGTTTCTCAACAGCCGTCTTTAGGAGCTGAGAAATTGAGAAATTAGTACTTCCAATATTACGTCTCAGCACCCCCCCCCCCCCCCCCCCCCCCGCGCGCTCTCAGACGTAAATTCCTAGGATTTTTAGGTGCGGAGTACCTTAGGACCGCACAATGCCCGTCCGCGTCCGTGAGCATAGCATTTCCAATCGCAAAAAATCACACAGGCAGCGGCAGGATTCTAGCCTGTGTGTGGTAGACTAGACAGAGTTAGTGTCAGTCGTCTTAGCCATTTGGGTACGACAGTGAGTTAGTACCCGAGAGTCAAACGGCTTACTCCCTCGCCTGATACGGTGCGGAGTACCCCAGGACCTCCCAGTGTCCGTCCGCGTCCATCCGTGCGCACACCACCATCAAGCGAAAATCAAGCGTAATTCGATTTGAGCCGTGAGTTGCAGTCGCATTTAGGGAATAATCAAGGTGCAACTCACGGCTCCAATCGAATGACGGTCGGGGCGCAAATCGGATGCCATTTCGAGTTCCCGTACTCCGCACCCTCGCCGTCATCCACGGAGTGGAGATGCTGCCATTTTTCGGATGCGCCGAGCGTAGTCTTTTCGCCACGCTCTCCCTAGCCCAGGGAGACTGTGACGATTCTCGATGGCTCTGTAACCTCCAGCTGCGTCAGCATATACGGTAGCGGTTGATTACCCTTGCCCTAGGAAAATTTAAGCGCCATTTTTATTTATGCGGGAAAGGTCTTCATCCTGTAGTAGGCAACAATAGGTTGTTGTCCTTGGTGATGGTTTTGTTTAGCCGTACACCGTACGTCTTGAGCCTTACATGACCCCTCCCACGCACCCGATAATCGCCTCGACATGTACATTAGCGCTATTTAACGTGATTTGCGAGATGCATACCAAAAGCAAATGTATCTCTGTCGTAGCATGACTTGCAAGGAAACGAATTCCCTAGAGAAACTCGCAAGCTTCCCAGAAACAGCTATGAAACCAGCCGATAAGGGAAGTGCCATTGTAATTCTTAACAAAACCGGCTATGTTAACGAGCGTAATGGGCAACTATCGGAGTCAACGTTCTACAAAGCACTCCCGAGTGATCCCGCTCATGATTACAAGCGCCTCGTAAAAGATAAACTCACTGACCTTGTTAACGATAAAGCAGAAGGCCCGCTTCATAAGGAAAACAACCCAAGTCACCCCTATGTTTCTGGCATTGGTACTATCTCCGAAAACATCTCACATTATGTTGATGACCTTAATTCGTAATTTTTCTCCCTAGCTTTCCCTCCTTCATTAAGGATACAATTATTCTTCTCAGATATTATGGACTGAAATCCGTTATAACAGCCCACGCGCTACTTTAGATGTAGTGTCTCTATACACTAACATTCCGCATGCGGATGGAATCACCACTGTGTCATGGGCGTATGAGCACTCGGCGGTTGACACACATATCGATTCTCTCACCCTTGAAACTTTCCTGCACCTTATCCTTGAGCTCAACAATTTTGAGTTTGACGGTGTCAATTACGTGGTAGTCAGCGGAACTTCAATGGGAATCATAATCAGGCCAGACTACGCGAATATCTTTATGGGATGTCTCGAGTCAAACTTCCTCGCAACCCGAAATTTGAAGCCACTGTGCTACAAAAGGTATATAGACGATATATTCATGATCTGGCAGCATGGTGAAATGGAACTTTTCACGTTTATTGAGGCTTTTTAACCTTACACATCCTAGTATCTCTCTCTTTCTCATTCCTACTCTACGCACAACATAAATTTCCTGGATGTTACTGCCACAGTTTCTCAGGGCAGGCTTCAGAATAATCTCTATAGGAAACTTACTGACACGCGCCAGTATTCGCACTTACACGGCAGCCATGTCAGACACTGCAAGACCGCACTACCTTATAGCCAATCTCACCGTTTTAGGCGAATCTGCACAAGTCAAGCGGATTTAGATTATAATTGCAGAGAACTTAAAACCGCGCTCTTGAATAAAAAATATGCAGAGCAGGTGATGGACGACGCGATTACTCGAGCTAACCAATCGAACCGCACCGAAATTCTCCGTAAAAAAACCTCCGAACCCCAATCCGCAAACAAACCTCGTCTTGACCCAGTCGGCCTCGGCTCCGAAAGTTGCATCTATACTCAGGAAACATCACAATATTCTCGTTCAAAGTGAACGCCTGAAAAAGCATATTTCCAGAACTACCCTGCATTGTTTACAAGCGCCATTTAAAATCTGGGCGACTTTCTCACTAAATCAAGCATCAGTAGGTTCCGTGCCCTGCACAAAATCGTGATGTGAGGTATGTCCACAAATGACCACCCCACAGTGCACCGTCAGCATAGCTTCAGACTATTACATGAATGCAAAAGGTAACTGTAACTGGGACACCGCGAACGCTGTATACCTTCTGGAATGCATGCACCCTGTGCGGCCAACAATACATCGGCCAAAGCAAAACGCCCTCCGGTATTCCCTTTCATAATACCGCTCTCACGCAAAACGTCGCCCTTCTTTACCTCTGTCAATGCACGCGAACACTCCCGGCCATTCTTTTGAACAGCTGTTAACGGAAGAACGACGCAATCGAGACCTGGGCCATGGCTGCCCTTCGCGGGGACGATAACTTTACTCGCACGGTAAATCCACGATGATGATCATGAGTGGCGCATATCCAGCGGGAGATTTAACAACAGCTTAAGGCCCAAATTCGGAAACCTGGTTTTTAACGTCACGACCGAGAGGTCCGGGAGTCCTGCTTCCTCTTTAAGTTGAAGCCCGCGTCATTTGGTATCAATGAAAAATTTGGGAACCTTGCGCATCGTTCGCTGGATTAAAATTTCCGTCCTTTTGCTTTCCTGTTTTGTTATTCTCATTTATACACGGGTATTATACACTTGTCATGGTTGTGCTATGACTGCAAATTTCGTTCCCTAGAACATCCCTTCACGTCATTTGGCGATACCGAGTAGCTAATTTTAGTTTGGGTGTTAACACAATTTTCCTACAGCTTTAGCAATAAAATACGGCCAGGCAGTCCAGGCATTTTTCTTTTTGCTATGGGTAGAAGGCTGCTTTTCGAGAAGCGGGTTTGGTGCTGACACACGCGAGACTGCGTCGGCGGTTTCTATGAATCTTTTCGTCTTTTTTTCTTTTCTTTTAAATGTTGGGGATAATTTTCGAGGAGCGGTTCGTCACGAAAGTTGGTGCGCCAGTCTATAGTGCCCTCTTTTTTTCTGTTCCATCTCCTCAACTAGCAACCGTATTTTCTTAACAAGGGTGCACTGTAGCACACCTTCCTCATCTATAAGAGCGTCCGTGTGTCTAGGTTGTACGTTACTCCGATGAAGACTGGTCCTCCAGTCGAAACGTCAGTAAACTTTTGTCTGACGCTTCGGCACCACGTTTTTTGCCTTCTGCTTCGTCCCCACCGGTGTAACCCACGTCCTTGGTGTACAGTACTTCAGTACACCGCACTGGCTCTGGGTGTACGTCCACGAACGCACGTGGCGCTCATACTCGCCTGAGAACGTTTTCAATTGCGCGCTTCAAAGGATGCCGAGCCGCGTTTTTTCGTGCGAAGCACTACGGCTTCGCCATCTAGCGGCGCTACTACACAACGTTACCTGTATCGTTGGAGTTTCCTCCCGGCAGGTTGCACGAGCGCGTTCGCGACCGCAAGAGTTTCTGAATTCTCGGGATCCCCGGGCCGTAAAAGTACCTTCCAAGTTCTAACGACAAAAAAGCGTTACAGTTGCGGCAAATAGATGATACTAACTGAGGAAACAATCATTTACGCCACCCGATTTCACATTGGCTGTGTAAGCACCGAATTCCTTGTTGGGTAAGCATGTCATTATTAACGAAAGCTGCGGTGTCTGTAGATGGTCAAGTTTCGCTCTTTAATCATGACAGCGAAAAAAAAAATCGATGGAACCTGCATTATCTCCCCCCCCAACACACACACACAAATATATACGCCCACGTTCACACGTATTCAAGAAAAATAACGTGAACACGCACTCACACAGAGAGAAAATTCACAGAATTAACAGAAAATAACATCTTAACAGTACATATGCGAGAGATGTACTAGTATTGAATGTTTGCCTGTGATTCGAGCACGATTAATAAAAGATTGACTGCTTATCTGCTCACGATAGTCTTGTGCGGCAGCTGCCACGTAAATGGGTCTCTTATCTCCCCCGCCAACGCTTTTCCCTATCCGTCTCGCTACCCCCACGATAAATACGGTGGATGTCTGCTCCAGTCAATTCAATGTTCCCGCTTTGCGCTGCTCACGCTCCGTCCACTGGAAGCTTTCGCTACTGTTGGGCTCCTTGGAACGCCGCCACAGAGGCACGAGCCACGGGCGCGAGCGCCATGTGTATTTTAGGGTGAAAACATTGTTTTCAACGCGTATTTGGTATTTTCTATCGAAGAAGTGAAGCGGCCATGTAAATCTAATTAACAGAACATTGATAATACCACAAAGGTATTGATGTTTTGCCTCAAATACTTATGTTTTCTTTTGCTGAACAAGGTTGACAAGTAGGAATTGTCCTCCCTGATGTAGTGGTTTGGAAAAGTTTTGACTATATTAACCTGTCGGTCAAGAACTCCGTCAACTTCTGACCGGTAGACTGATCTAGAGAGACAGATAGACATACCAAAATTTTCTGGGTTAAGTAGTCCCAAAAAAGACTATCGTTCCTAAAGCAAGCTGCTAACAAAAGGTTCTCTTTTCGAACTTTTCCGTGCACTCGTCTTCCATACCAGTTTTTAGTGGGCAGGCTCCTCTGCACGGCGTTGGAGCTGTGCAAAGAAGCTAAAACGTGCGTGCGCGCGGTTCATGCGCGCGCACACGGATTTTATTCGTATTGTTCTCCGTAATATTCGAGCACTCGCAAAAATTCGGGGCTACGCTTAGAACTTGCAAAGAATGCCAAGGCCAGAGCCTAGTTGGACCTTGATCTGCTGTTGAACTTTCTGTTGAACTTTGGGCCGCGCCCGTCACCACGTGAAAACCCGCCTCAGGAGGCTCGCTAGCCATGCCAGGAGCCTTCCCTGTTCGCCCTCCGTTGGTACCTGCCTAGGCCTCTCGCATTGCCCGAGCGGCAGCGACCTATAGCCTCATTTGGCGCTGCTGTTTCCTTTTCATAGTGCGTCCCTATTTTCTGTACCTCACAACCCGTTCCATAAACCAGAAATATAAGCACTTGACTGCTTCTCGCTTGAAAAATGCGCGGGCGATGTTAAATGAACAGAGCAGGACAAAGAACCGAAATTCGTGATCCCATAATAAATTCACTGCATGCAGTTTTAGGGAAGACTGGTTTTCTGACTGTAAGCCAGAAAAATTCTCACGAAGAATTAGGTGGCGTGCGTGAAAACCGGATTGCGTGAATGTTTTTAGGATAAGTGCGTGGTTCATACTGTCGAATTGATTTTAAACCGCTGGAGATCCGGAGAGGCTGCTCAAAGTAACAGCGTCGTTATAATTCAGGTTATGCTTCTGAAATGCTGCATAAATATGCTGTGATTTGTTTATGTGGAGAATAAAGTTATATTCTATGTCGGGTGCTGTGAGTGGGGACTTAGAGGATGACTTGGTATTACCGTATTTTCGCGGGTATAACGCGCCCCTGCATAAAACCCGCACTTCTACTTTCCGTCGACGACTAAAAAAAATATATCCCCGCGTACTGCCCGCATATTTATACATAAAAGGATGGACCAAAGCTACTACTCCAGCAACATCACACATTTGTTTATGCAAAATAACTTACCTACTCAATACGTAACTAGATGACTCGCCGCATACATTTTTTCAGGTTGGTATATTGTTGAGCAGTGTGTGCAAAATAAGCACTGTCAATGGGTTAACAGTGGCTTAGTCGCTATTCTACTGTAGGGGCATCACGACCAAACACGCATTGCGGTAAAGTTGCACCAAAGGAAATACATCACATATAATCCGCACCTCTACTTCACCCCTGTAATTTTTGCACTTTCAAGGTGCTGGTTATAACCATGAAAATACGGTATGTACCCAAACATTAGACATTACTGTAATTACAAAAAAAACCAGAAATCCTTTAGGGCCTTTTTTCTGGGGTACCTGGGGTACGTAGGCATAATTCTCTGCAAATGCGTTTGATCTGATATGAAAGCTTGCAAGCACTGGCGTTCCAGGGGGCGGCCGAGGGGGCCGCTGCAGCTTCACCGAAATTTTTTTGGGACGGGGGGTGATCTTCAAGTCTGGATCAACCACAAACCATTTGTGTTTTGGGGTTTTTGTTTTTTTTTAAAGACGATAATCTTTCTTGGGCTACTTAAACGCAGAAATGTTTTGGTCTGTCTGCTTGTCTGTCGGTCTGTCTGAACGTCTAAGTCCGGTGTTAATGTTCATAGCTTGTCAACATTGTTGAACAAGAACAAGACGTTACGCAAATATAAGGCAGAAAATCAATACATGAGTGATATTTGCAGTGTTTCTTTATTAAAAATCCACGGATTAGGTTTTCGCGATAGCAAATGAAATAATATATCAACTGCAGGAAAACCGTCGCTTGCTGTTGCCTGCTCTACCTGGCGGCGCTTAAAAAATCAAATGGCAACAGCAACGAAAGACTCCACTAAGTAGGTTTCACGTTCCACTTGAAACGCTCGTGGAGTGGGGCAACGTGGTTCTACAAACGTTGTGGTGCCTCGATTCACGCGCTTATCCGCCGTACGGCAGCGCTGGCATCGAGGCACCCGACTTGGAGCAGCGGAACGCGGTAAATTTAATTGACTGAGCAAACCTCTAGCGTGTTATCTTGGAAGGAACGAGACGGGAGAGGAACAGCATGAGAGGTGAGCGGGAAAGAGAAGGGAGGCATTTCCTTGCCAGGGGCACCAGCCGACTACCGTCTTTCGTCGACATCTGCTAACGCGGTATTTTTTGTCACTATTTATTGATTTTGTTTGTTTTTCATTAATACTATCTGAAATTTTTGTTATTATTTTCTCATTTTTTATGCCCCCCCTCCCCCCGAAGCAAAATCCTGCGTACCCCACTGCCCGCAGGTCTTGATTTTATGTCTGCGGGATTGCCTACAAATTTCGGTTTGCATCATCGTGGAATCAATGTCACAATTCTGTACTGAGCCGCATTCTGACTGCTTTAATTTTCAGTGTACGATGGCCGCGCTTTGTTTTTTATACTGATAGCTTTAAGAGAAAGTGAGTGTACGCGAACCTGCCAAGTTTGTGCCTGAGTGGTCGCTTGCCCACTTTTCGACCCAAACTTCAGGAGCACCACACGCTACCAGCTGCGATCTAGTTCGCGTGGGTAGCCATTTAAAAAGTCTCGCCTCCACCGGGTGCTGCCTGTTCGCTGAGTGTACGCTTGCGGCTATAACATGTACATGTCCGTAGTGCCATATGGCGACACCGCGCAAAACAAACAAAAAAACAAAACAAAAAAAGAAAACAAATGCTTTCGCGCACGTGTACGCCAAGTATCGAACTTGCGCGCTTGGGTGTGACACACGACGCAGTAAGCGCAGTGGAGTTTGTGAAAGTCCTGGAACATTTTCTGTTGGTAGCACGTTTAGGAGGTTTGTTGTTTACGAGGTTTGTTGTTTACGAGGGTTGTTCACGAGGTTTGCACGGGGATACTTACGTGAGTATTTTTTTTCATACTTTTTGGAGATAGCGCCCCTACTGAAACGTTCCGTATATACGGAATTATGAGAATACGGAGTTCATACGGATTATGCCACCCCCAAGCACACCGAAAGTAGATTCTAGTATAAAAAACAGGGAATCACATTCTTGTGCGCCATAAAAATGTTTGGCACAGGTTTCGTGTTTTTATCTTCAATAATAAGCAAAATGACGCTCCGTATGTTTTCCGTATAATCCGTATATACGGAATTCATACGGGCAATGATTTGGCGGTTCTAGTAAACTTACAGACATAAAATTGTTGTCAAATTCTTGGACAAGTATCCACTATTTCGTCCACATGTGGTTCTCAACAATATTCCATGTTTTGTTGCGGTTTGTATCATTCTAGGAAAGTACTCTGTATTTCCATATCTCCGTGTATACGGAACTTTTCAGGAGGGGCAGTTGGTGCACTGCCTCATGTTGCATGGCTATGGTTGTCTTACTTCTATTGTTGCTTCATTAAATCAGCAATGTATTCCGGCGGAGAATTCCCCTCATCCCCCCAGTATGCTGCATCCGGTTTAAAGGAGTAGTGGCTTATTCGCGATCGCCATGACTGACTCTGATTGGAATTCTCAGAGAACTACGCAACGTTTGGTGAAGGCTAAATGGAAAGACTTAACATTTGCGGCACCTCCTACGTTTTTGACTCCCATCGCAACAAGAGTTATCGTTGTACCGTGTGGGAGCTTACAAAAAAAAAAAAAAACTGCCTAGAACCACGATGCAGGGTGTGCACATGGGCTCTATGCACGTGCATTCGGTTGAGAGTTTTTGCCCACGGACACAAAAATTTCACGGCATTCTATACTCGGTGACAACTAAGAACGGCACCGGAAGTTGCCGCTGTGCCTTATCACCGTAGCCGGATGTTTCTCCGCGCGGCGCAAGTAGGGCGTTACTGGGAATATTTTGAACATGGCGTGAGCCGTTCCCGTGATTTTTTGAACTTAGTATGCTTATAAACGACTCCAGTGACGACAAAAAAACTGCGTGGGGACAAGGCAGACGATATCACGCATTCATAGCAAACCCCTTTCAAAACGCGCGCGCACTGACGTCACGGGTCCGGCGCTTTGGCGGAGTGATACACTACATGAGGTGGTGCCGTTCTTGAGTTGTAACCGAGTATAGGCTTATCCAGCCTCGCTATAAAATGCCTTTGTTTGGCGACATTTCGGGCACGTTAAATATCTCTACGTGGCCAAATTTAATACGCCGCCCCTCATAACGTGCGGCTCAGGGTCCGCACGTTGCTTTTGCGCGTAAAAACTCATTTTGAATTAGAACAACATGCAAAGAGCTCTGTGCACGCGTTAAAACAAGAACGACTGCCGCTTTATGCATCCTGTAAGGGCGGGCTGTTTTCGAAGTTGCGCTATTTTGACATCAGGCCGTTTGAACGCTATGCCGCGGTAACCGACCAAAGCTGATATGGAATAACGCTTTGAGGAACCTTGGAGTAGCCAAGGAGGAAGCAGGATGTCACGCATCGCACGCTAGATAATATTAACTATCTAAAGCGCTTAGGAAGGCTACCGCCCCCTCCGTCCCTCTGGATCCACCGTTGGTTCCGGTGTGCGCCCTTTGGACGCGTGTTCATTTGTGTTTGTGCTGCGGAGGAATTTCGAGTTTTGTCCTTTTCAAGAGTGTCCGTTTTTGGTAGCTGTAGCACAATGACCAACGCAGCCAGGACGTCCCGGACAATGAATTTTCTTGTGGAACTCAAAGCGGGTGCTGTACAGACGGACAAAACCCGGAACTACGCCCCTGCTTTATCGCGGGTTGTGTAGAGCGGCCTGTGTAGAGGAATGTTAATTTGAAAGCGAGAGAGCCTTTCAGAAACTGAACACCCGTTTTGTTGATTGAGTTGTGAAACTGCTGGAAAACAGTTGGGCTGTCTGTAGTGCCCCGCATCGCGCCTATGGAGCTACTTTGGGACTGGTAAAAAGCAACTTTCGTTTCCAACACGATTGGCTCACGTGCTCCCGCTTCGAATTGTAATGAATAGTGAGCGTCTGACTCACTTGTGTC
Source organism: Haemaphysalis longicornis (assembly GCA_013339765.2). NCBI lineage: Eukaryota > Metazoa > Arthropoda > Arachnida > Ixodida > Ixodidae > Haemaphysalis > Haemaphysalis longicornis. The sequence goes on along the minus strand of CM023457.1, from coordinate 42,338,261 downwards.
GTGGAAGGTCGTAATGGTGTTCCACAAAAATCAAAACAAGAAACAACAAGCGCCCCAAGAAAAAAATTTAAATTCTTTCCCAAAGAAAGTGAGGGGAGTGCGAACGTTCTGTCATATCAAAACTGTGTCAAAACTGCGTCAGAACTGCGTCAAATATTTTGCTAAAAGTGCGTCGGGACTTCGCTGAAACTGCGTCCAATCGATCGTCAAACTTTCAAAGACCCAAATCGGAAACGAAGAACGAGCCCATGTGACGATTTTTCCCGCACTAAGTAAGCGCATCTACGAACGATCTAAATGTGTGTGTGAGAGAGAGAATGCTCTTTAATGTGAACCGGTGAGGTCAGCCCTGATAGGGACAAGGCTTGCTACGCAAGGCGGGGGGTGACTACGATGATGAGTGGTAAATAGTAGACATTAGGGGTACAGCAGGAAGAAGACAAACAAGAAACGTTAGAAAAGAGAAACAAGGGAACGCTGCCAGTAGAGCCCGGACATAAAAATACAATTGAAAAATTGTCCGCGTATCTGCTCCTTTCGTTGCAAATGTCGACAAAAGACGATAGTTTTTGTAGACATTTGCTAAGGAAATGCCTCCCTTCGCTTTCGCGCTGACCTCTCATGTTGTTCCTCTTCATTCGCGCTCCTCCCAAGGTAAATACGCCAAAGGTTTGCTTAAATAATTTTAAATTTACCGCGTTCCACTGCTCCAGGACGGATGTCTCGATGCCAACGCTGCCGTACGGCGAAGACGCGCGTGAATCGAGGCGCCCTACTTCAGCGTTTATAGAACCGCGTTGCCATCGTCCACGTGCGTTCCAAGCACAACACGGAACCTATACAATCGAACGTTTCGTAACTGTTGCCTTTTGATTTCTTAAAATTCCGCCAGAATCTATATTTGCGCGGGCGAGAGCAGGATAACCTATGAATTTTTTTTGCACTGGATTTACAGTATTTCATTTCGCAAAAATCAAGCAGCTATAATTTTTTTTATTAAAGAACACTGCAAATATACCTTGTGTACTAATTTCCTGTCTTATATTTGCGTAATGTCTTGTTCTTGTTCAACAATGTTGACAAGTATGAAATATAAACCGGACTTAGACGTTGAGATTTGTCTGTGAGTATATAAGACTATTGCGCAGTCTTCGTTTCACTTTGGCCGGGTGGCTGAATCGAGTCACAGACAGACAGACAGACAGACAGACAGATCAAAATTTCTGGGTTTAAGTAGCCCAAGAAAGACTGTCGTCTTTAAAAGAAAATCGCCAATGTAAACGCTGAATCAGAATGTGTACCGATACTTGGTTGATGAGATAAAGGTATACTGTTGTACTTCTTCTTCATAACATATGCGTGTATTGTCTTGTCTAGAGCCGTTTATTTTTTCGCGATTTTCGTATAACCGCTTTGATACAATGGAAGCCCGGTTGTTTCACGCATGCGCTGTGTGACCAGAGATCTTATCCGAGCTTTTAGGCCGACCAACCGGTCTATGGGGAAGTGCATTAGTTTTCTGACACGACGCCATCGGTCCAACTAAGGAAGGTTTAGCTTTAAAAAAACGCTTCCCGTGGTCGCAATCGAACCTGGGTCCCTTGTGTTATGAAGCCGACGTCTATCTGATTCCGCCATTCGGACTCAGTGTTCACATGCCAAGCGTTGAGGTGATCCTTGCGCTGCGGCGTTGCCACGAACGCCGCCGTTGCTAGGCCGCACTGCATGCCGGGAGATGAGCGGCTAATTTGAAAGTTGCCGGTAAGTATAGCGTGGCAGCAGGCACGCCAGCGGAAGTGAATCTGTGTGTGATAAGGTGCGAGGTGATTCTACATGTGACGGGGGATTATCCTTTATCTGGTGTGTGTGTGTGGTGTGTGTGTGTGTGTGGTGTGTGTTGTGTGTGTGGTGTGTGTGTGTTGTGTGTGTGTGTGTGTGTGTGTGTGTTGCGTTGTGCGTGTGGTGCGTGTGCGTGTGCGTGTGGCGTTTTAAGATAAGGTCAAGCTCACCCAGTGCGCCAAGTGGGGTTTGTTTTGGGTTGACTGGGGATTTATTTGTGTTTGGTTGAGGATTTTGAGTTTGGGATTGGCTTATACTGGCGTGTGACAGCTTTGCGCGCACCCTTGTTCTGTTTAGGGAAGGCATTGGTTAGCTTTTGAAATGTAAACGTGAATTTTTTGGTGGAACTATGGCCTGTAAGGCTCACACTCCTTGTTCTATTGCATAGAAAACCGAGAAAACGATGTCATTGTGGGAAAGGTCTGAAACTGTACCAGTTCTTTTTTCTTTATGTTATAGATACAACTAAAAACACAGAGGACTGACATGTCTCTTATATTACAAATAGAAAGAAACAGTAGGATGAATATTTCAGGCCTGAAAATGAATGAGGAAAATTCTAGACGGTGTCAGAAGCTGGTATAGTCATTTATAGAAATAAAGTAAATGTCAGAAGCAGTTGTTTTGTTCACGACGCGCTCTTACTGACGTCAGCACTATTGACCCACCAGTGGCGGCGTTGGGGCACCCTATATAACTAGCAATCGTACCTCCTGGACTTCTTAATCTGTACTTTGCCGGCTTCCGACATGGGGCCTCGCGACACACTTGAAATGAAGTTTCAGTATCACGGTACCCAGGCACTCTGGCGATATCACTCTAAAAAACTTTCAGCCGCGGTAAGTACTCTCAAATCTCCAACAACAGTTTCGTGCAGTCAAGGGGTGTAATAAGTGCCCCATGCAAAACACGCGCTGCTTAGCTCACACGCACCAGATTTCACACTCCAGCCGAAGGCGTGTTAGAGTGCTCCGAAACTTTGACAGCATCTCGCGAAACGTCGATCCCGCGCCAGCAAGGTGTTCGCTTAGTATTACAGAATGCGTACACGCGAGGCGTTGACACCAACATTGTGTCATATTACCCAACCACCCTTGAGTAACATCTGTTCACACTTTGTAAAGCAGCTTTCGGTACAAGCGTCTACGCGCAAGCGCAGTTACGTTCGAACTCACGCAACACTCAGTGTGTTGCCCCCTGCTTCGCCAGCTAACGCCAAAAAAGGCTTGCAGATTTGCAGTATAAATTCGGAGCGCATCGCACAAGCGCCTACGTGTTTCTCAGAATGAGATGAACACTTTCTCAACACTACTCGCGTTGTCAACACCCTATAGACAGAAAGAAAGCTTTCGTTGTACAACCATACTTCTGATTTGATGTACAGACTTTGTACTATTACAACGACCAACAAGTGCTTTATAAGGTTTGCATCAAAGCAAGCGCCATTAAAATCAGAGCAGAGCTTCCAATCACGTGAGAGAGAAGAGTTCGAGTTAGATAAGCAACGCTTAAGCTTTCTCATCTTGGAGGTGTTAGCACTGCGCGCGTATCCGTCAGATTGCATGGCGGCGAGGAATCAACGCCCTTCATGCAATATGAATACGCGCATGTTGCCGCCACGCTCGAGAGACAAAAAGGACCTTGAAGGGCGAAACCATATGAAGTCGTTCGTTCATCCAGCACACCCACGTAGCGTGTACGTAGCGGGTGTCAACTGAGACACTACGGCACTGCATCGAAACTCCACGCGTTAAGCGCTCACGTACAGCGCACAGCGTTCCAGATAACGCCTTCGGAATTTCCGCCAAACGGAGCCGTGTACGTGCAGTGCGGTGAAGATCAAAAGCTGAGAAGCAACTGCCTTACACAAAAACGTTCCCACATGCACGTCCGCTCGCTGCGTTGCGAGAAATTCGAGGCACGGATGTGAGGTAACGGGTACGCGCGAGCGGCAACTAATTTAGTGAGGTTACGCTGTTCTACGATATGAATCACCCAGAAAGCTTTCCACTACGGCGCGCATCGTAGCCGAGATGGAGTCCCGTCGCGTTAAACTACTGCTTTCCTATAGTAGCGTAAAAAAGCGAATGCTTGTAATCTTTGATTTCGAATCTGATTGATTGATTGATTGAGTTGATTGATTTTGATTGATTGATTGATTGATTGATTGATTGATTGATTGATTGATTGATTGATTGATTGATTGATTGATTGATTGATTGATTGATTGATTGATTGATTGATTGATTGATTGATTGATTTTGACCACCTGCGGATATTTAACGTGCGCCGAAATATCGAACACACGGGTTTGAAATGTGCGGGCCACGTGTTTATGTTGCACATGTGACAGGCTTTTTTTCTGCTTCTATTTTATATTTTCAGTGATTTTTCACAGGGTTAGAAATTTTGACTCCTTCCACGGAATCGCATAAAACGATACCCTGCGAATTCCTCGGTGTTCATGGTGGTTAGAATCGTAAAATTAGTGTATTATTCGAGAACAGGGTGGCAAAAGCGCCACGTTGTATTGGTTGTAGCGTAATCAGCGTTAGTAATGTTAAAGCTGTTAAGAGATGGGTACGTAAAAAGCAATCGTGTCCCCAACGCTCTTTAAAGAACACTGGCAAGACACCACTATCCCGCCACCTTGAACGGATTTTCAACCTCACAGTCATGACGTTTAAAGCAGTCAGGAAGTTGAACACAACACTGTTGACGTCGGAACAGGTATGCATGAGCAGAAGCAAGCGCTGCAAGCGGGCCTCAAGAGAAAGCACACCTCCTTTAAGAAACTGGTCGAACCTCATTTCTCCAGGGTTAAACAGAGTCAGCAGTAACCTTCGGTGGACTAGAAATGCGCGCGGTCACTTTTGACGATGCCTAGCTCAGATGGCAAGTCAGAGAAGGTAGAGCGGGAGATGTCGATCCAGTTGTGCTTGCTCATCGACAAAAGCAGTCGAGTCCACGACCAAAAACGGCACCAAATAGCGCGCAGTTCTTCACCTAATATATCACATCAGTCGTCGTCACTGGCGAATAAAGAATATCAAAGCTCACAAGGTCGTCTTGTGTTGTGCGGCTGTACAGAGCATTGACCTAAGCGCGAAAAGAATGACTAGAAGGCCCGAAAGGAGAAGCCACCAAAGATTGGCACGAGTTTTGATGCTACCGTATTAAAGCGAAGCTGTCTGTGCCTCACTGATGGCGACGTAGTTGCACCAAAACGCAATGTAGGAAAGCCACCTTTACACAACGGATTTCCACACAAGGCACATGATGATGATAATGAACGCACTGCAGGAAAGCTAACAAAACATAAGAAAGACTTCCTGGGGTCGGAATCGAACCTGAGTTCCTGGCTTTACAAAGCAGCCGAAGTCTATCCTATTGCGTCATCATCGCATTTTTTTGTTTTTATTACATGTTAGTGACATTGGACTCAATATCACACGACTAAACAATATTTACAGATGAAGTATCTTCATCTGCCACTAGCCCATTATTGGGCTGGCTTTGTCGTTAAAATTCTTTAGGTGTGGCCAGGAGTTCAACCCTTGGAGCCACTCAGGAACAGGGTCTGTTTCTTTCCGCACTTTATCGAACTTGGATACGCTCTCTCAAAAGCACTATTGCATCAGCCTCGCATCCGTATCATTGTGGAGCCAGGCCATGCGCGAACTTCAAATACTATGGAGGTCAATCAACATCGCCACATCAAAGGGTACGTTTCACTCATTTTCTACAGGTAAAAACTTTATGCCATATCGGTGTAGTGGAAGCGCTTTATTAATTGTTCTCAGGAGGACGTCTCAAAGGAAAAACGCCACCCAAGAGGGAAGAAATACGTCCTCGATCGTCTCAGGCTGCTTACAATAGAGCACTCTAATCCCCACGGCCCAGACAGCACCCTTTCATGCACCCATGCACTAACAGACGGTGTTCTTGTGTGTAACACAAAAAAGAATAACTTCATTCAAGGACTTCACTCGTTTCAGTGAAGTCGGTGACTGACAACCCTGAATGAAGTCCCCGTTTCACTCGTTTGAACTCATTTTGGCCTGGGCCAAACGAATATAAAGATCTACGCAAGGGTACCGGAAAAACAAAACTGCGGACATCCTTATTTTAGTTTTTTCTCGTTACAGTCGTCAAATATTCATTGTAAAATCACGCAGTTAAAAACATAATCAATGTAAAATCACGCAGTTAAAAACTTGGTGGACATAGCAAGCTCCTTAAGGTATCCGTAAATGATACCTGACATGTTATTAGACGATACCACCAGTTCGGGCAACGCCCGCGCTAGCCGTGCCTGAAGCACCGTCCGCAGAAAAGGTTCGCGTCGATCACGGAAAAACACAAATCGGTTTACGAGCTGTCTCACGTACAAATGGGCAAGCCCGAGACCACCATCACGAATTCGTGTAAACAAATTTGTCGGACTGCACCTTGCCCATTTCGATGGCCAGACAAATACAGCGGATATTCTGTGAGATTTTTGTACGTTGAGTCTAGAACAATGTAGTGTTTCCATTATGCATCAAAGTTTGGTAACAAAAACGAAATTACATGTTGTGGCCCTCAAAAAAAAAAAAACTGACATATTTGCCCCTTTCCATTTCTCCCACCCTCTCTTTCAGAGTTTGCACTTGGCTCCTCCAGTACGGTTCACTATCCCAGTAGTACTCGAGTTCGGCACCCAAATACACATTTCAGAGGAGTGGTGACCCGTCTCACGTTGGCGAAAGTCACCGGAGTTGACCATTCTTCGTACGAGAATCCTTAGCATTTCGTCCAATTTACCATACTTGCGGTAACAACAGTCAACTGCCAACGCGATGCTTTCCTTGTTAGAGCGAAAAACAGCCACATCGTCTCATTAAGCAAGCAATTTAACATGGGCCCCATTTAGTTTAATTCCCTCCACGGCGTCACTCCGGATTATATTCTGGCATAAAGCTTCAATATATATATATACAAAACAATAGAGGGCTGAGGGGGCAGCCCTGCCGTGCTTAACGACGCACATCGATGGGGGCTTTCAACTGCTCATTCACGATCAGACGAGTAGTGCAATTCCTGTGTGAAAACGACACGCCCTCTTTAATAACATTACCTACGTTTACATATTCCAGTACCGAAAACGGAATCTGGTGGGACACCAATCAATCAATCAATCAATCAATCAATCAATCAATCAATCAATCAATCAATCAATCAATCAATCAATCAATCAATCAATCAATCAATCAATCAATCAATCAATCAATCAATCAATCAATCAATCAATCAATCAATCAATCAACCGTGACTCCGGTTTGCACTGCGTCAGTGCACTCCAGCATACACCTGGCTGTGTGATGCTTGTCAATATTCTGCGGCATCTGATTCCGCATGTTTGAAGCGGGCCGACTATTGGATCAATAACTGTTTGAAGCCTGCTTGCAAGAACCTTCATAAATATTTTGTAATCTACATTGGTTAAAGAAATTGGCAGGTAGGACTTCAGTTTCTTTAGTTATTCTATTTCATCTGTTTTGGGGATTAGATCTGTATGTGAAGCAGCGTATGACGGAAGCAGAGCTTTGATGTTATAGGCTTCGTTGTACATTCTGGAAATAGCCAAGGATAACTCGTATTTAAATATTTTGTAAAAGGCCGCGCTGAGCGCATCGGGTGCGGGCGACTTGTGCGGGTTTAAGTTATCTCTTGAGTCTTTAACTTTTGCTGCTGATGCAGGCCTTTCTAGCCATTATTTTGTTTCTTCATCCATACGAGGCAAACGTCGACAAAGTTGCGTTTAAATCCCTTCAAGTCAACTGGTTTTAAATCAAAAAGTGTCTGCTAATATTCCCTCGCTCGGCGTTTCCTTTGGGATCGTGCGCGGGCGCTGGATTTTGATTTTGGCCAAGTGTGGAAGATTGGTTTATTTAGAGCATTGAGACATAAATGAGGAATAATGCAAGAAATCTCAATCCCTAGCCCATAGGCTAGTTGGGATTCACGCAAAAGAAACAGTGGAGTACAAGAAATGTGCATATACGATTTTAAATAATAAAAAGAAAGCAGTGTTCGTAAAACTATAGCTGTAGGACAGCATAACTAAACTACACAAAAAACGTATACATACATCGACATGTACGCGGAATCATATGTATATTTATAGACACACATGCATACATACATATAATCACACCTATATTCACACATTCGCGCAGACACACCTACGTAAATATGTATACACAATTCTTTGTGGTCAAATAAGCAGTTTTAAAAGTTGAAGTGGGCTTTAATTTTGGACATTGTCAGTTTGGATTTCAGACTTTGACTCGACTCAGTTTGCTTGGAGAAGGCTTTCAATTTTAACCAGTTTTCTCTCAAGAAACGGGCTTTGATTTTTTAAAAAAAAGGACCCTTCAACAGCGCATTAAACCCACGCGGAATGCATACCTGCCCAGAAAGGCCGGCAAAAAAAAAAAAAAAAACAACTGACGATACGGCAGAGCTGATTGGGAAAGACCACATCAGTCCACATCCGGACTGAGGGTGCGAAAGGGGGGAGGGCGGTGTTGCAGACTCCTTGAAGCATAACATTGTCGGCTTGACAGTGCTAGTTTTCGGCTTGAACGTGCTTGGCGAGTGCGAGCACCCCCCCCCCCCCCCCCCTCTCGTCCTTTCGATCCGGCATTGACAAGCATAGCCCGTGTACGTCTACAGCGATGCTGCACGATAATGATACAGTCTCTGTCAAAATTTTCTAGGCCAAGCCGAGGACGCGCAGTCCGCAAAAAATTCAATGTACAAGCTTACGTCCCGACCGAGGCTGAAACGTTTTATGCCAGAAGGCTAGATAACACACCTTTCTTTCTTACTGTCATAAAATATTTTTCTCACATTTAAACGTAAAGCTTATTCTTTGAATTCTTTGTTGTCGAGAAGGCAATTAGGATTGCCCCAGAAAATTCTTACAAAGTGTGTGCATGGTTGCCTCGTCACGTGGTGTTGTCAGTGTTTGCTTCTCGTTGGAGGTATCGAACAGGAGATGGTTGAAGAGCAAAGGTGTACGGGCACTTGTTGGTGTGATGTGAAAATAAAACGCAGCGTTTTTCGTCAAACGGGAGGAGGGTTTCCTATTTTTTACCATGTGCTAGGGCCCCTGGTATTCCTAAATTTCCATTCTTTAACCGTTAAGTTAAAAAATAATAGAGGGTATGAAGGCTTCTTAAACAAGGTAGGTGTTTTTGTCCGCATCCACGTTAAGCCGACCAACTCGTACTTATTAAAGCGGAAGGTCTGCTTTCTGGACAACGATTCGATACTCGTCCTCAGGCATTGTGCTGGAGGTCGGTCCAACGAAAGCTATCAACACGATGCCGCAGTTATTTTACTTTTCAATCCCCACTACACGCATTCGCGAACGTTTCTGCCGTTCATTTGGCTCGAAACAACATCCAGTTATTTCCCAGCTCTAAAAGCAAATGGTGAGACAGGCTGACAGGCAGTACAGATGCTTTTGTTACCGCGACATGTGAGGAAATTGCTTTTTCTCGTAGAAGGGAAGTTCTGTTAGAATAACGAGTGGTTTTCGAAGGTTGAAAAAGTTCCTTACAGCTAGTGTCATGTATTTTAGGTTCAGGTCATTTCCAGTGTCTAAAAATGAGCTTATTTTAGTAGCGCTTACCCTGTCACGCAAAAAATTGATCGAAAGATTTTTTTAGCGTTTGCCGCGTTGTCCGGAGAACTATCGCGTGCCGACTGGCCCTCCATCATATGTTGTATCTTTCCAAAAAAACGTTCGTGTTCCCGAAGGTTGACGATTTCAGTGTATCCATTTTATTCCACGCGCTCCATTACGTTGTGATGGGCATCAACAATACGGGCCACTTTAAGGGACGTAGAGTTAATATTTGCCCGTGAACCGTTCTCGGTCTATATTTAGGGCTTAGTGACGGATATTCATGATGAACGCGAGCGGACAGGCACATGGTAGGAGATCACTCCCGTACCGAGTCCGTTCTATAGTATGCGTTGTCTCTTCGCGCTAACCACCGTGCAATTTGTTAAAGCTTGCTGAATAAGTGGGACAAACGACTCTCACCGCGCATGCGCCAACCCCTCCTGTGAATATAAGAACAGTCTACACCACGGGCCATATAACAGGGCTGTCATACGGAAGAATTTGAGGCTGTAACTTACATTACAACTTGAAGCAGATAGTGCACAAAATGGCAAGCGAATTTGAGGGCAGCTGAGAGAAGAAGAGCACTAAAAAAATCCCGGGCCATCTCCACTAACGTGAAACCTGGGGAGGGGCGAAGCATGCAGTGTGTAAGTGTATTCTTGGCGCCTTGGCGTTTTTGCCAACGGAGATGAAACAGTTGGGTGGTACAGGCATACAGCTTTTCTGTAAAAGTCTCTTGTCTTTGAAGCACGAACTCTCTAGGGCGAGGCGTAAACGAGTGTCCCGGTGTTTATTTAGTGCGCGTTACGTTCTAGAGCGAGGCGTAAACGAGTTTCCCGGTGTTTTAGTGCCGTGGCTACATGAGACGAACGACTATTACGACGACGACGGCAGGAGACGCCAACAGCCCAGCCCCTAAGGGGCTGTTGGCTGGGGCGCCCCTAAAATGAGAAACGAAACAAAAAGCCACATAGGCCATACAGATTTTGTATATTACATTGCGAAACGCACCACGTTTCACGAGGCCACGTCAACAACCTGTGCCATGTTTAAACGGTAGTTTCAAGTTCTTCACCGTTGCTGCTATACAAGCTACAACAAGGTGCCCGTAGGGGCAACGAAACGTCAAAAACACTATTTTTGACTTGATCTGTGCCCCCGTTTTTTTTTTTTGTTTCTAACAAAAAGTAGACGTAACTTCTTTTATTGCAGTGCTAATGCCAATGATCACCAGCTATTCCTTATTTCGACGGGTAGATATCAATATAAAGGCTTAAGAAGCGACCGAAAGGGTTGTTTCTTCATTCCAAAAAGAACTGTACTTAAGGAAACGCCACGGTATTTTCTATCCGAAAGTTTTCCTTCGTCTCCCCAAGCGTTTAGCTATGCCGACAACATTAACGATATTATAACCAAACATGTCCAAGTTATTATTAGCATTATGTGTACTAGGCTTTTTGGAGTTAAGGTGTCACCAGGAAAGTTTAGCGACGCGCTCTGCATTTTCTGTTTGTTTAAAGTCGTTTTTGACTTTGACAATATGGGTGCAATTGACATGCCACGCTGTTCTAATAACGGCATGCCGTAACCTTGACATGTCTGTCGAAAAAGTAGGTGGGCATGGGCGTAAAGATGCATTCGAAGTGCGTTCTAGTCGCTTCACAGAGCCATCCAGACGCGTTGACCGACATAACGACAGACATGAATTGTCAAGGAATTTCAAAGAACGCCAAGCTCTTGAACCTTCAACTCCCTCATTAACCTGCGCTTGTTTTTTTTTTTTTTTAACGAACGCTTCCATAGTCAGGCCGATTGCGTGCTTTCAAAAAACTAATGCTGGTCGACCAAAAAGCTCTGATAAGATCTTAGGACGAACTTCCATTCTGTCAAAACGGTCACTTCAAAATTGTGAAAAAGGAAGACTTCTAGACTGGACAATACACGCATGGATCAGGAAGAAGGGGTACAATAGTATACCTTTATCTTATAAACCACGTATGGGCATACATGTAGATCATTTGTGGATGCGTTGACTCAGTGCGCGGAAAATCGTCGCATGGGTTCGTTCTTCATTTGCGATTTGGGTCTTGAAAGGTTTGACGATCGATTGGACGCACTTTTAGCTTTCGCGATTCTCTCAACTTTCTTTAGGAAGAGATGGTAAATGTTTAAAGCGAAGCTTTCTATCCCTCACTGGTGCCGTCCATCGTTACGCCAAAAAGCACTGCAAGAAACCAACTTACGATGAATCCCTCGAAAGAAAGAAAAAAAAAACGCTTACCGTCGTCAAAATCGAACCTGGGTCATTTGCAATATGAAGCCGACGCATGTCCGACTGCGCCATTCCGACACGGTCGAAAGCAGTTTGGATTTCGGACTTCGACTCAGGTTGGACGGGAGAAAGCTTCGCGTTTTAACCATCTTACTCTTAAGAAAGGGGCCTTGATTTTCGAATGCGTTTCATTTGTACGTGGACTCAACGACGAAGCCCGTCTATCCGTTTGTGACCCTCAATGTGTCACACTTTCGCCACATGCAAAACTGAAAATAATAATAATAAAAAACCCGGCCATCTCCACTAACGTGAAACCTGGGAGGAGCGAAGCATGCAGTGTATAGTGTATTCTTGGCGCCTTGGCGTTTTTGTCCAACGGAGATGAAACCGTTGGGGGGTAGAGGTATACGGCTTTGCTGTAAAAGTCTCTTGTCTTTTAAGCACGAAGCTCTCTAGCGCTATGCGTAAGCGAGTGTCCCGGTTTTTTTTAGTACGCGTTACAAAGCGCTCCAGCGCGAGGCGTAAACAGTTTCCGGTGTTTTAGTACCGTGACTACATAAGATGAAGATTACAACGACGACAGGAGACGCCAACAGTTCCAGCCCTAAAGAGCTCGCCCCTAAAAGGCTACGACCTCCATGTTTTCATATGAAACCGCGTATATTATTCGTCGAAAAACTGTTCCTAGCAATGCACTTGTGTAAAGCAGTGAAGCCGACTATAACAGCTCTTTATGGTGGCCTTATGAAGGTGTTCGTAAAAAGACGCTAGGTCATCATACTTTGATGCCACGCTGCTTATATTAACGCTAAAAATGGCCTCCCAACAGCGCTTTTGCGTATAGTAGTGATGCCAACTCTAGAGGGGATCGAACTATGGCGCTGCATAGGGATACAATGGATCTCGTTAGGAACGTATTTAATAAAAGGCTCGAGGGCTTCATAGCTTGACATAGGACAGCTTGTACTGCCCCTGCAATAATCTTTTCCTAGCGCTGCGTTTGTGTATAGTAGGAAAGTCGACTATACTGGCACTGCGTATAGCAGAACGGCTTAGGCATCTGACAATTGCCAGACGGGAGTTTCCTCATTTTTCATTCCCAGGTTGTAGATTATGGTTAAGGGAATTATCATCCAAACCAACGGTTTTCTTTTTACGGGGAGATGAAGAACCAAAAAACCCCGGGGCGTCCTCGAACATTTCCGCTCGTCACGAACATCCGCAAAGGACCGACCCCACACCATCAAGCACCGCCGCGACGTATGTATACATAACGATTCTACCGCCGTGTTTTCCCCCCTACCCGTCCCCACAAACAACCGCGGCGACAGCGGCAAGCAGTCGGTGATTACATTCGCGGTGGGCCTCACAATTTCTGCACCCCCCTCCGTATACCCGCATCAACAACCACGCAGGCGTCATCACGCGACATATTCCGCCGTCGCGCGACACACATTTTATGCCATTACACGTGCATGCCTGAATAGGTGGGGGGCAGGTTAAATTATGTGTGCCACGGACGCGCCACGCAGTTTCAATCAACGATACGTCGCCCCAAACCACTCGGGCGATTCCGAGAAGATCGCGGCCCGCAATGGGGTCGAAGCGAACTGTCGTCGTGCCGAGTAGGTGCAACGAGAAGCACTTCCTTTTCGCACAGCGGTCGATCCGGGCGACGATCGGCACGCAGCGTCTTCTTCCCATTAGCCCGGCACTCCTCCTCATGCCTCGCATTCGCCTTCGCGGATGTTGTTAGGCCTTTTTTTTTGTCTTTGTTTCTTACTTCGCAGTCTCGCGTATCGGACAAATTGCACGGTACCCGCTGTGGGGTGCGTCGTGTGTGTAGGCGCCTGCCGTGAAGAAAGATGTGTCGGAATGAGGTTTCGGAATACGCGTTTTTGTGTCCATTTTTTTGTTGGGCCATGTGAGTGGTTGGGCCTGCCGGGCAGCAATTGGGCGAAAGTTAACGGCAGACTCGAGAGAGCGAGCGAATAGGTATTAACATATAGCCGTTTGTAACAAGAGAGCAGGTTTCCGTATTTGTTTCTTTTGATCCTTTCCTTTTACCATCTATTCCTCGAATTGCAACCTGTCTGATAGGGCGAATGTTTGCGTTGCAGTAAAGGAGGCAAAACGAGGCAGAATTGAGAAGGAAGGCAGCTGGATCGAATGCGGAATTATTTCACCTTTTTTTCTCACCATGTGGTGAATCAGTGAGACATTTATAATAGTTAACGTTCTCAGTAGAAACGTATGTGATTGGGCCTCGGGTCCTTGAACCACGGGAAATCGCCCAATGTGTTAACACGATTTAGCCCCAGCACTTCTTCGATTGATTGATTGATTGATTGATTGATTGATTGATTGATTGATTGATTGATTGATTGATTGATTGATTGATTGATTGATTGATTATTGATTGTAGGGTTTAACGCGCCGACGCAATGCAGGCGATGAGGCGCGCCGTAGTGGAGGGCTCCGGATTAATTTTGACCAACTGGGGATCTTTAACGTGCGCCGAAATCTCGTACACACGGTCGTTTTTGCTTTTCGCCTCCAGCAGAAAAGCGGCCGCCGCGGCCGGGAATCGAACCCGCGACCTCGTGCCTAGCACTTCTTCGTCTTCGTCAACTGGAACTAATGCGCGTCCCCCATCAGTCCACAATCAAAATATTTTGTGCGATCAAGCTTCAAGGACCCCTATTCATTGAGTTATACTGGCGTTAGCGATTGGGTTATTTACATGGCGGCATTGTGTTTGCCGTTTGGGAGGTCGCCCCTGAAATAATTCTACGAAATGATAAAGAGTTATCTCGGCGGAACAAAGTTGCCGAACATTTCAAGTGAATTCGGCCGATATTTTTGCCAATACAAAATGCGGAGTGTCTCTCAGAGATATGAATTAACAGCATCAGTGATCGATAACCCGTGGCATGAAGTGTCGCGGCCTGCGAAAAAGCAAAAGCGAAAAAAAAAAGAAGCGGATACGATGTAGCAATAAACGGTAAATAAACATCGCTAGTGGAAGCGATATTGTTTTCGCTTTTACAGCGCGTAAGCTTACTCTCTTTTCGTAATCTTACTTTTCTCAATAAATGTTAACACAATCAGTAAATCAATTAAATAAAATAATAACAGTGGGGTACTGCAGTTTGCCTCGATTAAAGGAAGTCAGCGGTACTAGCGAATCATTTCGTTAAATCAAGAAGTTTGTTGAAGCAAGAAATCATTATTCCTATAGACAACTCCTTCTGAAATAAATTTTGTTCGTCAATTCAGGAAATTCGTAATATCGGGCTTTGTGAAACCGGGGTTCAACAGCACTTAAACTTTACATACATGCGAAGTCTAGAGCAAGGAGCTGGCGCCATGTACGCCTGGTTCTTCGCCCTCTGCCATTTTAAGCGAAGCTTATTACTCCAGGTACAATCCCAGGCGACGCCTGGTAGCGTCCCTCTGACCTTCAGGCTCAGCCAAGGTCAAATAAACGCCTCGTGGTGGTTTACGGCGCCGATGGCAGCGCCACCGAGCACGCTTCCGACACCGGCCGAACCAATTCGCGGTGCCGACGGAAGCGGTCACCAGCCGAAGTAAAATTGAAGGCATTGCTTGGATCTGGCGTCTAAACAGCGTGCTGCCCACGTATGCGACGCCACGGGAGACGAGCAGCGTGGCGAGCCCTACAAAGCTGAAATCAGAAGTCTCGGGACCTTGCGATGTCGTGCGTCTGCTTGCCGGCGCAGCGGAGTACCGTATTTACTCGATTCTAAGCATCCCTTTTTTTTCACGATCGCGATGCCCAAAGTGGGGGGGGGGGGTGCTCAGATTCTAAAAATTTAAATTACCGACCCTTGCCAATTTTTTGCGGCCGTATTTTCGACGAGGCTGGCACAAAGAGCAATGTTCTATTCGGCAAACATTCAAAAGAAAAATAGGTACAGACAGTGAAACCCACCGCTTACTTCTGATACTCAGTCAACCTTACTACCATTCCAGTTCACTGTGCAGCTCTGGCCGCCGCTATCAGTATCCCCAGCAGGACGTCTTCTATTCTATTGAAGTGGATAGTAACTGGAAGCTTCATAAATGATTTGGCCACAGTGCCAATTTGAGCCAACTTCCGCGCGTCTGAAATCGACTTTTCGATAATTGCTAGAAAGGGGGGGCTTAGACTCGCATAGGTTAGGATTTGCATGACATAGACATGACATCGCATAGACTAGGCTTATAGACTGCTGCAAGATTTTTTTTCCAAATTTTTCCTGGAAAGTAGGGGAGGGTGCTTATAATCAAGGGTTTGGGGAAGGGGAGGGGAGGGGGCTTAGAATTACAGAAATACGGTACTTCGAAAACCACTTTGTGAGGGATGGATACGGAGCAGCAATTGAAGCTTCACTTCACGTCGGTTCTTAACTACGCGTGTGATTTGTCAATATAGTTATATGCAAAGCCTACTGGCCAAATGCATAGAGCCCTGTTTCATTCGTACTTAAGTCATCATCAGTAATTAGAACGATGGATGTAGCTTTGCGTATACTGCAGAGAGTCGGTTGCAAGGTTCTCCCAGCTTCAAATAACACACAGTCTCGCATAGTAGATTCTCGCCTTCTATAGAAGAATCTAGGCACTTGTTAAAGGTTCCTAAATGCGAAAGCATAAAACCCCCGAGATGCATTGCTCCCAGCTTGCGTTGCCGAAAGGGTTTGTATTCTCGCCGACTGAGACACCGAGCTTTGTTATACGCTTGAACACTTTCGAATGGCTTCGTCCTGTCGCTGATAGTTCGCTGCTAGTTCCTGCCACAGTGTAAAGCGAGTCGGCGACGATGGGAAATTCCGCTGCACGTCTGTTCGCTCGTTTGGCTGCGTTCTTCAGCTCCCTTCATCTGCTGTGTACTGGCATAAACGGTCAACTCTCGCTGCTGGGCTTAAGATGGCGCTATGAAACGACGCGTGCTAAGGAACACCTCGCGCTATGGAACGCTTCCCAAAGATCCGTTTCGCTGTTACAGACGCCAACGCCAGCTTTTAGGGCCGAAGCACCTTAGCACCTCGCTTTGTCCGGGATGGGGTCCGTGTACACAGTGTTGCGCATGCGCGAGAGCATTGAATTGAATGAATTTGGATTGGATTGAATTTGGATTGGATTGGATTGGGTTCAATTGAATTGTATCGGATTGGATTGGATTGGGATTGTCACTCATTTACAAGCGCGAATGGGCAATGCCACGGGTGATTTACGGTAAGAAACGATCCCCAGTGCTGCGCCCACTCGCCATGATTCACTTCGTGGAGGTGCGTGAATTTTTTCTCTCAGTGGGCCATTAATTCCTTTCTCTTTAATAAACGCTCAGTATTTTCCTGTCGCGGCCTTTGCTATACTCTTACACCCATGAACGGAACCTTAAGCAGTCGCCGAGCATGACACCAACATGTCCATTCCGCCCTAACCTGCGTTACGTTGACGTGGCGGCGTCCCCTCTTTGGACCCGGTTTGTCCCCGCTGTCGGTCCAATCCTGCCTCGTTAACGCCTGTCAGACGACGGCATGAAGCTGGCGGCCTCCGGCACCTGGCGTTTTCTCTCTCCGTTGCCGCCGTTTTCGGCCAGAGCTGCTCGGTATTCTGCCGCCCGTTTACAAGCAGACGACAAGAGAGCATACAGGCATTTCCATATCCGTGAGGTTCAGGGTCCATTACAAACGCAGCGGACCAGTGTGTACCGAACAGCTGCGTGGCCCGCGCGAAAATTCAGCAAGCACGCTGCTGCAACTAAAGAGGCCGTGAAGTAAAACTACAACTTTGGTCAATTTGGAAGAGCTAGCCTTCACTAACTCACTCAGCTCCTTTCGAGCCTCGAAATAAATTTTAATAGCGAAGCTGTTTAGCAAATCGTAATTTATCGTGTCAGCGGTTAAAAATACGGCGAAATTCTCGAGTGCGCGCACGTGATCAGGGACCTTGCGGCGACCGCCCGGTAATTGTGTCATGACGTGTAACGCTTATTGTTTACAATCAGTGGTTCTCAGCCATGACTGCCCCGGGGACCCCTTTTGTACTTCCGAAAGTGATGGGGGACCCCACGATGGAGCACATGCTGATCGGTGTCATAATGTCAAACAATTTGCACTTGCAGCTTACGCCGCCCACCGACTTACCCAATGCCCGCCTTTTCTGCTTGACGTTAATGACGATGCGCGCCATAATATTAAACAACTTTCTCTTGAATCTAAGTCTTCTAAACACCTATATGCTGCCTTTTGTGTGTCTTTTTCCCCCCCTTCTCATGGCTGCTGTGTTGTGCAAAAAGCAGATGTTCAAATAGGTGCTACGTGGAGAAACTACACGTACATGTAATGCGGCGAAGCCACGTTTTGCACTGCAACCAAGTTCTGCCAAAATGCAGAAAAGAATGGCAGTGGGGAAAGCTTTCTGGGAGGCTTCGCGGACCCCTGAAATGATCTCGCGGACCCCCTGGGGTCCCCGGACCCCCATTTGAGAACCACTGGTTTACATCATTGCACTGTATTTTGCCTGCCTTTTTTCCTGCCCACCCCTCATGTAATGCCCCAAAAGGGCCCTTGAGGTACAAATAAATAAATAAATAAATAAATAAATAAATAAATAAATAAATAAATAAATAAATAAATAAAAATAAATAAATAAAAAACAAGAAAATGTCGAGCGCTCATGTGTGCCTGCATCATGGCGACCGCACAACGTCCCCTGCGCACGTTTGTAAAGCCAGCCATACCCACTTAGGGAGGTTGACCAAGACTTGGGAAAAAAAAAAAAAAAAAAAACAACTCTAGGGTTCGTCGTAATCGTGGCAACCCTTGCTCAAAACGAGGAAGACACGTCATAACCTACGCCCCTCCAAGGTGATATCCAGTCATTATAACTTGCAAAAAAATGGAGGACGCTCCCACATATAGCAACAGCAATGGAGTAAAGGTCGTTGCGGCAGCGAAAAAGAAGCAAATCGTCTGTAATCCGTCGTGATATCCGTGAAGGTCGCGTGCAGCTTGGTTACATTCAAGTCTTGCGCGTGAGTGTGAGCTTCCTTCGTGTTTTTTTTTTTTAACTTGAAAAGCTCGAGAAGTATTGAAAACTTTCAAATTTCGCGCTACAGCGGCGTGATACGGGCAGGAGTAATTTAAGATGGGCCAACACAAAGAGCATGGATACGAATAGTATTCAAGCAATGCGACCAAACCGGACTAGAGGCTCCGCTACAATCGCCAAGTTGTGTTTCTTGGAGGTGGTCCAGGTCGGCCGCTACCAAACGCGAAAACAATATTCTGTGAAGTCATAGAAAAATAGCCAGAAAGGGATAGGGAGTGGCGATTGATTCATGTGTTCACCTTAATATCTCGGTTAAATTTGAAGTTTGGCATACAATAGGAATCATTGTTTTGACAGCGAAGGTGTTGAGAAAATCGTTTGTGTATGGTGTCTGCAGTTAAAAATACCAAGAGAAGGGCCAGCGTTCGTGCACGCGTGCCTCGAGCGCACGTTCGTCAAGCCAAGCATACCCACTTAGGAAGATTGACCAATATTGACTAGAAAAAAACTGCAGCGTTCCCCGTATGGCGGCAACACTTTTTCAGAACGAGAAAGACACGACATAGCGTACTATCTTTATCCCAGTGTGGGTGAAAACGGGAGCGCGTGTCATTCCGCGTAACCGGCGTGTCATTCCGGCGTTCCGGGTAACCTCGCACGCATGCGCAGTTCGTTTGCAACGAGGCTATGTGTTTATCCCGCGAATCACGTCACCAAGACGCCCGCTTGTCGTCTGCTATGCCGATTTTCGTCTTCTCTCTGCTCTTTGGCTACGTAAGCCAAACAATCCGCTGCGTTGTGAAACTATTGGTATATAGCGCGTGGCTTACAATTAACCCCTCGTTCGTTTCATTGTAATTAACAGGTCACACAGTGAATGTGTCGGTAATAAATATGAAGTTTTGTTTGCTTGGAATAAACAAAACGAAAGTTTTGATTGATACAGTTGCTGCCTTTTGATACAGTTGCTGCCTTCAAAGTTGCCGTGCTTTTTGTTGCGTTTATTCACGAGGGTTATTAGGAGAAATGACGCGCTACTAATCACAAGTGCGGCCTTTGCTAAATGCTGAGAACACTATGTCTCCGTGAGAAAAAAGACAAAGGAAAAGACCGGTGGTTTTCTCCTTGCTTGCAGCAGATAAAACTGTTCATTTTTTACCAAAACTTCGACCAAAACGACGAGCTCACTCCGGCCTTGCTCAACATAAGGTCATTAAAATGCCATGCCCGCCGACGTCAACCACGACACAACAACGATACTAAAACTCAACGTTGTGTCCGTTAGCGATCACCCACAACAGCTTCGCCATTCAAGTATCGCGCGTGGGTGCAAGCTTCCCTGATCCTTTTTTTTTTAGGCAAAGTAGACTTTTTAGGAAACCAAATTTTTTTAGGCAAGGTAGACTTTTTAGTAAACCAAAATTATATTTGGTCGCCATAGCCCCTTTAATGAATAGTTTTTCTACGTTACCACGGCCGCGTTTATCTCTCAACACTTGCCAGTGGTTGGCACTGACTTACTTCGAAGACCCTAGTGAAGTGTGTGTGCCTTTAAACGCGCTAACGTTTACAGCAATAAAATTGTCACGCCTTCCCGAACCGTTTGAGAGAGAAAAACAGAAAGACGTACAGCCGGTAAAAGGCTTGTCTATAACACAGCGTTCGTACTCTCAGCCCTATCCTGCCCCGCCGGAGCGGGATTTGAATAAAACTACTGCGGAATTCTGAAGTCTAGCCCTTCGCTTTTGCCTCCGACATGTTTGGAACGAGTATGTTTCGGCAGTTTTCTGATGTAGCTGGTTGAAGTTGAAATAGCTGTTATAGACAAGCGTTTTACCGGCTGTACACGCGGTTTGGCAGGGTTGACGCGTCTTTTCGGCAAAAAAATTGCACTCTCCTTTGGTAGGGGGGGATAGGTCTCTGATTGCGCACCTCCTCTTTGACGTCGCAAGTTTAATGAACATGATCACGCTCATTTTTGTGTGCTCAAACTTTTCACGGGAATATCGCAGTAAGGCCCCCAAAATTAAAAAAAAATAAAGCGAAATCAGAGATGAAGCTGAAGGACTAG
Source organism: Haemaphysalis longicornis (assembly GCA_013339765.2). Classification (NCBI taxonomy): domain Eukaryota; kingdom Metazoa; phylum Arthropoda; class Arachnida; order Ixodida; family Ixodidae; genus Haemaphysalis; species Haemaphysalis longicornis. Next base: position 42,317,330 of record CM023457.1, on the reverse strand, counting down.
AAATGGCGCTAAATACATTGCCGCACCCCCCCCCCCCTTTCCGCTAGAATATTTGAGATGTCTTTGAGTCGTCTTACACTTAATAGGTATTGTAATAATAATAATACTATATCTAATCCTTCCGGCTTATTCAGCTGGGGCAATTCCTCGCATGTCCTTGCACGCAGAGTCTTAAGCGGACGACTGAACCGGCACGCGACGTTTCGTGATAATGAACACTGACACGCTGTACACAGGCCCGCACCCAGGGAAGAAATATAGACCAGCCCGCTTATAACGAACACATCGGGAGACGGAGATTAGTTCGTTATATCCGCGTTTCGCTATATCTGAACATAAAATATCTGTATACAAATGGTAATTGGAAATGGCAGGAATTACCACCGCCGCAAAATAAGACCCGGCACCAGCGGGACAACATCTGATACGGCGCTTTTTGGATAAACAGTGCGCGGTGCATCAAAGAGAACGAGCGCACGATTTTCCTCGTGCGGCTGCGAGTTCGCCGCCGATAAAAAGTCACGTGCCGCCGATAGCAACTGCAGCAACGTACACCGCGAAAGGGCAAGGCCAGGCCGGCGCACACATGCGGCCAGAATTTTCGTTCGCTTTTCCAGCCTTGATCGGAGTGCGGAATTCATGGTGTCAACAAAGCTTGCCCGTAGCCATGCTCGTAGCAGACGGCTATGTGAGCAGCGCAATAGCGGAAGTACGTCACCGCTGAGGAGCGCAGCATCATGGGAGGGAAGGCTCGCGCGCCGTCAACAGCGGAGAGTAAGTTGAAAGGAGGAGGAAATGCGGCGCGACGATAATGCGCGGTCTTTGATTTACGATTTCTCAGCTAATACTCATCGCTTTAACAAAATGCTTGCGGGAGGATATTGCTAATACACTGCTTTATTTGGTTACATGTACATCCATGCATCGGCGGAAGGTATTTCAGGACCCCTTTAAGAAGTTTGAAGAAATTCTCGAGGAAGAATTGTCGGATAGAGCAGAAGCATTTTTTAAACATTGATTGATTGATTGATTGATTGATTGATTGATTGATTGATTGATTGATTGATTGATTGAAGGGTGTAACGCGCCGATGCAGCGCAGGCGATGAGGCGCGCCGTAGTGGAGTCCTCCTAATTAATTTTGACCACCTGAGCATCTTTAACGTGCGCCGATATCACGTACGCACGGGCGTTTTTGCCTTTCGCCTCCATCAGAAAAGAGGCTGCCGCGGCCGGGCATCCCACCCGCGTCTTCGTGCTCAGCTGCATAACGCCTTAACCACTGAGCCACCGCGGCGGGTCATTTTTTTTTTCCTATTCTCACTCACATTTTCGCGTGTTTGCATAAGAAGGTAAGACTCCGGATCTTTTATTTGCTAAAAAAATATTTTACTAGTTAGAAGGCCCGTTTTCTCTATGAATTGCATTCTTATTATCAACGGGATTTAGGAATAAAAGGCCCTATAGGGCATTTTATTAAATACCGAATGTCCCGCGTATACCCATGGCGCGTTTCGTGTCACGCTTTGCGACGGACGGGCAGATTGCACGATGGAAGTCGTCAAACAGTGCTTGCGAATTATTGAATAAAATTGTAAACAACATAAACATAACACTTAGGCAATGCCGCTTCGAAGTAAATACCAGAAGTAAGAGCTGCTATGTACTACTTTCCACACTTTCTAGGAAGAGGAAATGCGCTTTGCAGCACGTTTGACGCTGTTTGATCGGCAGCATTCAACGGCAAGTTCGGAAATCCATGTGAGGTACAAGAGCCGCGTCTCCGACGAAGAAAGAGGGGCCGCCAGCTCCGCTGTTTGTCCAGCCTTGCACAACTAGTGCAACCTGCGAAAATTTAATTGAGTTTTCAAACAAGCATGGAAGGTAAGAAAGAACACTCGAGTCGGCTTTCACAGCAAGCATATACTCTTTCGCTATACGCTGGCGGGCAATTTTGTCCATTAAATCCAAAGCAATGAAGCACGAATATTACGGCAGGACTTGGCTCCTCTCGCCTATAACCGTCCTTTGTTTTTTGTTTTTTCCCTTTCCCTAAAATAAACAGATGGTCGGCGTACGGGAGCCAGCATCGTTTTCAGTTGGGTCATCGTAAATAGAATGGCGCCCACGGGTGCAAGAAGGGAGAAAATAAACACGGTTCTTAGGTTCCGCTCTTCGGGTTTAGTAAATACAGGCGGAGAAACGCAAAACGTGAAAATTAAAGGTAAACAAACACATGAACGGCAGCCCTTTTCAACGCAGACACGCGCGTGGTGCGTATGGACTTCTTTATGGCTGTGCAGATGGGCTTTGTTTCCGACAAGAATCCCGAAGAGGCTTGTCCGCAGGGTTCCACTTTGGGAGGAGAGGCTTCCGACATTCGGTGGAAGCTAAACTGTGAAATACAGAGTGTTTAAGCAGCCATGAAAGCAAAATACACGTTTCTTTCGTTAAATACACTGCTTTGTCCTCTTAAACAATTATACGAATTTTATCGGAAACCTTACCCGCCGTGGTGGCTCAGTGGCTAAGGCGTCGTGCTGCTGAGCCCAAGGACGGGGGTTCGATTCCCGGCCGCGGCGGCCGCATTTCTGATGGAGGCGAAAAGCGAAAGCACCCGTGTGTTCGAGATCTCGGCGCACGTTAAAGATCCCCAGGTGGCCAAAATAAATCCGGAGCCCTCGTCCACTACAGCACGCCTCACCGCCTGGGTAGCGTCCGCGCGTTAAACCCCATAATCAATCAATTATGGAAAACTTTAAGTAAAGAATGGATATACTAAAAACACAGAAACACGCGAAGCAGTGGCGACTTTCTAGCCCCTTCCAGGATATTTTCCTATGACGTCACAGAATCTTGTTTGTGCGATCGGCGGCTGTTGACCTAACCCACCACCAGGAAACATAGGTGGGTGATTTCACTGGGTCCTTTAGTTTTGCTTACCCGAGTGACAACGTGAAGTTACACGCCCGTTGCTTCAGCCTTCACGACCATGTATCCCGCGGCGTCATCTAGCCACCGTCACTGGTCATCGTATCACCTTACAATGGATACCCGCAAACTGTGGCATTCTCGGCAACGAGAAAGCAGACGAGGCGGCTCGCAGAGGGCTACGAACTGCGCAATGTAAGGAAAATGTTCTTTGCAAAGCATGAGGCTACAGCGCTAGCGAAGCAGTTTGCCTTAAAGGAACGAAACCGCCTCTGGTCCTTTCCCGAAAGTCATCGCCGCTTTCTGCACCATATAGGCTCTGACCTGAGAATGAGGCTCCCAGAGCGAATCCCACGTCGACTTGAGACGCTTTACCAGCGGTTGCGCCTCAACGCAGCACTTACGAACTCCTACCGACATCGCCTCGGTCAAACCACGAACACTTCATTGAATAACTGTGGTTTGCCAGAAACTGTTGAACCCATCTTTAATTTAGAGTGTCCGGCATACAGCCAGGAAAGCAACCACCTCGCCAAGAAGATCGAGTGCCTCAACAATGGACTTATATCATTTTTTTGAAAGCTCTTCTTGGACCATGGCCAATCTCCATCATCCCAGCGAAAAGTGTTAGATGCAGTGTTTGATTATTTACACGACATCGGCATCGCAGAGGACAATGTAGAACTATACATCGTCATCCTGTGAGACCACCTGGACTTTTACGTAACCCACGGAACACTCCATATCACCTTATTTTTTACGTCTGAATTTTTTCCCCTCTCTTTCACCCTGCTTCCTTTAGGGCCTTTATTCCCTTCACCCCATTCCCGCACAGTAGCATGTAGGCGAATACATGCCAGCAGACCTCTATGCTTTCTTCTAATAAAGAGCTTTCTCTTTCTCTCTCTCTCACCAGTTACTATGCTTTCAGTCCTTCCCCACGATGCGGAGGCCATATTTAGTCATTGTAGCGGGAAATTTGAATGTTGATTTACATTTCATGCGTTTTTTCGGTTAAAAAGCATTGTGGTGGCTAAAATTGAGCTTAGCATGTTACCAAAGGCTAGTTCTTTCAGGCTGAACAAAGCTGTGTTGTGTCCTCATGGCTCCTTTAGAATTAAATAGAAAAAACATCAAAAACAAGTTCTTTTTTTTTCAGAAATTGGTGGCCTTAAGAAAGCGAACCATCAAAGGGGCCATGCGGACAAAACACAAGTTTGGTTCATTCGAAAGATTGCCTGGTTAGAATCATACTGACACCACTTTTAACGCACACTTCGCTCAAATAAGCTACATAATTAGGAAAAAAATGGAATGGCCATGCGATGCACTAGCTCATTTCCTGCAACAGAACCTATGATGTCATATGAGCCCAGCTGTGTGATTGTCTGAGGTAGGCAAAAGCAGACGCAAATTAGGCACGGCTTACAAGCTTGCCAAACGAGCTATTTGCGCCTAAATGTAATGCTTATTTTTATAGCAGTAAGAGTGGTGCGGTAAACTATGAAAGTTACGAAAATACACTCAAGCATAGAAGTACCGATGTGTACTGCTGTTGGTACTGTCGCACTATGCTTGTTTTAGTTGCACAGCAGTTCTCCGCTTTGAAGTTGTCTTACAAGACACTAGCCGATTAGCGTAAGTGACGTTGTCTTACGTGAACCTGTTCGTCGAACATGCCCCATGTTTCACGAAACGATTGCTTACTACAGTAACAAAAACAAGCCAGGAGCAAATACGGTCAAGAACAAAGCAACGGCGGGCAACGGTTCCTGGATGAGTATAGTAGCGCTATCTGGGAGGACTGACCGCAATCAAGGCTGCAGAACGGGATGACGCAGCGGAAGTTCGTTTGAATATACGCACTTATGACTTCATTGCTGACGTTACGTAAACACGCGGTTTGGCGGGAGGATCAAGATTTTAACCTAAATTGATAAATTTCTCAGTGAATACGGCACCATTTGCTACCGGACAAGAGCTGGGGGCCATTATAAAAGGAGAATTCTTTCGAATAAAACAAACCTGTATCTTGTCTGCATGGCCCCTTTAAGCCCAACTCACAAAGCGCATGGTAACAATGTTACACTTGAGGACAATCCGGGGTTCAGCTTTACCGCAATGCACTCGAGTGGCGCTCCGAGCCAATCTAGTGGCTCAGCTTCTCCACAATGCACCCAAATGACAATCTGAGGTCGTCCCGTGCTTGAGCTTTATCACAATGCACTCAATCGACCAATTCACGCTGCCAACAATGCAATTTAGGCGTATGACTATGCCGAGCTTACGATGTGGCTCAAAGTCTTCGCTCTGCGCTGGGGCGTCACGCAATGCAAGGTCCTCATTGCTCAGGGCCATAGCGCAGTTAAAGGGACCCTGGAACCCTTTTTTCATCTTTTTTTTTAATTTTAAATGCTTGGAGAGCGTGGTCACCTCAACACACCCAGTACTTAGATTAGTGGGTCGCAAAGTACTTCAGCCAAAAATTACTGCTCTATGCCCATCAGATAACTTGTAAACTCGCTCAAAAGATGTTTCTCTAGTCTTGACGTTCTTCGACGGCCCGAATCACGTCACTGACGCCATGTAGCGGCTGTTGGACGGTTTTTTCTGCAGTTGCAGCAATGAACGCTCTTCGGTACCAACTTTAAAAATAAAGCCACAAAGACAAAGCAGAAACGGAAGGCGTATCTGGTGCGACGAGCACATCATGCAGTGCCGCTCCGTGCTGGCGATGACTGTAGCTTTCACAGTGCTTGCAGACGCGAAGGAAAATAATGAAAGCGTTTATTAGAAAGTGTTGCCGGGTCCCTTCAACATTTCTGAGTCAGGTGATAGACACGTTGCTGTCATTCGCCAAATTTGCTTGTTTCGGCTTGAATCTGGTCGATTGAGTTCATTGCAGTGAAGTTGAACCACGGGATGACCTCAGAGTGCCACTCGAGTGCATTGTGGCAGGGCTGAGCCCCTAAATTGCGTCAGAGACAAATTGGCGTCAATGTGCCATTAATGAAGCAGTTGTAGCAAATGGCAAGTGGATAATGACGATTCCGGCTCCGTGCAGCTCCCCGGGAACGGATGACCTGACCTTTGTTTCACGCTTGATTTGGCTACTTCGAGTTTGTAGTAAGGCAGGTACTTGCACGGATGAGCCGTTCCACGGTTCAGGGAACATTCTTGTGACATCATGCATTACGGCTTGTAACAACAACACGAATAAGGAAAGAAAGAAAGAAAGAAAGAAAGAAAGAAAGAAAGAAAGAAGGTATCAAGGAGACTACGCAGCTAAAATAAAGTCCTTGTTAAAGTAACCGACACATTATCTTACGTCCCGGAGCCCACTGAAAATATCCTTTTTAGACATGAAGGCACGTGAATACACATAGCTATTACTTGCAAACTTAAGGTATCCAGTTAAATCAGGGCTTCCTCGACCGAACATCGAAATTCTTACCAAAACAACGCCGTGAGTTCACTCTCACAATGAATATTCGTAGGCGCAATATTCATGCCTGGACGTTCCTCAGGTATGTGTGTAAAATCTTAATTTCGACGTACATTGCCGGTTCTCGGAACCTCAGCAGGCTATTATCATCTGAGGCAAATGGTTATTTAATATCAGAACAGAACAGCACAGCGACACAAAGTACCCAAAAGAGGAAAGCAGATGCGACAAACACAGAGCTTGAAGTATTAATATTCGCCAGAAAACTCTGCAGCCGGGTTCCTGGATCACACTTGGGTAATTTGTGATTTACCGTGTTTACAAACTTTTAAGCTAATTTTTGGAAGCTTTTGTTACTGTTTCTATTTTCAAAATCTTGCAGCCGTGCTCTATATTTCTTTCTACGCGGCGTTAATCACGCATCGGACAAGAGCTTCAAGAAATTAAAAAAAAGTGTGTAATTTTAAGGGCGCTGATCTTTCTGTCGCTACTTTAAACGCGAAGATTTTGGTTTTTCCGTCAGTCTGTCCTCTCCTTCTCTCGATATAACTGCCCAACTAGAAGTAGAAAAGAATTCTTAAACGAGTAATTTATACAGGAGAATTATTTCCGAACAACTATATTTGATAACAAGCTTTAACTTGTCAAAATTGTTCTGTAAAAGAAAACATGAGGCATATTCGGAGCAAAACATAAATACAGCACTGACACTACTAGCCCAGTTCTTTTATTTAAAAATAGATGTGATCGTAACTTTTGAAACACAAAAACCGCTTTACAAATAAAATTTAGCGATAAACTACAGGGAGCACTCACTCTCAAGCCTTTCACCCGCCGCGGTGGCTCAGTGGCTAAGGCGTTGTGCTGCTGAGCAAGAGGATGCGGGTTCGATTCCCGGCCGCGGCGGCAACTTTTTAGATGGAGGCGAAAAGCAAAAACGCCCGTGTGTACGAGCTTTCGGCGCCGTTAAGGATCCCCAGGTGGTCAAAATTAACCCGTAGCCCTCCACTACGTCGCCCCTCATCGCCTGCGTTGCGTCGGCGCATTAAATCCTACAATCAATCGTGCTCAAGCTTTTAGCTGGCGGCTAAAACGCGAACACTAGCGAAAGGTCTCAACAGGACGCCCCAGAAATGCGAACGCGGATAAATTGAATTCAGCAAACGTCTATTGCATTTTTCATGAGAGCGTGTAGACTGGAGGGGAAAAGCGTGAGAGGTGAGTGGGAGAGAGAGAGGAAAGGCAGTCAGTCACGTGACATGCGCTAAAAGACTAGCGTCTTTCATGACGACGCGAGCAGATACGCAGCTCATTTTTTTTTTTTTTTTTTTGTAACGGTAACGCCACCGTGCAGAATTGTCTCTAAGCCACGTTCCCTCGTGCTAAAATCAGCAAAAGTATATCTGCCTGCCAGCTTAGCACTTCCATGCGCTCAAGCAATCATCGCTCAATTGATTCCCGCGCCACTTTGAAATTCAAAACATCCCCTTCGTGAAGTCCCGACATCGCAAATTGCCAAACCACGCTTTGTTTCAGCTGAGAATCCTAACGGCAACGTGGCAGTTATTTTCAAAAGCTGTAAGCCGTCGTTGACAGCTGTCAACAACTGCCCAAGCAATCTTCACAACTGGTAAGATAAAGTCCCACTATTTATCGGCAAAATGGCGAACAAAACAATATTTAGGAAAACAATATCCAGCTTACAGCTGCGCAACAAACTCCCCACCAAATTCGCAGTTCGTAACCTCGCGAAGACTACAACTACGGGTAAGCGCGGAGGTATAGGAACCAGTGTTGTAGCCAGACTATTTCTCGGGGAGAGTCATACGCCAGCGATAAAAAATGAAAAGAAAGAGAGCCCGCAGTTAAAAAATATCTCAGCCATTTTACTGCTTTAATAAAGCCGAAGGGCTAGTCGTTTCGTTCACTGTAACATCTGCTAGAAATACGCGTGCAAACAGGGCTCTGAGGAACCGGTTTTTGTCAATAAACCCACGCTCTTCCTGTACGAGACATTTGATAATGTTACAAGACATTTGATACGCTCGCTGTAAAGGGTACGAGAGATGAGCTGTGAGTCGGGATTATCATCAAGGAGGAAAGATGAAGAAGATGCTGACGGAGACGCGCGTGTAGTTCGGTCCCTCGCTTGAGCGGCGCTCTCTCATACCGTGCCTTCTATGACCGACCGGTGTACCGCGTATCAGTATTTTCGTTTTTAAATTCTTATTTATGAATGTGGTGTGTGCATATCGTGGAAGAAGAAAAAAAAATCCGAAAGGAGGGTGGGAATGCAGCACTCAGAAAATTTCGGAGGGTGTTCTGACACCGAACCCCTCCCTGGCTACGCCTCTGATAGGAACGTAGTGCTGATAATGGGCATTGCCGCTGTTTGCTGAGAAAAGTATTGCGCGTTTAAGGGTGAGAAATGGGATCGGGTGAAAAGTTGGTGTCAAAATGTTCTCATAGCCACCGAAGGAATTTCGTCCCCCGTCTCAGCCAAACGAGCCCGAAGTGTGGTCATATGATCAGCGCCCCTTACCAAGGCCAAGGACCTCCAGGAACACAAAGAAGCCTTCAGTTCACCCCCCGCACCCAACGACTGCATTGTCCGCCCACAGCGTGGGAATCCTAGCGCTTTAATTTCCTTCCCTCGCTAGGTCTCCCACTAATTTTCTCCTTGTTCGTCGCAGCGACGTTTCCTGTCCTGCGTAACGTCCACACGCAGTTCGCTTTTATATTTGCGCTAATCCCACTGTCGTCGTCTCCCGCACCACCCTCAAAGTCATTGCTGCCATATCTTATCGTTATTCCATCTTCGCCAGCAGGCTCCACTAATGAGGGGGGTCCGAACTGCGCCTCTAATTGCACGAATCTCCCGCGGTTCGCGAGAAGAAAAAGAAACGAGACCAAGGGGAGCGGCGTCCTTGTACAGTCTCCTCATCGTCGCGCCAGTTCAGCCTCTCACAGAGCGGGGACCACTTTCACTACCCGCTGAGCGCAGAACCGCAACAAGACTACGAAACGGAGCAGCAAATAGCCCGAAGGAGAGAACTGGTTTTTGATCAACACATAGGCAGCGAGGAAGCGAGATGCTGTGAGGAACGGCGCATATCCCAACAGACAGCGCTCTTAAAACTGGATCACTCCTCTAGCGTCGATCGGAAGCGGCTAACTCATCTGTAGGGACTGGAGGACCACTGATTAAAGGTGTAACGCACGTTAACATGTTGCCTAAAAAGGGCGCGAAATTTTGAAAGACCCAACTCCAGGCCTTCCATAAGCCCGGTGGTGCTGCGCGAAAGAGGGAGAGGGCGGCGTGTCTTCTCGCCCCGTACGGTTTTTCTTCTCCCCTGACGTAACATGCAGGAAAAAATGATTCTTCAGAAGGTTACATCGGGGGGTCCTCGCTTTCGAGAGGGGGGCGCTCGCTAGAAAAGGACCATCTCCAGCGAGCGCGCAGCAGGCGAGGGGTGCAGGGCCGACCGCAAGTGGTCGTAAAAGCGGAGGGGAACGCCGAAAAAAGCAGCAAAAACGACGAAACCATAACGGCGTCCCAGTACAAACTCCTTTTTCCCGCTTTCCACCTGCCCTCCTCCTCTTCCCGCTGGGAACGTCCTCTCCGCCGCGGCGTAGCGTAGCGTGTTCCGTCTTCGTCGCAGCGCGCATTCGTTTAGTGCGAGGAAGAGGTCCAGCTACAAATCCAGGCCAGCAGCGGCAGTAACGCAGCAAGGCTGGCCGGCCGAACCGGCTCGTTCGCTTTTCCGCCGGCGTCCGTTGATCGCTACACGCTCTGCCCTGATCGCAACCTCCGCGCGGAGGGGCGACAGCGACTCGGCCCTCGGGGACTTCGGCGACTCTACCGTGCGCTTGGACGGCGATGCTTCAGCGATGAAGCGAGGTGAACTGGCTCGGTGACCGTCACCACGTGCGCTTCCGTTGCGTGCTTAGAGATCCTATTTGTGACGACTTAGAAGGAGGCTAACGGTGAGACAATACTGTAAGCCAGTGCTGTTCCGCGCCGGGAGTTGTGTTGCCTTTTGGCGCTGTTGTACGACGGAGGAAGAGGATTCGACCTGGGTTTGACCGGAGAGGCGTCGTGACGGAAGAGTTCGCACAGCAGATGGCTCGTCCGTCTCTTACGAGCGGTTCCTGAGGTGAGAATTCGCTGGGGTTGTCGGCCTGGGGTGGGCGGGCCGAACACGCACGCAGCTGTTTCGGCGGCACCCACGTGGTGTGCAAACGCGTGGTATGACTGCGACGGCTGTCGACCTATTTCGTCCTTTGCCGCCTCGCGCTTCTCTGCGTTGTTGTTTGGCTTTGAATTTAAAAAGAAAACGTTTACCCACATGCTCCAGTACAAAGGTCATTAGATTTGTGTACTAAACCAAGTATTGTCAGTACAGCCTTGTGCTCGCATAACAGCATCAAGGACCTGGTAGAGACCAATGAGACTGCTGCCGTTGTTCTAAGCCCGTCCGCTCTGAACGTTTTAGAATAACTTTGGACCGGGGAAAAAGACTAAATAGTTGCCGACTCATACCGTAAGGCACACTCGAGCCAATGAAGCCGGGGAGGATTTTTTTTTTTTGACGCCACTGCAGAATATTTGTATCCGGCGTCACTAATCAGAACCTTAAAATATCAGCCATGGCGCTCTAGGGTTGAATAGAAGTGAATCCATTGCTAAATAGAAATGAAGCCATTGCTAAAATGCGCTGATTAAAGAGCTATAGGTAACCGATTCCCTGGGCGTAAACGCTACCGATAGTTGGTGTCGTGCATCGCTGTACGATGTCACGTTAAGATGCCAATGTGTGAGCTGGGGGATCTGGTGGCAGTTCTCTCGTCCTGACGTCATTCCAGCGAACGACGGGCCCAAATGGGAGATGTAACTTTCTGGCGACGAACTCTTCGAAAAGCAGAGACGCGGTGTGTGATGTATACGTATAGATAACACAGCCAGTCCGCAGTGAGTACAGGAAGAGGACGTAACGGAAAGAGGACGTAACGGAACGACGACCAGGACGCAGCGACCAACAAAACGTCTCAGGTTGTGGAAGCTTTCACATGTTGTGCGTTTGTTCTACGTCTTTAATCCGGAGCCCTAAATTAATCCGGAGCCCTACACTACGGCGCGCCTTATAACCCGATGTGGTTTCGGCGCGTTAAACCCCATAATCAATCAATCAACGTCTTCCAAAGAGAGGAGAGAAGACACCGATTTTTGAGACCGGTGATAATGTAGCCCAGGCAGATTCCCCCTCGACAGATACGGGCTGTCGTCTTCAGGGGCATCACCATTGCTCGAATTGTTCGATAGTAGTAAGACTCCTTGCATAAAGGAGGAAGGCGGGCACGCAATGTTTTTCGGTATGGAAAGTCGGTATTTCGGAGTGCTTTTCGCTTTCTTTTAACAAGTACTACCATTCCTCCGCATTCTGAATTCTATTGCTCTACCACTGTTTAATTCGAACTCGTTTTGCGTCCACGTTCAATTATCATTAAACAGTTACTACATTAAACAGTTACTTGCGTGCAGACTAAAGGTAGCTCACACAAGTTACTTTCGCTTCAAGATGAAACAGGCCGCATCCCCCTTCTGCACTCTTTGTGGCGTACGCGGGGACTTGAACCACGTATTATGTGAATGTACGCGGTATAGAGCAGCTAGGACGTCCCTCTTAGTGTCCTTAGGGCCCTTCCGCTTTCTAGAGGACTTAACTGTAAGGGACGTGTTAGGCCTTGGTCTAACTTTAAACGAGCATCTCGAGTGTCAAAAGCTCTGTTGCCTTTCCTGCGAAGCACAGGACTGGATCAGACTCTCTGAACAGGACTCTATTAATGAGCGCATCATGGTCATCAGAGTCATCATCATCATCACTTCATCGATTTCTTTTTTTTTTCATACATCTGGTGTAGCAAGCTAGGCGCCTTGGCCAGGCTAACCTCACCAGTATCATTAAAGACTCTTCTCCTCTCTCCCTCTCTTGCTCAAACAATTTTCCTCTCAAATTTCCCGGTCTTGGCGTTCTTCGACCGCTCGAATTACGTCCCTACAGCGATGTAGCGGCAATTGACCGGCTTCCTTTTACTTGCAACAATGAACGAACGCATTCGATAGCCACTTAAAAAAGCCGCAAAACCAAAGCAGAAACGGAAGGCAGATCTGCTGTTACGAGCAATTCACGCAGTGCCGCTCCGTGCTAACAATAACCCGACGCGAAGAAAGACTGAAGCGTCTATCGGAAGGGTTGCTGAGTCCCTTTAATGTGTCTAGTATATCGGCAACCTCTTACGGAAAGGTTTATTAACAAAGTTGAATTGAAGGATTAGCATTGTAAGCCCCGGAACGGTATCGGTCGCCATCATCGATAACGGTAAAACCTCGGCGGAACTTCTCCTCAACGGCGACGTTGCACTTTGAGCGACAAAAATTCCGCGGCATAATTTCCAACGCTATAACTGCGCTAAGCCGCTACGGCTGAATAAATGACATCAGCCTGCGACACGCCACCCTCGCCTTTCCACGTGAAAGACATTCTTCCGAGCTTTCTTTGAATGTCTTCCGGTTTTGTAGCCATTCCTTCACGCTGCGTTATCCACTCACGTTCCGCTAGGAAAAAAGAATAGTTGTGCGCCTTAAAAAAAAGAGAAAACAGCCGCCGTGCGGGCGGGCGTTGTTCTAGGCGACATGAAAAAGCAACAATACCGGCGAGGCTCCTCGAGAGTTTCAGTCGCGTCTGACGAGCTTCGCTTCCGCGCGGTAGGAGCGAACCAGATGCTTGTACCTTTCTTTTTTTCTTTCCTACGAGTTGTTTCCACAAATTCCTCCGTCGCTGGTCGTTCTGGAGAGACGGTATTATTGTCACACTTAAAGCGAGGAAAAGGGAAATAGTAGCACGAAACCCGCTCAAATGGCTACCGCTCCGTCCGACGGGATCACCTTGCCGGGTTTACGCAGCACGATCGTGCGTGCTTATACGTTTTGTTTGATTCTCCGAAGCCATTTGGGGTATTCCATGACGGTGCTGTATACCCTGTGAACGTGTTTTCAGGAAGGAAGGAATAGTACAGGCCTCTAAAGATAACCTTGGGAAAACAGCGCTGCTGTGTCAGTGATTGTACGAAGTTCTTGTTTTGTTTAAAAGCTAGCACTTAAAAAATACTTTGGTTCAATAGAAGGTTGCTCAAAACGAGCGCGCAGAACGCATCAGCCGGCAAATTCAGGTGATATTGAGAATTTTCGTTGGGTTGCTCTGTTTGAATACGAAAGTGTCGCTTGCAAATGTAAAAACTTAAGCTGTATTTTTTGAGAGAGGAAATAACTGCTGGATGAGTATACAACAATCTTTTCTTGATACGAACATCTCCCGCTGCAAGCACAAAGTAATTGACGCCAATCGTTTTCGCTGTCACTCATCCGAACATCGTTGACTGTTAGAGGTACATACTGTCGTTTGCTCTTAGCGAAAATTTTTTTACGGCATGACAAGATTGATTATCTCCCAGCACGCTCGAAATGTAGCGGTAAGCTTTCTGAAGGAAGTGCCAGAATGTAATGTTGGACGTGCAAGGCACTATAGACGCCAGCAAGGTGTCGATAGGTAATTCGCTAGTCTGGTGAAAATTTAGTAAACAGAACACCTGATTGAGGAGCGCGGAATTGTCTTTGCTACTGTACCTTGAAACGTCATGCCGCAGGCATCAGTGCAAAATCGCTTACAAGAAGAAGCGGACGATTCCCCAGAACAATAACAAAAACGTAAAGAGAAATCGGCATCGCATCGAGTTTAAAGGCGGCACAAGCTACTCTTTATGTTCAATTTATGTTCAATTTAGGCTGCTCTTTCAAGTGTGATCGCGGCTTAATCCAAGCACGTTAACAGAAACTGGTTGTGAAGCTATCCTTATGATCTCCTCAGCTATCAAGCAATTAATTAACATTTGTTCTAACTAAGCCTTGGTCGTAGCGATATATTAACCTATTTTTTATGGACCGTTGAGAGCTTTTGAAGGCGCAGGTACCGATTTGCATATGACAGCGTGGAGTGCTCAATGAAATACTGCACGGATTTGGTGCTTGTGGGTGTTGTTCACTCGCGCAGTTGGCGCATGCTTCAGAGCCCGAGCACGTATGCGTCTTTGTTATGCAAGTTTCCAAGAGAGACGCACGTCAGAGGCGCAAGAAACGGTGCTGGCAGACGATTTTATTTAAATCGTCTGCCGGCGCCGGGACAACAGACGGCAATTGAACGTAAGTGGGTTTGGAGCAGTTGACCTTGGTTTTGAGCGCAGTGTACCGGCTCGCACACCCTCGACATTGTACACAATTTTACGACTTCATTTTATTACTAGTAGTATAAGCAAAAACTTTATCAATAGAAAGGGGGCGCTATAATGCAAAACAGCGTTGTTCGACTTCACTCGCGAAAGGACCCTCTTGCATATGTGCCAAACCAGTCCGGCTTGGCACGTAGCGAACACCTCGTTACAATATCATTCGGCAGTCATCAAGAGGAAATGAAAGGGACCTCCACGCGGTGTTAAGTTCCTCTTTATTCTGTTCAGACCCTAGGAGCGACGAAAGAGCCTGTTAAACGCTTTCATTTATGACGCATTCAGCAGAAAATAAAAGCAATACTTCTGAACGCTGAGTATATGAATAACTGTATACAGTAAAATCTCGTTACGGCGAACTCCACGTAACGAATTTCTAAAATTTACAAATATCTTAGGAATCCCCAACAGATTGCCTATAATTTCAATGAAAAGTATTTCAGAACTACGAATTTTAATATAGCGCGTATTTCAGAATAACGGATGTAATTTATTTTCCCAATTGCAATCGAGGAATATGTGCACGCATTCCTAATCGGTCGTGCGTGCGGCACGCGCTAGAAGAAAATAAGTGATTTCTTCGAACAAAGCAGCTTTGAAGTGAGCGCAACATTTTAATTTGAGAGATTGCCTGTTTGCACACGCGTCTACTGCTAACGTACGTCATTTTCATTTTCTAGTTTGAGCACTGGTTTATAACGGCCAGTTTTTCATTACAACGATATTTCAAAACAACGAATGATTTCCGGCGGTGCCGCGTGATTCGTTATAACGAGATTTGACTGTAGACTGGATTGCGTTCCCGAAACGTAGAAATCAGCCCCGTCACCACGCATTGAAGTGGCGCAGCATGCAGCACTTGATTTCTGATAGCGTCAAGAACCAATTGCGTAACGTGTGTGGACGTGTCAGCGCTTTAGCTGGCTCATTTGAAACTTGGATGTGGATGCATCCTGTGGTGAAGGCGAAAAACTACATGCAGCGTTCACAAACACGACGTAATTATGAGGAAACATCACGTAAAAACATTTAATGGATTACAATTCCTTTACAGAAGGACGGACCTTAATCGTAATTGAGCTTCAGAGAGCGTTAAACACCGAATTTGAATTTATTGACGTCACAATTGCGTTTTGTAGTCATTGTATAACGGTGTTTTGAAATCTTCTAACTCTCTCTATCGTCTCCTGTCCTCTCTCTCTTGCTCCGTCAACATGTGCAATGCCGACCGTAGTAGGCGTAGAGTACATCTGCATTTTTCCTCTGTACCCCACGCTAGTTCTGTCTGAATAAAACCCAACTTCAACAATGGGTCGAAAAATGGGTGGAGGAGGAGTAAGCGTTTAATCGAGCAGCCAGTGTTGCTGGGTTGACCGCCAGGTGGGGGACCTTCTCAGTCCAGGACAGAGGTCTTAGCGGCCTGTCTCACTCGTCTACCACATGTGGTGATACGGGTTGCAGATGGTCAACTGACTCTCCCACTTCTCAAATGAGGGATTTGAATTTGGGGCAAGGGATGGGCGTGTGCGCACCCCCATACCATGTGGCAGAGAGTGCATGACACTATGCAGAATTTACATGTGCATGTGTATAATGTACGATGTGTCGAGTGTAGTAATAATGTACCACGTGGAAATGTGTCTGGAGCAGTCTGTAGATGACGGTGTCTTCGCGAGACATGTTGGGATGTGGAGGCGGAAAGGTTCTTCGTACCAAGCGGTAATTGGCCCAGGATGTCACCTGCACCTTCTGGGATATTTTCTAGCGTTGGGCTTATGGAAGGACTGGCTGATATCCCAAAAGGAGGCGCCCGTCGTGTGTGACATTTTTTTTTTTTCAGCAAGCTTAAAATGTGGCGAGGACGCTAAAAGGGTGGCGCGTGGTTTTGTATGTTACCTCATCATGGATCACTGCACCATGCCTGCCACCACTTCGTAGGAGTTTGGGTTGCGCCGATTTCAAGAACGCTGCAGAAACGCCGTTCGATTGCGCAACTGACATGACACTTCGAACGCACAGTCACGGTGAAGTACGGGTAAAAAGGTGTGGCGGAAATTAGAGTGAGACAAATTGTCTGTCTTGAGTGACTCAAGACAGCTTTCTCTTGAGTGATACAGACTGTCTCCTCGCATTTTCTCGTGCTCTTGCCCCCCCCCCCCCTCCCCTGTGCTTCTAAATTTCGCTGGAAACTTAGTTGGCTAAAATTCAATGTCAAAGCGGAAAGAGAACCGAAAAATATTGAAGAATGACGGCAAAGTGGTGACGAGAATTGCAGCATGAGCTAGTGGTAATTGTTAATTGATTAATTAAATGACTGGTTGTTTGATCGATCGGTTTTTATTGTTGACGCAGTGTACTTGATTGATAGGAATTACTTGTTTGATTACCCATCTTTAAGCCTCGTTAAATTCTCCCTTGTTGATATCTAAATCGTGAGCTGAGGACGTTGAGCTACATGGTATACAATGCTATTGTTGTTGGTGATGATGATGATGATCGTAACTACGCCATACGTCAAGAAAGCAACAGTCACGTCGTTGATATGCGATGCTGCGAACAATCTTGCTTGGTCCAGTTGGTGCGTTGGGTATTCCGAGCTGCTCACTAGTTTCGATGCAAACGCCACTTATTTACCTCAGTGATGTAGTTCACTGAGGAACTCATTTACTCCAAAAATTGCATTCGGATGCTTAGTCTTCCAGCCATATGGGAGCTGTTCTTGGTCAATTATTCGCCCCTGGCATGGCGTAACAACTGACCCAGAGTGTAGGCGCCGTTCGGCAACTTACAGCGACCGTATCTCGGGTGCCACCCTGAGGGAGGCGGAACGCATTACATACAACGCGGACGGTTCGGTCGGCCTGAATTAGCACCGAAGGTCGTCTCGTCGGAAGCGGCGACAACCTTGAGACGCTTCTGCAGTGTATATACGGATCCCTGAAATGGAGCTACCGCGGGAAAATTCGAGCAGCCTCCTCGTATTCGGCTGCCACCGCTCACGTTCTTTATCGATCGTTGGCGTTGAAGGATGACTATAAACGATACCTTTTTACAGAACATTATATCATTATCGGCGCAGCAACAAACATAATTTATTCCTGATGGAATTTCACTTCATGATTAGAATTTGTTGCGACAACAAAAAACTTTACCATACCTTCCTAAAAAAAAAATGTTGACAGAAGCGCGAGAGCTTGCTCACATCAAAACTGCGTGGAAAGGGCATCAAAACCTTCGCTGAAAGTGCGTCGAATTGATCGTAAAACTTTCAAAGACCCGAATCAGAAACGAAGAACGAACCCATGCCACGATTTTTCTCGCACCAAGTAAACGCATCTACGGAACGATCTAAATGCATACCAATGCGTGGGTTATGAGATATAGGTACACTGCTGCACTCCGTATTCATGATACACGTGTCTTATCTGTAACCGCTCCTTTTCCGCGATTTTCGAGTAACGGTTTTGACACAATGAAAGCACGTTTTCGCGCGCTCGTCGTGTGTCCAGAGATCTTATCAGAGCTTTTCGGTCGACCAACCGGTCTATGCGGAAATTCATTAATTTTTAACAGAACGACGTCGATCCCACAAAGAAAGCTTTCCCTTAACAAAGCTAAACTGTTGGTTAAAGATTTATTGGCGAATTTTTAAGGACGCCTAAACACGTCGACAATCTCCCTCGCAAACTTCACGTTTAGACCGGTGCACACTCCGGCGTCAGAATTCCTGCAACGCGGCGTTTCTCGCACGCTTCTCGTACACAGTGCCAATTGTGCTTTGCGCTTGACTTCGTCTGAGTGGTCCCGTTTTCTCGCTTTAGCAGCAGCACTGCCATTACTTCGCTGCTTTGTCTGTCCAGCAGTTTTGGCCTTTCGTCGTCTCCGTCTTTGCCATTCCTTCATTTTTTCCCGCTCGGCACTGGCTGCACAATCGATTCTACAACGCGAACAATCGGAGAATTACGTATTCTAATAAAAAAACGCTATTACTTCTCGCTTACGTACTCATGTTTGCGCCAAATATGCCTCAAGTTTCCTTTGCACAGAATAATGTGGAGATATATGAGTCATGGACTACCATAGCTCATGAGCCATTAGCCATGGAAACTTGGAGCCTCACTAAAAGGGTTCAATTAAGTTGAGGACGACTCAGCGAGCAATGGAACATAAGATGATAGGTGTAACATTAAGGGACAAGAAGAGAGCGGAGTGGATCAGGGAACAAACACGTGTTAAGGACATATTAGTAGAAATTAAGAAGAATTGGACGTGGGCAGGGCATGTAATGCGAAGGCAAGATAACCGTTGGTCATTAAGGGTAACAGAGTGTATCCCTGGAGAAGGCAAGCGTGGCAGGGGGCGGCAGAAGGTTAGATGGAAAGATGAGATCAAGAAGTTTGCGGGGACAAATCGGTCGCAGTTAGCACAGGACCGGCATAATTGGAGATTTATGGGACAGGCCTTTGCCCTGCACTGGGCGTAGACAGGCTGTTGTTGATGATGATGGTGATGGTGATGATGATGATGATATGAGCCATGGCAGCTTTAGTACTTTGGAACAGTCTAGCATGTAAATACCTCGTTCTCAAGCTTTCTTTCACCCCTGTTTTGGTCGGGCGGTTCAATCGAGTGTCAGACAAACAGACCACAGTTGCTGTGTTAAGATAGCCCAAGAAAGGCTATCGTCCTTAACAGTGCGTTGAACTGTCGACTCCTTAACAAGGCAACAAGCTGTGTGGAATGGTCCAGCCAACATCTTGCCGCGTACGTGCGGACCTTTCGTGTGCGTGGCCCCCATAAAGCCGAAAGTACGTTAGCAGCCACGCTGAGGACACAGCGCGAGTGCCCTCGCTTATCTTATCACTGCTATGGCTCTAAAAGTTGATTGAGCCGTACTCCCGAATACGACCCGGATATTTTTGTTAGGTGCACATTGGCCTGGAAGCTGTCATGACAGTTGCGTTGTATCTAAAGCTTCGCGCTTGTGTTTGCTCATAAAAGCAGGTAAGGTAACCCGAACTTCACCTTGTGAGGCCTAACTGCTTATGTAATTTATAAGTTTGTCTGCGCTCTAATCTGATTACAAGTTCAAGCTATACTGTGGCGAGGTAATATTTTGGACTAGTTGATTTGTGATTGATAAGGGAAAAAGGAATAACGGGGACAGTAAACGTTATTCAACAACAACAACAACAACGTGGCCGAGGGGAGAAAGACACAAGACGAGCTTACTCCGGCTACGTGGACACTCCAGCGCACTTGCCTGCCCGCATTACTTTCCACCTGGGCTGCTAGTGTCCGAAACAACATCCTTGCGTCGCCTTTGGTTGTTGAAAGTGGCCACTTTCTCCATCGGAATGGTAGACAGCGGCCCATGTAAAGCCTGCAATGTTGAAGGAACAAGGGACAATGCTTTGGGTTAATGTCCCGGGTACAGATACCTAAGGCAGCACGCATTCGGGGAGATGATAAGACTCAGCAATGTCTCTTATCACACGGGGCTAAAACGACTAGACCATGATCACGTTTGTCACCGTAGCAAAGGCAAACAAAGCGGCTCTTCAAGCTCTTGAAGTACACTAGCCCCTCTGGCCGCTTTTGGAAGCATTGCTGAAAGGAATACAGACACGTGTTATGGTTTTATTTTTTATTTTTTTGCTGATATGGGTGCCTACCAGCACACTAATCATAGAATGGCACATCAGATGGTCGGTCGCAGCGTACATATATATTTTTCAGCCTCGTTTATTTGTGTCAGTTTCGGTTATACCAAACGAACACCGAGGCTGCCGTCATGACGGGAGTCTGCTCCCGACATCAATGTAGTCGTCGCACCACGGTCGGTCTGGACGCGCGTGCTTCGTGACCGGTTGTGGTACCACGAGCCACGGCAGCACGACGTCAGTCCCCAAAACTGTGACGTCATGCACAGGCGAAGCAGCGCGCGCCAACAGCAGCCAGCACGTTGGCTTTGTCACGAGAGCCATGACGTCAGCAGTGTGGGGGCGAGGCGCTCATCATATCATGCTGATGCCGAAAAGGTATTCTTTCCGAGCGTTCTGGCGGGTGCAAAAATGAATACTGGTTTAAAATGCGTTATACTAAAAGCTTACGGTGAAAGTTTCTGTGAGATATCTCCATATTCAAAGGAAGCTTTTTGTGGGCATCTTAGAACTCTGTCTGGTTTGGGTCAAACTTGTAGAAGAGGCAAATACGCCAACCAAGGGCGTCTTACACACCACTCCTGATAAAGGAGCTGAGTAGGCTCCGAAACGTCGGCACCGCTTTCAATAAAGGACGCTCTTTACATTAGTATCTCAACTTTGAAATTTCGTGTCAGTGCTCCTTGAAGTGTAGGCACCTTTACGTTCAGGCTTTTTGTGTATTTTGTTTCCTTTTCCCCCTCTTCCTTATGGTCTGTTCTTTTTATTCTTATTCCTCTTCCGCGGAGTGTGCTAGCAAACGCGGCACTCTCGTCTGCTTACAGAATAATTTGCTGATGGCTACTTGATACATGGTACCTCAATGTAAAGGTTGGTCTGGAGCCATCCACTCCGGCGTGCCTCATTGCTTATTGCCCAGGTGTATATCTTCGGCGCGCTAAACTCCCAAACCTCGATATTGGAATGTTAAAAAAATACAGATGAGGGGACGTAACGTTGGATTCACACTACCCACGCTCGGCGTAGTTACTTTCCATGCCTTTCCTGTTATCCTCTCTTTCTAGCTCTCCAAACATCATTCTCATCATTCTCATCGTATCACTACGCTTATCTTCCTCGTGAATCCCATGCGTTGATGAAGACGAGAGCAATGGTGGTGACGTGTCCACAAATACGACAGCGGTAACCACTATGGTTAACAGCTTCCTGACCAATATCCTGCACAAGTAACAGTGACTGTGATAATTCTGCGATAATTACTGATTTAAATTTAACTTCTTCGTCTGTCTTCCGCACGAACGTAGATACGACTATTGCTGCGCCGTTGATTCTTTTCGCGTCAGGCTGGCTACGCGTCGACATCAGCGCAGCGGCAATTACGACGGTTAACGACAACCTTCTTTGCCAATCTCTTGTGACAACGAAGACGACGAATGCAATGACGATTACTGTTCCTGCTACTGGCGGCCCACTCGTTACAAGATGGCGGTCGTAATTGTGATTGTTGATAGTGAAATTCGTAGAGACGATGAGGACAATGATAGTGATTGTTTTATGTCTGGCGACCGACGAACGGACCTAGCGGGCTAACTTACACCGTTATCTTCAGACAACGCTGTGTCAACAGCTGCGCTTAAAAAAGGGGGCCGGAGGTTTCACGATTAAAGAGCAACTGCACAGCTCTAACGTAACTATTCTTGAATTTGTCAGATCTCAGCTCCCATCTGTTCATATATACTCGTACTGTACGGTTATAAGTTGTCACCGGCGGATCGTGATTCAAGCGATTTCCTATTTACCCCGCTGTTTTGGTACGGAGACGGGAAAAACAAAAGCTTGGATTGGTGTCAACTTCCTCCTTACCCAATTTGTTTACCGCGCACAAAAGAAACTGGCTGAAGCAAGTTCAGGTCGTCACACACCTCGTGCCATCGCCGTCGATGAATCACTGCCAGGAAGAGGTATCACGTGACCTTGCAACATGGCGAGGCCTTCTTTGGCGAAACGATGCATTCTGGCGGGAACGACGCTTTCGGTCTGACCTAGCCTATCGCGGATACTTCTTTGATCCCGGAAATTACTTCTTTGCCGAGGGGCGCTGTATCTGGCTCTGTGTCTGTGTGCAATCATTTTCTCTTTCTCGCCTCGCGGTAAACACCTCGTCGCCCTTCCATCGTGGTCTGCTTCGACGCGTACGCCTGCCCTCCTGAAGCCCTTCCTCTCTTACGAGCGTTTTCCTGGTCCCGAGCGTCGCAGCACGCCGCGATGTCATCTGCTAGGTTCGCCACGCGAACCCTAAAGCGTAGGTCACTGTGTCAACAGGGGGAACGCTCCGCTTCAAAAGACACAGCTAACCTCTCGCTTCGTGTTTTTATGTGTGTTTTTTTCCTTCTGGTAGACCTTCTTTCCGCATGTTAATTCGTGTCGTCTGCTTCTGTCCACACTGGCGGCCGCCATCTTGAATTTCTTTTTTCATGTGTCGTCTGCTTGCGTCCACACACGCGACAGCCCCCTTTCTTCTTTTTCCTCTACCTCCATTTGGAAAGTTTTCTTTGTTCTGATTGTTAACTTACGTTTGTGCTTTATTGTGACTTAATGTCCACCCCCCTTCCATTGTCGTCTGCTACTGTTTAATGCCACCCCTTGTGATGTTCTTTTTGTCCTTCTTCTCTCATACCGTCATACAGCACAATCGGTGGCAGCCCCGTACATCTAGCTTTGCGTGCAGATCAAGCATTTCCGTTCGCTCACGGTCAAGGCTTCGCGTGATGTAAGTTGGTTATCCCTTTAGGCGGTCTTTTCGTTTTTATTTCAAACAGACGACTCACTCGACCGAAGCACACGGTGCTTACGAGGCTCACCGTTGCGTGAACTCGGAAGAGCTCCGAATTCCGCCCGCGAGAACATAGGATTCGCGGTCTCTTTTGCGCGTTGAAATGCCCTTATCCGTAGACGCGATCGAACAATGCTCACAGTCGCCTCGCCGGCCACTTTGGGGAATAATGGTGCGTTCGCGGTTTTCAATGGACGCGGCTGTGTACAGGTATCGGTAGCGCGTGAGGCGGGATATACGCATTCACCGTGTAAGCCACAAAGCGTGGTTCCGTGGAACTGTATACAGTGCGTGACTTTATTGTACCCAGTTTTTATAATTCCGCTGCTCTAGTGGCGGCCTGCAGAATGTTTGCCAAGTGTTGTGAGTTCCTATCCTATGGTGTCTGGGCAGCTTAATGAACTCATCACAAAGTAAAGCTGAAGCATATTATAGCGGATGTTTCGGACAACATGGTAAAAGGGTAACGTGAGCTTGTTGGTGTGCGCAAGCGCAATTTCGGTTTAAGTTTAGTTATTTTCGCGCTCGCTATACGGATCGGAACGTCAAGTATTCCTGCGCAGTTCTGTAACGTACTTAGTGTTTAATACAAAATATAACCTATGTGTGTATATATTGAACTTAGCGTATGTTTCATTCAGCGCACACGACACCTTTCAATGGTTGTGATTCCTAATGCGTTTTGAGTTACCTCGTGGTTTATTAAGGCAGCCACTGCACCTTTCCATTACACCAATGTTTGTAGTGGCCAGCTCCTTTTTGGCTGGAGCTTACCTCTCCAATCTCTCTCTCTCTCTCTCTCTCCCTCTCTCTCTCTCTCTCTCTCATTTGTTTGTGAGCACCTATATATAAATATAGAATGATCTTACGCGATACATTTTTCTTAATTATGAAAACAGTTAGTGAGAGCGTATACGTCCACAGCAATATGTACACAGACGGCAGTAAAAGCTGTTGGAAAAACCTCGAAGCTGACACATACGCTTATCAACAGCTCACTGGCTAGTGGATAACCTAAACTTTATGGGAGTTGACTCAAGTTACCATTCTTGTGATGTGCCGAAGAAATACGCATCACAGTTTTGCAGCGGCAAGTGTCCAATCATTGATTGATTGGAGGGTTTATTCGCGTCGAAGCTGCACTTGGGATCTATGGGGCGCGCCGTAGCTGAGGGTTCCGGATTAATTTTGACCACCTGCAGGGGATCTTTAACGTGCGCCGAAATCTCGAACACACGGGCGTTTTCTCTATTCGCCTCCCCCAGAAAAGCAGCCACCGCAACCAGGATCGAACTCGCGTCCTTGGGCTCAGCAGCACACCTTAGCCACTGAACCAATGCGGCGGGTCCAATCACAGGACCTCTGCAGGACGTTTGAAAATCAAACGCGACAGAATACAAGGCATGCGCAACAAAGACATATAAAAAAGCACCCCCCCCCCCCCCCCGCCCAGCGCCCTTCTTTTGTACTGAAGCTTTCGTCACGGACATAATATAGGCCATCGTGTGACAAGCTATGTGTCTCGACGGTGGCTGACGAAAGGCTAACGGTAGATGTTACGCAGTACGACGCGGCGGTCACATCTTCACAGAAGGTTGTCGCTCGTCTTCTCGAAGCTGCCTTTCCGTTTTGTTATTTTCGGAGTCACGAATCTTGCGGGACGTTTCGTCACGACGGCGGGAGTCAGCATATATGCGCGTGAGCTAGCACGGCATCAGAGGCAAGAAGACCCGGCGTGCGAACCGTGCATGTACTACTATACAGCGTGCCGTATAGGAGTCAGCGACCGCCTGGTCACGCCGTCCATAGAAACAATCTCTGAGGCCCTACCTGTTCTTAGCCGGGTCTTCTTTTCCCTCCTTTTATCGCCCGTTTTAAAAGCCGAGTCACACCTGCGCTGGGCACGCTTACAGGTGCGTTGCGTGCAATAAGCGGCTCTAGAGTTGTGCGGTTTCGGCGCTGTTTTTGGAAGTCTTTTGCAGCTTTCTTCAGCTATTGCCATTGCGTTCCTGTGGAGGGCGTTATCTTCCGGCTGCCGTTAATGATTCGTTTGTTGTTCGTTGAAATAACTTGTTCCTGTAAATTGGTGTTTTTTTAACGCGTAATCACGCACCTGAGCGCACGCAGGAGGAAATGAATCGGGAGCCATTTTTATTTTGTGCCTAGTGATCTCAACAGAGAATTAGATTAGGTGTCCACAGGGCTGAGCTGAGTTGCGCGACTATCATTTGACAGATTGACCGTGTATTTGGTTGCGTCGCGGCAGTCCTCGTCGGAAGACGGTAGTCTTTTGCCGCCCCTGTCACGTGACACCATCTCCTCTCCTTCCCCTCACCCCACATTCCCTCCTCCTCCTCTCTCACTCCTCCCATGATGCCTTCAATTGAGGTTTGCTCAATTAATCCAATTTTACCGCCTCCGCACTGTTCGCACGCCATCTGTTGGGACCTTTTGTCTCTGTTGTTCTTAGAGCAGCTCGAGCCGACATCTTTTGTTTTAGTGTTTGCTTTTACCTCGTGTTGCTTATTTCAGTTGCAACCCAACGTATAACCCTAATTAACAGAACGGTGGTACTCTCAGTAATGCACTTATATCCTGCCTCGAATACGCCTGCAGTCTCCTTTAAATTGAGCAAAGCCGACACTTGTGAGCCACGGAAACAGTTTTAGTAGTTGGGAACAGTCCTACCTTTGTATACTTCCTGTTCAATCAGTCTTACACCTGTATTTTTTTGCCGAGCAGTTGAATAGTGGGAAACAGACAGACAGACAGACAGACAGACAGACAGACAGACAGACAGACAGACAGACAGACAGACAGACAGACAGGCGGGCGGGCGGGTGGGCGGGCGGGCGGACGGACGGACGGGCAGGCGGGCAGGCAGGCAGGCAATAGGTCAGGCAGGCAATAGGGCGGCAAGGCAGGCAGGGCAGACAGGGCAGGCAGGTCAGGCCAAAATTTTCCAGTTTAGGTAGCCCAAGGAATACTACCCTCTTTAAATGTGCGTGCTGCATCTCGGATTGCCGCGATTTTAGTATTCTGGCAACGTGTAGGTTACTGAATGCTACTGCATCAGTTACCCTACCCTCCCCCCACACCCCTCTCCACGCGAAAAACAAAACAAAACAAACAAACAAAACACGTACGTTTATACGTTGCCGTTCCTATACAACGTCGGCTGTCTTTTCGTACATTTTATAATCTCATTTGTGCGTTTCCTGACGCCAGATGGTATATACGTTACTGAGAAGTTTATGTTTTCCTCCCCACCAGAATCATTTCGTCAGCGTCCGCCAACACCTCGGAGTAAGCTGTAGTCGGTAGCTTAAGGTCTTTTCCAACTCGTCCGCTTTGTGCTGTTGCAATGTTTGGCTCGGAGAACGGTTCGTGCGTAGCGCGCTGCTGCGTCCGTTCTCTGCATAAGGGGGCGTCAAAATCTGCTGGAGGAAACGCTCCTGCTGGCACGCTCAGCCAGCCGATCGGCCTTGGCTCCGCGGCTATTCACGGAACGGCCGGGCAGCGGCGAGGCTATTAGAGCCGCTGCTGGTGGTGGTGACATAAGGCGATTACCGCGAGGAAAGGCAGCCGCATGCATGGGCAAACCCATACCCCTGCACCGTGAACGTCAACGCCTTTGCTTCTGCCGTGCAAATCTTGGGAAAATCAAAAACATTTCCAGGAGAGTTTATAGAGTAGGAGAGTGCTGTGTCTGAGCACTCCGCGGGATTTATTTCGGGTGGCATTGACGCCGATATCTTGACTGTAAGAAATTGTTAGTGCGCGGGGAAAGTATATTTCATAAACGCGCTTACGCGTTGAGCACGTTCTGCACTCCGTTATTTACGTACCGTCTGCGCATGCGTGTGCACGATGCAGAGTGTACTGGCTCGCTATGCACGGTAGCGACACTTTATAATGCATGTGTTAGCGCACAAACTGTGAAGGTGTGCAGTAGTAGTAGTAGTAAATGTTTATTGGAGCAAAAGGGAAAGGGAAAAGGATGTTGGTGAAGCGTCCCTAGTCCAGGATGCCTCTCGACCGGGCCGACTCAATGGCCCGAGAAACCAAGGCCCTCTGGTGGGCCGGTCCCGGTCTGGGTCAGCTCAGTCTCCCACTGCTCCGGGGTGGGGGAAGGGGATGGGTTAGGGGATGGGGGACAGAGCATACGAGGTGGAATTGGTGAGTGGGGTGTCGCAGTGTTTGGCAGATAGTGGGGTGTGATCTGGTGGAAGATGACGTGATTGTAAAGGTACCGTGCTGAAGGCGACGATAGATTATGGCTGCTGGTTGGTTAGGGAGTGGTGTGGAGGGGGGTAGACCCGGCGGGTAAGGGTGGAAATGGGACAGAAGGGCATTGTACGTATTATCATAGGAATTGGAGGGAGGTCGTGGTCGTTCGTGCGGGGTGATGGGATCACTTGACCATCGGTGGAGAATGCCCGGAAGTGCAGGGCTCGGGCAGCGGCGTGGGCCGCTTCATTCCCCGGAAGGCTGGAGTGTCCGGGAGTCCAGACGATCGTAATGGTGGTCTCGTCAGGTAGACGCTGGAGGAGTGGAATGGCCTGGGGTGGGGCTAGACCTGCCTGGTAGAGGCGGCATGCCTGCTGTGAGTCGAAGACTACAGTGATGTGCGGATGCTTGGCGTGGGTGGTGGCTGCGAAGGCGATTGCCAGAGCTTCTGCCGTCTGTATTTTGTTGGTGTGCGTGGGTGGCAGCCGTGGAGATTCTGGCCGGCGTGATTTAGGGGTAACCAAAGTTGTGCGTCGAGTGCAGGAAGTCATAGGCAACGTCAGTATAACGGACCTGGGGGTCATCCGCTAGCTTCTTGATGAGATAGCGGACCCGCGCTTCCCGACGGCCTCGGTTGAAGGTAAGATGCATATGGCGCGATATGGGGGAAACGTGGATACGGTGTTTGATGGTAGTTGGGAGGAGTTGTAGTCGGTCTTGGTGTAGGGTAGCCGAGCGGGCGGAGAACGGAATAGCCAGTTGGCGTGAAGCTGAGGCGTTGAAGTTAGGGAGTTTCTCTGCGCCTCCACAAGCTCGCCAAGGACGTTGTGTATGCCCAGCTTGAGCAGTTTGTCCGTAGAAGTGTAAATGGGGAGGCCCAGAGCCGTTTTGTATGCTTTACGAATGAGGGCTTCAATTTTAGCGGTTTATTGTGGTCGAAGATTGAGGTACGGTGCAGCATAGGTGATTTTGCTGATAAGGAGTGCTTGGACCAGACGACAAATTTCCCATTCTGTGAGGCCGTGATGTCGGCTTCGGATTCTGCGGATAAGTTGGGTTTGGCAAGTAATGGATGTCTGGAGTTGCGGAAGGAGCGCCGTACCCGTGCCGTCCAGATGGAAGGGGACGCCGAGGACGCGGGGGGTGGTCACCGAGGGGATAAGTTCGCCTTGAATGGACACTTCAGGATCAGTAAGGGAGGAGGAGGGCGGCCACGTGATCGGGCCCGCAGGATGAGAAGGGCTGATTTGGCAGGTTCACAGGTCAGGCCCCTGGGACGCAGGTAGTTGACGGTGGTGTCTACAGCTTGTTGAAGGGCGTCTTGCTGTTCTCCACTGGAACCAGAGGTAGTCCAGAAAGTAATGTCGTCGGCGTATATGGCATGATGCAGGTTGGGTATTTTGTTCAGAAGATTAGGTAGTTCAAGTAATGCGATACTGAAAAGTAGGGGGGATATTACAGATCCTTTCAGTGTGCCTTTAGGGGGTGTTCTGATGATGGGCGAGGTTAGACTTCCGAGCTTGATAGTAGCCGTGCGCTCTCGGAGAAACGCTGCAACGTAGTTGAAGGTGCGAGACACGCAGTGGGTGGCGTTGAGGTTGTCTAGAATCGCTTGGTGAGCAACGTTGTCAAATGCTCCTTTTGCGTCCAGCGCAAGGATGGTGCGAGGCGTGGTACGGTTGAGATGGTCTAGCACCTGCTCCTTAAGTTGTAAAAGACTGTCTTGCGTGGACAGTTTGGTGTGAAAACCAAACATTGTGAGTGGGTGTAAATGCTTTTCTTCGAGGTAGTCGGTGAGGCGATGATGTACAAGACGGTGATGTACAAGAGGTGTGTAAACATTGCTGTAAAAAGAAGGAAGGAAAGCAAGCAAGCAAGCAAGAGAGAACGAAAGAAAGAGAACGGTTCATCCTAAACAATCAATAACAAGTGGCAAATAGCCAGATCATATTGAATGCATGCGGATAATGAGAGACTAGCCATTAAAGTTACATATATTTTAGATAAATTGGCCACCACCTATTTCACTGACTGCGTGTTTTTTAAGGGGCGAAGTCCCTTAGGGGCTCGGGCTGTTGGCGTCTCCTGTCGTCGTTGTAATCGTCATCTCATGTAGTCACGGTACTAAAACACCGGGACGCTCGTTTACGCCTCGCGCTGGAACGCCTCGTAACGCGTACTAACAAAATACCGGGACACTCGTTTATGTCTCGTGCTAGAGCACTTCGTGATTCAAAGACACGAGATGTTCACAGTAAAGCTGTATACCTCTATCCCCAACGGTTTCATCTCCGCTGGCAAAAACGCCAAGCACCAACGATACACATATATACTGCTTGCTTCGCCCCTTCCCAGGTTTCACGTCAGTGGAGATGGCCCGGGCTTTTTTTTTACTTGTTGGAACAAGAATTTTAAAAGGCACGCATTCGAAAGCTTTCCCTCCCTGGCTTCCTTGAGATAGCCTTATCTTACCCGCCGCGGTGGCTCAGTGGCTAAGGCGTTGCGTTGCGCTGCTAAGTACGAGGTCGCGGGTTCGATTCGCGGCCGTGGCGGTCGCTTTTCTGATGGACGCGAAACGCAAAAATGCCCGTGTGTACGAGATTTCGGCGCACGTTAAAGATCCCCAGGTGGTCAAAATTGATCCGGAGCCCTCCACTACGGCGCTCCTCATCGCCTGCGTTGCGTCGGAGCATTAAACCCTACAATCAATCAATCAATCGATATAGCCTTATCTTCGACCCGGTATAGAGAGTGTGCATTGAATCAAATAAAACATAGTACGTACGCATTCTCCCTTCCCTTGCGGAAGTCTCCCGAGCGTCGCTTCGATTATAGTTTTCCTTTTTCTGCCGCTACAAACACTTAAGTCGCAGAAATAATCTGTCCAGCAAAGCAAGTAACCAGTCCAAGAGATACGGAGCGTTTGTTCTTTTACGACCCTCGAGAGAAACGCAAAGTTTTAAATTACCGGCAATTTAGTGGCTTGTAAAGGATTAGCAAATGCGTATGACATGCTGGCCTGCACCGCTGCAAGACTCTCAGCCTTCGCAGTTCAATCGGCGGAGCTTCAGTTTTCGCGACCTCCGGCCTCCGCATTATCGTCGTCGTTGCGTCAGTCGGCCAACACGGGTTCACGGGCAGCAACAGCTGAAAGCGTGCGCGGCGTCTTTTGTGTGCTAATACCATCGAACAATTGGGCGCCGTCACAGCGCCGTGAGAAGGTCCAGCAGGAACCCACTCGCGCCCTCTACAAAGGTAGAGAAACATCGTAGCGCTTTGGGAAGCTCAAAGAATTGAGAGCGAGGGGGGCGTACCGCAAGGTGCGGCTATTAGCCCTCCTCTGTTGCTCAGTGACTGCCCACGATCTGTCGTGTAGTTTGCGCTCGGTGGGAACGGCAACCGGTTTATTTCTTTTTCATTTTGGTCCTCAGGTCTAGCTGCCTCGTGCACGGCGGGCGTCGTGACCCCATTTCGCTTTTGCTTTGTGCGCTTCTTTCGTTCCCGTAGTAGTGGCAGTGGTCGCGCCGCGAAAGTGCCGACGTAGACAATGGTGAATTAAAATTGTTGCCATCCCTCTGTTCTTTGTACCAAGCGGCGCGGAGGCGTCTTCTTCGCCCGTGCTTTCGTGCTGCTTATAAATACGAACTAGGAAGCGCGCGCTCGCGCAAGCGCGACTAAGAGCGAAAGTTAATGGCGTAAGGAGGCGCGTGCTTCGCGAACGAAAGTCAGCGAAAACACCTTTGTTCTTGTTCCGCACACGTTGCTAAAGCGCAACAGTTCCTGGCGCCATCGCTGTGGAGTGGCGTCTGTAAGCTGAATGGGATGGAGGGCAATAGAAGAGGAGGAGGATGAAAGAACTGCATCGCGATTTCTATAGCGATTGTGTGGAACAATAAGAGGCTTTCTAGTAATGAGTTACATTGCGCTATCCACCGTCCCGTTTCAAATGCCAGTAAACCGGATCTTCTTTGAATTTCTGGCTAAAATTTCAAATTTTGGGGGTTTTCCCGCCTATGCTGCGTCTGGGTGATGAGGCGCGCTGTAATGGAGGCCACAGGATCAATTTAGACTACTTGTCGATCTTTCAGGTGCGACGCAATATCTACACACGGGCATTTCGGGGTTTTTTTTTTTTAATTGAAAAACGGCTGAAGCAGCCGGGATCGAACCCACGTTCTTGGTTCAGCAGCACAAAGACTTAGCCACTGAGCCACCGTTTCAAGTAGTTTCTGATATTTCGACTGAACTCTTGCCGGAATGGGTCAGTCTGTACGCTGTGCAATGTGACAAACTGACATTAGCGCTTGGTGCGGATATAACGCCCGAAAAGGTGAATGGTGATTGAGATGTTTTATCGACGGCTACGTAAGATATTTTGAGAATGTCAACAAAATGGCTTCAGACCCGTGGGCTACTAGCAAAAATACCTCTAAATATGTTACCTATGCAATTAATTAGGTTAAGGTATTTTTTTTGGCAGCCAAACTTCACATCAAAGTGTTTCCTCGAAGTTGTGAGGAAGTTCGCTGTTACAATCGGCGCTATTGGTCCCAAGTCTGTGCGCACAAATGTTAGCCATCACCAGCTGTGAAGTAGGCCTGAAAAATGCAAACGCCGATTCGAACCACGAGAGAAAATAACAGCGAAATCGAAAATATTGACGACATCAAAACGGTAAGAACCACAAAATAGCTTAATATTACCTTCGACATAAAGCTGACGACTTCAAGGGCGCTGAAGCTTCGGTTAGCAATTACCGTACACATTTAATGCATCGCGTTAACATGTGTTTGGCACACAGTCATATAGTTACTGCGAACTTGATAAACATACTTTCTTGCATATATATACCAAAACGACTCAGCTGTAATCTGTAATAACTAATGCCGTCAATGGTTACTCTGGTTAGCCTGGTTCCCTTTCTTACAAATGTTCACAAACACAGGTCGTGTTCGTTAGTCTCTTCCGAAGATAAGACTAAAACTAAAACGGATATTCTTTTCCGTGTACATGCATGGTACGGCGGGTCTGTTACAGTCTGCCGAAAATGAACTACCCCAGGCATAACCATGCGTATGGCGGGGTTTTTGTGCAGGCAAAACAGGACGAAAGAAAGCAACCGAAACGACAATCTCAAGCCCCTTCACACAAATCCTTACCACCACAAAGGTGCACGGCTGAAAGTATTGAATGTTCTTGTGTGAACTCCGGCAACCGCCAATCATTAAAAGTGGACGAAACAAAACTTTTGACTTTGAGAGGCCTAAAAATTCACTTTAAGGGTCGACGCAGTCGTTTGGTGGGCGCTCTAGGGCCGGCTTCATTGCCATGGATATAAAGTTCCTAAGAGCCATTCCCCGAGTCAGGAGGCACTGTTGTCAGTGCAGATAATGACAGACGAAGCTCCAAAGAACTCTGCCCAACGAAAAAAACGGAATAAACGGGTTTCCAATCAATCAATCAATCGGCGTTAGGAGGAGCTCTTGCAGTGCACATCAGGCCAAAGTTAGTGAGATCTCTTCGCTGCGCTAGGCGGGACTTTCGTCATTGCTAATGGTGATAGACAAAGTTCAAAAAACACGTTCCCTACTTTAGGAGGAACTCTCGTCCGTGCACATAATGACAGTCCGAGTAAGATTGGTTCCCTGCGTTAGAAGGGATTCATATCAGCGCACATGATGACTGACGCAGCTCTAAAGATCGGTTCCCTGGTTAGGCGGGAGAATCGTCGGTGCAGATGATCCCAGAACGAAAGAAGTTCCCAAGGCATGTTCCCTTGGGTAGAACGCACTCTTGTAAGTGCAGATGATGACACACAAAATTTTAAAAAGAACCGTTTTCTGCGCTATGAAGGACGGACTTTTGACAGTGGTCATGATGACAGGCTAGGTCGCTAATATCTGTTTCCTGCGTTAGGAGGGAACTCTCCCCAGGGCAGATGATGGAAGCCGAAATTCTTTATATCCATATTCCCTTGGTAAGAAGGCACTCTTTCGCCAGTGCAGAAGAAGAGACAGACGAAGAAGCCCACGCGCAGACCACCACGAGCGGGAAATAATAACTCGCACCACGCTCACGCTCGCTTTCAATACGCGAGAACAAAGCGACGGGCCCGGAAATAAAGGGCGCGCTGACATACGCAGCATTGTGAGGCGCGCTCTTCTTTCGCCCGGCCGACATTATTAGTCGCGGACAACGCACGGCGCCGGCGAGCGTATCATGTGTGTATACGCTCAGTGTGCAATGCTAACCGGTCCGCCACACCGGCGGACTAGTCGACCCCGTTTCGCGACGGCCTCCAGCGCTGTTCGCGGCGTATGCGCGCGCGTACGGCGATGATGAAGAGACTCCGTGGGAACGCCTCGGCGGCAAGCACGCTCCATTTGTCACGCGGGGCCCCGGTGGCGGCAACTTTGAAACAGGAAACGCGACGGCCCCTTCCATGCGCCCAAGACGCCCCGCGGTATTTAAACCAGCCGCGAAGACAAAATGCCACTTTGTTTATTTTGGAACAACTAGCTTTCGGTTACTCACTCATCTCCATTCCAGCCACGGAAGGTGTTAAAAAAAAAACGCGCGAAATGTTCAAGAACTTACAAATTTCGCGCTACAGTGACGTATTATGGGCAGGAGGAACGTAATGTGCGTCAGCACTAAGACCATACCAGAGTCCTTCAATGCTTTACTGGTCACGAAACTCCCCCGTAACTCAATGGGAGAGCTTCATATGCTGCGTTTGGCCGCCGCGCCGTGGCGCCACCCTCTCACTGAGGTCACTCCTCGGGCGGCGTTGCGCTGGCTCGAACGGCGGAGCCGCGGCGAGTTGTGTTTGTTTTGTGCGGGGAAAAAAAATGTATCGTGCATATCGCGCTCTTGCGATGCGACTTAAGTAGTGCAACGACGATGCCGAACATGTGTTGCGTCCCGGGATGTCGTTCCTTGTACAACGATACCACAGAAAATGTTTCCTTGTTCTGTTGACCGAGCGACGGGCAGCTGTGTGATAAATGGAGGGGCGCCATTCCAAGGCAAGCAACGGGAGATTTCAGCTTCGATTATAAGTGTGCTGCAGTGTGGAAATGCACTGTGTGTGAGAATGGAAAAAGCAATGTACCCTTTTGAGAGCATCGTGGACCTAGAATTGTACAAGGCTATCTTAAAGCCGGATTTTTGCCATATCAGTCAGTTTGTAGCGGTGCTTCATTACCTGTTTGCAAACTTGTATTACCTTGCGCTCAGGCTCGCGTGTAAAAAAGCTTTGGGACGTCCTTGTGCTTTTAATTGTCATATTTCCGCGAATTATCCCTTAGGGTTCGTTTTGTTTGTTTTGTAATCGCGCGTGGCCGATTCCGGTTTCTTGTAGCACAGATAGCTGCAAGATGCTGAGTAGATGTCTTGTAGGCATCCTGTAGCAAGTTTTATACGTCTCGAGGATGTAGCCAAGAATATCTTGCGAGAAATATTGTCCAGGCATAATGCCTCGTTTGTTGTGCTGCAATTGTCCTGTGAAGAAGTATTCTAGTATTTAGTTATGGTACGAACTCAAAACGTCTTGAACATCCCATAGAGACATTGTTTAGACGTGTGCAAGACATACTTGCGTTCAGTGGAGTGGCCTGTAATACAGCATGTGTAACATTAATGTTAGAACAACGTATCTGGAAAGACTAAGTTTCTGTGCACATCTCTAGCCTCCTGGTTTTGAGTTCGTGTTGGCGGCTTTTGCAATAAAGACGAAATACGGCTTGGTAGGAATTGAACGTCAGCCAAGTCTCGCTCATGCTTAATCGCTTAAATGTTTCCAGTTTGAAGAGCGGCGACGCCTTCGAGAAATTTAGACGAGCTTAAAATGGAAGCGAAGCAATTCGAAAGCAAAATGGCTTCAGGCCCGTGGGCTATCAGCAAAAACTACCTCTAAATATGCTAGCTTTGAAATTTAATTAGGTTAAGGTATTTCTTTTGGCAGCCAAACTTCACATCAAAGTGTTTCCTCGAAGTTGTGAGGAAGTTCGCTGTTACAATCGGCGCTATTGGCCCAAGTCTGTGCGCACAAATGTTAGCCATCACCAGCTGTGAAGTAGGCCTGAAAAATGCAAACGCCGATTCGAACCACGAGAGAAAATAACAGCGAAATCGAAAATATTGACGACATCAAAACGGTAAGAACCACAAAATAGCTTAATATTACCTTCGACATAAAGCTGACGACTTCAAGGGCGCTGAAGCTTCGGTTAGCAATTACCGTACACATTTAATGCATCGCGTTAACATGTGTTTGCCACACAGTCATATAGGTACTGCGAACTTGATAAACATACTTTCTTGCATATATATACCAAAACGACGCAGCTGTGATCTCTAATAACTAATGCCGTCAATGGTTACTCTGGTTAGCCTGGTTCCCTTTCTTACAAATGTTCCCAAACACAGGTCGTGTTTGTTAGTCTCTTCCGAATATAAGACTAAAACTAAAACGAATATTCTTTTCCGTGTACATGCATGGTACGGCGGATCTGTTCCAGTCTGCCGAAAATGAACTACCCCAGACATAACCATGCGTATGGCGGGGTTTTTGTGCAGGCAAAACAGGACGAAAGAAGGCAATCGAAACGACAATCTCAAGCCCCTTCACACAAATCCTTACCGCCACATATTTTGGCGCATGGCTGAAAGTATTAAACGTTCTTTTGTGAACTCCGGCAACCGCCAATCATTAAAAGTGACGAAACAAAACTTTTGACTTTGAGAGGCTAAAAATTCACTTTAAGGGTCGACGCAGTCGTTTGGTGGGCGCCTAGGGCCGGCTTCATTGCCATGGATATAAAGTTCCTAAGAGCCATTCCCCGAGTCAGGAGGCACTGTTGTCAGTGCAGATAATGACAGACGAAGCTCCAAAGAACTCTGCCCAAGCGAAAAAAAAATAAAGGTTTTCAAACAATCAAATTTAAACAAACAATAATCAATCGGCGTTAGGAGGAGCTCTTGCAGTGCACATTAGGACAAACCAAGTTAGTGAGATCTCTTCGCTGCGCTAGGCGGGACTTCGTCATTGCTAATGGTGATAACAAAGTTCCAAAAACCGTTCCCTGCTTTAGGAGGAACTTCGTCCGTGCACATAATGACAGTCCGAGTAAGATTGGTTCCCTGCGTTAGAAGGGATTCATATCAGCGCACATGATGACTGACGCAGCTCTAAAGATCGGTTCCCTGGTTAGGCGGGAATATCGTCGGTGCAGACGATCACAGAAGGGACGAAGTTTTAAAGGCATGTTCCCTGGGTTAGAACGCCTCTTGTAAGTCCAGATGATGACACGCAAAATTTTATATCCGTTTTCTGCGTTAGGAAAGACTTTTGGCAGTGGCCATGATGACAGGCTAGGTCGCTAATATCTGTTTCCTGCGTTAGGAGGGAACTCTTCTCACGGCAGATGATGGAAGCCGAAATTCTTTAGATCCATATTCCCTGCGTAAGAAGGCACTCTTTCGCCAGTGCAGAAGAAGAGACAGACGAAGAAGCCCACGCGCAGACCACCACGAGCGGGAAATAATAACTCGCACGGCGCTCACGCTCGCTTTCAATACGCGAGAACAAAGCGACGGGCCCGGAAATAAAGGGCGTGCTGACATACGGAGCATTGTGAGGCGCGCTCTTCTTTCGTCCGGCCGACCCTTTTAGGGCGCGGACAACGCACGGCGCCGGGGAGCGTATCATGTGTGTATACGCACAGTGTGCAATGCTAACCGGTCCGCCACACCGGCGGACTAGTCGACCCCGTTTCGCGACGGCCTCCAGCGCTGTTCGCGGCGTATGCGCGCGCGTACGGCGATGATGAAGAGACTCCGTGGGAACGCCTCGGCGGCAAGCACGCTTCATTTGTCACGCGGGGCCCCGGTGGCGGCAACTTTGAAACAGGAAACGCGACGGCCCCTTCCATGCGCCCAAGACGCCCCGCGGTATTTAAACCAGCCGCGAAGACAAAATGCCACTTTGTTTATTTTGGAACAACTAGCTTTCGGTTACTCACTCATCTCCATTCCAGCCACGGAAGGTGTTAAAAAAAAACGCGCGAAATGTTCAAGAACTTACAAATTTCGCGCTACAGTGACGTATTATGGGCAGGAGGAACGTAATGTGCGTCAGCACTAAGACCATACCAGAGTCCTTCAATGCTTTACTGGTCACGAAAAATCCCCCGTAACTCAATGGGAGAGCTTCATATGCTGCGTTTGGCCGCCGCGCCGTGGCGCCACCCTCTCACTGAGGTCACTCCTCGGGCGGCGTTGCGCTGGCTCGAACGGCGGAGCCGCGGGGAGTTGTGTTTGTTTTGTGCGGGGAAAAAAAATGTATCGTGCATATCGCGCTCTTGCGATGCGACTTAAGTAGTGCAACGACGATGCCGAACATGTGTTTCGTCCCGGGATGTCGTTCCTTGTACAACGATACCACAGAAAATGTTTCCTTGTTCTGTTGACCCAGCGACGGGCAGCTGTGTGGGAAAAGGAGGGGCGCCATTCCAAGGCAAGCAACGGGAGATTTCAGCTTCGATTTTAAGTGTGCTGCAGTGTGGAAATGCACTGTGTGTGAGAATGGAAAAAGCAATGTACCCTTTTGAGAGCATCGTGGACCTAGAATTGTACAAGGCTATCTTAAAGCCGGATTTTTGCCCTATCAGTCAGGTTGTAGCGGTGCTTCATTACCTGTTTGCAAAATTGTATTACCTTGCGCTCAGGCTCGCGTGTAAAAAAAACTTTTGGGGCGTCCTTGTGCTTTTAATTTCATATTTCCGCGAATTATCCCCTTTGGGTTCGTTTTGTTTGTTTTGTAATCGCGCGTGGCCGATTCCGGTTTCTTATCTGGCGTTTCAGGAGACGGACTCGAACTGGTGAAAACAATGTTTCGTGTAGAGAATGCTATACTAGTTGAAGCCGCTAAAACGAAAGTGAAAACAAAAAAACACCATTTTTTTTTTTGCAACGTGGACAGTTAACGCAGAAAGTAGCTTTGATAATAAATGGGTTATTTAGGTCTGGTAATGGCTACTCTACTGTGTTCGTTTCTGCATACGCGGATGGCGGAGTTGGGGAGGAGGCGGTGGCTCCCGCGAATTGCGAACTCGTAACGATAAGCTCGTTATAGGCGGGTTCGGCTATATCGAACTATTTGGGTATATCGAACTAATCGCGGTGCATATTGCAGTTCGCTATAAACGGGTTTGACTGTATTTTTTGATATGGAAAGGGTGCCACCTTGTCGGTAACTTGATTTTTTGTTTCTTCGACACTGTTCTCGATCCTGTTTCCATGGATCTGAAATTAATTTTCTTTTCTGGCGTTTCAACCGGAGCGCCCGTTCTCTTTTGTCGTACGTCCCGTCGGGCAATATTGTTTGATATGGAAAGGGTGCCACCTTGTCGCTAACTTGATTTTTTGTTTCTTCGACAATGTTCTCGATCATTTTCCATGGATCTGAAATTAATAACGTTCCAAGAGTAATGCATGCATAGCAAATGCCGCGCAACTCACTTTATCGACGTTCATCTGTTCAGTTCACACTGCGGACTGCTTCTTCGACGTTTGTGTTTCCTTCTAGTCTTTTGTAGTGCAGGAGATCCCTAGGTCACTGCGTTCAGAAAAGCTTTGCGTCGTTTTTCTACGTGGCAATATTCTGTTTCCTCCGTGTGCTCCCATCGCAGCGAGAAAAAAAAAAATTTTTTTGCGCTGGGACCCGCTTTTTGTCTCCCTTCGTAAAATTGAAAATTTTTTTTTGCGTGTGATAAAATCAGTTTTTGTTCTTTTTTTTCTTCTTTTGCAAGGATTGCAAAGCGTGGAAGCAGAAAGACACATGGTGCAACATATATCTCTTCGTGTTTTTATCCTCGCGTTTCTGCAGCGTTTTTAGATTTCTCAAGTATGTACCCACTCATCGAAACGACAGCACTATTGGGGTATCTCTTTTAGCGTTCTGTGCATTCCAGAGCAATCAACGGATTCATTAAGCGTAGTCTGAACCACGCGTACTTGGTTTCTTTCAATTTTTTTTTGTATTATCGATGGCCCGCAGCAGCCGTGACTACACAGCTACCGTGTGTGTGTATTTACAACTTTGCTTTTAAAAAAAGAAGCAAAATAAATTTAGAAATCAGTAAACACGACGGCGCAGCGCTTGTGCCAGAACACGCAGAAGCCGTTGCCCTTCAAGTAGACAAAACAAAACTTTTGACTTTAGAGGCATAAAAAATTCACTTTAAGGGTCGACGCAGTCGTTTGGTGGGCGCGCTAGGGCCGGCTTCATTGCCATGGATATAAAGTTCCTAAGAGCCCTTCCCCGAGTCAGGAGGCACTGTTGTCAGTGCAGATAATGACAGACGAAGCTCCAAAGAACTCTACCCAAGCGAAAAACACGGAATAAACGTGTTTTCAATCAATCAATCAATCGGCGTTAGGAGGAGCTCTTGCAGTGCACATTAGGACAAACCAAGTTAGTGAGATCTCTTCGCTGCGCTAGGCGGGACTTCGTCATTGCTAATGGTGATAAACAAAGTTCCAAAAACTCGTTCCCTGCTTTAGGAGGAACTTTCGTCCGTGCACATGGTGACAGTCCGAGTAAGATTGGTTCCCTGCGTTAGAAGGGATTCATATCAGCGCACATGATGACTGACGCAGCTCTAAAGATCGGTTCCCTGGTTAGGCGGGAATATCGTCGGTGCAGACGATCACAGAAGGGACGAAGTTTTAAAGGCATGTTCCCTGGGTTAGAACGCCTCTTGTAAGTCCAGATGATGACACGCAAAATTTTATATCCGTTTTCTGCGTTAGGAAAGACTTTTGGCAGTGGCCATGATGACAGGCTAGGTCGCTAATATCTGTTTCCTGCGTTAGGAGGGAACTCTTCTCACGGCAGATGATGGAAGCCGAAATTCTTTAGATCCATATTCCCTGCGTAAGAAGGCACTCTTTCGCCAGTGCAGAAGAAGAGAGAGAGACGAAGAAGCCCACGCGTAGACCACCACGAGCGGGAAATAATAACTCGCACGGCGCTCACGCTCGCTTTCAATACGCGAGAACAAAGCGACGGGCCCGGAAATAAAGGGCGTGCTGACATACGGAGCATTGTGAGGCGCGCTCTTCTTTCGTCCGGCCGCCATTTGGTCTCGGACAACGCACGGCGCCGGGGAGCGTATCATGTGTGTATACGCACAGTGTGCAATGCTAACCGGTCCGCCACACCGGCGGACTTGTCGACCCCGTTTCGCGACGGCCTCCAGCGCTGTTCGCGGCGTATGCGCGCGCGTACGGCGATGATGAAGAGACTCCGTGGGAACGCCTCGGCGGCAAGCACGCTTCATTTGTCACGCGGGGCCCCGGTGGCGGCAACTTTGAAACAGGAAACGCGACGGCCCTTTCCATGCGCCCAACACGCCCCGCGGTATTTAAACCGGCCGCGAAGACAAAATGCCACTTTGTTTATTTTGGAACAACTAGCTTTCGGTTACTCACTCAGCTCCATTCCAACCACGGAAAATGCTAAAAAAACGCACGAAATGTTCAAGAACTTTCAAATTTCGCGCTACAGTGACGTATTATGGGCAGGAGGAACGTAATGTGCGTCAGCACTAAGACCATACTAAGACTAAGACCACTGCTAAGACTAAGACTAAGACTAAGATTAAGACTAAGACTAAGACTAAGACTGCTAAGACTAAGACTAAGACTAAGCACTAAGACCACTGCGTTAACTGCACGCTAGCGTTCAAGGGATACGAGTCATACGACCAAACAGAAGTACACAACCGCCCGGTCGTGCTCTTTGACGGTAGCCTAGGTCAGCGACGGACAGTTGCACAAACAAGATACTGTGACCTCGTAGAGAAAATCGCCGAAAAGTGGACGGCAAGTCGCCACTGCTTCATATGTTTCATGGTGATAGAAAATAGCCAGCGCCAGGAAGACGAGGACGAGGAAGGTAACAGACACAGCGCGGCACTCACAACTGAATTTTATTGGAAAAGGAAAAAACATATATGCAGCAAAAACCGCGCATGTCAAAACAGTTCAATTCAAGAATGAGTCACTGCGCAAGCCTGCAACTCGTCAAGTCACACGTTCTGCAAGATAACAGATTTCGCTTTTGTGCAAGGGCACAGAAGATTGGCTAGCACAAGTTTCGCAATTTTTCGATATGAAAAAAGCCTCAGACACTTCCCTAGTATGTTGATTAGGGTGTTTGAACAACACGGTTGTGTCAGATAAAACCGGTGTACACTTGTGTACACGTGTACACGTGCGGCAATGAGAAGCCATTTGCATTTGCACAAGCCAATAGTTTGTATTTTAACAGTAGTCACGTTTGCTTTTGTTATGAGCCCCGTTCAGCAAAACCTATCCTTAATTTCAACCGAAATAAAGCGCTTGCGTAGCGTAATAAAGCAGCTGGAAGTTAGCTCCGGTCTTGTCTACTCTGTATTCATCGCTCGTGTTTTTTTTGTTGCGCTTCAAATCATGACAACATTATATGCCTTTGAATTTTCCGGTTATACCCCTCTATCGAGTTAATGGTCTTCCTATACTTCTACTACCGTCTCTCGGTAGCCACTCTGTTACCCGGATGTTCCACCGGTTGCCACTTCTCCGCATTAAAAGCCCAGCTCTAGACCACTTCCTCCACCTCCAGATGTGCTATCCGATCATACCTCAAGACCGCCCACCGGACACTCATCTTCCTCATCTCCGGAGTCATTTTAATTCAGACTTGAGTCTTCGAAATACAATTTCTCCCTGTCTTTCTTTTCCTAATTTGAGCTACTGCCTTCATAGAGTTTCATACTAATATATCCTTGAGGGAAATCTGACGCCGCTGTCTAGGGGCGCCGCGCTTCAGCGATCGTTCCGTCATGTACCGGGCAGGCACGTTCCACTTGTCCTTGGCATGGCTAATGGACGGCTTAGAAGTTGTCTCTGGCTGGAAAAAAGCAACAATATGACTGTAGAAGATGATTTAAGTTTCTTTTGTTATTATAAAGTTGAATCTCCGAAAAGATTTGTGTCAGGGAATATGTAGGAGCTTAAAAAATGTTACCCTTTTTTTGTTAACCTTGGCATCCAGACAAAGAAGGAAGCCATATGGCTAGCTAAGCCAAGTTGGCGAGGAACGTCGCTAGCTGCAGTGGCGGCGCCCACGGCGGTTCGCGACTGCAGCGCCACATTTCCCTCTAGTACACGTTAGTATGAAACTGTATGACTGTCATAGCTCATAGATATTGGCTTGCTGGGCTAACATAGATCGGCCCACCGAGCCATCAAAAGAAGAAGGATAGGAGTAACGCTTAGAGGAAACGAGCGTGTCTTGGATAAGGGAACAAACCCGGGTGGATGATAGCGTTGCTCAAATTGAGAAAAAAAGATGCGCACAACTGCCTGCAGGAAATTCTTTCCTACAGTTGGCTGCCTCAAGGTCGACGCTTACTGCCCGAAACCGACGGTATCTTTGTTCTACGTGACTGAGCTCCCCGGAATCAGCCCCGACCACTGAGTTTGGCCGAGCGGCGAGGCTGCTGCCGGAAGCATAATGAACGGCTAGGCGCGCTCCCGCTGCGTGCGCCGAATTCTCAATCAGCGCTTTTTTCTTTTTCCTCAAGGAATGAACTCCTATCGAAATATACTTGCTCCTGGTTACTTCGTTTCTTCCCCTGCCTGCTCTGTCTCTCAGTAATTTTTTTCCTCTTTGTCGTCGTGACGTGTGTACAGATGTACGTGTACTTCGAGCACAAGGCG
The DNA here is from genome assembly GCA_013339765.2 of Haemaphysalis longicornis. Classification (NCBI taxonomy): domain Eukaryota; kingdom Metazoa; phylum Arthropoda; class Arachnida; order Ixodida; family Ixodidae; genus Haemaphysalis; species Haemaphysalis longicornis. Next base: position 42,274,118 of record CM023457.1, on the reverse strand, counting down.
TAGATATACCGCAATAATTGTTACTCTGGTAAGGAAGCAACGACACATCTCAGAAATTGGCTCAAGCAAACGCGTTCTTATAAAATGATTGTAGGGTTTAACGCGCCGACGCAACGCAGCCGATGAGGAGCGCCGTAGTGGAGGGCTCCGGATTAATTCTGACCACCTTGGGACCTATTACGTGCGCCGAAATCTCGAACACACGGGCGTTTCAGATGCGACTGCATCTTATTCACTCGCCTTGTCCCTCCATACGGCGTTGTTGTTGTCCGTCCACACCCCTCCCCCATTCTCCTCGCCGCGCGAGCTGCGCTCTCCGCCGCTCACCCCCTCTCCTCTCCGATAGCGAACACTGTCGCAAGGGGCATTGGATTGGATTCGATTGGCTTGGCTTGGCTTGGCTTGGCTTGGCTTGGCTTGGCTTGACTTGGATTGGATTGAATTGGATTGGATTAAAGTGGATTGTGTTGGATTGTGTTGCCGCGGCAGGGGGTTCACGGCACGTTTCACGCGATGGGAGAATCAACCTAACGGAAACAACAACGGAACCCCCTATGCGTCGCATCTACACAGGGGTTCCCGCGAGGGGAGGTGGGAGAAATTTTTGCTTTTCGCCTCCATCAGAAAAGCGGCTGCCGCGGCAGGGAATCGAATCCGCATCCTCGTGCTCAGCAGCGCAACGCATTAGCCACTGAGCCACCGTTCTTATGAAACGATAAATTTTGCTCATAAATCTACTTACCTGGCAAGCTCTAGAAAACCCTGTCGTAAAAGAATCCGTGGTTTTAAGCGCGTCGTAGATGAGGGCTCTGGAATAATTCAGAACACACGGGGATCTTTAACGTGCTCCTAAATCTCAACACACGAGCATTTTTGTTTTTCGCTTCCATCAGAAAAACGTCCGCCGCGGCCGGGAACCGAACCCGCGTCCTTGGGCTCAGCAGCACAGCGCCTTCTTTACTGAACCATGTGACTGAACTACTGCGATGTGTATGGTGACCCCTGTGGGGCCCGACAAGCTGACAAGCATTGGCGTGAAGGCACACCTACTATAGAAAACAAAAATACAAGGTGTAAAAAAAAATATTAATGAACTTCAGGCGGAATAATATATGTCTAGCAAATCACTTGACTGGCATGGGTAAAGCCGTGGGGGCTATATTCTTCTAGGGATATGGATCAGTTCAGACATAAGTCGTACGCTAAAGAAGCCCTGACCATAAAATTGCTTTTCTTCAGTCTATACACCACAAACCACTGTCCCCGACAGCAACAACGACAAAATACTACGTTCGTAGCTAAAGAACTCTGAATTAACTTGAAGACCTTAGAATACTGAACTTATGAAGCTAACGTTGGGACACTAAAAGCCCGCAAATGTATAACCGCCTAAGCCGTGTTAAGTGCGAATGCACTTCTTAAGCGAGCCTGAAGCGTCCGCCGCCGTCCGCATAGCAACAGCTGCGGGTGCGCGCGCTCCTCGTCTTCCTTGGCAACGGGGGGAGATGGGCGCGCGCTGCCTGGCCGCTGACATGGAACATACCCACGTGGGGGATTGGCCAGGAATCTCCTCGTCTTCCTTGGCAACGGGGGGAGATGGGCGCGCGCTGCCTGGCCGCTGACATGGCACATACCCACGTGGGGGATTGGCCAGGAATCGGGCGTGAGAAGGGCTAATGCACCCGCTTAAAGGAGTACTGACACGAAATTTCAAAGCTGAGATCCGCTCTAGCAATCAAGTACAACGACAGCACAAATAGGTGTCTGTGAATAAATGCATCTCTCTTTCTTTGTAGTTGTGTGTGTGTGTGTGATCTCTCTTTCGCGAACATTACCGAACCGCGCAAATTCAACTCGTGCATTCGCACTTTCACATTCTTCCCCTCGGGGAAATGCGGGGAATTTTTTTTGTTTACAAGAAGTAACATTCCTAGTTTCCTGAGGCGACATTCTCAGTCCTGTCGCTTTTCCAGACGTCGAAGCTACAGCTGGTCTGTAAACATGTAGCCGAGTCGAATGCAACGGAAGTATTTAGATTACCTGGGTCACTGAACGTATACCCAGATGCTCCCAAGCGCACGCTTAGAACTCCCGTGCTTAGAAAGCAGCATCGTATAGCTTTCCCTAGGTTGCCTCACACGTTGCATTTCGCGGAGAACCAACCCATTACTCCATCCGCAACACAACGCTAAACAAAAACTCGAAACAGACGGAGTGGAGAAAATGTACTGCAGGCGCAACGTCCGCCAGTGACACGGCGCAGTGACTACGGCGGACAGCTAAACGGTGTGTGCCTTAGACTTGTTGCCCCTCGGCGTGTTTCGTTGGAATCCCTCAAGGTGTTGCACTGTGGCCCACGCGCTTTAAACGTTCCCGCCAAGTACGATATTCTACTGCACTTTCGCACGGCCTTTAACTGAGGCCCAAGTGACGCATACGGCCACCACTACAAGAAACTTCGACAAGAACGGATCAACGTGGTGGTGTATAAACTATCCCAAGAGGTGGATGCGAATACATACACAACAGAGCACAAAAAAACGTGATACGTGTAAGAACCTGGAAAGCAGCATCGCGGGCTGTACACACACACACACCTACACACAGATATATATATATATATATATATATGTATGTATGGCCCACAAATACAACGCTCTCACAAGGGGTATCAATGAGTCTCCGGGAAGACTGTCGTGCCTTCAGGCCTAGACCTTGTAGCGGCTCGTATCGCATCTTACCACTTCTCAAGCGCTGGATGGTTCATCGTTTTCAACAGGTTACTTTTCCGTATGCTTTAATGCTTCTTATCCACGTACTCTTACTGTATCACATCATTACACGTTCCAAGCACTATTGGGTTTAGTGTTGTCAATAAGTTATTTTTTCCGCATGCTTCATTGCGTTGATGCCCGAAATGTCACTTTGTAAGCTATTTGTTGTTCACTGATATGGTTCCCCATGTCCTGCGATTTGTACGTGCGTATTCTCTGTTTGTTCTTTCGTTTGTCAGTTTGTTTAAAGAATGCCATGCGCGAATTCGTACTGCCATTGATAACTGGCTACGAAGTGTCATTTGTTTCCTAGATAACTGGAAATTTTTCTCGTATGTGCGTCACATTTTTGTTTTCTTTTTTCTTTTTTCCATAATGTGCAAGCCCTTGGTATTTGCACGAACATGAAATGTAAGCTACAAATTCGTTATATCTATCCATTTCATGTCATGAGCCGGGCGCTCGTTGAACTGCTTTTTTCTGTGTGCTGTTTCTTTGTTTATTTCCTGCCTTGTATGTCATTTCTCAAGGTAATCGTACAACCTGTGCTCTTCCCTTCTTGGGTAGCTCCCGCACCCCTCCCTCGGCGTCGGCGCCCACCGAGGGGTCGTCATTGTCCGCTTTGTGCCCGGAACGCGGGCTGTGGACAAGCCATTTGTGGCTATTATCTGGTCTCTTCGGGAAGCGCTGGCCTTTTCCTTTGAGGACGCGGCCCCTCGCTAATCCGCCCTCCTGGGCTCTTGAACTTTAACGTTGCCTTCTGCCTGAGACATATAGCTGGCGTTTTGCGTTCCCCAGTGTCTGTAGGACTAATTGTCGATTCCACGCTTCCGCGTATTGCGGCAGGTTGCCCAGCACCCCTTCCTTATTTGTTTACTTTTCTTACTATTGCTGTGCGTGGGCGGGTGGTGGCTGAAGGAAACACACTTCCTGAGTGCCTCGTTTTTGCTTTTCACCGCGTTGTACATTGAGATGAATTACCTGCGTGCCCAATCCTGCATTACGTTTCTTCACTTTCCACTTGTTTCTTAATATACTTTCTTTTTGTACCTTTTTGAAATCATGTGTCCACGTGCTCGAAGCGCTCCCTACGAGCCTTTATATACCCTGTATGCGAACCTTGAAATTCACTTGAATAAGGCTGGTCCCCAGCCGAAACGTCGTTATAAATGTTGTTATGTTTTTAGTGGTGATTCTAATTTATATATATAATATTATATATATATATATATATTATATATATATATTATCTATATATATATATATATATATATAATAGGGTTGGCAGTGAAGAAAACCTCAGAAAGCAAAGGGGAGGATGCGGTAGGTGATGGAAACAGATCAGGAATTTGGAAAGACAGAAAGAAAGTGGAGAAAAATGTCCGCCGCGTGGAAACCGAACCCACGACCTCTAGAATTCGCGTCTGGTGCGATGACCACTACGCTACCGGCGGGGCTATTTTCCTTTCCACTTTGTGGGTTATTTATGTTAAGGTATTTTTATTTCCTGTGGGTCAATCCCCTCAGGGGGGGATTGAGTCGGGCGACCGTTGTTGCTCTGAGAAATTCGGACCTTAGTCTTCCAAATTATCGGCGGAGAACCTGCGACTATCACCGAAAGGTCAGTAAAGTACTCGTGCATCGCCACGGCGCACGTTTTTCGACCTAGACGTTCTCCATTTCAAGGGCGAAGCTGAGATTTTCAACCGTGGGCCGGTTAGGCCTAGAAGGTGCTGGCGCCGCTGCAACCTGTAGTGAGGCAGCGCTTTCTAGCCAATTCAGTTCAGCGTGGCAGTCGCAGTCCAATATGAACCACCGATGGAGTCCCAAGAGGAAGCTACGATAGGCGCTGTGCACGCAGGAGTCGCCGTCAAGCGCAGGAGATCGACTGCCGACACTGAACGTGCTGCTAAAATGCAAGCGTCTTGGACAGCACGAGAACCCACACCGGAGGATGTCGGGCCATGGGAACTAGCTACCACGCGCGCAAAACGCCGAGCTGAACTCTAGGAGAATGGGAGAACGCAACAACCATTACTAAACACCAGGAACGTGAGCTGCTCGGCACGCATGTGATCCGCATTCAACCTTCAGAGAGACGCGACATGTCCAAACTTGACCCTGCCGAGCTCCAGCAGATCATCCACTCAATGGCTGAAGACCCGCAGCTAGCAAACTACTTGGTACTAAAGCTGAGTAGGTCGTCCAACGCACTGATTGTGATGACAACTTGCGACACGAAGCAAACGGCGCGTCTCCAGCGTATCCAGAAGATGCCGCTGACATCACGGCCGCACTTGCCAGTTATATCCCACCAAGTTCCTGCGAGCGGTATGTCACGTGGAGTAATTTACGGCTGCTGGCCCTGTGAAACATCCAAAACGTTGATGAAAGTTCTTGACGCTGATATGGAAGAAATTGTTGCTGCGCGCCCGATGGGGCGCCGCGGGACCATACTTATAACGTTTGCGTCGCCAAGCCCACCAAGAGAAGTCTTTTACTGGAGTTTTCGTCGCACAGTCCGTCAATACGAGCAGCATGCTTTGGTTTGTCTTCGATGCTATCGCCCAGGGCACAAAGCGGCTGCCTGCCCCGCAGGTGGTGCCTTGTGTGGAAAGTGTGGTAAGCAGCATGGCGAAACGCCGGATGATTGTTCAAACGACGGGGAGAAGCACTGCGTGCGTTGTAAGCACGTAGGTCACCTCGATATCGAGCCTGAATTTCCGGCGAAAGCCACATCCTCCCCTTTGCTTTCCGTGGTTTTCTTGACTGCCAACCCTTATTTCTGTCTTAATTCAACGAGCCCCTCCTTTCCCATTATTATTCACTATATGCATAGCGAGGGCCTCTGTTCTGGCAGCCTTGGTGCCACAGGGAGCTTAAGAGGGTTAAACGCTGGTCGACCACTCTCGACATGTCGTAGACACTCGAGTTACGGCCCGCGGGTTAAAAAGAAGGTCCCCTTCACCCGAGTAGTCTGAGTGGCGTTGGCTACCACCCTCAAGCGCAGGAAACAAAAATACCTTAACATAAATATCCCACAAAGTGGAGGGGAAAATAGCCCCGCCGGTAGCGTAGTGGTCATCGCACCAGACGCGTATTCTGGAGGTCGTGGGTTCGAATCCCACCTGGCGGGCATTTTTTATCCACTTTCTTTCTCTCTTTCCAAATTCTTTATCTGTTTCAATGACGTCCCACATCCTCCCCTTTGCTTTCCGAGGTTTTCTTGGCTGCCAACTCTTATTTCTGTGTTATTTTCAACGAGCCCCTCATTTCCCATTCTGATTCACTATATATATCAGGGTATCGAACCGGAACCGAACCGAACCGAAAACCGGAACTGAACCGGTATTTTTGCCGGAACTGAACCAGAACCCGAACCGTTATTTTTCGAGCACGCTGAACCCGAACCGGAACTGAACCGAAAAAGAAAATGGTTACCGGTTCACGCCCACACGGTTCGACCCTCCGTTGTTGATATTGCACAGTGAATGCAATTCAGGCCTTTTTTTTCTTTCACGTACCATCAACTTTGTACCCGCTCGCGCACTTTCCCCTCCAGACAATTGAACACTGTCACGCTCTGTGTAACAACAGGGGAAATGAATGAGCACCAATCTAGCAATGGTCTGTTGCTGCTGGAAGCGCGAGCGTAGTGCAAGCTGAACAAACGAAATGTCATTCTCGGCAGCTTGCAGGGGATATAAAACGACTTTGCCCTTCCCTAGCTGCGACTTCATTGGAGCAATCAGGCTGCAGGAGTGCTCCACTGCACAACAGCGAATGTCCACACCCTATGTGTGCAAACTTTTTGCATTTCGTAATTTGTTTAAAAGGTTGTTAATACTTCACAAGTGTAACCGCAGGAGCTGCTCAGTGGCTAAGCCGTTTGCTTCTGATGCAGTTTTGTCTCTTTCAGACCGGCTTTTTTTTCGAAGGCGCACTTGTACTGACTGCCCAACTCACTTCTACTGCTACTCGTTCCGGAGGGGAGTACTGCTGTGGACGAATTAAAGAGCGTCTACCCAAACAAGTCCCATCTCATGCTCCGCGCGTCAAATTTCCCTTTCATTTTGTAGCAGCATAATTTGTTATAAGATTCCGCAATATAGCACACGGAACGATGGGGGGAGGGGGGGGGGGGGGTCGGGGAGGGGGGGGGGGGGGGTCAGGCAGCACGATCACAAACTGATTGTAATGCACACATCCGGTATAGCTATCACAAAAGGAATTGCAGAGGTCAGAGCAATAATGCATTGACTGAGCGTTAACTAAAGCTTACTTTTAACAAAAGTGTGGCTAACACAGTCGATAAGGTGACAGCTAAAAAATTATTCAGAGTGACAAAATAATCTAATTCATTGGTAATATTTATGTGCCTGTTGTGGGATTTTTCTGTTTTGTTACAAATATAAAAAATGTCCGCCATTGGTATTAAGCGCTGGTATTTGAACGCGCCAGTACGCAGGCCTAGATTTAAGGCTTCAAGGTTAGCGTGATGGGAGATTCCATAGCGACGATTGCGATTTCAACATAAATAAAAAGGGCAGAAAATATATCCCACCGTCATATCTCTTGCCGGTGGCTGTATGAATAGTCGCTAGGACAACATGAAGTCTGGGCGAGAAAGTAGGTTGTAAATCGGTGCCACTTCATCTGTTTTTCTAATATCTCGTAATTGTTTAAAGTTTGCCTTGCAATTGCGCCACTGCCCTTGGGGAACAGCAGCATTTTGAATTTTTGTTTGTATTTTGATTTGGCTGTCGTGTTAAACTACTAAATGTTTTTTTTTTCTAATTTCAGTGATAATTCCACTCGTACAACCCGAACTGAACCGGAACGAAATAATTTCGCCTGAACCAGAACCGTAACCGAACCGGTATTTTTTTCGGTTGGACACACTGATATATATATATATATATATATATATATATATATATATATATATATATATATATATATATATATATATATATATATATATATATAGAGAGAGAGAGAGAGAGGAGAGAGAGAGAGAATGAACATAGTGTTGCGGGGGAAATTTACATATCTAGTACTAATTTATCGCTAGTGCCTGCGACACGTGAGATAGGCGTGCGCAGTGGCACCTCTGCCTGGCACGCTATGTGGTGTGACCGATCCGGAGAGGTACTCCATAAGCAGCACCTAACCGAGGGACACACACAAAAATACAACAAGAGAAAATGACCTGGCAGTTCATGCAGGCTGGGCATTTATCAAACATGGTGTGTATACACGCCACCGTTTGTTTATGCCTATGCGTTCGGCCTTGGAACTGCTATCAGCCACGTAGCACACGCAGCAGTGCTTTCGCGTGCACAGGACGGAAAGTAGTTAAATGTGGCAACATACGTGTCTTTTTTTCCCTAGAATAAAGAGAGAAAAAAAAACCGGAGTGCGAAGTAGCTGGAGAGTATTTTATAGCAAAATTGCTGCAGGGAAGGCGCATCAGAGTGCCGTCGATGGCATTGCAAGAAAAAGAAGTCAGATTCGTTGGATGGTCGCATCTCTCGTCAACTCGCCGCTCGTGGGCGTGGCTGTGGGAAGTTGACATTGAGGGGGGGATCATTTCAAGTAAACTTAGCTTGCAGATGGTTCCTGTCCGCTTCTCCGAAGGTGTAACCGAACTACTGTGTGAATATGGGTCGCGGTTGCCTAAGGAGAATCAAAAATCCATGGCTCGGGTATTCATATGGGGGCGGATTACTGAGCGAAGCTGTTTCATTTCATTGAGTTGCGCGCGTCCACTTAACAAAAAGGCCGAGGACACCCCAGCACTTATAGGTTGCGAATGCGGAGGCAATCACCAGTTGAACGCCTGAGTCTGTATAGTTTAATCCGCCTGGCGTATTAAACGCGCAGTAGCCGTCGCGTGTACGTGTGCGCCTTTCGAACCTAGCTTCGGTCAAAATTGCGGCGCCGAAGCAACTAGATCATAAACCTAGAGCGCCGCAAAACCGTGTGCGGCCGTGTGAAAAGGCCGCTTTTAGCTTCCCGCACACGCGCTGCGCCGTCGCCTTCTTGATTTGAGTGGCGTGTAATTCACGCCTCATTTCTTCATTGTCATCCTCCAGCGTGGCATTTGCGACAACACGTTGTTGCGTTTCATATGCAGAGGATGGCTTGACGAATTCCGACAGAGTTTTCTTGGCGAGGGAGGAGAGGGGGAGGCGTTGAGATGGAGGAGGCGCCGGTCCCTTGGTGTTGGTATTTTGACGTCGCTTCACCCCAGTCGGTTTTATGGAAGCTGCCCCGTTGTGTGCTCAACAACTCTCTATTCTATTCTATTCTATTCTATTCTATTCTATTCTATTCTATTATCAAGCCACGACGATCACTAACGCCCAGTACATTGCCCCTCATCCCTCCCTCTCCTCATGGTAGAGGGGAAGGACGTCCGACAGCGTGTGCCTTCAACTAAAGCGAGGTTTGTCGATATTGGAATGATATGAGAAACAATTTGTTTTTCATGCAGTGAATTAATTTTGAGCTATGATGGCTGTAGTGGGATAAACACATTATCGCCTCTTCTTCTTAAAGAATCGCGGCCCTAATTTCGACCTTCGTTTTTTTTTTATTTCTTTTTCAGCTATGGAAGTTGCAGGTTCCCTGTCGAGGCTTCAAAGCCGAAACCAGCCTCACCGCCACGTGCCCGGCCTTGCCGCCGTTTACCCTCGAACTCTCAAAGTAAGTGGCAGTTCTGAGTTACCCTTGAGTGTAAGACTGTAAGATTGTTTCACAGTAAGGACCTCTCATTTGCCTTGCCATGGTGGTGAAAGAAACAGAAGACTCCAAGGAAGAGAACTTAACCGCACAGTAATTAATTAAACAGTCACAATGACGACCATTCCAAAGCAATTCCCGGAACAGTTGATCCGGCTTACGTGCTTTGAGGGCAAAAGCTGCACGTACTATTGTGGCAAGTACTGCTTATAGTATATACGCCTTTCGTAGACACATTAGCCACGATATTTGCAGCTTGTTCCATCTCAATGCACCTTATTCCAGATCAACCCTTCTGAATCCACCTAATGACATCTTAATCGATCCCAATATCATCATAATTAATCTTAATCCGCCTTAATAATCCATGCTATTAATCACTCTTTAATTAGTCTATACTAATTCGCCGTAACGCACGTATATATTTCTTAATCCACCTTAATAAATCTTAACCCCTCACTAGCCATTACTAACAATCGTTAATCAACCGTAAAATAACTTTGGTAGCCATTAATCACCACCTCTATACAGGCGGCAGGCTTTGGTTGGCTTCTGGCCATCCTCGAGTTTTTGTACCGGTTGTGCCGACGCCGGGGTCATTCAAGGTCACCTCGATTGAGACATACAAAACTTTCGTCTTAATAGCCCCTATGTAAACGAGTTAGAAAAAAAAACGATTACGTAAGTGGCCCTTTTCCTCCGGCGATTTCTCTACATTTAACCCACGATGTTGCTCAGCTAAAGATTGCTTACTACACCTACTTTGATTGGTGATCTCCGGCCAGAAGGTACACCGACGCTGAAAAAGTCAGCGAGGTAGGTGCCCGGCGACTTGCTGCTTCTAGCTGTCGCCCAATAGTCTACTGCACCCATAGAGTAGCGCTGGTCGCGTCGCTCGCCAAAACCGCTTCATGTGGGTACCGCTTTACGGAAGAAGGAACGAACGGACAAGGACTTCAAATTGCAACGACGCGATAACTAAATTAGTTCTAAATTTATGATAGCGCATATACTCATTTAAAGCGGCAGTGAATCTGAAATCGTTCAATTTAGCATCCCATACTATGATGTTGTCAGCATTTTTGCGACCAATCCTTAAACGACATCGAGGGTTATCACCACGAATATTTCTTAGAACGCTCTGTATAAGCCTTGTATACGTCGCCGCGTAAGGACATTCTACATTACTAGGGGGGACGACGCCCAAGGCCGTAGTCGCAGATGGGGAATAGCGAGAAAGTACGCCACGGCGGAGAATGTTAGAGAAGCTCGAAATGCCGCTGGTTGTAACCGACGTCGGGAGGAAGCAGCTGTGGATGAAGCTGCAATGGCGGCCCGACGATGGCAATATGAAAGTTCAACAGAAAGTTGAACAGCTGATTAACAGAAGTTACAACTAGGCTTCTGATTCATATTATAATATGTTCTAAGTAACCCCAGTAATTTGTAGTTAGATAACGGCGCGCGGTTTTTTGAGCACCAACTGCGTGCTACTCCTTGCCGCAGGTTTTTTTGCCTCATCCGGCACATGATGCTTTCGCATTAAATACACACACTCACTCATTTTCTCTATGAGAATGAACGCTTTAGGACACGTGTTCAGTGAAGATTCACGATGTGAGAGAGATTGGGAGAGAGGCGAGGGAAGACACGTACATCTACGACAAACGATTAAGTGCATATGTTTTCCGAAGTTCCCGAAACGATTTGGTTGCAGCCGCGCGCCACAAAAAGAAAGGAACGATTACCGAGAAAAGGAAAAGCCTTTCAGCCTAAACTAAAAATAAAGTCACGTAGAAAATGGCTCGCAGTGATAAGTCGTGATCGATACCGCCACACGCGTGTTATTTACACTCTCAGGAACGTTGAAAGCGTTTGCCAGCACATTGCGAAGACTAAGGTCCAGCCATTATGGTAATGTCCCTCGGCGTGACAACTATTTTTTGTTAGCGCTACTTCGCAGAGCACTTGCGAAACAAAAGTTTTGGTACCCCGCAAGGACGTGCTTTATGTCCTCTTTTCTTCCTTTTCCGAAGTAGCGCGATTTTTTTTCCAACTGCGGGGAAACGTGGTCATTAGTGCTTTTCGACGGAAAATGATTTTGCACGCCACTTTATGAAGCAGACAGCCGGAGAAAAAAAATCGAACTTCGAGAGCTTACGCGCAAAACTACAGGGAAAAACAAAAAGCCCGCCAGAAAGACAAGAGTACAGCGATGTACGCAAAAAAACGATTGGCAGGCCGGGTCCCACTTACACAGATAGCTGTCCAGCACTAACGGTATATAGATAAATGTGCGTAATAATGATGCACGTCCCCGTAGAGGGATTCGGCTAATTCGACCGCACAGACGGGGAAGTTAACGTCTACTCGCCCTCTCGCCGTCAGCGGCGGCCCGCCCCCCGACCCAGACGCTCCAGACAGCGGCGTTCATCGGTTGAACGGATCGGCGGTATGCGCACGCGCACCAAGGCGGTACTGGAAAATGGCCTCCCCACAGCCCCAGTGCAGACTGATTGTGGGCTTCGTTACTTTAACGCGGGCTGGCAACTCCTTGCGGGGCATCATCACACTTACTACATCGGTTGTCAGCTAACGTCACTTTTTCGGGGACGTTTCCGTACAGAAGCCGTTGAGGTAAAATACAAGGTCGGTTCATCAAAAGTACGGCTTTGTGCCAAAACAGTAATACCAATTTCATCGCAAACTTCAAACAAATAATCCAGATACTGAGGCAAACAGATCAAGTAGTGACGACCCATCCGGCCCCTTCCGGCGATTTCTCTCTAACGTCAGTGAATCCTCTTTGTGGAATTGACGGTCGCCTACCTTAGCGGCCGCCAAGAAATAACAGTAGCAACTATTTGAATGAAGCAGATATAACCAGTATGCGTCGTGGACCACTCGCTGATGTATTTTTTTTAATGGTAAACCTTTATATGCGTATTCAACAATTCAACCCGTCTGTCCTCAGCCTGTAACACTTGATTTGTGACACTTTCGCCGCTTACGATCCCGCTAATGTAAGAGGCAGTCGCTATCATTTGTTAATGCATTTTACGTTTACTCCTGAAGAAATGTTTTTTATCATGAAGTTTATGCAAATCAGTGAGGACTACTTTAGGGTGATCCATGTACAGCGTTTCATAGGAATACATGGGTTTCATCGAGGTATTTAATTAAATGCCCCAGATAGAGAGAGAGAGAGAGAGAGAGAGAGAGAGAGAGAGAGAGAGAGAGAGAGAGAGAGAGAGAGAGAGAGAGCGTTTTCTGAAATTTTGGAAGTAGGAGTGGATCCTTCCTCCAGGAAGCCGTGTGCGACCGCGCCGTGGTCCTCGGGTTACCAGGAGTATTTGGTCCTCTAGGCTGTCACCGGTCACCACTGTATTTCCCAGAGGTGGCAGGTCGGGTTTTTTCCCACAGTTCAGAATGATGTGGTGGAGAATGCCTAATTGTCCGCGGAGTTTACATGCCTATATGCTTTGATGTACAACATCTTGATGTAGCCTCTGAAAAAAATCGTCCCGTATGTGCTCACTTCGCTGCAAGTGTCGTCGAAAGACGATATTCTTCTGCCGCCTCTGCTACGTCAATGCCTCTCTTCTCTGCCCCTCCCACCTATCACGCTCTCCCCCTCCCTTTCGCTCCTCCCACCGTAAATGCGGATGAGGTTTGCTAAAGTAAATTCAATTTTCCCGCGTTCCACTGCTCGCGCCATCTACTGGAAACATTTGTTACTGTTGAACCTGGAGCACTGAACCTGGAGGTACAGGCTAGCGCGAGCTCATTTTTGTATGTTTTGGTGAAAATATTTTTTTTTCAGCGCGTTTTTTTATTTTATATCGCAAATACCAAGCCGCCATGCAGATCAAATTAAACTAACACTGCGAGTACCAGTTGTGCATCGATGTATTGCCTCAAATATCTTTAATGTTTTCCTTTGCTGAACAGTGCTGACAAGCATAAAATTTGTTTGAGATGTAGCAGTTCAGAAACGTTTGGCTACATAAACCTTTGGTTGCATACATGCATACATATCTGCTTACCTTTGGACCGGAAGGCTAAATCGACAGACAGACAGACAGACAGACAGACAGACAGACAGACAGACAGACAGACAGACAGACAGACAGACAGACAGACAGACAGACAGACATAGTCTTTAAAAACTTCTTGCAAATCAATAGTGCAAAATGGAAGCCGATCTTTAAAAAAGCTCCGTGTGTATCTTTTTATATAGAACCTCACAAAGGTATTAATAAAAGGCTCTTGGGCCATCACACTTTTATTTCAGATTTTGTATATTACAACTAAAAAATTAGCAGTGGCTTAGCTCGGCTATGCCAGGATATACGTAGCGTGAGCTAAGGTTCAGCTGGTTATTCTTAGCTTTCCTAGGTTGGTCTAGGGACTTAGCTTTATTATCATTCTTACTGCTGCTCCTCAATGACACACACACGGCTATACACCGCATTATGGTGACACATGTATATTATCAAAGCGGCTTCCGGGCGCAGCTTTCACCAAAATCAGCCACCCCAGAGCTAAGCTGGTTCCAGCAGGCGCACTGCCGGTGTTGCTACGCGACGCACGAGCCATCGGTTCCAACCACCCGGACCACCCCTCGCATGAATCATCAAGTGGACCGGGCCGCACCGTGCGGAACGGAGGTCGGCGAAGACGCTGGGGCGCGTGTGGTGGTGAGAGACGCCGGGGAAGCGAGCAACGTTCTGTGCGCCGTGTGACTCACTGCTCCTCGCGCATGCGCAGCGCGGCTCTCCATGAGCCACGCGAAACTGCTCAACCTCGGCCAGTGTAGCTCACGCTACAAAAACATCCTTTCCAGCAATTAATTTGTGTACGGCGGTTAAGTCACCATAGAGGGGCTCTGTAGGCATACAGGAGTTTTATGGAGTTGTTTAAAAGAGGCCTTTAAGCCATCACACTTTATATCACCGTCCTTATAATTTCCACGAAGAAATGTTTATCGGGCAAGGCGTTTGTGTGCAGTAGTGAATAGTGTAGCCGACATTAAATGCGCACAGCCTGCAGCGTTTGGTTGGGATGCATGGGATCTTACGGAGATATTTAACAAAAGGACCTAAGGCCGTCTTACTCGGTATCAGACGCCTGGAAAAATGTCTTCGCATCTGTGCATTTGTGTGTAGTGGTAAGCGGACCTTTAATGAGTCGGTGTAAAACGGAGAGGCTTACGTATTTATGCGGCAATCCCCGCTTGAGAACTTTTGATATTTTTTTTCACGTAATTTTAGCTAGGACTGGCTTCCACACAGGTTACTCCTGAACACAATAGCTGGTTTCCTATTCCCGAGCGTAGCTTCCATTGTCCTTCATTCCATGGCTGGTTGGGCTGATCTAAGTTTCCATCTTAGGAGTCTCCAAGTTGCTGCCCCGAAACAGGTTGTCACACATATTCTCCCCTATCACTAAATTTCATTCGCAAATCTCAGATATTATTTATTTACTTGTCGCTCTGAGCATCTCCCAATCAAGCTTTCTAAATGCGCCCTCAAGACAGTTCGTAAATAATTCCGGAGAGATTGTGCTCCTTGCTTATCTCATCTCACGAACGGATAGGCGTGTATGCCCTCCAGGAGCGTTACGCAAGTTTCTTCTACTATAAGTTCTCCCAATGCTTCTATTGCCGCGTCGGTGTCCACTGAATCAAACGTTTTCTCCTAGCATATACATGTCATCATGTAAAGGAGTTATTATAGCCTACGGAGCTACCCCTACCTGGCTGATGGGAACCTCACTACAAACGTGGAAGAACTTCCTCAGAATGGTAACTCCTGCGATGGCCGTGGAAAGTTTCCCCGTCTTAATAAGCCTTGATAACAAGCAGTAATCACTGCAATTACACGCGGGCACGTATAGAGTAGTTATACATTTGCTTTCATGTGTAGCCCTTCCAGCGATAAAAGCTTTTCTAGTTTCCGACTCTTCCCAAACACTGAACATCCCAGTCATTTAATTTTTCTTCTCTCCCACGCCATCTTTCCCCTTTTCCAAGTTAACGCTCGACGTGATTGCGTTCGCGCGCGCGCGACAATGCGGTGTCGTCGCTTCTTGCACGCTTGACGCACCTTTGCAAGTGGCGGGCATCCCCTCTGTTACCGCGCCTGGTCGAGAGCTCCCCGTTTGCCCACCAAAGCATGCCGACGTGATGGGAAAAGTGCGCCGAAGAGGTATAACCAAAATACGAAAGAAATAGTGTGCGGGGGCAAAAAAGCGGAACGAATGACAACACGCGCACAGCACGCTAGCCGGGGAGAAAAAGTAAAGAGACTGGGGGACGATAGGAGGGAACGCGAAAGCAGCAGCAGCAAGAGCGCGAAAAGCAACGGGCACAAAGCAAAGCCTTGGACATGTGACGTATTACCATGCGGTCGGACACTCCCCCGTGCCTTTGGGAAAGAGGCTTCCAGGGGGTGAGAAGGTGTACGGAAAGGATTAGGCGGAAAAGTGCGCGATGGGAGGGGGGACACGTTTAACGATTTTGGCTTCGAGTACGCTTCGCCTACCGGTAGATAGACGTGGCGGTCACTGTGTCAGCTACCGTTCGGACCGCGCGGCGAGTTACCTAGCGGTGCAACTCTCCGCCGCGCCATCTGACGGCGTCTGCTGACTCGACGCACGCCCGGGCGAGCCAGCAGGCGGTTGCACCGCGTGCGGTCCGCGCAGCCCGTCATCAAACGCGAGCGGTGCGACAGATTTGAGAACTTGGAAGCGGTGTCCCGATCCGTGCGGGAACGAACATGACTTGCGAAGTGATTGCTCGCGCACGCTGCTGTCGCTGCGCGGGCGTTTTGAACAAGGTGAGTTGGACACCTCTTATAGACGGCGAGACGCGTGCGTTTGCAAGCAGCTGATGTCCCGTCATACTTTGCGGCCGCCTAGATAGCCTGATCACGATGTGAGAGGGGAAAAGCACGGTAGGACTGACACTGTCGAGCCTTGTTTGAGAGTTGAATGAAATGCTAGCGCAGGAACCAAATTGGCAATGAACAGCAAAATGCAGGTTCAACTAAAATGTATATGGGTCACTGGAAAGTGATTCTTAATTACTGAATCTTAAGAAACATGCATTTATTTGATTTTGAGTGGTATTCTAATAAACGTGTGGTTCTATGCTAAAATTGCCTTCGCTTGCGAGAAGACGTCCACTACATTCAATAAACAACAGTCGGCAGCTGTTTTAGGTCGAGACAGTGGTTGCCGTTTCATATATATTCTTGTTCACGCCTGACAACATAAGGAAAATTCCTTTTGTCTTCGAGTATACCCATTGAGCTAACGCGGTGATTTGGACCAGTTGATGTATAGTAAAAAAACTTCAAAACAGCGCCTAATAAGCGGGACAAGGCCGCCTGTTGTCGTTCCTTGTCCCGTTTATTACCGCTGTGTTGAATTCCGGGAGTATACCTAGCCCGTTTATGATTTAAATTGACAGCTCAGACGAAGAAGTCGTTCTTTAACCACGATCGCTCCGAAATTGATACCTCTCTGGCGATGGTAGTGCCAGCTACGGGCGGGGCACGAGAGCGATAGCAAAGCTGCCTGATTGTACGTCTTGGAATGCACTAACGTGGCTATCTGGGCGTGTTGGTTTAACATGATTAGGAGAAGACAGCGCGGTTTACACACGGACACAGGCGAGAGTACTTGACACACACGAGCGCTCGTGTGTGTCAAGTACTCTCGCCTGTGTCCGTGTGTAAACCGCGCTGTCTTCTCCTAATTAAGTACGTCTTGGGATGAAACCGAAACTGTTGCTGTTTATAAATACGTTTAACGGAGGCCACGACTTCGCAAAGAGAGCCAACGGAAATCGCTGTGAATGTCGCTGTAGGCGCTACCCTGCTTGGGTGAATTTACCGGGCGGCTCGAGAAACTGTAAGGCGAGGTGTTAGGCCTAAAAATGTAAGATGTTTAGTTGTAATCATCTGACATCTTAAAGATGCAATATGACCTAAAACGTTACGTGCCCGCGTGCTCCCCTCAGTGTCATATCCTCTTACAGATGGCCTGTAGGGGTACCTGAATAAAAAATAAAATAGAAAAATGAAATATTGCCTTACAATGACTCCGAACACACCTAGTCTGATGAAAACAGGTCCCACTCCGGTATATTGTGCATTTTAGCAGATCAGCATTTGCAGTTGCGCTGTGTTAAAGGTCCGGTAGTCATATTAAAAAAAAAAAAAAAAAAACTCGCGCAAAAATTCTGCGGAATATTGTCGTTGGGCTTCGCATTAAATGCTGCCCGGATTAAGTATTTTGGTGGAACAAGTGCCAGAATTTCCGTTCCGCCTAGGAAAGAGAAAGTGCCTGAAATAGCTACTCACCCCGTCCAACGAAAACCTGACAGACCATTCCGAAATATTTACTTTTGAGAGCGCAACTACTCGATTTTATTCCTCTTTAAAGGGACCCTGCAACAATTTCGACAAGCGCCTTCACTCTTTCCTTCGCGTCTGGAACCACTGCGAAAGCTATAGTTATCGCCAGCACGGAGCGGCACTTCGTGGTTTGCTCGTCTTACCAGAAAGGTCTTCCACTTTCTGCTTTGTTTTTGTGGCTTTTTTTAACGCAGTGTCTAGAGTTACGTCCGACGTAACCCAAAATGGAAAACTGAAGTTACGTCCGACGGAACTTCAAACCAGTTATGTCCGACGTAACCCAAAGTTGAAATATAAAGTTACGTCCGACGGAAGCTTTAAACCAGCCTCCAGAGTTACGTCCGACGGAACCCAGAATTGAAAGCTAAAGTTACGCCCGGCGGAATTTTAAGCCAGTGTCCTTCTGTTACGCCCGGCGTAACCTGTAATTGTTACCTACGTAAGTGAAAATTAAAGAATGGCACGTCGGACGTTCGCTGACCTGGAAAATCTTACGGTACGTCGGAATGAAGTCCCTCCTCCGATGAAACGACTTGACGTCAGGACGTACCCGATCCCAGAGGCTAATAAAAGGTACGGCGGACTTAGCCGGTGGATGACTGTACAGGCCCATCAGATGCGCCCGCAGGTGTATCCTGAGGTTTGGCTATGTGGTTCCCTCTGGAAATGCAAATCCGGTGCCATGGAGGAAGAGCCTCCCGTGTGATCTCGTGCGATTACATCGGACGAGATTACCGCTGGATATAGGTCGCTCGAAGTATTCGTCTTGTTAAGCCTCTGTTCAAGACGCTATCCGGTCTGGCTTTGTGGTGACAAGGTACCACCTCGCGCTCGTGAACAGAAGTCCTAGGCTCGAATCCCCCAACCCCAGAGCTTTCCTTCCTCTCTGTCTTAGTTTTTTTTTTTGAGACAATGACCATTGCTATGCATTTCTGCATCATGTTTAGAAGATGAACAACAGTGGTACGTATTGCGCTGCTTTCATTAGACGAAGCACTGCAACGATCACTCAATTTTTGGAAGCTGATGTGGAGCGATACCATTTAGCTTACGGTCCGCACAGCGTAAAAAAAACCAGTTTAAATTTCGGAAACTTAGGACAGGCTCCCCGTGAACTCGTTACGAAAGAGGAACGAAAGGTAAATTTGTTACATTGCACACAGAGTGAATGCTTCACAGTTGTGGGTTGTCGATGAAACACTGTTTCGGCTGGTCAAGGAAGAACAGACTTGACTAAAGCAACACAGACATAGATCACAAGCTGCAGATGGGGGCCTCTTTTTTTCGCGCTGCGTGCGGGGGAAAACTTACGAGTGGCGGCTGGCACCAAGGAAGGTTCATCTTATAAAAATGATAGAAAAATGCATAGCAATAGTCATTGTATCAAAAAAAAAAAAAAAGGAAAGGAAACCAGGGGGATTCGGCCCTAGGACTTGCGTTCACGAGCGCGAGGCGGTTCCTCGCCGCAACGAAGCCAGGGAGGATCGCACCAACAGACGCCCAACAAGACGAAATATCGAGCGACCAAGGCAACCACATAGCACAACCTCAGGATACACCTGCGGGTATGTCGGACGGGCCTGCACTGTCAGTCCGCCGCACATCGAGTATGTTTGACGTAAAGTCCCTTCAGCGGAGGAGGGACTTTATATTGAGATTTTCGGGGTCGGCGTACGTCCGACGTATCTTTAACCGCTGGGGTCGAGATACGTCCGGCGTACCTTTAATTTTCATTTCGGTCGGACGTAACTTCAATGTCATTTACAGGTTAAGCCGCACGTAACTCTAGACACTGGCTTAAAGTTCCGTCGGACGTAACTTGATATAGTTTTTGATTTTGGGTTACGTCGGACGTAACTCTAGACACTGCGTTTTTTTAAGTTGCCATCGAAAAGCGTTCATTGCTGCAACTGAAGGAAAACCGGCCAACAGCCGCTACATGGCCTTAGTGACGTAATTCGAGCCATCGAAGAACGTCAAGACCGGGAAAGAGAAAAACATTTCTTGAGTGAGTTTTCAAGTTATCTGATGCGTACAGAGCAGTACTTTTTGGCTGAGGTACTTTGCGACCCCCAAATCTATGTACTGGGTGTGTTGGGTGGCTACGTTCTGCAAGCATTTAAGATTTCAAGAAAGTTGAAAAAAGTGTTGCAGGGTCACTTTAAGAACAACACACCATCAAAAATTTCGACAAACCCGCAGTGCGAAGAAATACCACAAATGCCTCAGTTGGAATTTCCGGATTTATGCGTATGCTGCCATGTTATACACCGAGTGCACTTAAAATCGGCTTCTACACAACAAACACATGCATTGCTGGGAGGAGATATCTCCAGGAGCCATATAGGTGACCTGATATCAAAGTATCAAGACCGTGGGGCCCTTTATTAAATACCCAAATAATACCCCATGTTCCTGTAAAAAAGCTATCCATCAAGCCGCTTTGAAGTCAGCTTCTGCGCTATACGCAGGTGCAAAGCTCAGGAGACATTTTTAGGGGGCAATATAGGCGATATATAAATATGCGAAGAACGTACCGCTTTTTAGCAATAGCATTTTTTAATGTGTCAAAGGTGTGAAAAAATAAGCGTTACAAAAGTGCAGACGCGTTCCCCAGTTGAGTCCACATATAAAAAAAGTGATTCGCATCTAAAAAAGTGATTGAACTACAAGGATTAAGTGATTGAACTACCAAGGATTGTTACTCATTAGGTGAAGTAATTGAAGCGTCTGATTGATTGACTGTGGGGGTTTAACGCGCCGACGCAACGCAGGCGATGAGGCGCGCCGTAGTGGAGGGCCCCGGGTTAATTTTGACCACCTGGGGATCTTTAACGTGCGCCGAAATCTCGTACACACGGGCGTTTTTGCTTTTCGCCTCCCTCAGAAAAGCGGCCGCCGCGGCCGGGAATCGAACCCGCGACCTCGTGCTCAGCAGCGCAACGCCTTAGCCACTGAGCCACCGCGGCGGGTGTAACTGAAGCGTCACAAACTTGCAGTAAAATGTCATCGATTGCAAGTAATCCGTTACTGGTAAAGTCTGACTGTCCCACATGCATTTCTTCTGTGCAGAGAAGCAGCTGCGGTGATAGAACCTGAGGAGGCGGCGTTGCCCAACCATGTCCTGACCAAGGGACGTCCGAGTCGAACCCACGACCTCGACCACAGGCGACGGCGGCCGCCATGGTTCGCCACCGACGCCTGTTGCTGCTCCTGACCCTCGGGGCAGCGCTGTTTCTGGCCGTCATTCAGCTAGCGCCCGACCTGAGGCTGCCCACAGTCCGGGCGCCTTCGTCGTCTTCGGCCAACTCATTAATCACGCACGTGAACACAATTGAGACGGTTCGGACAGGCCGCGAACCGAAAGGTGAGCACGTATGCGTTAGTAAGAGGACACTCTGAAGCGAAGCTGTGGGTATTACAGTTTACACTCGTTATAACGAAGTTCTCAGGACCAGTAAACTGACTTCGTTATAAGCGGTAGTTCGTTAAAAGCGGGGATGACTTACTCTACCTGCACTGGGGTTGGCACAGTGAATAAGTTCTAACACAGCGAGAATTCGAACAAGGCGATTTCCGCATAATGGGGGTTTGCTGCGTTGTTTCTGGCTCTATTATGCTTCTGCAGCCCCCTGCGCCGCCATTTAGCGTAAGTGCTCACCCATTTATTTGATTTACAAGCTTAGTTACGGCATGCACCTTTAGGTGCCGCGTCAAGAGTTTCCGTGCTGACGTTACAGCGGTTTGCAGGCGAGGTTTTATGCTATCCTTACGTTCAAAAGTTTTATTTTTTCGCCCAGTAGGCACGTTGCGTTGATGTTTGCCGCACAAGCAGCAGCGCCATTTTCATTAACCTGGTATTTGACGGCGTCATTTTTATTGTGAAAGATGTCATACTCATCACGACCGCTGCTCGTAAGAATATTTTTACGGAAACGTCGCCGCTGGACAGAGATACTACACTGGACAGAGATACTATAACAGCCATTATTATCATAGAGTTTCATACTAATATTCTAAAGGAAAATCTGTCGCCACTGTCCAGGGGAGCCGCGCTTCAGCGAGCGTTCCGTCATGCACTGGGTAGGCACGTTCCACTTGTCCTTGGCATGGCTCAAGAACAGGCTGAAATGTTGGCTCGGGCTGCATATAAGCAACAATGTTACTGTAAAAGACTATTCAAATTTGTTTTGTTACCGTAAAATGGAAGCTTCAAAACGATTTATATGTCGGGGATTATTTTGAAGCTTCATGCGCGATGGACAAGAAAAACAATGCTATACTTTTTTGTTGATTTTGGATTAGAGACAAAAAAAAGAAGCCATATGGCTAGCTAAGCCAAGTAGGCGAGGAACGTAGCTAGTTGCAATGGCGCCGCCCACGGCGGCCCACGATGGCAGCGCCAGATTTTCCTCTAGTATATATTAGTATGAAACTCTATGAGGATTACCACGAGTGCAGCCACGGGCGTCCACACGCTGAAGGCACTTGTTGATGTCTTAAGTAAAAGCAAGGGCGAACGGACAATTTAATGGGCGCAAATGACAGGACGTCAGTCGCTGATATTGTAGCCGACAATGAAGTTGTAGGTAATGAAAAAAGGCAAGGATGAATCGATGGATTCATCGCGGTTGCCTTTCTTTGAGCCTCGTCTCAGCGTCAGCCCCGTAGACGTCTGGTACGGCACGCTGCCGGCAGTGGGTGATAACGGGTAGAGAAATCACCACTTTGTCGATGTCCTATAGCGTGCGTTACAGGCAACCGTATTAGGAAAAGTGCTGCGCTCGCAGCGGCCTCTGCCTGGTAAAGGGTGCCTATAAACGTTTTCCACTCCAAGATCACCTAGTTTAAAGTTAATGCCCGCCTGCCGTTTGTTCACACACCGTTTTCTCCAGGTAAACGCGCTGGATTTCCGCGAATTTTTGATGTGTGGACCGGACCAGTGTGTGCCGTCATAAAAGACGTCACTAAAGCGGCAGAGAGAGTGATGCGCAGAGAGAGAGAAACTATGGAAGCGCTCTTCTCGTAAAAAAATACGAATAAATTGGCTGGAAGACAACAACAACAACCAATCTCTGAGGATAACAGAGGATCTCCTCAGCGAGTCGTAGACTATCAGGAATGGCTGTAGCGCATTGCAGACGTGCCACGTATGCTGCGTCCATGTATGCTCCGTAATGTGCGAGGCATCAGGGAGCCTAAATGAGGGAACTCATGGTGGCTTCAGGATATGGGACGATACTTTGAGGCGTGCAAAACGAATTATAGTACGAAATTGTGCCTAAAAGGTAAAAATATTAAAGGGAGAGAGGAAGACAGAGCGAGATTAAATGAATTTTCTGCAAGACTGAACTGGTCGTTTCACGTCCCGCCTTGCCGGGGTACGCTGGAATTCGCTGGGATGCGCTGGATTTTAGATCTATCATTAGCTGTGCATACGTTCGCTCCACACCTCATGTGGTACCGAATAAGAAGATGGGACGATCGACTGTATCGTGATGAAACATTAACTCGCTTCCTATACCACCGTTTCAGTACCGGAATGTAATTTTCAGAAACACAAGCTTCTACACAAGAATTTAGAATTATTTTCTCTTACATACCATGAATTATCTGAGATCTGTAAAATAAACTGGATATAAATTAGTGAGACTGTTTACATAGCCACTCAAACTCGTACTGGGGAATTTCATTCCGCGACTGTAACCCTAGCTGCCAGTCGGCTTGAACGTGTAATTACTCAAACTTTACGTCCCTGACCTGAATGTTGACTTCAAATCCCCGTCGCACACTGCGTTCTGTGCCTGCTGCTGAGTAAGACAAAAAAAGACAACAGCAGTGCCACAGTTTGCGCAGTGAGGGCCTGTGCACGCATGGCCGTAACATGTCACTGTTTTGATGTCACTGATTTCGAAAAGGTCACCGTCACGCTGGCATACCTCGGCAAAGTTGGCGCGGCTCACTCAAACTAACTCGCAATTTATTTTGGAATCACCACTCACTCAAACTCAGACTCACTGCTGAGCAGCACAGTCTGCGCTCACTCAAACTCAAACTCACAGTGGGAACTCACTCGGGCTCAAACTCAACGAACTCGACTCAATGGTCTCAAAACTCAAAATGAACTCAGAACTCAAATGGACTCAAAACTCAAAATGTACTCAAACACAAATTGTACTCAGAACTCAAAATGTACTCAAAGCTCAAAATGTTCTCAAAGCTCAAAATGTAATCAGAACTCAAAATGTGCTCAAACCCAAAATGGACTCCGAACTCAAAATGGACTCAAAACGTAAAATGAACTCGGATCTCAGAATGGGCTCAGAACTCACTCGGCCTCAGGCGTACTCAAACTGAGCCGGGCTCAAACTCACTCGGGCTCACTCGGCTCAAACTCACTCAAGCTCAAACTCACCATGCCACACTAGCCTCGCGCTCACTCACGCGTGAGTTTGAGTCCAAATGAGTCTGAGTGAGTGGAGTCATGGGCGAGTCCGCCGACCTCTGCACGCTGGCGGCCGTATCGCACGAGTACTTGTGCTACGTTCGCGTTGCTCTAACTTCGTGTATACGGCACAAGTGATTTCAGCGCGATCGTTTAATCTAATGCAAGTTCTGCCACATACACGAAAGGTAATCAGAAAATAGTAACATTAACACATGTATAAGATAATGGCGACACCAGGTATATGATCACGTGCGACAATGTGAGTCAGTATGAGGTGATAATAATGCTTCAGTCTAGCACGAGAGTTATAGTTCAGAGCTCCGGTAATTTGACGTTATCTGTTTATACGATGCTGTAGTGCTTTTGACGGTAGATAACAAATAAAGTGTGGACACTAATAAATGAAGGACAAATTTCAACATTTCGTAATGGAAGCGACAAGTAATGGCACGGTTAATTTGCAAAATCATAAAGCACCATCACAACAGTTCATAAATTTTCCTTATGGCCTAATTATTTTGTAGTTATGAAGAGAAACCTCGACATTCTGTGTCCAAGCTAATTTTAAACAAGTGTCCCGCAAAGCAGACGAGTATAAGAAAGCGACGGGACAGCGCTGTCCTGCATTTTTCTCCCGTTTGCTCTGCGGTATGGCTTTTCATAAATATAAACCAACTAGCCCAGCCAGGTCTTCGACACCAGGTTAAGGTATACATTATGGTTCTCCGCTTGAAGCATAGCTGAGTGTGTAGGAAAATTTTACGCTACCTTGCAACACGTACGCGAGTTCATACTCTGTTGATAACTGGGACTTTCGATCGTTGATAGCCGAAGTTAGAGGATTACTTCATCAATGTCACAAAGAAATAGTGTCCTACCTCCAGAAAAAAAGGGAAACTTTTTCTTCACTGTGTCTGTAAATGGCGCGAATCCGGTGAATGTTCTTAGTTTCATTTTTCGTCTATGCAGCAACAAAATCTCCCGGGGGCAACGCCCAGGAGTTCAAGGGTCAGCAGGCTGTCAAAGATATCACGGCGACGAAGAAAGTGTCCTCTCGAGTCACGCCCGCGAACGTCCGGCGACCTGGCGTCGTCACTTCCACGTCAATATCCGTAGTGCGAGAACCCGCGCAGTTCCGACATTTCGTGATCCACCAGAAGGCCGCCGTCAGACAGCCGCCCGTGAACCGGTTCAAGCCGCTCCTTCTCTCAAGAATGCTCAAGTTCTTCGACCGAACCTTGACGCACTACCCAGTCGTTCCACCGGAAAAAATCCAACGAGTCATCGTCGTGACCTACTTCCGGGCCGGGTCAACCTTCGTCGGCGACATCCTCTCCTCGACCCCGCGCACCTTCTACCACTTCGAACCTCTGCACATGTTCAGCAAGGACGCGCGACTCGACGGCGCTGCAGCGGCGAACGCCTCGGGTCTCATCGGCCACCTTCTGCGCTGCGACTTCGAGAGGGTCCAGCACTACGTTCGCTGGGCTTCGAACCAGAAGTTTCTCTTCAAGCGAAACCACTTTCTCTGGGCCCTCTGCGGAGGTCAGCATCCGGTGTGCTTCAAGCCCGACTACGTGTCCAAGGTCTGTTCCCGAGCTCCGGCGCAGGTCATGAAGGTCACGCGCCTTCACATGTCTCAGGTGCGTGACTGGCTGGTCGATAACCCGGACATCGCGGGATCGGTGAAGGTATTGCACCTTGTGCGCGACCCTCGAGGCATCCTAGCATCGAGGAGGCTCCTGGACTGGTGCAACGAGTCCAAGAGCTGCGCACACCAGGACACCTTGTGCTCTGAGCTGCGCGCCGACTTGGATTCCTTCGAGGAGCTCAAGGCGATGTTCCCGAACAGCACGTACCGTGTTCGGTACGAAGACGTGTCCCTCGATCCCAAGAAAGAAGCGGTGAAACTCTTCCGCGCGCTCGGGCTCAACTACACGGTCTACGTGACGAACTTTCTCAAGACCCACACGAAGGCTCGCAGGGCCGACACCTTGGATCCGTACTCGACGAGGAGAAACTCGTCCACGGTCGCGTTTCAGTGGAGGACAAAGCTGAGTTACGAGGACATTGGCGACATCCAGCGGTCTTGCTCCGACGTGCTACTCCGCCTAGGTTACAAGACTGTGACCAGTGAGAATGAGCTTGAGGGGGACGTGCCCATAGCGCCGGAGCCGCATCTTATACCAGTCGGCGTACGAACTACACTAAGGATATCACAAGGACGTGCAAGGTAGCAAATGTGAAGCAGTAGACGATGAATAGTGAGTTCCACGCGGCAGCCATACTTCAGTACCAAACCGTTGCAGTGCCACGCTCGCCGAGTACCGTCGCGTGGAAGGGAAGGTCAAGAGATCATCAAGCTGCAACTCCAACTGGTACTGGCGGCACTTGGTGCTAGCTGTGAAGTGAAAAATAAACAATGCGAAATAGTGATCTCTCGCCGCACAAGTGTAGTTTGCTTAACGTGTCTGGACACGCTTGTCAACGAAGCTACGAGCTAAGTGCCTTTCCAGCTGCCAACAACTGGAATAGCCCATGAGTATGGTGAAAGTCAGCCTGGAGGACTTCCTCAGTAAACTTACGAACAATGGGACAGCGTTTGCACGAAGATGGTATAATCATGAAGAACTTAGCAGCAACGTGATGTGTGAGTGAGGCATGCATGGAAGTGACCGTGTTGTGCCAACCTGATGCAATGGCACACTGGGTAGATGTAGTGCTGCTGCTTAAAAGGCGCTGGATTCGATTCCTTTGCGCACAGACTGCATTTCTGTTGTAGGTGATAAGAAAACAGCGCCGGAGTTATGAGATTTCGGTGCACGTTAAAGAACCCTGGTTGCTCCAAACCGAACCGCCGCTTTCAATTAAGGAATGCCGCAATGTTTGGGTTGTGCTTAGCGCGATAAACAACGAATTTCACTTGTTGTTGCCTTGTAGGACTAGGCGCCTGTAATGAGTGCATTAACGTTCCACAAACCCTGGCCGTATGCTTATACTCTGTTCGAGAGGAACGCCATTCTAGGTTGCAGGAATGTTACGAGATGCCAAAAATAAATGGCTTGTCGAAACCGAGTACGTTTTAGTGCAAAAGAAAGCCTGACATTCGCCTGTAAATTTAGACGCAGTGGTGCTCAGATGTATAAGATCACAGGAAGATGGCTAACTACAACTTCGAATAATAAAAGAGTTTAGGAATCCATTTCTTTCTCCTTACATTTTATATTTAGCAAGACTTCTAAAAGAACGTGTCCCGGTAAATGAACTAGTCACCTTTCCTGGAAGAGACCCGCAGTGAAAGTGGTCCGTTTGAATGGTTTATGTCTGTTTGGTGAACCGCTACCTTTCCTGCTAATGTGCTGCGTAATCAGCTGCTTCAAAGCAGCCGATTGTGGAGATTTCGTGAATAAACAAAACCAACACATCTCGCCCCATCTTAACAAAACCATTAGCAGTCTACATTGGTGTCATACGAACAAATATATGCGTACTTTCGCCCAAAAAAATGTTGGCTTATGAGGCAACCTTGAAACTTGGGTTGTGTGATTAGTCTTACTTGGCCCCCAACTTAGCGCATCCTACAGCCAGTCCGTTCAGATGACCCTTAGCAAACATTTTTGTGAACGAATAATACAAGACTGCCGGAAAGAAGCTCTCCGAAAATCATATTATACTATTCAACCGGAATCATTTAACGGTCATTGGTGAATCAACAGCACTCCATACCCGTCTACAAGCTACCCCGCGGCCTGGCGCTGAGCATAAGACATGGAGTGCGATTCTGCCTGCATATACTTCATGCAAGTTCTGCACTTCACCGGGTCTGATAGTGACACATCTTGAGGAGCTACTTGGTGAGCAAATAAGGAAGATGAAGAAGAACGAAAACGGGCAAACCGCCTCGTCTGTTTCGTTTCCGTCACGTGTCTGTACTGTGCACTTTCACTCCTTCTGCTTTTCACAGTTGGGTAGAGTCATTTCAGCTCATAAAATGCCGACATTGATTCCGCTTTTGCTCCCTGTAATGTAGCAAAAAGTTACCTGTCATGAGTTGATTAAAGTTCAACTTATTCCTGCATCTTTTCCGTTTCATCCACATGCGTTCCCGTTCAAGCAAGCTAAGCGACAGAGTCCTTCATGCTTTGTTTCTGTTTTCATGGAAAGTGTTCAGAGCCAAGCAGAATTCTCGACGCCGAGATTTCGGCGCACGTTAAAGATCCCCAGGTGGTCAAAATTAATCCGGAGGCCTCCACTAATGTGCGCCTCATCGTCTGCGTTGCGTCGGCGAGTTAAGCCCTGCAATCAATCAATCAAGAATTCTCGACGTGCCTTCCAACTCTCGCTATCCCGGTGATGTTCCAGCTCCTCCTCTTGCACCCGCCCCAAATTCAGACGTGGGTTTATAGTTTTAAAGCCACTACTCTACTCCGCTATGCCTCGCAAGGTGATTCATCGCGTCGCAATGACTTTGAGCCTCCGGAGCGCAAGTGTGGCAGGTGTGACGCCACGCCACGTGATCCGCTGCGGAGAGGAGTCGCAGCTGCGTTCGCTCGGAGCATTGCCGCCGCGGTGCCGCGCGGCTAGGCGAGAGTATAACGGCTGCTTCGCCCGCGCTTAGTCGCTCAATCTCGCCATGAATTGTGCACCGGCTGGGCCATATGTGTGTGTGCGCCAGCATAAGCAATGGGCGGAATCGAATCATCCAGAAGCCTAAGTTTGAAACACTGCATGCATAGTCTGCACAACGGAGCCAAACAGACGTCTCGCTCGTGATAACTAGGTTTACAGGTGTCAAACCTGACCCATTCTCTATCCTCTCGTAAACTGGTACTGCGTAGTCAACGCTCTTATAGAAATCGCGGAGAAGGCTCCTGTTTCTTGTTGTTCATAGGCGAAATTGTCAGAGTGAGTGTCGTTCGCAATAAACCATATCTACAAAACAAGACCTTTCTGCGTAGGATTTCTGCAAATAGGATTAGTTGGGAGTGCCATTTCCATTAAGCAAAGTTCAAATAAAATGAACGCTTCTGACAACAAACGATCGTTTAATTAATGTTACGCATGACTGTCACTGTATTGAACTGTTTGTAAGAATATAATCTGGGCCACGTTTTGACACCAATCGAGGGTGTCGGGAAAAAAAAAAAGATGGGTGGGGAAGTGAAAGGTGAGTCATTGATTGCACACCCTTTCGGACGTTCTGACCGGTAACAGTCGCACCCCTTAATGTTTCATCATGTGCTTTCATTGCCATCAATTGCACACTTTCGTGTTGACCCTTTGCACCACTTATGTATCAAGTGCACTAAAGCCTCGTTGTATCGAAGTCCTCGTGAGAAGCACTACCGTATTTTTGTGATCATACGCACGCCTAGATTCTTAGCACTCTCCCCAACTTTCAGGTCGGAAAATTGAAATAAAAAATGTTTGCGTGCGAGTCTAAGCATCCCCTCTTCTAGGCAACCATCGCAAGGGGGATTTCCAACGCATGGAAGTGGACCCGAGTTGAATTTATGAAGTTTTCAGTTACAAACGACTGCAACGGAACAGAAGAAGACCTGGTAAGGTATACTGAGAGTGGTGGCCC
This sequence comes from Haemaphysalis longicornis, assembly GCA_013339765.2. Classification (NCBI taxonomy): domain Eukaryota; kingdom Metazoa; phylum Arthropoda; class Arachnida; order Ixodida; family Ixodidae; genus Haemaphysalis; species Haemaphysalis longicornis. Next base: position 42,244,139 of record CM023457.1, on the reverse strand, counting down.
AAGTGGCACAATAAACTCAAGGGGTATAGTGAGGGTGGCTGAATGCCAGACGTAAGCGGTGGTTCACTGTCTATACCTATTTTTCTTTTGAAGGTTTACTAAGTTAATCATTATTCCTTGCACCCGCGTTATCGAGATACTGCCGCGAAAAAAAGTGGCGGAGCGGGGAGGGGAGGGGGGACGGGGTAACCTTAGGTTTTTCGAACCCGAGCACCCGTTCACTCGGGATTGTGGAAAAAAGGGGGTGCTTATAATGAAGTAAATTCGATACTTTCTTTATAAAAGGGGCTTCGTTAAAACCGGAGATGATTTTCTGTTCATCAACTACAAAGGAGACCGTGAAAACGTCGAGTGCAGAGGGAATAATTACGAACAAACCGATTTTGTTATAACGAGAATTTGAGGTAGGCTCAGCGTGCCTGCACAAGCGTTCTACCGTACACGTACGCTTCTACGTGTGGTCGTATTAAAGTATCCAAGCTTTTGTCAATTACTCGCGAATGAAGGGCGACACACGCCTCGGGACCAACTTTATGGGAAACGCATTGTGACACGACACGAGCGCCTCGCGTATTTTCCAACAGGAACTGTACGTTTCGGGCGATGATATCATTTCGTCGCGCTTCCTTTGAATAAAAATGGAGCGACGGGCTGCATTTCAGCTTCTGTTCACTGTTCTGTTCAATTGCGGCAGTGAGGTTGGGGGGCCCAAACACGCTAAACTATGGATCGACCTTACGGATTAGCACGCAGTTTTGTGGGCTCTGCGAGCCGCGACATACACATGACTGCAGTTGTCAACATAAGTGAATGAGTAATTGTGGAATAGCGAAAGAATAAATCGTAGCGGTCCTTTTAACCCTTCTCTCCCAAAAAGAGCATTCGGAGAAAGCAAGCAAGCCGGTATTCCACGCACTATGCACGCCGCCTCTGTAGATTCTGTAGTCATTTGTATGTGCATTAGTGTTCGCGTGAACTAATGTGAGCATGCATCCGAAGCAGTATTTTTTTACTGACTGCAAGGCGCCTTCCAAATGTATTAGTAAGGAAATAGCCTCGTAATCTTTGGCCTATCCCCCGTATGTGTCATGTTTGAGTGCGGCTGATCGATATGCTGCTACACACTGGAGAAGCAGGCTAAATTTAATTTTCCCGCAACTTCCAGCAAATAAATGAATGTTAAAACATATTCATCTAGATGAAGATGTAATTAGTTGAATTGCGCTAGTGCCTCTTTTAACAGGAGAGATTTTTAGCTTGAGCTTGGTCCGGCGGCGTTAGCAAAAATATACCAAGAAAAACAACTACGCCGCCTGTAAAGGGTGCACCACCGGAGACAGCGTATTATAACAGTGCGTAAGCTGCAGCTTGCGCGCGCACGAGTGAGAACAAGGGGCATATCTATGTGCGCGCCCCTTACCATACAATTTTTAAAGGTGATAGTCTTTCTTTGGCTACTAGAACGCAAAAAAAAAATTAGTGCAACTTGCACTATTGGTGCAAGGCTGGAGAAACAGTGCAGCAGGGGGTCGCGCTAGATTCTTCTCCCTTTGGATCCGCTGTCAGTGTGGGGGACCGACCAGAGCGGCCTTTTAAAATCCGGTAAAACATGGCCTCACCCCTCAACAGCTTCGCCTAGCATAGCAAGAACATCGCGAAACCTAACAAAACAAAGCCTAGCAAAACATACCAAAACGTAGCGGAACCAAAAGACGTCAGGTAGACCCCCAGCTCCGCTGTTTCTCCAGCCTTGTACGACCAGTGCAAGCTGCGCAATTTTTTTTTTATTGTTCATTGCCGCGAAAATATACGTCTCATTCGACTTCCTGAACGACGTGTTCTCTGGAAGTATATTCTAACCGGTGACTGATCCTACAACTGGTAAATTAAATAAGAGTGTGGAGAATTGCAGGCACTTCTTTCCTTTCTTTTTTACTTGAAGGGTGTGCAAGCCTCCAACTATCTCATTTACAGTCTGTCGAAAATTTCTAGGCAGCGTCAAAAGTTTCTGCGTGACATCAAATTCAAAGCAAAAGCCCACCGTTCAAGTGTGACTGAATTGTTACCCGAAAGTAGGAAAGAAATGCGCTTTCACCAGCTTTCTGACACAAAATATTTCAATCCCACTCCAGAAGTAAGCTTTCACACCGGATTCTTGGTGGAGTACAAACTTTTGACCTGGCCCAGAAATTTTTGAAGAAGGCTGCAATCGGAACCATATAGTTCGGCGTTATCGCGTGAGCGTTATTGTGGAGTGCTTTTTCAGTCAAAGCACTTTATCAGTCAATCAAAGCGCCTTATCAATCAACGTCGTTGCTGTTTGTTGTGACGAGGCGCGGACACACTGCATGTCGGCGAGAGCGATACCTGCTGAAACAAACCTAGAGACCGCAAGGTGCCGGCCTCGATGCACTTCGACGCCATTGGGAACGGTGATCTGCGTTGTCTTCTGCGGCAGCAGCCATACGAAAAAAGCGTGGACAAGCAGTGGTTAAAGAAGACTAGAAGGCTAACGATGAAATACGAAAGTACAGTGGAGAATCCAACACAGCCAAGGTAACCAAAAACGCAGGAGGCCGCCTGGTTCTTGCTGCGGCAGGAAACTAAACATCCCCCTCGCGAGGGGCACGATCAAATGCAGAGCATTTCCGGGGGCGCACGACGTTAAGTAGTTTGCGTTACGTTAATGTTGTTGCACTTGTTGCTGTTGGTTGTTGTATTGTAATTAAATGGGGAGACGTAATTACGTGGTCACGTGACATCATTTATTAGCAGGTGGGTATGATTATTGTGGCACAGTGGGAAGAGCACCACGTACCTCGCGTTCCGCCCACAGGTAGTGAATGCGTTGTATCAGCAGCTTCTTGACGTAGTTTGAATGAGTCAAGGATATAAGGCGCGTTCGTAGCCCTCCATTCTGTGTCGGCTTTGTGGCGCAGTGGGTAGAGCACCATGTACCTTGCGTTCCGCCCGTAGGGTCGTGGGATCGAAACCAGGCGCCGGTAAGTATTATTTTTTAAGTGCAATGCACTTCTTAAGCGACCCTGAACCTGCGTCCACCGGCGATGTCCGCGCACGTGGAGATGGGCGCGCGCAGCCTAGCCGCTGACATGGCACATACCCACGTGGGGGATTGGCCAGGAATCTCCTCGTCTTCCTTGGCAACGGGGGGAGATGGGCGCGCGCTGCCTGGCCGCTGACATGGCACATACCCACGTGGGGGATTAGCCAAGAATCGGGCGTGAGAAGGGCTAATGCACCCGCTTAAAGGAGTACTGACACGAAATTTCAAAGCTGAGATCCGCTCCAGCAATCAAGTACAACGACAACACAAATAGGTGTCTGTGAATAAATGCATCTTTCTTTCTTTCTTTGTAGTTGTGTGTGTGTGTGTGATCTCTCTTTCGCGAACATTACCGAACCGCGCAAATTCAACTCGTGCATTCGCACTTTCCCATTCTTCCCCTCGGGGAAATGCGGGGAATTTTTTTATATAGTGTAGGGGGAGGGATGCGGACTACTACGGACAACTAGAACGGGTGACATCGTGAGCTAAAGAAATGCTCTGCATTTAAAAATAGGCGGCGCATCTGCCCACTTCCTTGCAAATGTCGTTTCAAGACGATAGCCGTCTGGCGCCCTTGTAACGTAAATCAGTTCATCTTTACGGCGTTCCACTGCTCCCCTCTGAGTCCCTTCTCCACGACTGGTCCACGCGCCATCTGCTGGAATATTTCATTACTGTTGAACAACTTGGAATGCCACCAGGTGTTATAGTGGCGCGGGCGACATCAGGCGGCGGTGGGACTTTTTTCCCAACAGTGGATGTAGTGTTTCATTTGCTATCGCAAAAATCAAGCATTGGCGCATTTTTTAAAAAAGGAACACTAAAAATATCACTTATGTATTGATTTTGTGCCTCAGATCCGCGTAATATTTTGTTTTTGTTGAAAGACGTTGACTAGTATGGACATTGACACCAAATCTAAATGCTTATTAATGGTCGGGGGCATATAAACGTCTTGTGCAACGTCTGTTTTAATTTGGCAGGACGATTGAATTGCGAAACAGTCAGACCAAAATTTCTGCGTTCAAGTAGCCCAAGAAAGACTGTCTTTAAAACTAGGTACCTTTGGCGCCATTTAAAGTATCTCTTCAGTTTCCTGACGCAATGGAAGTAACAAAACAATACGTTCTTGCTAACATTTATAGCGAACGTAAGGCCAAACATTCCTCTTGCGCAGCTTATTGTAATCGACAAGTTGGGCAAAACAAAACTAGGTCGAAGATATGCAGTCATATAGCTTTGTATGAAATCATGCGGAAGGAGATTCTGCAGATTTTGTGCGCAGTTTGTATCAAGCACCGTTGTCATGACAACTAGAGAAATTCTTCAGAACCTGCCACAGATGGAATTTCTGAGAGCGATAGAACCATTAATAAAAGTTTCCACGGTGTGCACTCTAAACAGTACAAAGTGACCGGAGCACTGCTTTGCTTACGGCGTGGCAAGACTAAAGAATAACACCATGACAACGCTGAATCAGGCGTTTTGCACCATTGCCGGTATAACCAAGAAATGAAGTGTCTTACAGTTTCTATGATTTCCCTCGTGGGAATGCCAACGGGCAGGGTAGGGAGTGGTAAAAGGTCATCGTAATGAAACTTTTCAAACGGATGATTTTGAACATCCTCCCCACTCACCAAAGAAAGCTTTCGTTGTTAAAATTTACAAATTGCGTTTTACAACGGAGCTGTTTTTCGCAAGGCTTCCGTGCATTTTTTGTTCAGCGTGTGCAAAAGCACAGGCCCGAAATTTGGTGCGAAATTGTTTGTTTCCTATGCAAGGTATTATACGACTCATCAGTTGGATATGCATTCTGAATACATCATAGTATCAATAGGCAGTTTCTCAAAATCAGTATCCTCTCGGGTACGTAATAGGAGGTCCTCAAATTTTTGCCGTGGTGCGACTACGTCGGCCATGTTTACGTTCGCACCGCCCTCTATGTGTCTTCGTTCGAAGCGCTTGCGTGTTTAATTTCCTCCGGCTCCTCAGGGTGGCGTAATGTCCTCAAAACAAGTTCCCGTTCTCTATTTTGAATTTCCCTTCTCGTGAGACGTCCTAAAGAGGATGTTGCGTATGGTACATTAGCTACGCTGATCACCCACCTTCACCGAGTGGAATGGCTCGTAAATTTTTGCTTCTTCCCTATGTCGCAGCTACATAATGCACGTACGCACACCCGCTCACCATGAAACGTTTAGCGAGTGTTCTAAGAACGTTTTACGCCAAACTACCCGTTCAGTTCTCGAAAAAGATGCACAAACCGAACTCACGGGTCGCGGTACGGAACCGTAAAAGCGTTCCGAGATCTCGCAGCCGCAACAACTTCTTGCTGTTGGGACGCGCCGGTGGCCTTGGACACCGCCTGTCAATCACGATCGAACGAACATAAGCCCCCCGAATGAAATACGGCGCCCGAAAATCACGCAACTGTCATCGTAAACAACTTGCAGTTCCAGAAAACTCAACTACGAAGGGCATTCATTCCTAGATTACTTGATGGCTTCGTTTGCATCAGGCGAACACAGCTCGGCACCATGTTGTCCGTACGGGCAACGACTGCGCGTTGCTTATTATGGATAGCAGAATTCATTATTTGCCTATATCGGTGTTCCTGGTTTGGTGGGGGCGCCGTTGTGAGTCTTTAAAACAAGTCTTTTTTTGTCTATACCATAAACGGGAACACTTTTGATCAGTCTATTTTTCTGGCTCTCTCACTCGAATCAAGACTTAAACAGGAAGTACGTTAGGTAAGACTGTTCTAGCTACACTAAAACTGATGTCAATGGCTCAGGCGTGTCCACGTTCAGCGCAAAGGAAACCTGCGCATATTTGCAGCAAAATATAGGCGCAAAAGAAAGCACCAGCACCTTACGTTTAATGAAAAACACATGTTGGATCGGTTTTTACGACAGCGATCGAAAGAAGCATGCGTTAAAAACAGCTAAAGGGTTAAAGACAGATGAAAGAAGAACAACACTGAAAAAAATCCTGTAAGCTCGAGATGTTCGAAGAACACAAACAAAACGTCCCAGTTCATGGCGGGCGAGCAGTAGGGCCACGGGAAAATTGAATTTAAATAAACAAACCTGCTTTGCATACACCATGGGAGGATCGAGACGGGGAGAGAACATGACAAATGGGAGGGGGAGGAGTTAAGTTGAAGGCGTGGCACAAGAATATCGTAGTTTCGACGACATTTGCGACGGCGCGAGGAGGATCTTTTAAGTAGAAAAACTACTTAAAAGATGTAGCACCAACTAGCCCAACAACATGCTATACTGGAGGAAGAAGGAATGCGGCCAATTTTTTCCTCGTCTTGAAGTGTATCAGAGGAAGCTTTTGAGTGGTTGTATGGTTAGTCTGCTCTTCTTACGATGTTTGTTGCCATGTTGATATCGTTTTTGTTCTTGAACTCATCCTTTATGCAACAAGATACTTTTGCGAATTCAGCCCTCATTGGACAAACACCGTTAACATTGGTCGGCAGTACACCATCCGCGGTAATCTACCTGTACACTAGATGAACATGCAGGAACAAGCAGTATCAATTCGGTTGGCTCACCCAAATCGCTTTCATTTTCCACGTTGAATGATTTTTTTCCTGATTAATAGACCTGATGTAGATCTCGTTGCTCTTAAGCAGGACTTACCTACGGCCGCTTATCGGAGCCCACCTTCTGGTTACAGCGGCAGGGCTCTGTGTTTCTTTGTGAGGCCGGATTCAGACTGTTGCCGCAGCTGTCGCAATATCTTTAAATAATGACGTCATTTGACGTATCAGCCAACCATAGAACATTATGTGGCTGTGACGTCGGTACTATGAACACGCCTGAAGCTTTCCAAAAGAAAAAAAAAATCAGATTTAGCTTTTCAGTTTGGTTTTCTTTCGGAGAAATACATCTTTCACTGACTGTTCCAAATTCATGCCTGGACTCTTATCTGTACGTGCAGTAGCCCGAGTGTGATAATGATAGCTCTCAGTTTTTCATTCCAGCCTTTCACCATTTTTTTTTTTTTGGGGGGGGGGGGTATTTTCTTGTATTTACGCTCAAAGTGATCGAGAATTTCCTGATGTTTGTCTAATAGCATTTTAACCAAGTGTTCAATATTTTTCCACTTTATTTGAGCGTAAAAAGGCGATCTAGTTATGTGTGTAGCGACACAACGACACCAACGTAAATAATGTCTTTTTTTTTTTGCGTCAGAACCCAATCTCAGACTTTAGATGTTGTTTTAGCGATACCAAAGCATTTGCCAAAATGATACAAGTAATCACAGACATTCCAATGTAACCCATTTGTTTAGGGAAACATCATTGCAGCACTGGAACTTGTTGTCATCACGCGAGTTCTGTCCATTTGAGTAATTCGCTTGCTTTAATTTTTTTCGTACGTGCCATTCCCTGAATGCATGGTAGATATACACCGATTAATATAGAAGTAAGGATAATTTTGATACCTGATTCTGTCACTTTATCACAAGAATCCTGGTATTTTTACGTCTCACTTCCTGAGAACGAAGCAGCACATGCTGTGTTCTCTATAGGTCGGCCACTCTCCATCCTCTCCATCCTGCTTCCCCGACATCCTATCTCACTACCGTCATACTCACCGTCGTCACCGAAGGTATTCCCCGTCCCACCATACCCTCTCTGTCGCAAAATCCCGATTCTGGCGCTGACCACAAACCAGCACATATCAAAGACGATAGCCTTTCTTGGGCTGCTTTAATGGAAAAATTTTCGTCTGTCTGTCTGTCTGTCTGTCTGTCTGTCTGTCTGTCTGTCTGTCTGTCTGTCTGTCTGTCTGTCTGTCTGTCTGTCTGTCTGTCTGTCTGTCTGTCTGTCTGTCTGTCTGTCACTCGATTCCACCAGCCGGCCAAAGTGAAACACATGCTACGCAATAGCCTTATATACCCACAGGCAGATGTAACCGTCTAGTCTGGTGGAAATATTTATACTTGTCAACATTTTGAGCAAGAACGAAACATTACGCAAATACGAGGCAGAAAATCAATACACAAGGGATATTTGCAGTGTGCCTTTATGAATGCTTGATTTTTGTGATAGCAAATGAAAAAGTATGTCCTCTCCAGAAAAAAGAAATACACTCCGTCGCCTGCTGCTCTCTCCCGCGCCACAGTAACTTCTGGCGGCATTTTAAGAAATCAAACGGCAACAGTTACGAAAGGTTCCACTAGATAGGTTCCACGTTCCGCTTGGAATGCACGTGAAGGTAAGGAAATGTGGTTCTATAAACGTTGAAGTAGGGCGCCTCGATTTACGCGCGTCTCCGTCGTACGGCAGCGCTGGCATCGAGGCACCCGGCCTGGAGCAGTAGAACGCGGTAAATTTAAATTGACTTGAGCAAACCTCTAGCGTGTTTATCTTGGGAGGAATGAGACGGGAGAGGAACAGCATGAGAGGTGAGCAGGAAAGAGAAGGGAGGCGTTTACATGGCAGGGGCGCCAGTCGACTATCGTCTTTAGTCGACATTTGCAACGAAAGGAGCACATACGCGGTTAATTTTTTATAACCTTACCATCATCTCTCCCACACCTCCCCCTCACGCTTCGAGAATAGGATGCCGGGACTGTCAAGTTCCAGCCACCACCACCCACCTCGTCTTCCTGTGCCCTCAACATCCTGTTCCTTTCCCTCCGCTTCCTGTTTCTTTCCCTTCCGCTATTCCCCCAGCAGTGAGAATGCGCGTTGACCAGCTCGGACCTGCAGGAGCAGTGCGCAGCCTGACCCAGCGTGGTTACACGAGCAGCGGTGGCGCAGCGGCCTCCTGAACTGAGGAGGCCGCCAACGTTTAATGCACAGCATTCTTTGCCGAGTAACCCCTAATCCCAGCCCCCGTAACGCCCTGCATTTGCATAAAAACGCATAATTGGCGGAAGTAACACATTTAATCGTAATAATATGTAACTAGAGTAATTGATCGGACGGAGTTTTAAAAACAAACAAATACAAAAGACAGAGAGATATAAAAAGTTTAGAAAATGAAATAACGAAATCTAAAATACGTATCTCATACACTGCTCTCACAAGACAGACATAAACACAGCGATCCCCTTTCTCCCCTTGAGAAAAACGACGCAAACAGGAATAAATAAGTCCTGAAAGAGAACCAACCGAGCACTACGGCTTGTACCGGAACAAGAACGTAATTTGCGAAGTTAAGGCATTTAACCCCTATAATAGTGTAAATTTACATCATTGGCAAAAATGAACGAGGGGAGGCTATACAACGTATTTGGCTACTCACAACGAAATCTGGCTGTAAAAAAAGTAAAAATGAGGACAAGCTGCGTAGGAATGCGCGCAATAGAGTAGACATTAATCAAAATGTCCGCACGTTTTCAAAATTTTTACTGGCTTTTTTTATTTCCGGCTCAATAAACGTTTCCTCTACCTACATAAAGCCTAGCCTGTCGCTTAAATTGCGGTTCCGAACTTCCGTTGCGGCATTGTTTGGAAACGTAAGGGGAGCGTCAGGGCTGTGTAGTGCGAAAGATGTACCCGGCATGAAGAAGACCAATGACGTAATGCAATGGAGGTACAACTCTGAAAGGAAAACTTCATGTGGCTTCGCGCCGTGACCGAGGAGACCATTCTGCAACAGATGTTTAAATCTAGTTTCTCCTGTACACGGCGCGCACCCTTACAAGAACCGAAATATAATAGGAGCCGTCCGAGTCTTTTGAATGCGCCCTGTATACGACGAACTCCGAGCACACACGTTTATGGCGACCGCGTGAAAATCTCAGCGCCGAAAAAAGCCCCTGTCAACGTGAATTATCGACTCCCCTGCATAACGTTTTTGGATGGCACGTGGCTCAATATGCGGGAAGCGCAGGCTTTATGGCGAAAAACGCGGTCACGCATCTTCCTATTGCGCGAAGAACGTTGAGAAGCGGAAGGGAGCAACATTTCAGACGGCTCGGCTGCGGCAACCATTGAATATCGCGGGAATATAGCACGCGTTCCTGCATTGGAATCGTTGTCCAATACACAACGCTGGGCACCGTTACAAGTGAGCTGATGATGATGATTCGATGATTGCTATTGGTTTCCTCTTTGTAGCGGGGTGATGACGTGTCATCTTACCAGAAAGGACTAATATACCTATGTATTATACTCTTGGTTTAATACTAGCGCTGCTTAGGACAGGCACAAAAATTTACTAGGCACAAAATACTTTTTTTCTATGTTACAGGTGTAACTGTCCTCGGCAATATTCCCCTCTCTGCTTTTCGTCCACCAGCATTCTAATCTTCTTTTCGGCACCTCGACAGCCTTGAAGTTGAACTTCCTCTGTGCTACCCTTAACTCCTAGGGTTTCTAAAAGTCGAATGTTTCACTGACGTAGATTTCGATGAATACCCTCGCATTCTAACACTATGTGCCGAATGGTTTCTGTTTTTTTTTTCCGCAGACCACGCATACCCCATGATTTCGTGCATACTTCCTTACAAAGCTCTTAGTTCGCAAGCAACCTACTGTAGCCTCAAAAATCAAAGCACTGCCCTGGGAGTTATCGTAGAAATTTACCTTCCTGATGTCCAATTACTCAGCCCTGTACATCTCTAAGGACATTTAACTTTCATTTTTCCTCTCCATTTATTCGTTTCTATCTGCCTTGCTTCTGTTTTGGTTACCTTGGCAGTTTTTGGATTCTCCACTGTACTTTCTGTATTTCATCGTTAGCCTTCTAGTCTTCCTTAACCACTGCGTGCCCACGCTTTTCAAGTATAGGCACCTAAAAACCTTTGCTGCCCACCTACGTTGATCCATTGCTCTCAACCTCATCTCAAAACATATTTTGCTCTGTGCTTTTCGAACTTCAAACCACGCCAAGCCGATATCTCCCTGCACTGCTTCGTTAGTTGTTTTTCCATGCGTGCCTGAGGCGAAACGGCCTACCGTTCTCTAGTTCACTTCAAGGCCTGATAGAACGTCTAATTGGAAGCAGAGTACAGCATTCGCAAACGTAAAACCCGGAACCATTACTCCTTTCCACCGTTCTCCCACTACTTCATATTTGTTATGCCCCCACAGAGCTTCATGCTTCATTGTAGCTGCGTTTCGCTTTCCCTTACTCTTAAGTTGCTCCTCGTGAGTTCTTAAGTAGTTATCCCCTTCGTTTATCCACACTCCCAAATATTTATATTCCTTCACTCTGGGTAATTCGCCTTGCTGGATAGACAGTGCGTCAGTGGTAGCGTCATTGAAAACCATTATTCCCGATTTTTCTGCGCTAAAATTTAACCCGAGGTCGGTGGCTTCCTAGCCTCTAATATTTATGAGCCGTTGCATATCGGTCTGGTTATCAGCTTAAAGAACAATGTCGTCTGCGTATAACACTCCCGGAATACGCTGTTGCACCACTTCACCTTGAAGTATATGCGTTAGGTTGAACCCTACTTGTCTTTCTTCCAGTTTCTTTTTTAACCCTGCCATGCAAAGCATAAACAGAATTGGGCTCAAAGGGCATCCCTGTTTCAGTCCCCGATGGGTGTTCACCTGCTGGGCGCATTTCTGTCCTTCCCATGTTAGGTGCACTCTATTGTATTTATAGATTGCTATAAGGTGCTGTATTAATTCGTCATCTAATCCCTGGAATTTCAGCATTCTCCCCAGCAGGTCATATGCCTCTTTAATGTCCAAGAACGTAATCCATAATTGTCTATAACTGCGAAGGAAAGCCGCTCCGCATGCCTCTTTGAACGATTTCATTTTCCCGGAAGGCCATTGGATCACGAAGAGGGACATCGTTCGTTTTATCCTGCAATGTTTAAGGGTCACAAGCCTCAGCGAATCATGGTGAATTCGCGCGCGCATAGCGGTAAAATGTGCTGATCGGGTGAGCAATTGCCGGCATACCACGCGAGGCTAGGTCTACCCGTCAATAAACATCATCACCACCACCACCCATCTGCGCTTTCGCAATTTGAATGTACTAAAGTGTGAAGACGGGTTGGTTGGTTCCTCCTGAAGGCAAAAAACAGCGCAAAGAAACTGCACGAAAGACGAGGAAAAGACAAACACGAGCGCCCGTGTTTGTCTTTTTCTCGTCTTTCGTGCCGTTTCTTTGCGCTATTTTTTGCCTTCAATGTACTGTGTTATCCCGTACAAATTATCATCCAATCGCCTGTGTTGTCTAAATCCATTCTGCAGTTCCCCAATTATTTCATTTTCATCCATCCATGCTTGAATTTCTGATTTTATCACCTGCATTACAAATCTATATACCAGTGACGTTACTGTGAGTGGTCTGTGTGACTCAAAACTGGCTTTGTTGCTTCTGCCTTTATATATTATATTCATCCTACTTTCTAGCCAGGGTTGTTTGGTGCGCCGCTTTTCTCATAGGCGGGAACGCCTGTGTTTCAGTTTCGGCAGCGTAAGATTTCTGGTCAATTAATGAAGCCTCCCTACGGCGCGCCTCATCGCCTGCGTTGCGTCGGCGCGTTAACCCACAATCATCAATCAACTTTCTAGCCAGCCTCCGTATTGTTTGGTGTATCACCTTATCTATTGTCCTCATAAGCGCACCACTGTGTTTCAAGCTTCGTGCAGCGCTTTTCTGCTATGAGGTGAAGCGTCCTCTACGTGCGCCTTTCGAGTAGGCGCTTCTGTGCCGGTGACTCAGGCTTGCTGCGACATCCAACGTATCCCAACGAGCCGCAAGTTGCCTGGAAAGTCCGTATCGCTGGCGCCTCGTTGTTGGCGGGATACAAACTTCACCGGTGGCAGACAAGGCATGCGGAGACTTGTCCGAAGGACGCGGAGTCATCAGCGGAGAAACCCTCCCTCCCACTCTCTCGGACTCAGCGTGCGCCGCTACTAGTGACCGCTCACGAATTCCGGAAAGAGTGTTGTGTGCGTCCGTACCATGTCGGGCCGTGTGCAAGCAAACCAGAGGGAACGCTGGTTTGACCGTTATCGCTTTGGGTATAAGTAAGACCTCCACTAAGAGCTGAAATAAGATGTTTATCCTCTCTCTCTCATTCCTGTTTGAGCAGCGAATCAATGCTGTCTCTTTGCCCGAGTACTGTACTTTAACCTCGCCAGCCGGCGCATTGTTCTTGTCTTGCTTCGGCTCATTCCTCGCCGTGCAGTAAACGAGTTAAGTTTGCCTTCGGCTTCTTGCCGTCATCTTCAAGGCAGCAACATTGACTGGCTGATCGCTTCACCACGCTACCACACGCATGCCGGAGTCGACGGAGCTCGGCTCGGGGACGCCTGCCCGTATGCAACAGTATGCAACACTTTCTTAGGCTTCAGAGGAGCGGTATTCCGGTCCCTGACTAGTGCGAGCAACCCGACACTACCGGTATGATCCATAACGCGAATTAAATCTGTTGATATGCCGCGCACCGTCCCCATACCTACATATTATGAACCAAACCACCGGTATTTATGAAAAGTATACGCGCATAAGTGACTTAAGAGAGCGTTTTACAGTGAAAACAATCACAGCTGTGGGCACATTTATGATTGCTGGGGCTGGAACCTAGGGCGTTCACGTTAGAACTCACGATTATACCCCATGGGCAAATGAAGCCGAATGGCCGATTGGAGCTGCTAAAAATAACTGGAGTGTTCAGAGCGAACCAGTACATGGCGCTGGGCGAGTGCAGGGAATGCCGGGATTGCACATATTTGAGAACGGAACGTTGCTTCTGAGTACGCAAACAGATTTCGTGCGGTGGGCCCTCTTAGTGCTTGTGCACCAATTGATTGAATTATATATTTATACAGCGTCGTCCAATACACCTGTAAGGGTATGTGCCACTGTCGGCGAGCTTCATTAGAGTGGAAAAGGGACATCTACATACTCGTGGTTTAAAGGGGCCATGAAGTCGCACCATAACTTCGTTGAATTTGATAAGTGAGTGAGAGAAAAAGACTTTATTAAATGCCAGCAACAGACGTAGTGTTGGCCACTACGCCGGACGGAGCCACTCGTCGGTCCTTTGGCAACTCTACTAACGGGCACCGTCGCTACTCACTGCATGCAGTGGTGGTCGCCCCCTTCCCCGGAGGCAAGATGACGCCCCGCAGCTGTCACTGCGGTGCTGCCGTTCGAGAGCCGACAGGATCTGCTGGACAAGCGGAAAGTTGGTCCTCCTTGCTGTAACTTCGCGTGACGTCTTGATACCACGGCGGGAGGTCGGTCCTGGTTGAAGCCTCTACTGGTCTAACCTCACAGTCCCACAATAAATGGGCAGCAGTCGCTCTGGCGTTGTTGCACAACACACACGTGTCGTCTGGGTACAGTTCTGGTGATATGTGTCGCATTATGACCGGGGTCAGTAATGAATTGGTCTGCAGTTGTCTGAATATTGATGCTTGCTCCCTAGTTAGCTCGGGTGTGGCGGTGCCATCAGCATTCTATTGTTTCTGTAATACTTGGTTACACGTTGAAAGGTGTCGAACCTATCTTTCTCCATCCACCACTCTGCAGACGAATCCATTACTGTCGCGCGGCCTGCTAATTCTCGCGCTACAGTATTAGCCGTCTCGTTGTGATTGGCCATTGTCTGTGACACATCGTTCCCTGCATGGGCGGGGAACCACTTCACTGTTATCCTCCGTTTGTTAAGGTTCACCGCGGTGAGCACCCGCACTGCTCCACTTCACATCCGGCCTTTGGAAAAGTTACGCACTGCACCCATCGAATCACGCAGCGCATCGCGTGATTCGCCTGGCCCGCTGTCGGCACTGCGCACCAGGCCCCGTTTTAAGTCGTTTTGCGACTTAGCGGCCGCTCAACTCATCGGCAGCCGACCAAAACCGCCGCCTTCCACGCATGCGCCGCATGGTCGTCTCGGGATATGACTCATTTTGCCGTGAAGCAGGAACGCCGCGTTCTCAGAGAATGAAAGCGAAGCCGGGCCTCCTTCTGTGAGAGTTGCACGGGACCGAACGACCTTGAGAGAGAGAGAAATCACTTTATTGAGGCTTAAGCGGGTTTATGGGAGCGGTGTCGCCGTCGGTTTGAGGCCAGCAGCGACGTTGTCAGCGCGGGTGACAAGAAGTATCTGGACTTCTGGGTCCGAGCTGCCCAACGCTCCCTCCCACTGCTCTTCATTATTTATGGAGGGAAATGGGTCTTGAGGACAGGCCCACATAGAGTGGACAGTTTGGCGAGGGGAATTGCGAGGGGTGAATGCGATGCAGTAGTGCTCGGCAGGTCAACGAGTGCGTCTGCAGGAGTCGCCATAAGCGCTCCTGATGGTTGGTTAGCTCAGGGTGGGCAGGAGGGTATCGACGGCGAGAGAGGCGGTAATGCGTAGTGATATCATGGTACATGATTAACTCATCGCTGGCTGACCTGGCGCCGTGGTAGGGGACGAGGCTCGTGCTGCGTTGTGCGCTGCCTCATTTTCCCCAAACCAGTGTGCGCTGGGGTCCAGAAGATGTCTACCAGGGAGGTCGAGAACGAGAATTTTGGACACCACGGACGATATATACCCACGGGCCAAGTTTTGGATGGCCGTTTTCAAATCGGTGATTATAATTGTAGGTGACGGCCGAGTTGTTAGGGCGAGCACTATTGCCGCCTCCTCTGCCGCTGAAGGGGCGCTAGTGCGGATGCTTAGACAGCTCACAGGGGTGTCCTTCGGGCTACTAATGACTGCGAGGGCAAAAGCGTCGTGATGTAGGTATTCGGCCGCATCCATGTAGAGAATGTCAGGTTTGATGGGGAATTTCTTGGTGAGCGCCCGCGCCCGTTGCTCTCCTTCTACCTCGGTGGTAGGTGGGATGCATGTTCCTCGGGAGAGGGCGGACGCGGAGGAAGTCACGGATAGGCCGGGGGATGGGGATAGCCGGTTCAGAACAGACTGGGGCCCCGATATCAAGACGGACCAGTATATGTTGTCCTGTGGACGTAGTTCAGAGGCCACGGAGCTGGTTGATATGATGTGCCTCGACCAGTTCCTGGGCAGTATTGTGAACCCCGAGATGCTCAAGTCTGGCAGTGGATGCACTCATTGGAATTTGTAGTGCAGTTTTGTAGGCATTTCTGATGATACAATCAATTTTGTTCATTTATGCCTTCGAAACTCGAAGGTAGGGGAGAGAATATGTTCTGCGACTAATGATAAATGCTTGGACAAGCCTGATCCTCTCCATCTCCTTGAGACCATGGTGGCGTCCGCTAATTCGTCGGATGAGTCCAATTGTCTTATTAACGTGTGAGCCTAACTGCGAGATAAATTTTATGTTGCTGCGATAATGCTGAATGACAAGAACGAGGACCTTGAGGGTGCGCACCTCTGGGATCAAATGTTTCTTCAGGTAAATTGTGATGTCTGGACAATTTCGAGACGCCGGTTTGGCTGGTAGGACGAGAAGCTCCGGTTTTGCGGGGGAGCACTCTAGGCCGGCCAACTGTACTTCCTCATTTACGACACGTGCACCTTGCTGTAGTAGTGTGTTTTCAATGAATGCGTCGCTACTACCAGTGACCCATAGCGTAATATCATCCGCATATAGGCTAAAATGAAGGTGCGGAATTGTTTCAAGTTTCTTCAGGATGTTAAGGAGAGCCAAATTAAATAATAGAGGTGACAGAACAGCCCCTTGTGGAGTTCCAATGGAAGGGAGAGTTAGCACGTCAGATTTAATGTCACCTATTTTAACGAATGCTGTACGCGCCTTTAGAAAGTTATGCATGTAGTTGTACACACGTTCTCCAGGGGATACTGATTCCAAGCCACGCAAGATGGCGCTGTGGGTTACTCGGTGAAATGCTTTGGTGAGATCCAGAGCCAGAATGGCAGCAGTGTCAAGTCGTGCAGAAGGGGTGATGGGAAAGTTGTGGAAGGACGTCTTCAGTAGAGAGTCCAGGGTGGAAGCCAATCATCGAGTGTGGAAGGGCGCTGATGGAATTGAGGTGGAGCGTTAGGTGGGCTAGGATGATGTGATCCAGTACCTTACCAACGCATGAGGTTAGAGATATGGGTCGGAGATGATTAATATTGAAAGGCTTTCCAGGTTTCCGAATAAGCATGACCTTGGCATGTTTCCATGCGGCAGGGAGGGCCCCGCGTTCCCAGAATATTTGAAGTATTGCGTGAGAGCCGAGATTGAGAGATCATCAAGGTTGCGCAGCAGTTTATTGGTCACTCCGTCTGGCCCCGGTGCCGAGCTTGAGCGGATAGACAGAAGAGCGCTGCACACTTCCGCCTCCGTGATGGCGGCATCTAGGTCCCTATAGGGTGATTCGTGATATGGGTAAGTTGCTGAGCGTCTCCCGCGGGAATATATAAGGAGCAAACTCTATACATTAGTTCCTGATTTGTACCCGAGAATTTCTGTATGATGGCTGTGAGCCGTTGATTCTGTTCCGTTTTGTGTGCGAGTGGGGTCCAAGAGGTATCTCAAAAGGGACCAAGTTCTCCGCAGGCCAAGGTTGCCTTTCATGTTATTACAGATTTCGTGCCACTGACTTTGCGCAAGTTGGAGAGAATGTTCTTTATTTCTTTATTTAGGTGAACCATTTTCAATCTTAATTTTCTGTTGCGCTTATTTTTCCACCATCTGCGCTGGATGCTTCGGAATGCGTTCCGTAGGTGTTGTAGATGGGAGTCCACCGTGTCAGAGGGAGTGCCGGGGTCTACGATAGTGCTCGTGGTTTGAGTGTCAGTAAGGATCTGCTTTACCCACTGTTCAAGGCCCGAAGGGGTGATTTCTGGAGGTTCGTGGGCTTGTCGCACCTCGCGAAATTCATTCCAGTCTTGCAGATGTGTCTTCCGCGGACGGGGGCCTTTTAAAATTACATCAGTTTGGATAATAAAGTGATCGCTACCTAATGAGTCATTGGTGCTAGACCAGAATGCACTCGCGACATTGTATGTGAAGGTGAGATCTGGGGATGAATCTCTTTGTACGCTGTTGCCAATTCTAGTGGGTGACGTTGGATCGGATTCTGTAGTAAGCCGATGTGCTTGGTTGTGATCCTAGAGGAGCTTGCCATTGCCAGTGCAGTGAGGGTATCACCAGACAGTGTGTGGCGCATTGAAATGCCGACAATAATAAAAGCATGAGGTTCTACTGTTTGTTTAGTGAGAGTAAACAAGTGATAAAGGTGTGTCTTGTTGAACGAGGGCTGCTGTTTATGTTTAGAACATATAGCGAAACCAAGACTCAACCAGACTAATCAAAGCTTTTGGTTTGGATATCCAAGGTTGGCTGGGCAAAGCCGCAACCCTGTTTTTTTTTTTGTTTTTTTTTAGGCGTTCGCTTCCTTTCCCATATCATCCAAGTTCTAATTTTCCGTCGCGTATGGAAGCGTGACATTTCGTGTTTAGAGCGCCGTTCAACAAGAAATTTGCCAGGCGCGTGTTTCCCTTGCGTTTTGTGGAAGGTCTCGAACGCAGCGGATTGTCGCCGCGAGCAGGTGTTCAAAAACGGCGGCGCTCGAGCTCAGTTCGTCCGGGGCCATCAGTTGTAGCGCGTCGCGAAAACGACTCATCCGCTAGTTCCGCAGCCCACGAACTCAACTAGCGCTTGCTCGTGAACTGAACCACGCAGCTGCAGCAGGTGCGAGCAGTGATTTCGGGGCCTGGCCTGATTAAGAAAGAAGTCGCGGTTGCCTACACCCGATCACGAGTGTACATGTGTGGATACGTGTTGTCAGGTGAGTGCTGAGCATAATAGCTGGAACTTTTAATCCGACAGCAATCCAGTTAAACCTGGATGTAACGAACCTCTTTGTAGCGAATTCCTGAATTTAACGAAGTTTTTCAATTCCCCATTACCAGCCCCATTGAAACCCGTGTGTTTGTGACGACCCCTTTGTAACGAAGGCGTTGCGGCGGTTAACCTTGATGTAACGATTACTAACGAATTCGCTACGCTGATGAACCATTGTTTTCTGCACTTTCTCCGAAAAATCGGCTAAATAAAGGCACTAATTTAGCGAATTTTGCCCTCACCGGGAACTACTGTGCGTTTCCATGTGCTAGGCCTGCCTTTCGACGTGTAGTCGCGTGTCTCGACTGCGATTTGTGGTGTCGGTTCGTCGGTGGTGATTTCTGCGGCCATGAGAAAACAAAAAAGTTTTGTCTTTCCAAGGCAAGTTCCCAATTTTTAATGCCGTCTCCGCCGGCGAGAAAGAAGAACGTCGCCGCCCGGTATACAGTATCCCAGCTAGCACCCTCTCGCCAATTTTGAGTTTGCTAAAGAGTATCAAGTTCGCGAAAAGGCGCCGTTTCAGCGCAAGTTTGGTCCTTGAAATGCGTTAAGGCACCTAAAAGTGTCAAAAGGAAAAGTGATATTTGAGTTACGTTTGCGAATACGGGGGTAAGGAGACCCGCTTCTCTGGAGTGCCGTGCAGTGACTATGCTCGTGGAAAGCAGCAGACGGAAATCACGTAGCTTGTCACTGTGAATAAATCCTTGAAGGGTGAGTTCGCCAGTCACTGATTTCTAGCATCTTGGTTTCGTTTCTGCTTCATTCACGCGAGCCTTAACTCGAAACCTACATGTAACGAAAACCTGCATGTAACGAACAATTGCGAATTTTTGTAAACTTCGTTATATCCAGGTTTAGCTGTATAGGTTTCGCAGCGTTATTTTAGCCTGAAACACCGCCACACTACCCTATCTATTTCTACTGCGCATACCCGCATAGGTACTCTCAGATGAGGTCCGTCCCTGGAAGACAGGACAAAAAGGAAAGTTTTGTGAAACGCACAGTGATTGCACCGGCAACGCTAATACTGTTTGTGAAGGGTGCTTAATGGTGGTCATGAATGCTAAATATAGTGTAGCCCACTTATAGCGAACCCGGTTTTAACGAAATAACGGCTATAACGAACAAATCTTCGTTTCCCGTTACCATTGGTATACATAGATTTTCTGTCCAGATATAGCGAAAAGCGGATATAACGAAGTGATTTCGGTTTCCCGTTGTGTTCATTTACAAGTTTCTTTCGTTCGAAAAATCTCCATGCCATTAAAACGGGCAAGCGACATGAACCCAAGCTTCAAACAATTACATAGGTAACAAGGAAAGCAGGTGGAATAGGGGTGCCTTACCAACCACCCTCGCCCATTTCCGAAAAGACGTCACAGATACTATGTTCTGTGATCGGCCGCCGCTGACACAACCTAGCCGCCAAGAGTAGTAGTAGTAGTACAAACGTTTATTTGCCACAAATGGTAAAGGAGCGGAGGATGATCTCCTGCGTTGGTCTTGAGGTGTTCGTCCTGTATGATTGGCGTCCCTAGTCCGGGATGCCACGGCCTGCCGCAGCACGAAGAGCCCGGAAAAAGAATTCTGTCATTGCAGTGGCACCTTGGTCTTGTTTGAATGCAGAGAGCGCTGTTTGAACACGCTGATTACCCATTTCTCGTATTTCGTTACAGACTTCTTACATTGTGTAATGCGGATTCGGAAAGCTTGTTAAAGGGGCACTGACACAAAAATTTTGCATCTTGTTTTTTTTTTTTGTTGCGATAAGTAGCTAGTGACCTACTTATAACCTGTAGAAACCTCATTTGCTTCAGCGTGCGGCGGTTGTTTAATTAGAGGCATTTTAAATGCGGACAGTCGCAGTTTCGGTTTCAGCGAGTGCCGTGAAACGATGGATTTTGTGGATTTTGTGTGAACAAAGCTGACCACGTGACCGTCGGAGGGATATCACAGAGCAGAGCCGCCGTAGCACTGTCGAATCCGCATCGACGGCAGTTTCTGCGAATGCCCCCACGTACTGATCTCGTGAGGCGCTTAATTAAAAAGCGACCGTGGGTGTGACGCAGGCGCTGCGAGTGCAAATGCTACCGCGGCTAAAGAACGACGCGCGACGCTCGAGACGGTGGGTGGCAAGACGCGCGCTGGGAGCAGCCGGCCGGTCTGCCTACAGGTCCGCCTACAGATGTGTTCGGCTTAGCACTGCGGCGGATATTCGAGTGCCGCTCTCGTAAGCGGTGCAGATGACAATTTTTAATGCAACCCGCCATCGCATCATTAACTCCTTTCTCATGTAAGCCACCATGGTCGGGACTTGGGGACAATTTCGTGCAGCGGTAACAAGCTATCACTCGAGCTACCTGCGCCGGCCTGGGCCACTTCGCGGCCGTGGCCGCCGCCTGAGCAGCGACCGTGCGGCTAGCTCAGTGGGCTTTTCGTGCCTCCGGCGCGTTTTCGCATCCAATGGTCATAAACAGTAATAGAAACCGAGTGCCTGGAATCGCTGTAGAACTTTGTTCGCGGCCAGCTGCCCCATGAGCTGACGAAATCACGGCGCCTACGCCGCCAACGATCGGGTCGTTCGTTCTCGAGAGCAGAAGCTCCGCCCTCCGGCCCTCCGATTGGAGCGGCGAGCCGGGCGAGCCGGCGAAAAACGCCGGCAGTGCGGAAGCGGCAAACACAAACTCGTGACGTGTTTGGATGTTGTTTATTTACACGATATCCTCGGGATGTCGATTGCGCGTGGCCCTCTGCTGGCTGCTCGGTTGCGTTTCGCACACTTTAAAATTGATTTTAAATATGTTCTAGCTCGCCGCTGATATTTTGCAGGTGATGTATATGTGTTCCCACCAATCTATCTCCGAAGTTATCTCGCCTTCAAAAATCTGTGTCAGTGTCCCTTTAATATTTGTGTCATTTTGTTCGCAATAAAAATGTGCTTCGAGGCAGGAATTGAGTTTAGTGAGTTATCAACGGCTAGTTCTTTGAAATGCAACGGCGATGTCTGTTGTTTTCGCAGAATATTTAGGTTTAATTTAAACCAATGGTGAAAAACGGATGCTGCAGATTTCCTCGGACTGCTTTGCAGTACTGCCATTTGAAATTATAAATTGTCGAAGAGCCCGAAAACGCAATAACGCCTACTTTGCTCGCCTGCTGATGGCTGTAGGCACGCGGATGGTATAACTCATTTCGAAGTAGAAAATGTTGTAGTAACTTAATATCTCTTCCCAGAAGTATTTTCGGCCTTGTGGCATTGCTGACCTCTGGGTCCGTTTTAGAAATGTCCAAAGCGTGAGGACTAACTGGAGAGCGTAATTTTATTATCAAAAGCTGAAAGTTTAGTTCCCTCTACAGCTCTCGCGTTTTCCAAATCGCACAATTCCTAAAAATGATGGGTGAGCGGTAATGGAAAGTATAAAAGTACGCGGGCTTCTCTTGTTTATTTTGAATTAACAGGAAGGCGGAAACGAGCGAGAAACTCACTTCCTGTGTTCAGACCGTGCTCGCTCATGGTCGCCTTCAATGGTGTATTATGGCTATGAAGCAGCTGCGCTTAAACCTGCTACGGGTGGACGGCACCACTACGCGTGGCCCTGCAGGTGAAGGACATGATTCGTGTGAGACTCGCAAGCGGTAAGTTCCAAGCTGTACTCAGAAGTGTTTAACAATACGCACTCTCAGAACACTTGGTGTCGGGAGACACAGGACGCTACAACAAAGCCGTGACGTCGGCAACAGCTGATGCGTGCCAGAAGCTACAGCTGCAGGAAAAACAAGGGCCGTGACCTTTTCCGTACTCTGTGACAAATGAAACGATATCACAGCAGTGTGGGCCGTGCGCTGTGGTTGAGAGTAACATAGCGCAAGTACTTTCCATTCACAATTTAAAATAGCCCCTCCGGGGTTAAAACTGTAGAAAGTCCTTCCCAGATGTTTCATTTGCTCAGCTATATACAAGCCCCTGTTAAATCGGCTTCACTATTACGCACAAATGCCTTACTAGGAATATATTTTCATAACGGCAATATATATATATATATATATATATATATATATATATATATATATATATATAAGTAGTCTGATATCAAAGTAGGAAGGACTGATGGCCTTTTATTAAACATCTGCGTAGAACACAATGTATCCCTGTGGAGCGCTATGCCCCAATCGTCTTTAAAGTCGCCCTCCCAGTTTAAAAATTTACTTTTGGCTTGTTTGGGCGACTATTGGCTTTTGTTTACCGAATGTCTTTTATTTACCTACGGCTTTTATTTATTTTATATAGTTAATTATCGACAAATTAACTGACTCCCCAGTTATCTTCTATAATGAGCCGGGTGTATGTAAGCTGAGTTCCGTGTGCTATGTATTATTATGATGTCTGGTAATCTACACTGCATACATGTTACCATGGAGTCAGACGTAGTGGCTGCCACGCCATTCATCACCAGACGCAAAATACAACAAAGTTCAACAACCGGACAGAAGGTCTGGATTTTCCCCAGTAGCCGTATATTGAACACGTTCTGATGTCTCAGTGGTCATAACACTTCGCTGTTTCCCTTTTTTTTTTGCAGCATGCGTGAGATTAAGACCTGCGTACATTGCAGTCATCGTGGTGGCGACGGTACTTGTCTACCACCTGGGACATTACACGAACCCGCTTTCACGGGGAACTGATACCTCAAATAGCAAATCAGCCAGTCTGCATCCCTCTATCCAATCTTCCAACAACACTGCCGATGGAAACACGCCAAGCGGCGAGGTCACCCTCACGCCAGGACTGAACCTGTCTATAGAACAACTAACTGCTGTCGAGGAAGGACCACATACTACTCGTGCAGCCTCTTCATACGAATTCGAGCCCTTCAAGAAACGAAGAGGAAGTGCGGCAGGCAGGAAACCCTCAAATGGCATCCCCGCCGGCGCCACACCAACACTTACCACGCCAGTAGAACCCCTAACGGCTGTTCTAGGCGAAGCCAATGCTGCGCATGCCGTCTCTACATCATTTGTCCAGCCCTCCAGGACAACTGAGAGCAAACATGAGGGTTGAAGACAAAGCCCATGCTGTCCACGAAGTTTTACACCAGGTGTCCGATTCCCCGGGCAACCGAGAGCAAACATGACGCGCACTTACTTAACAGAAAGCGCTGCCGACGCTGCTTCATCAACTAAAACAACCAAGGGCTCCCTTTACTGGAACCTTAGGAACGACTATCCAAGGCTTTGCTGCTAAACGGCTTCGTCTCCCAGTACACGCAAGGCCCTACCGAAACAAGTGATGATGATCCTGGAAGTTGGGTACTTCAGGTCTGGATCGTCCTTTCTTGGACAGCTGCTTTCGGCGAACCCTCGGACCTTCTACCACTACGAGCCGTTACGAACGCTGACCAGAGGTGTTCGGCTACCGCCGGACGACAGCCGGCGGGGCCTGCAGTACATCGAGGATTTCTTTGCGTGCAACTTTGAGAAGCACCGGGACCACCTCCAACTGGCGAAGAGGTACCCCCACCCTTTTCAGCAGAATACATACCTGTGGGACTCTTGTCAGCGTGTGCGGCCGCTCTGTTTCGACCCGACGTTTCTGACCACGGTGTGCAAAGCGGTTCCAACACAGGTTAGCAGGCACCTCTGAGGTGCCCTTGTTTATTTTTACATGTAAGCGCAGTGGTCTGTTTTTGAGCAAGCCAAGTATACTAGGGTACAACTTGTTAAGAACGACGACAAAAGTTGCCCCTGCGCCTAATCCTCACTGCCGGCTGTTATGCCGCGGGGCGCAGAGAGTGCCTTACTGTGAGTATTTTGAACGTGACATAAGTCGTTTCCATGGTTTTTCGCACTCAATGTGCTTGCGAACTACTGCATGGATGACAGCAAACCCGGTGAAAAAACAAACAAACAAAAAAAAAAAACAGACAATGTAGCACATCAAGCGCAATATCCTTTAAATGCTTGAAGACAAAAACAGCCCCAATGACAGGACGAAGGGGAGACTAGACCCACGCAGCTATTCGAAGCACTGGTCATACACCAAAAGAGAAAAGATTGCACCAGCAGTCCTTCTTTGGAGTTAATTGACAAGGCGATTAAATTATCACACTTCCTAATCACTAGTACTGTTATTCATACCCACCTTTCTCGCTCAAAATTCAGACCTCTCAGGAACCTAGGGAAACCACTTCAGGAAAGTGATATTTGGCACAAAGCAAGAAGTCAAGAAGTCAACGTGGAGATGAAAACACTAGAAGAACATTTCAGGATTCTGAATATTTTATGTGCTGTTCGCTGTCAAATCTTACTCCACATGCATTTCTATGGGATAGTTTACATGGCTCAGGAAACCTAGCCGCAAGGCAATGCAAGACTTGAAACTGTGCGCACAGCACGTTTGTCAACCCGCATATTAGCAGCGCAAAATAACTTTCAATTACGCCTTAAATAACTGCAAAGTAATCGCTGTTGAAAGGACTGCCATGAGTGGGAAAGCTGCACATGTGTTTTGTATATGTTCTTTCTGACAAGCGTGTTTAAAAACCCCTCTTCTTTAAAAAAAAAACTTTAGTTGGTAGTCAGCGCTGCGTGCGTCAGTCTCCCCTTTGTCCAGTCTTTAGCGCTGTTTCCCTCTTTAAGCATTATGTACCAATTGGCCCCCGTTACCCCCCGTTTACAGTTCACTCCTTTTAAAGCGCGCGGGCTCATCGACGTCTGGTTCCGTCGCTTCGGCGGGGTGGTCTAATGCCGTTCTAACTTATACCCGAGTATAGATTCTGTGCCCATCGGTTGTTGAATTCTTTCCCGACACGTGGCACTCCATCATTTTTTTTAAATACAAGTCCCTTGGTGTGAAGTCCTAGTATATAACCTGGAAGTACAGATTAGACTTTCACCCGGCAAGTTTACCCATAGGCTATGAGGTGCGAAATAGCGGATGTTTATTTTAATGTCACTTAGGGATGTTCAATGAAGGCGGAAATCCTTTTGCACAAGTGCTTTTTTGTTTTTCACGGAAGTGCCGTAGTACGGCACTTTGGAACTAGCTGAGTGTGGGACAGAATATAATTTCCAACAAGGCCAATTTTACAGAAGAGTCAATCCTGTCAACATATCCCTGTGGGCGTTTGAAACTAAGAGAGCAGTGTCCGTGGCCATGAAGCTTTTGACGTTCAAAGCCCGAAGACCTCGTGTACCGTTTTTTGCCCTACTATGTCCTTCAATAGTAACATCTGCCGAAGGAAATGACAAAAAAAAAAAAAAACAGGACAGCAGCTGTTAAAGTTCAGAAAATATTCTCCCTCATTCTGTTCCGATTGGCGGGAACGCGCTGTAGGGCGAGAATGGTTTCGCCGTGCTTTCTGGAACCGCGTAGGAAGAACATGGCCACTTACTCCAGGCATGAACAACTTCCCTGTTGTACAGGAGTATATTATTCTGGACAATGGCGTGTATCCTAGCTCAGATGTAACTTGAAATTTCCTCTTGTAAACCTACGTCACGTGACTACTTTTTAGTGTTTGCAGATGCATGCATGAGCCATTCAACATTGCTTTCAAAACCATCGATATATAAGCACCATTGCCCGTTACCTGTAGTCCAGATTCTTACCAGTAGTCCAGATTGCTGCGATCGCTAGTTGCTCAAGCGTCATTGCTACGTTAGAAAAACGTTAATATGTGTTATACTTATTGTCCATAGACAATGTTTCTTCTTGACACACGGAAGATTCAGAGTTAGCTAGTAATGCTAGGACAGCGCACGCTAACCCGCTCCCAATTTTGACTTTACACTCGCACAAGTAATCCCGCGCATTGGGTTAAGTTGCCTTAAATAATCACTTCGTAGGTTGTTCTCACTGAATTAACCATTTTGAGTACGAAAAGTGCTTTGGGCTAGTAGGCCACCGGTCAGCGATCAGTTAGTCAATCGGTTCATAATATAGTGGTACACGATCTTGCTCGATCAACAAATCGACCCTCAAAGAAGCATACAAAACTTGGTCGGTTTCAATCAATCAATCAATCAATCAATCAATCAATCAATCAATCAATCAATCAATCAATCAATCAATCAATCAATCAATCAATCAATCAATCAGCCATTCAATCAATCAATTAACGAATCATCCCACTATTATTAACAGTCACTAATGCATATTTTATTGTTAATTCGGTAATAATCATCTGACACAATAGGTTATGAAGGTTGTCCGGCTCGACCTGGGTCCCGCGCTGCAGTTTATGTTGCGGCAAGAACTCTCGATGGCCGGCAACGTAAAAGTAATCCACCTGGTTCGCGACCCGCGCGCCATCTGGACATCGAGGCAGCGCCTTGGCTGGTGCCGAAAGAGGGCTAACTGCTCGAGCGCCGCCGTGTTATGCGCCGACATGGAACGGGACCTGGACACCTACGACCGCTTCAGCCGCCACAGCCCCGCAGGCTTCGCGTACCAAGTAAGCCCACAACCTCTTACAAGCACTCCCTCTAATAAACTCGGGTACAAGTCAGGAGGACGACAATAGCCCACGTAGTGTGTCACTCTGCAGAAGCGCGCACCCGGATATCAACGCGCGCTCGCGCGTTTTGAACGTAGACGGTGAATTAATGCGTGACGTCGTCTGGTTTTTCTCACGTAATTAGTTTGTCGTCACTGATGCAATCAATGAGCAGATTAGAGTCTGAAAAATCATGGAAGTGATTCGTGTCAAGCTGGAAATAATCGCAATAACGCGCTCTTTGCGCCGCGAGGAGTAACAGCCGACTGCGGTGATGAGGCGCGAGGGTAACTGTCGTTGTCGTTTTTAAGGAGCCATGCAGACAAAACACAAGTTTGATTCATTCGAAAGACTGCCTCGTTAGAATCATACTGACGCCACTTTAACGCACACTTCGCTGAAATAAGATATATAACTAGGAAAAAACAGAATGGCCATGCGACCCACTAGCTCATTTCCCGCACAGAACCTATGATGGCATATGTGCCAGCTGTGTGATTGGCTGAGGCCGGCAAAAGCGAACGCAAATTAGGCAGGGCATATAAACTTGCCGAGCGAGCTATTTGCGCTTAAATGTAGGGCACATTCTTTTTGCAGCAGTAGCAATGGCGGGGTAAACAATGAAAATTACGAAAATACACGTAAACGCAGAAACGTCGATGCCCATTGCTGTTGGTACAGGGCGCACTATGCTTGTTTTAGCTGCACAGCAGTCCGCCGTTTTGGAGTTGGCTTACGCGACACTGACCGATTGGCGTGAGCTACCTTGTCTTACGTGACCATGTTTGTCGAGGATACCCCATGTTTCACAAAACGATTACTGTTTTCCGTAACAAGAACAAATCAACAACGAATAAGGTCAAAAACAAAGCAACGGCGGGCAGCTGTCTCTGGCGCCGTATAGTAGCGCCATCTGGGACAATTGATGGTAAGCGAGGCTGCAGAGCCTAATGACGCACTGGAAGTTCGTTTGAATACCTGCCCTTGTGACTTCATGGCAGACGTCACGAAAGCACAGGAGTTGGCGGGAGAATCGAAATTTTAAGCCTAATTGATTAATCTCTCAGTGAATACGGTATCGTTTGCTGCTTGACAAGCGCTGGTGGCACTACAAAACACGAAATCTTTAGAATAAAACAAACTTCTATTTTGTCTGCATGGTCCATTTACGTTGCTCCCGAGTAAACTGGATAACACCAGAACTGGGCGAGACTCGGTATGCAGCAATAAAGAAATTGGCCGAGTATCTGCTTCTTTCGTTGCAAATTCATCGAACGGCAATAGTTAGTCTCCTGCCCTCCCCCCCGCCCCCTGCCTCGTAACAACCTATGCTGTCTCCCCCTCCCACTTAACACTCTCTTCTCCTCCTCACTCGCCCCTCTCATGACGAGTGCGATGGGGGAGGTTTGCTCAATTAAAGTTTCCCGCGTCCGCGCTGCTCGCACGCCGTCTGTTGGGACCTTTCGTCTCTGTCCTATTTAGAACAGCCTCAGTCGACATGTTTTGTCTTCGTGTTTGCTTTCCACCCGCATCTCTTCTACGGCAACGGAAAGTGATCACCGGTCTTAGTCTCTCACGCACCTTGGTACCCCCTGCGCTCTTCAGAGTTAAACAGACACAGAAGTACGCAGAAGACACGGAAGAAGAGTTGCTTCCAACCCGCCGCGGTGGCTCAGTGCTGTAATTGGGTGCCAGGTAGGGTACGCAAGATTCGTTGGCATGGGCAGTTCTGCCTTTTGCGACCCTGTACGTCTGGCTGTACCCGCCCTGAGTACGAATAAAAGTTGGGCAGCGCATTGGCAATTGCGCTGCTGATCCCAAGGACGCGGGTGCGATCCCGGCAACTTTTCAGAGGGAGGCGAAAAGCGAAAACACCCGTGTTAAGTTAAGCCAGTTAAGCCCCGAAGGCAACCAGAGTCGCTTCCAGGCAGCCACCATGATTGGCATTTTAAGAAACTGCGTGAAAGGTCCCCGGCAACCATTTTGTTTTCGTGTTACCCAGTTTGTAGTATACCGCAGTGCCTCCGATGTACCAAGGAACCTCTTGCTCGCCCCGATATCAATTTCAACACCAGCTCTGCAACTTCATGGAGTTTTTGCGTACAGTTGAATGCCTCGATGCTTCTTCAGGTTTTAAAAAAAAAAACCATGGATGGCCTCTCTTTAATGGCTAAACGAAACAGACATAGCGCTTAACTGCCAAACAGGGTTTGCAGCGATGTTTTTGAAGCTGTGTTATATTGTTCACGCGAACATTCTCTAAAATGTGAAGCGTTTACCTCACCGGCATCTTTCGCGCCCTCTATCAGCCGCTTCTGAGCACTTTCTGGAAAGGCGTAGGTACTTCTATGCGCATCGGCACTTCTGTATTTACGTGTACTTTCATAACTTCAGCTGTTTATCCAACCATTCTTACTCCTATAAAAAGAATGTGCCCTACATTTAAGCGCAAATAGCTCGCTCGGCAAGTTTATATGCCCTGCCTAATTCGCGTTTGCTTTTGCCGGCCTCAGCCAATCACACAGCTGACAGATATGACATCATATGTTCTGTTGCGGAAAATGAGCTAGTGGGTGGCATGGCGATTCACTTTTGGTCTAATTATATAGTTTATATGAGCGACTTTTACATGAAAAGTGGTGTCAGTATGATTCTAACGAGGCAATCTTTCGAATGAACCAAACTTGTCTGTGTGTTTCGTCTGCATGGTCCCCTTCACCACGTATTCGGCCATGTATATCCTGCGATTTGTCGTGGCATAGTTTTTCATGCGCTACGCATTCGTCTTCGCAGGTTCGTCATGAAGACCTGGCCACGGATCCCTACAACACGACTGAGAAGATGTTTCGAGCTCTGGGCCTGCCCTACACGGCGTTCGTTCGTCGTTTCATCGAAACTCATACTCGTGAGACGAACCCGAAAGTGCGACGGAATCCGTACGCAACGTCCAAGAACTCCGCCAACGTAGCGTACTCCTGGAAGAGAAGGCTTCGGTCCGCTGACGTGAAACGCATCAACAAGGAGTGCTTGAACGTGATTCGACGATTGGGTTACGAACTTTAGGACCCGGATGTGGTAGCACAGGTTGTGTGCATCCTTAACGCCAAAGTTTGGCTAGGTTGGAGAAAAAGAGCGCCCAGCTGGAATGTCCAAAAAGCGACCGCAAAAGCCGTCCGTGTGGGGGGAAGCACGAGACCTAGTTCCAACCGGAAGTGACGACACAGTGAACACCTTCCGGACACAGATTTTCCCGTCTAACTTGACAAAACAAAAACAAAGCGGCGAGGCAGGGACAAAAACCAAGAACAGGAACGCGCAGGGGCAGACTACTGACTGAACAACTATTTCACGCCGACGCCGCGCAGAACATGGCGGCCGAGGTACTTTAAATAGAACAAAATAGTGCCAACTGAATAAATAAAACCGAAAGGAAAACGTCACACACCTCTCGTTGCTCCATACTCCGTATTTTAGAAATAAAACGCAAGGACAAGGCACGAGCGTCTGGTTTCAATTTGAGGTATAGCTTGTACTCACTGGCGAGGGACGCATGAGGGCAACCATGTGAGTGCGCCGTCACTGGTTACGTCGGGCTCCGCGGGATGGCGCTACTTGTCCGGGCAAAGCACATGAGGTGTGTCGGACGTTCCAAGCTCTACCCCACCGAACGCAAAGTAATGCTTCCAGTCCGATATGAGTGCGATTAATAACATCTCTGTTGACACCACCGTTTGGAATCTGGCTGAAACGGAGGGGACGACGCACGCCGGTGTTTTTTTTTCTTCGGCTGTGCGTGGCGCAGCTGGCACAAGCCGCGCCATGTTCCCTGGCGCATCGGCCATCTCCGTGGCTGTTTCCAGTGTTGCCAAGCGAGGAAATTTACTGCTAAACTTTTCAATGAATACTACCTATAGAAACATGTACGTGATTGGACGCTGGTTGGCGGGCCGAATACTCGATGCGCGCAAGCTGGCTTAAGGCGCGTAGTTTGAACCTGGGGAATAGAAACTCTTCGTACAATAGGAGGTGGCGCCATTGTCGGCGCTATGGACTCCTCATTGTCCAAAGCTCGGTCGCGCGCTTTGTATTCAGAGACCTTAGCAAATTTTCGTGTCTAGCGCTTACGTAGCGTATGAGTATGCGTGCATTTGAAAGGACCTGTGTATGTTAGGCTACCTCTGTTCAATTATGACTTCATGACGACCTTGTTTCGGTGTCTGGTTGCTCGAACTGTTCTTGGAATTTAACCATCGAAACCAGCACTACAAAGCAATTTTCATACAACGGCTCGGAATATTGCGAAACGCAGAATGTAAGGTACGGTAAGTAATGATTGATAAGTAGATCTAGGAAGAATGTACTTTAGCTCTGCTTTATAAATCCGCGCCACAAAAGAGACATATAAGCACCGGCTTCTACAAGCTTGGGCCGTGTCTCCGCTATCCCTAGAAGACTCAGCCGCCTTGTATAGTAGCGAAAATGTGACAAATTGCAAACGCTTTCGTCGATGTTCATTACTATATCGTGACGTACGAAATAGCTCGGGCACCCTTGTGTTTCCATTGCTTGCCATGTTGCGCCAATGAACTGCAATAAAGAAGCGTTTTATTTTACGGAACCCCACATCTTAAAGAGAAACGATGAAATGGGTAAAAAAGAAATTTCTGCAGAGATGTACATCCCAAAAAATAAGTGGAAGATTTCATAAGCAGTGGTGGCCTACGTGGAGTAATACGCGAGCTTTAACAATTGCGGTTGGTATAAACACCTTTTTGAGACCCAAAAATTTTAACGCTCGCTTTTGTAAAACAATGGATTTCGGCGAATACACACAGAACGCAGATTGTGCGTGCGAGAAAAAGTTCTGTTGCTGATAGGAGACGAAAAAAAAGGTCCTCTTCCCTCGTTGTAAAACAATTAGACGAGAAAAGATGACCCGGAGTATCACACATGTTATTCTTCACACCTTTTTGGCGGTGAGATGTTTGAGTGGCGCCCCCTGGCTCTTACGTTGGCTTAGGGACTCGCGCTGCTTTAGTCTGCTACACTCCGCGTGTGAGGGGCAGCAGTGCCTGTGCTAGAAATCGCCCGCTTTGATGCTTGAGTGCATTAAAAAGCGTATTTTTACTAATTCAGTCGTTTTTGCAAGCTTTTGACACATCTGAATAATTTCAAGCTGTATCCCCCACAAGTTTTCAACACACGAGAAGAGAAAGGACAATTTTCTTCAGATCATCGGTCAGAAGCTTGTGTTCAACCCGTCCTTTCCCAAGGTTCAGCGCACAGATAAGTATTCAGAATGCGTTGGCTTCCCTACAGTATTTTTGAGATGCTCTTATGACGACTCAACAGCCTAATGCTACGTACGCGCGCATCGCACAGCAGGAAATAAAACGGCTGTCTTCTATTTATTTTCGTTGTTGTTGACTTGCATCAGATGAATGTTTTTTTCTGTGCCCAACGCATTAATTTTATATTAATTAATTGATTATTAACCGTCCAAACGTCCTATTAGCAGGTTTGGGGATGTTTGGGAGGCTCCCAAAGATCGCGAGGATACTTTCTTCAGGCTGTATGCACGGTGTACATTCCCTTCTTCATAAATTGGCTTCCGTTATGGCTACTTGCAAGAAAGTGCATATCCGCAGCGTGCGTTGTTTATTCACATGCAAATACAATGAGAAGGTTTTTGCTACGCCACCGCCATCGCGGCCCACAATGTTGTCCAAAGTACTCGAAGGCGGCTTTTAATTGTGCCTCGAATTTCTATCATAACCGTCGTTATCATAACGAACTGACTCTCAACCCGAACAATTATGACATGATTACGGTTTTTAAGGCTTGATATGCTCGCTAATGAGCGCAATAAATAGTGTTCCTGCATATATTACAAGAATCGAAACCGATGAATATTTCGAAGGAGCTCTCTTCAATTAACTCTTGTAGCTCTTCCGGGCGTAAAAAACAAACCCGGGATCTCGATCTATGAATTAGAAAAAAATTACTCTTATTCATTTGTCCTGGAATGAGAACCCGTACCACTACTCAGCTCGATTTTGCTGTTAAATAGAGTTTTCTCCTCCTCCCGCTCATCCTCCTCTTCCTCCTTTTGAGCGCAGTTTTCCTATAACGCAAATCTGAATACTGGGAAGACATGGCTGTGGAGAATGTACTGAAATATCCCTCCAGGTCTGAACAAACATAGTGCTACTGTATCTTTACCATAGACGTGACTCGTTTTGCGCAATAAACCTCTATACTGATTAGAAGCGTGGTATAAAACCAACACGCGCCTATACACACAGTGGGTTATTCGGGACTCAACCTACAGTTCTTGCAGCCCCATAATGCATGTCGGCATATTTTCATGCCATGACAACGTAGTGATGTGATACAATGCCTTCGAGCGTTCGGCAAGGTTGCAAAAACTCTTACCTTACATGTGATTACTGCGAATCGTGATGCCTTCTGTCAAATTAAAGCCGACAGCCCTGAAGGCCTGGTATTTGTTTTGGTCTTGTAATTTCGCTGTTGTCGTTATTAGCAGCTGGCTGTTCCCTTTGTTCGAAAGATTGCTTATACAGAAGCGACCAGCTCCGACTCTTTGCGCTCCATACAGGAACGGCTTCGCAGGAATGGGGCCTACGTGGAAACAAATGTTTCTTGCCTTTGGGGGAAAAATCCCTTTTGATGCACTTTTAACGCTCCCCTTTGAAACGGGATTTGGCGTTTTACACACAGAACACAATTGTGCGTCCCGAAAAATTCTGGGTGGTGATAGGAAGACGAAAAAAAAGGGCGTTTCCCATTTGTAAAAAAATTTGGGCGAGAAAAGATGACGCCGGAGTTTCGCACGCCGTCCGTTCTTCCCGCCTTATAGCAAGAAATCATCTAATAGACACATCTAGCGGCTAGTCGGATGGCTTAGAGAGAACAACAATAAACGGATAAGTCTTTCCAAGCCGAGGAGGGAAGTTCGGCTGCCTACAATGTGTATTTTAACACGAGAGTGTCTTATGGCGGGATCCACCAAGATCTGACCGACGTCTTATCCGTCACGGAAATGACATCGCAAGAAAAACGCGCCTGCGCCAGGATTCGAGCCGGGTGCTCCGCCGCCGCAACGGGACGGTGCCAGGGGCTTTGCGAGCTGAAGCGCAGACAGCCGTATGAACGCGCCATATATCTTTCCTATAACCTCCTCTATTCCGATGGTGCTGCCGTCTCAAAGAGGTGAAGCGAAGTAGTGCATCACGATGCTAATGAGCGCCGACAGTTGCCGCCAGCTGAGCTCGTCGCAACGCAACCATCTGCCGTACACTCCACGGAGCAGGGACGCGGTGTTCGCACATTTGCGAAAGCGACGCGCCAGCTGGTTGTCGTTCGCCAAGCACACCCACAAGACAGCCCCGCAAATATTGCACTTTCTCTGCCCGGGACCGCGAGTTCACCAAACGATTCGCTGGCAACCCGTTTGGTATCTTTCGCATGGTTTGCGAGCGCGTGTGGTTTCATTCGTGTTTACGCAGTGCTCCGGCGCGTGCAATCCAGTGTCTAATGTCGATAAGTCTGACGGTGCCATACCGACGAAATGTAAATAGCGATGTGACAGTTCATATCGATGCAGAACAAACACTCATCTGATCCTGTGGAGGCGCATTCACTTTCGCGTTTTACCGATTTCTATGAAAGAGGGTCAGCTACATTTTTTTATATTCAAATTTCGACCGCTTTTTGTTGCTTTTCATTTTGCGTTTCAAATGGTAAGCACTCGCTGTTCAGACTTGGTATACCGGAAAAAACGCCCTGTATTCCCGTTCTGCTTCTGTTTTCAGGTAGCCAAAGTAAAGTTTTGAGACATTCTTCGCTGCCCCCGCTATGTTTTAACATTCGGTTGTATAACGTAATCTTTGCCGAAAATTTATTCGGTGTTGTGCTAGGTACCTGTACTAAAAAAAGTTTAATTTATTCGCTGGACAGAAAAGTCATTCTGTTAACACAAGAAATTTTACAGGCACCTCACTCCAAAGCTAGTAACAAAGTTAGCATGATGATAATGATGATAAATGGTATCTGTAGCAAATAAACTTTTAGGCCATGCGCGCATCGACATGCATGCTTTCGGTCAAAGGTGCGTAGGAGGCGCAGCATTCGTTTAATTATCGTAAGTTAGTGGGGCGGGGAGGAGGCGTTGTTGACCAATATTAGCTTGCTGAAGTGTTTGGTGTCGATGGCAAACCTGAGCAAAAGCAAGTGGTTTTCATGGCCCGAAGCACGGGTTTGAGAAGCCATAACAATGTGTAACCGTCCCGACCGTTCCTCGACCAGCACGGTAATACCGTGGTGCAAGAAGTGAGGCCTAAGTATTGTCAATTAAGGCAATGTTATTGCCACATTCAAATCAAGTTTATTTAAAGCGTGCTTTAATTTGCAAACTCATCCCCTTCGCCGACTCATTCGCAGGTGTGACTTTACACATTTTTTTGTTTTGTACGAAGTACTACAAGTTTCGTTCCAGTTCAATTGTTGTTCCACAAAACAGGAACTTTCATGACAGTCGCCTCAGCGCACCCTACGCATTGCTGCATTGTCACCTGCAGGAAGACGAGAAAAAAATTACACCATCTTCGCGTAGGGGAACCCTGAGTAGTATGCGAAGCAGCCATGGGGTCGACTGAAGTTCCCATTAGTTTTCAGTTCGTCGTTTCCGTTGACGTTCAGCTTCGCGTGCCTTCGTTGTATCAGTAGCTTCTGACGTAGTTTGAATGAGTGAAGGACATAAGGCGCGTTCGTAGCACATGCTCCCGTCTCGGTTTGTAGCGCAGTGGGAATAGCGCCACGTACCTCCCGTTGCGGCCAGGGAGTCATGGGTTCGAAACCGGGCGCCGCCTAACTATGTCTTTTTATCGTGGACTGCGCTGACGTCAGCCCAAACGCTCACGGGGCTGAAGAGACGCGCATGCGCAGTAGAGTGCGGACGGCGGACAACGACAACGAGGGAGGGAGGGACACAACCCCGAGCATGAGATGCTTAGCATCTAAAAACTAGCGAACGCCCCTCACTAGCGCGCGGCCGTGCGCCCACGGGCGAGCTACGGCGCTGCCGCGCTAAAGCTTGCGGTTCGGCAGTTGGGTACACATGATACCTTAGGCAACAGCGCGGAAATTTGGAATAAAAGAGAAGGCAAACAGACACAAGCGCTTACTACATTACGTTGAGTGAAAAAAAAAAAAAAAACTGGTAGCGTATGCTCGTTACCTGCTAATGTCGTTAAAAGACGATAGTCTTGTGCAGCCAGTGCCCCACAACTGCCTCTCATCTCTCACCCGCCTACATCTCATGCTGTTCACTTCCTGCCTCGTACTCCCACGATAAACGCAAAAAGGTTTGCCGAATTCAATTCAGTGTTTCCACGTTCGCATTGCTGGAGTGCGATACGTTGGGACCGTTTGTTACTCCGTGGCTGGGCGCTTCAGCCACGAGCTCCAGTCTTGGGAGCGAGCCTTTTTTTATATTTCGCAGCTAAAATATTCTTTTTAATGCGTTACTGGTGTTGGCTATCCCGAAAATTGCGCCCACGTATATTTTAATTAAAGGAACTGTGCTTGTTCTACTTCCAATACTCCTAATGTTGTCGCTTTGCTTAGCAATGTTGGCAAGTATTAAGAATACTAGCAGATTTAGAAGTTTGGAAGTGTGTCGTCTTGATAAACATCTCGTTAAAAATTCTAACTTTTGGCCTGGTGGCTGAATCGAGGCACAGACAGACAGACAGACAGACAGACAGACAGACGACAGACAGACAGACAGACAGACAGACAGACAGACAGATCAAAATGTTCGCGTTGGGAAGGTTATAGTCGTTAAAATGTGGGACCATTTATCACTTTACGCCTTGAAGTGTTTATTCCGGGGACAATGAAATTAACAGAGACCTCAACACAGCGCCGTTCGATACACTTGCCACGTAGCGTCGCCTGGAGGACGAGCTGAGAACAGTCGAGGTCGATGTTTCCCAGTAGCTCCCGCGGGGTGGTAGTCCAGTGGATATTATGCGTCGTGTCGGAGCGGCAGTTTCGAACTTCAGGAGTGAACTGTTTCAGTAAAGCCACAGTTTTTAAACGCTGGAAAGAAATATGTGAGGGACGCACCTGATGAGTGCAGCAGCGTGCGGACTAAGAGGATTACCTCACCTGCACTTCGATGCTGTTTTGGCAGACGAATCAGAGCTGTGACGATAGAAAATAGCCGATAAAGCGCTTAAGGTCTCGTTATCACCATCACCTGGAATTTGGAAATTCGTTATTTTTCCGTATATGCAACCTCTGATTGGGTTTGATAGGTCACCAAAAAAATCAGACGGCATTTTGTGCGGAAATAGGGCAAATTCCCGAATTTTCAAATAATTCTATATTTTTCCAAAGGAGTATAAATTTATCTAAGGAGAATTTATCTAAGGAGTGCGAGTGGTCTGGGCGAGTGGTAAGCCTGAGCGCGAGTGACTGCGAGTGGTGAGGGCGCGTAGTGAGCGTGAGTGTGAGTGAGTACGTGAATATTTTTCTGTGTGAGTGAGTGGCGCCCAGTTTTGCCGAGGTATGCTTCTGTCTGTGCAAGCCGGGTTCTCGGTCACCTCATCTTAACTGGGGTTTTGAGTAAGCTTCTTTATGACTCATAAATTCCGCAAGGAGTTCAAAAGCTACTAACGCAGCTATTGGGCTTGCCGGGTGAACCCTTTCAACTTCCCGCCCTCTCAAAGCTCTCCTTGACACGCCAGCAGACCACTCTGCTTCATGGAGTCCGGACAGGAGCACTGCTTATACTCCGACCTTCATCGACAAGATGTACCCATTGAAACCCCCTGATTGCCTCCACTGCCGCATTCAAGCAAATTCGCAGAACCCGTTGTCGGACCCCACTGAATTTTAGCGCGCGTGAGTTTTCACGCGAGAGTATTAGCTAACTCGGTAGGTCAGAATTCCGGGGCCACTGCCTTTGCGAGGCCCTTGCGAGGGGCTCCTGACCCTTGTCCATCTGGCTGGGCCCCCGGCCATCATGCCGCGTTGCGCCAT
This sequence comes from Haemaphysalis longicornis, assembly GCA_013339765.2. Lineage (NCBI taxonomy): Eukaryota > Metazoa > Arthropoda > Arachnida > Ixodida > Ixodidae > Haemaphysalis > Haemaphysalis longicornis. The sequence goes on along the minus strand of CM023457.1, from coordinate 42,205,792 downwards.
TGCCGGGGGTGAAAGAGTCTGGCGGCATGTCCTGCCACAGGCGGTTGCGAGTTGAGCGTCCACCGTGGCTGTGGAAGGCACCATGTGCATTTGTGTGCCTTGGTGGCGCCGGGAACCTACCGGTAAAATAGGCACAAGCGACTCCCCGGCCCGGTGCTCGGCCCTTGTGTGGGACTACAACGCTTGGGAAGTTCACCCGGCTTGCACGGGAAATCGCCCCTATGGAAAGGGTGTCTGCAAAAACGCAGAAACTTCTTTTTTTTTTTTTACACAGACGGCAAACAGAAGGGACAATAGTTCAAAGAAAAAATGTTAATGACGTTATAAAGAAAGGTGGGTAAATTTCGGTCTGAGTGGTATTTCGAGTCGGAGCCCTACACAAGGCGAGGCTAGCACGCACACCCAACACAATCACAGCTCGGGTTAATATGGGTGACTAAAGGCGGACACAGTGAATGGGCAGTGTGGACTTCGAGTTGCAAGCGTGTGTTAGAGCCATGCACTTAGGCCTACATGAGTAATTTGAACATGCTAATTACAGACGTAACAATTAGGCGAGTAGCAAAGTACGTTACCGCGGGATGACCTCCTCGCTCGGCGATGTGAGCGCGTGCCTGTATGGTAACCGATATTAGAAAAGATGTAAAAGGCAACAAATGATGATGCCGACGCGAGGACGCGTTCGGCAATTGGGCAGTTTTGTTTTTCAATCATTACATCCTGTGAAGTGTTTAGGGGCTGCCGTATTTTTTCTTGAAACAAAGAAATCTATGCACCACGAATTCCCCGCACGCACACCCGTACGCACAAGAATCTCAAATATGGGTTCTCCAAAGGACATTTCATGCCAGGTATACACGTATAAAGAGACTAAAAACTGCAAGTACCGGAAAAGAAACGTGCACGGTTAGCAAACTAGCTTCGCGAGTGCCGCTATGTCAACGCCCTCTTGTGAAGTGCAAAGCGAGAGAAAGACAAGTTCACGGGTTTTGAAATGCTAAACCTATCTAACATGTTTTCGTAATTAAAATAACGCTGTTACTCTTGGTTACGTGCTTATATTTTGCCTCAAATATGCCTTAGGTTTTTTATTTTTTGCATTGAGAAATGCAGACCTGTATAAACCATGCCGGCAGTTGTAGTTGTAGATGGCCTTGTCGATATATACTTTGTATGTAAACATTCTTCCACCTGTTTTTTATTATTTTTTGAGTCATCGGCCACTTTTTGTACCATCCGTCAACCATTTCCTATGCCGTTTGGTTGCCAGAGGCATGCATATGGCCTACTGAGCCAATTATTCATTTCGCTTGTTGAAGAAAAAGGAACATTACAGGTTTAAAAAGTTAACTTTGCGCATCATTTAACCAGAGAATCGGCAACTACGGGATTATGCATGTCAGTAGGTAGGTAGGCTTTCTTATCCGTAGAGTGTTGTCCGGGCATCTCGAGCGCGACTACGTTATCAGGATGCGAAAACCGAAGCCTTAGGATGGAGTGGTCCAAGGAGATAAGAGGCGCTCCTTGAGCACACGCCTCTCGTTCTTTACACGCACCACACCGGTGTCTTGGGGGAAAGCCTGTTACGAAGGATGCCCGTCATTGTTTGCAGCAGTCGATTCCGGTCAGGCAATAGAATTGCGTACGTCCGGCGCTTAACTAGCTCAAACTTACACAGTATACGTTTTACATGTTTCTTTAGCATGAAATCTCATTCTTAACAGGTCACACTTTCTTATGTGCCAGCTCGTAGAAACAACTGTCCATTTACGTTTTCAAATTTTGTAGTACTTCGAAAATATTACAAGGTTCGAATACTGCTATTTGATTATAAGCCAGTTCAATACTGTATTTTTCGCCACGATATTCGAAAGTTTCAAATATTCGCTTACTCCTACTAAATTGAAATACGTGCTGGCGCTGTGCGATTTCTTGGTAAACAGTAGGTGGTTATTGGGCAAAAAAAAAAAAAACTCTACAAGCACACAATATTGTTCCGAAAGAAAAAAACACGTTCCGACACCGGGAATCGAACCCGGGCCTCCTGGGTGAGAGCCAGGTATCCTAACCACTAGACCATGCCGGAGCTCGGGTTCGCCTGGGAGATATTTTGTTTTGAAGGATCTCCTGCTCTTAATACGACGGTGTCGTTGATAACCTCGAATTTGTTCATGACATGGGGTCATTCAAGCTGAGTTTCTAAACTGGAAGGTGGCTAAGAACGCGCATAGGTATTCTTGCAATGTTGTTTTATTTTTCTGATACCGAGTAGGCAAAGCAAGTTATATGCACAGGAACTATTTACATATCCCAATGTATCCGCTAACAATGCATAGAACGATAAACGCCGAAAGATAAACGGGTACAAAACTTCAATTTAGTACCCTTTATGCTTGGATTGCTTTTAATTCCAGTATTTTTGCAGATAGTCGTATTTAAATGTACGCATCGAAACAGGAATAATTTGGTTATAAACCTTTTCAGGTGGATTATAAAATTGACAAAAAGAGTTTTAACCAAGTAATAATAATTAACTAGCTGGTCAACAATTAATTTATCTAGCCTATAAATAGTTGTAATAGGCTGCCTTAATCCCCTTCGGCCAGCGGCGCCTTTTCTAACAGTGCGAACTTTGAACAGCTGTAATATTAGGGTGCTCTGCACTACGGCAGTTACAATCTTACGTCTCCCCCTCTCCCCCCACCTCGCCCATTTTTTTTTGCTATGCCGTATAATAGCGCGTGTTCTCTGTGCGCGTTGTAGGGAACGCCTTGAGACAGAAACTTGAGCTGCTCTTGAGGCATTTGAACCTGAATATTGATTAATCTCCGCTGCGAATTTATCTTCATTCTTTACCTATGTTATTTAAAGGGGCCACAAAAGCAACATAAATACTTGTTCTGAAAGGCATAGCTTTATTGCTCCCTCGGCAACTTTCCGACCCGCGAAGGATGCTGTTTCACAGAAAAATCCCAAACGTGAAAAGCTTAGATTTCCAACGTCGGCAGTGGCGTCATTGGTGAGATAAAACCGCAGAGTAATAATCCTGATAATTCGAGGCTAGCATTCAAATAGCCTATGAAACGCAACAAGAAGCGCCCCTACACTTGTACAATCATGTTTTTTGGCGGTGCCGCGCGTTTGGCGACAAATGACCGGAAGACATTTGGACGGGTTACGTATCTAAGCGAAAACCACTGCGATAACTACAATTACAATGGATAGAAACAGGAATTTGTGGAAACCTAATTTCCTGTTTCACATTACTAAGGGCACAATTTCTGAACATCCAGCCTTAGTAAGCCCCTTCGGCATGAAATAAATGCACAAAACTACAAGGCTCCATAGGTTGTATTCACTGGCGAGGCACGCATGCAGGCAACCATGTGAGTGCGCCGCCACTGGTTACGTCGGGCTCCGCGGGATGGCGGTACTTGTCCGTGCTGAGCTCATGACGTGTGTTGGACGTTCCAAACTCTACGCCACCGAATGCAAAGTAATGCATCGACTCCAATGTGAGTGCGATTAAGAACACATCTGTTGACACCACCGTTGAGAATCGGGTTAAACGGAGCAGACGATCGCAAGCCGGTGTTTTTTTTGTTGTGTGTGTGCAGCGTGCAGGCGCAGTGGCACAAGCCGCGCCATGTGCCTGGCGCATCGGCCATCCCCGTGGCCGTTTCCAGTGTTGCCAAGCGAAGAAATTGACAGCTAAACTTTTCAGTGAATACCATCAATAGTGCAAGCAGTTTCGGCTGCGCATCACTCGGGCGGGCCCACCTGTTTACAGATGTAAATGTAGGCGCATGCAAATGTAGGCGCAAGAAGAACGAAAATAACGACTCACTGACAGCTCTCCGTAAAATGCTGCATAGTTTGACAAAGGTGCGAGCGAGGTTCAGAACGCTTTCAATTTGCTCTTTTTACGACTTTAGGAAACATAAATTGTCCATTCTTACCCCACATGTGTCAGCCGAGTCTTTCGCGACGTGATTTAAGTTCGGTGCCAAGAGAGAAGAATCACTTCACGACAGAACCGCCAGAAAAAAAAGCTGACGCTTCCTAGTTTCATTGATTATACTCCATATTTTGATACTTTTCCTTCCGTAAAATCATCTTGCTATTGAAAGACTGTCTTCATATCGCTTGAGAATAGCATCTGTTGCTTGATGCGTCTGTTGCCTGCTCCCCAACCCGGCAACTGCGAAGAAAACGTATTCGTTTTATTTTTGTAATACTATGGGCCACACTCACGAGCTTAACGGGATCGCTTTGAGAAGGCGATATTTTGCACAGAGGAAGTCTTTATTTTTAACACTTTCTTAGCAAAACATTTACGCAGAAACTTTACGGCTTTTCTTGAAGAATTATTGTTCAGATAGCTCTCCATCAAGTTACCCCTGACAGCTCCAACCTCTGTAGGACCAGGTAAAAGTAACCACCTCGTAAATGGATACTTAACGAGGACGAAGGAAGCGTTTCCATCGACGCTTACACGCCATCTCTTTAACTGCAACAACTTTCACGAGATGCGAAAACGGCAAATGAGATGTTTCGGAAAATTTTGTGTTCGTTCATTCAAAACTTTTCCCGCGCTTGTTGCCACAGTGAAAACATTAATGTGGATATGATGAAAAACTAAAATTTGGCTTCTTTTAAAAGGACTGCTTCCGATAACATTATTTCCATTTTACCGCAAACTTGATTGATTGATTGATTGATTGATTGATTGATTGATTGATGATTGATTGCATTGACTCTGAAGGTTTAACGCGCCGACCCGCACGCAGGCGATGAGGCGTGCCGTTAGTGGAGGGCTCCGGATTAATTTTGCCACCCTGGGGACCTTTTACGTGCGCCGAAATCTCGTACACACGGGCGTTTTTTGCTTTTCGACTCCATCAGAAAAGTGGCCGCCGCGGCCGGGAATCTAACCAGCGACTACCGCAAACTTCAAACAAATAATCGAGATATTGAAGACAACATATGAGGCAGTAGCGTCCACTTCCTTTTTCTGGCGATTTCTGACGTCGCAGATTCTTGTTTGCGCGACTGGCCGCCGCCGACGTAAGCCGCCGCCAAGAAACGTGACTGGGGAGCCTCTAGTTCCGCTCGAATAAGAACGTGCAGTTCATACACTGGGGCGGTATTCTCGTAACCGTCCCCTTTGAAAACGTCCATTTTTAGTCCCTTTCACTGTGACGTACTTCCGGTTAAGCAGACGTTGCAGTGGGTTTGCGCGCTGCGTTACGTCACTTCTTTTTGCTTTTAGCCAATCGGGCTCGCCAAAAGGGACATTTTTGAAAGGGACGCAAAAGGGACAACACTCGAGAATCCCGCCCCTGATAAGTATAACTTTAGCGCTGGCCCATATAACGTCACCTCTGCCCATACTACGTCACTGTTGCGTGAAATTTGAAAGGTTTTCAAGGATTATTCTGTTTTTTTTTGTTAGAAAAGCACCTTTCCTGGCTTGAATGAAGCTCAGTGAGTTGCCAAAAGCTAGTTCTTTCGAACTGAACGAAGCTATACTTTGTCTTCAACTCTCGTTGATTTATTTATTACTAATAAAACAATACCACTTTGCTCAGGCGTACTCGGTGCTCACATAAGTGATCACCTACCAATCTGTTTCGTCATGAGTGGCGCTACGATGCAAACCAAAAGATCAAAAACACAAGCAGTCAAATATCGCAACATAAACGATAGCACAACGGAGAAGTTCTCGAATGCAATGTCTATTGCGAATTGGAATGCAGTTTTTCACTCTGAAGATCCTGACGATGCGGACGAGCTGTTCACTGAGATTTTAAAGAGCTTATATGACAACTGCTTTCTTTATAAAGCAAGACCTAAACCTCAAGGCACGTTAACCCTGGGTTACTAGTCAACGTTTAAAAGTGATAAAGAAAAAAAATGCTCTTTACCAGCTATTTTTGAGAACTAGAAATGCTGAAGATTTACGACATTTTAAGAAACAGAAATAAAACGAACAGCCTATTGCGTACAAAAAACAGACCTATTTTGAAAATTTGTTTAACAGTGATGGAGTACAAAGTTCTGAAATTATCTGGAAGCACCTAAAGTCTTTGCTCAACCGGCAACCCAGCCCAAATTTGGGACAATTAGAAATAGTACAAAACTGCAAAACAGCAGGCGGGGAAGAACTTGAAAAGGCATTTAATGACTATTTTGTGTCCATTACAAAAAGCGGTCATGACCCCACCTGTACAAGCTTCCTAATTGTAGGCCTAGGTTACGAGAAAGTGCATTTTTATACCTATAATTTTGAGAAACAATGCTCTCTTCAAATATAGCAACAATTGTGACAAGAGGATGCTTAGAAATTAAACCAATTAAAAACTATTGATAATATAGTTGATGTTTTTGAGTACATAATAAATGAAACGTTCTCAGAAGGGACATTCCCCAAAATACTACAGTCAGCATAAGCATCCGTAATTTTTAAGGGTGGCGACAGTAACATTGTGTCAAACTATAGGCCTATATCTATGTAGAGTGGAAGCTAGGGCGTGTTGGCAGTTCATTTTGAAAAAAAACGGTTCACAGCGCGGGGAGTCGGGGACGATGAAGAATACAGGACAAGCGCTGAATTCAACAAGCTTTACTGACGATACCGCCCAGATATATACAGAAGGGAAAACACAAAAAAGACAAAAACAAGATAAACAAAGCGAAGGGCATGAGGTCTCACTTATACACGTGTTTAATCTATCGAGACACAGCCAGGTAATGGATCCAGGTTGTTTTTGAAAAGTGCTATCGACGGCACGCTGATGCATAGATCACCCAGTCGCTGTATCTGTTCAACTTCTACGATTTCGCCGTCTCAGCTGTTCACGGTGTCTGTAGATAATTTCACATTAAAAAATTAAAGAATCGCATTAAAGAAATGTTAAAGAAAATTAAGCAGGGAGAAAATGCCACGATGGACTGCGCTGACGAGCAGAAGTCTCTTGCGGTACTGCCGTATTTGCACAAAATTTCGCACAGTTAGAAGAAAATAGGCATTAAAGCAAATGTCAAAGTGTTTTTCTCTGCCCCTGAGAAATTATCAGGGCTTTGTAAGCGCGTGAATCCCCGTGCCGGGCGACGAAACACTTGCACCACCAAGCACAGAAAGCCCTCTGTTCCATGTACTGCTGGCGTTGTTTATGTCATTCCGCTTACTTGCGGGAAGAATTAAGTACGTTGGCCAAACGGGCAGATGCCTAAACGAAAGATTAAAAGAGCATTATTACAATGTTAACACCGCAGTACAGGGCCATCTGGGCATTCACTGTTGAGATTGTGGTTGCATCCCGGTCTTCAAGAAATGTGAAATTATCTACAGACACCGTGAACAGCTAACACGCGAAATCGTAGAAGCTGAACAGATACAGCGACCGGGTGAACTATGCATCAGCGTGCCGTCGATAGCACTTTCCAAAAACGAACTCCATTATCTGGCTGTGTCGCGATAGGGTTAAACACGGTATAAGTGAGACCTCATGCCCCTCCGCTTGTTATCTTGTTTTTGTCTTTTTTGTGTTTCACCTTCTGTATATATCCTGGGCGGTATCGTCAATAAAGCTTGTTGAAGTCAGCGCTTGTCCTGTGTTCTTCGTCGTCCTCGTCTCCCGCGGTGTGAACCCTTTTTCCTATATCTAAATTGCCGATATTTTTCGAAACTTATTGAAAAATTGATACATAACTCATGACACCTTTCATGACCATACATACGGTTATGACACCTTGTCCAGTTAGGGTTCACGAAAAACAGTCCACTGAAAGTTGCAGTATCGCTTCAAAAGGAAATCATCTTGGACTCCTTCGAGCAGGCATCTTACTTGCTTGGCATCTTTTTAGACTATTCGAAAGCTTTCGATAGAATAAATCATAAAACCCTCGCCAAAAAATAGAACACTATGGTTTTCGTGGACAGTTTCTCCGACTCTTAGACAACTATTTGAATTACCGTAAGCAGCAAGTAACCATAAATAATCAAAATCGAAGCTTCTCTCAATATGTGGTGGCATACCGCAAGGAAGTATCTTCGAACCACTGTTATATAATATCTACGTAAATGATATTGCATATATTGATTGAGACTTGTCGATTTGTTATGTACGCTGATGATATCAGTCTATATTTTTCTGAGAACACAGTACCGAGACTTGAAACAAAGGCAAATAATGTATTAGTATCCTTGAATTCATGGAGTTTAGCAAATTCTCAAGCATAAATGTATCTAAAACCAACGCAGTCCTGTTTCGTCCCAGAAATAAGGAAGTTGACTTACCCTTATCTCTAACCCTTCGGTACAAGCAACATCGAAGTGGTTTCAACGGTAAAAAATCTAGGTGTAATTTTTAATGAATTCATGTCATGGAACTCGCATGTTGAAAGTGTGTGTCGCAGGCTTGCCCGTCCCGTTGGTGCATTATCCCGCTTGCGTAGTGTCCTACCGGAATTTTAAAAAAATTTCATTTATAACTCGCTTTATGTGTCCACATTAAGCTACTGTTTTCTTGTAGGGGGCCCCACGACAACGACAAATACAAACAAAATTTATATTCTTCAAAAAAAGCTGTTAGAGCTCTTGTAAATGCCCCTTATGACGCACACACAGAACTAATTTTCCAGAACCTTCCTAGTTTACCCAGGTGTGTTTTTTTATGTATTTCTATGCATATTTTGTTACCTAGGTTTCCCTTAGCTTTTGTGTGTGACGTTGTGGTCTCGATGTTGTATTTTGTTTCTCTATGTTGGTTTACTTAAATTTGGGAGACGTCGGCAGTCCCCAAACCTATTGTGCCCATTTTATTCCACATCGCTGCTATGGCTGCATACGGGGCACAGGCCTTTTGTCAAGCCCTAAAAAGGCTTTTTGCCTGTGCCATGGACACAGCCCCGGCTATATGGAAAATAAAGTGAGCCTGACTCTGACTCTTCACCGCCCCTTCAACGTGGATTTCACCCCGTTGGCTCCGCATGTGACACTCGTGTCTCATCCCACGATGCCGGAAAACGCGAAGTGTGTTGACTGAGTTATCGTGATGACGACGCTGTCGCCTACTTTAAACACTGAGACGATCTTTACCTACTTCGGTGGCTGCCGTCTACCGTTGCCTGGCCGGCAGAGTACAGCAAAGCATGGGAGAGTGAGGGGAAGTGAAGCCTAGAAATTACCATGTGCCGCCGGACCGCAGAGGGGAAACCACAGCGAGGGTGTGAGAGAAGTGAGGGAGAAGAACGAGCCGATGGGGAATGGGGAGTGGGGGAGGGGTAAGGAGATTGGATGGGCTTGCTCGAGAGGGGGAAGGCAACAGAGACAGAGAACTAAAGCAAACCGCTCCGGTGATTGCAGAGAGCCATTGTTGAGGAAGCTAACAAAAAGAAACCACACAAATATGATAAAATCGCATGACAAAGCTCAACAAATCAAAACCTATTGTTACAAAGAAGCATCTCCTTTTTTGTGCTTGAGCGAGCTCTCCCAATAGCAAGAACAGTTTGCTTTATTTTAATCATTTTGCGGCAAACATGCACGAACTTTTATGCACCGCCGGAGCTCAGAGATTGGGTGAGACGCATTCGTTGACTTGTATTCCTCCTGCCATATTTAGCCTCATGAGGTTCGCAAGGACCTCGATCGCCGACGCCGCGTTTCCTGAGAAATGCGAATTGTGGGCGAAGGATGCGAATTCAGATCAAAGGCTTTCGCAAAAAGCACTTCAATTTGAGAAGTTCCGCAACAATTGGGTGTCCGAAAAGTGATTAATTGCGACTTTTACAAACACATGTTTAACGGCGGGAACAACCGGACGTCTAAGGAAACAAGCTAGCAATACTTTGCCTGCGTAACCCGTAAAAACATAGAGATTGTAACGACTCTTGAGAGGAATGAATTATGCTTCCTACAAGACATCACGGCGAAGTTTCCGCAGATGGAGCCTAAGGAATTCACGATGGTTCTTGGAAGTAGCTTGTTTTCTCCTGTTCGCCATTCATGCATCAGGCAAGCAGAGATTAGCCTCCCCCCAACCATCCTTCTTTGAACATACCAAGAAATTCTGCTTCGAGGCTGCAAACGCCTTGATTGCACCAAAATTATTAGAAGGGCAGCAGCATGAGAAGACATGTTCCGAAAATTTCCCCGGCTGCGCCTTCCACAAACCTGAAAGTGTCCGGAACAATCCGATCTAGTTTGTGCGCACTTGTTTGAACGCTTAAGACAGCGCACGTTTTGCCTTAACCCAGGGATTTCTTTTTGGAACAACGCACGTAAGACAGGGAGATGTATGTAGGTTAGCGGTAACAAGCGGTCTTGAAAAGGCCATTCACCGTCAATTTATCGCCAGTTGTCTCTCGCTCTCCACTTTATGAAATAAGGATCATGCGGCTCTGAGCGCATGATGGCGAAGGGGATTGACGGCAAAGAGAAACAAAAAAATTCGAAGCAAAAGCTGACAAAAATGGACACAGATGGTTTACAGAATTCACCCTGAAACCTCCATCTGGGCTCGTTGTCTTAAAAGTTGCAAGCTGGTCAACCATTTAACAGATGACGACTGCTCTGTCATAAAGGTCCCCATAAAACCAGCCGAGGCTATTAATCATGAACGTGCAACAATCCCAAGTATCCTCACCACTAGACTGCGTCAGAGGACGACGGTGTCCTTAAAATCCTCTTACGTTAAAACAACGGCACGTAATAGTGTCTTCAACATTTAAGTTGTTTATATACAGTAAACTCCCTTTAAGACAAATTCGAAGGGATTGTGAAAATTTGTTCGTATTATCAGAAATTCGTTTTAAGCGAAAGTTTTTTGGCATTGTGTACTTTACAAGAGAGCAAAAGTGTTGTTCGTCTTAACCATGAAATTCATGATAACCGAGTTCGTCTTAACGAGAGTCTACTGTACTCCCTTTTCCCGAACAATCGAGGGGTGCAATTACGGCGCAGGCTCAGCTGTGACCTGCTCAGAGAGGATAACGTGAGTAATGGAGAGTTCAACCATTTGGTGCAACTAGGTGATGGATTATTTTAAGGCGGAAACAATACGTGACTCAGTGAGGGAAAAAAATTCTCGGGGATCTTAAGTCTGCTTACGTGCTTTGAAGGCGATAGCCTGGGGTACTATTCTGGCTGGTTTCTTTTATATACACGACCACCCGTCGATACAACTGCCGCGCCATTTTACCGACGTTCATCCATATAAATTCACCTTAATCCGGCTTAATACATCTTAATCACCCCAATCCAACGTTAATCCACCTTAATCCCACCCTATCCGACCGTAATTCATCGTAATTCATTTTAATCTACCTCAATCTTAATACCTTGCTTCGACCTTAACACACCTCAATCCTACATTAATCCACCGTAATCTATCTTCATTCGTCCTAGTTCACCTTCCTCCCTCTTAATCCCACCTTACCAATTATCATTAATATCAATCACTAATAAATTATTGATCCACCTTAACTCGTACTTTAATCCACCTTCATCATCATCATCAGCCTATCTTTTGTTTCTAGCGTAGGCTTTCTTATGGATTTTCTAGCGTTCGTGTCGACGCCGGCGTTATTCAAGGTCACCTTGTAAGACATATAACTTTCGCCTTACAATGCGGCGTCCGGCATCTGTGGCAGTGAAAGAATTCATAGAGATTGGCCGCATAGTCACATATATGTTGCAGAGGTGTATTGGCTCCCGTCAAGCAGCATGCACATACCCGCAGATGTATGTTGGCCAACACTCGCACGCACGGATGCCTACACGCAAACACACACAAAAGCATCAGTGCACTAATCATGGCTGGAGGAAACTGGTGGCAGGCTGGGTAGCCTCCCCTCCTTCGAAGCGGGAACACTGGCGTTAGTAATGATAGTAGCCAAAAGTCAGAAAGAAACGGATTAAGGCGGACTTCTCGGTAAGTTGGTATTGCATGGTAGATGAGTAAAGCGCAAGAATTACACAAAAGACGAGGGCAGGACAACAAGGACAAACGCCTGTCCCTGTTGCCCCCCTTGTCCTTTGTGCAATTTTTACGCTTTACTCATCTATAAAAAAGAAAGCTTAAACCCTCACTTTATCGCATCACACCATGACTTTATGTCCTTAAAAACCACTCGAGGGGGATTACGTAAGGGGTAGGTTAATGAAAATTATTTTTATTCCCCGAGTTTTCATCGTGAAAGATAAGTAGACAGTTTACCAAAATATTGATGGTCAGGAAATGGCGCCGATGTCGTAAGGAAGGTCATTGCTGTTTGCTGTTCGTATAAAAAGGGACATAGGAAAAGTGGTCGTTTTAAAACCTGGCCGTGCAGCTCGAGGTGCAATAATGTAGGATGACGGAGCGAGCTTGTGAAAAAATTCGTGAAATAGGCAGAGGTTGGAAATGCGGCGGCGGACATAAGGTTAAAACATCCGATCATACTTCCGTTTACCTAAATTTTGGTTGATTATAGGGTTTAAGGCGTCGACGCTACACAGGCGATGAAGGCGCGTCCGTAGCGAAGGAGTTCCGGATTAATTTTGACCTCCTTGGGAGCTAAACGTGTGCCGAAATCTCGAACACACGGGCGTTTTCGCTTTTCGCCTCCACCAGAAAAGCTGTCGCCACGGCCGGGAATCGAATCACCTAAATTTTCATCGTTTCGTAGCGCCAAGCGTTCCCGGTTACCGAGATATCGTCCTGTTCACCCTTCCACGCTGGAAAAGCTATCTAGACGCACGACTGCCAACAGCAACCCAAGGCGTCGTGTCTTCGCCGCGGGCGCTGTCAGGAGACGTAATTGCTTTCTTCTGTACGCCGTAGGGGTGCTTGAAAAAAAGGCGAAAGATGGCTCCAACAAAGTATTGCGAATGGCAAATAATCCCTCCGTTGCGCAGCCCGCAAGTACAGATTGCGCGTGGTAACAATAAATGACCACGTGGGCGCCCCCCTGTTGACGCGTCAGCCGGGCCGCTCCTTCAAGCTCCCACACAAGGCAGGCCTTGGCAGTGGCTCTTGAGAAAGCGACGACGTCGTCGGCGCTCGTGCTTTCCTAGTCAAAACACCAACCGGGTTGTCCTACAAAATGCACTTCCTACGCCCTGATGTACGGCGGTCTTCCGTGTCGGCCGCGACCGAAGATTTTGTATTTACAGCTGCACCTCGTGGTGCCGGAGAAGCAAGTCGAACGGTGTGCATCAAAGGACAGAGAAAGAAAGAAAAATAGGAAGAAAAAAAGAAGAAAGAAAGCAAACTTTATATTGGACGCCGTGTGCTCAGTCCTTCTGAGCTTCGCACAAAACTCTAATAGATTCCCGCTCTGATAGGATTCATTTACGCTGGTGACTTACGTGATTGGTTTGAGGTCTGCCCAATTATTTTTCTTTGTTTTTATCTTGGATTTTCCTCTCACAAAGTATTTTCAACCTCTCCAAATTTCCTATTTACAGGAGGCTGTAAATAAATAAGATCTTTTTTCATGCCCCTCATGTTTGGCCGATCCCGTGTTTGGGTATGGACCATTCACCAAGGAACATAATCATCAGCATCATCATCAATATTGCACGAGAAACTAAACATTTCTATTGCTCAGCAGGACGTTGAGAATACTTTATATATAGCGAAAACTCTTTACGAGAACGCGGGTGCACATTAGGAAAAATGGAAGGCAGGAAATACGCGGGTTTCTCTTAACGTCAATTTAGTTTTAGCAGTTGAAGTTTGTATTTACAAGGATTTGTCACGCATGAGCCCAAGTCTAGACAGCAGAATTCTTCAGGAATCAGAAAAAAACAATAAGTATATTTCAGGGAGCATTTAGGTGTTGTCGATGGGGCAGTTACACATCCAAGAGAAGACGGTAAAGGCAATCAGTGCAAATAATTTGCGAAACTTAATGCTGCCAGTTGAGTGGCTAATTCATTTATGCTTCGAAAGGACGAATAATTAGAAAGAAAAATGGCAACACAGACCAAGACGACGAAACGAACGCTATTTACTTTCAACTAATTCGCAGGGGAAGCGAGTCGGGCATATACGCCGCGTGTTAAACAAGTCGAATCGTGTGCGTCAAAAGCTAAAGAAAATAAAATCGCTCTCCAACTAAGCGGAAAAAAAAAATTGGGCCCATCTCCCCGCGAGGGGGACTCGAGTAAATGCGTCGCATAGGGGGTGGGTGTATTGCGTAACGTTTAGTGTTTGGGGAGTTGGTGGTAGTGAATGCGTTGTATCAGCAGCTTCTTGACGTAGTTTGAATGAGTCAAGGATATAAGGCGCGTTCGTAGCCTCCCATTCTGTGTCGGCTTTGTGGCGCAGTGGGTAGAGCACCATGTACATTGCGTTCCGCCCGCAGGGTCGAGGGATCGAAACCAGGCGCCGGATAGTATTTTTTTATATATAGTGTAGGGGGAGGGGTGCGGACTACGACTACGGACGTCACTGCGACTACGTGAGTTACTGAAATGCTCTGCATTTAAAAAGAGGGCAACGAAGAGTCACTGACTGCAAGAGTCACTGTAATGACCTAAATTATGGGTTTATGCACCGAAGCTATATGTACCCCTAGGCTATGAAAACTGTTGCAGTGTGGAAGATTATGAGTTAATTTTTTCTTCGGATAACGGTGAACTAAATAGATTGATTGACTGTAGAGTTTAACGCGCCGACGCAACGCAAGGGATGAGGCGCGTTGTATGCTCCGGAATAATTTTGACCACATGGGGATCTTCAACGTACGCCGAAATCTCGTACACACGGCCGTTTTTGCTTTTCGCCTCCATCAGAAAAGCAGCAGCTGCTGCGGCCGGGAATCGAACCCGCGACCTCGTTCTCAGCATCGCAACTAAGCATAGCCACTAAGCCACCGCAGCGGGTGAACTAAATAAATAGTGCTATCGCACACGGAAGGCGGCCCCGAAATGTTTGCTTTGTCTGCCCGTCTATTCAGTTGATATGCTGCGCACTTTTCGGTTTCGCATTCCGCGAGGCTTAGCTAAAAGATGCAGATAAGCACAAGTGCTCTCTCCCAGATGGTCATCCCTAAAAATCTGTAGAGATTATATCAATTGGCTTTATTCTGCAAGAAAAATCCTCCGGCCCTTCTGCCCCCTACGCAAGTATTTGGCAGCTGACCGTTAGAAACCGCAAATTGAGTCCGCCCACATAAAGTCACTAATTTTCATTGCTTTCCTTGTTTCCGTACACAACTTCTGCAACTGTTATCCATGTAGCTTTGTCATTTTGAATCCCTTGTGGGAAGACGTCGCAAAACCCATTCGTCACGCCAAGTCAGTGTATTGCTATGTAAGTTAGCTGGCAATACAAAACTGTTGTTCCATTTGGTGGTAGAGTTTTAAGAACTACTTTGCGCATCTGGTGAGCTCCCTTTGTTGCGACGCTGATTGCCACAGTACACAGTTGGCTTCTGGGATACGCAGCTCGGCAGTGTGATACTGTGTAAGTTAAAGATGCGCATAGCGCATAAAAACACAATTCAAAATGGGACAGCAGCTTTTAACTTCTCGACTGCAGAACCTCACCTAAAGTAAAAAAGACCACGAGCCGTTACGTTCTTCCGAGGTAGCAGAATTTAAAAAAACGACGCGTATCAAAATTCGTGATCCGTAACTAGACAGGCGATCCCAAGCATGACCCTTCACACGTCACCCTCAGAGCAACGTGGCATTCTAGCTGCAATCAGCCGCCACAGTCTTGTAAACCCCGATGCACGACGACTGCGTGAGGTCAAGCAGCTTCCTACGGAACGTCTGCACCTGGGCGTCTGTCTGAAATAGGGTTCCTCGGCGACCCTTGCATGCGTAGGTATAGTACTTGTGGATGTGGGTCTTCCAGGAGTCGGGGTACCAGGAGGAGCGACCGCAGGCCGCAGAGGCCCCCGGTTCGGTCACGTTGTACGCTTTTTGGACATGCTTCTCGTTGCAGGCTTCCATGAGCGCCATTGAAACGGGCTGTGGAGAAAGGAGGTAACAGAATGACTGTTTCTCCCGACTTCGAGCCGCAGTGTACATCGACACTGCGGCGAGCTCGACCGGCGAAGGCCACCTTGAAGCGTTGCGAAACATCCGGCCAGTCGGGTACAGAAGCAGTGTATGCGGGCCTCCCAGGACGTGCCTCAGTTGTGACACCTTGTCCGCGTATCTCTGCCCCGCGACGTGCGTGTAGGGCAAGAACAAGCCCAAGGACACATTGGCCTGTCTTAGCTTCGAGGCCATGTCCCTCAGCGGTGCTGAGAGCTTGCGGGTGTTAAACGCTGGCGCCTTGTTCCACCACAGACGAACGCCGTTGAAACCGTGCTGCTTCGTGTACGCAACGATGTTGCGAAGAAACCTGGAGCGTTCGCTGACGTGGCGGTCGAGCAGCTTAGCGAACGTGGAGTCCGGTCCACGAAGCCCAAGCAACACCGAGCGTGCGCTGTGGTTGCGGAACGGTGCGCCGGAGAGGTGCGAAGTATCGTCGGAGACGGTCATGTCACTCGAAAGTAGACGGCAGCAGTGGACAATGACGTCACACTGTGACGCTGGCTCGCCAACACTCTGGATGTGCTTCTCCGGGGAGCCTCCCAAGGGCCAAACAGAACCGCTCGCGAAGCAGAGGTTACCGCCTCGGCGGGCGTCCGTCTGAAACGCAAATTTCAAATAAGCCGCCCTGGCACCGGGGCGGGTGGCTGGCATCGTCGGCAACGGACGGACGCTGCTGGAAGACGACCGGCTGGTGCGAGGAGTCGGTGGATTCGTCACCGCCTGTGTGCGCCTTTTCAAGTCCTCGTGCATCATCGCCTGGCTTATTTCGGACGGGCGCTGCTGTCTCTGTGAGTTGGCCATCAAGCGGCGGTTGAAGACGAGCAGCGTGACACAGATGGCAATGAGCATCACCAGTACGAATGTAACCGCCGGCGCGAGCCACTGTACTTGGTCTTGGTCCTCTCTGTCCGGCAGCGGTCGGGGCTCCTCGAACGACGTCCGCAGGCCGGTGGACGGCCTGCGTTTTGGGGACTTGGGATCGATGAGGATGGAGGTCAGGGGCTCCGTCGGTGGGCTCTTGTCGACGCTAGGCACAGACTTGTCGCTGTCCTGGGCACTGTCTTCTTTACTAGAGTCACTGGACGACATGGCCGCGTTGCTCGTTGGTCCTTCTGCAACAATGGAGCCGCCGCTTTTGCTGTTATTCGTTCTCTTGAGCGTCGAGGGCAGGACGGCGCGTTCTCGCCGGCGGGCGTTCGGTGCGAGACGAGCAGCGGCGCCCCCTGATTAAGAGAGAGAGGGAAAAGAAGACGAAGCGCTCATTATCACCACACTAGCATCAATATGAGGTAGTCATTTTTTTGTCTTACTACCGCGAATATTAATTGGCCAAGCTCCCTCGGTGGGTACATTCCCTAAATTTCCTCCTTCTTCTAATTTCCTTCTTCCTTCTTCTAATTTCTTTTGAAAACTTTCAATAATTCATGTACAACAGCCCTGGTAACAGGCCACTTCACTGATAGGCTATCATCCTCATCGTCATCACTGTCGTCATTTTTGTTGCTATTCCATTACCATCATTGTCACGGGAGCCGGTGCTGAAAAGGGCACATAGTATCATGGTCAGGTATCATTTGTAAATGGAGCGCTCCAGTGCGTTACAAATTGGCGAATTGTAGTAGCGAGATAGAGCGAGTCAGAATAAACAAATAATTATGCAGAACTTTAAAATAGCAAACGTTCGCGACAGGGGTTGCATCATGCCCAGTGGAAAAGGGCACGCCCAGGAAAGATACACGGCGGAGAGCCGCCTCACCTGAGTAATGGAGAACAACGAAACAGAGGTTTCATTAACGCGAAGCTTTAGCGTCCTTTCTCTTTTTCTAACGATGATGATCAATGATCGTGGGTGAAGTGAGTGAGTGAAAGTCTTTTGTTAACGGCCCAGGGGCCGGAAGGGGGAGAAGGGGAAAAGGGGGAGGGGAGAGATGGTCAGGAGGCGATGTTCACTTGAAGATCCTGGAGAGGAATAGTCAGTTCCTGAATGCACAGATGGGGCTTATACTACTTTTGCGAGGCCACTCTCGAGAGCGAAGCGCCCAAGGGCAGCAAGGAAATCGGGGTCGCTGAGTGTCGCGGGGGGGTATCTCGCTTGGATTGGGTAGGGCATTCAGCAGGATTGGGTGGAAGGATTGGTATGCAGAACAGTGCCAAATAAGGTGCGTCATATTTGCTATTGTAGCTGTGTTGCAATATGAGCAGTAGGGCGGAGGATCGCCGGTCGGGTGATGCAATTTGCGTGTGACGTGGGGAGTCAATGCAGCGTTCGCGCGAAATTTGTTGATAAAAACTTCAGCAGGACAAGTTAGTGATGGGGCGGTATGCAAGGAATCATACAGGAGTGGCAGTGGCAAGGCGGTTGTGCCTAGCCTGACGAGCGTGATCCAGCTATTGCCTGAGGGAGAGCGGGGGAGCAGGGTCGTCAACCAGTGGAGGAGTTGCTTGAAGACTCTCGTGCGCTGCGTCATGGGAAGCCTGGGTGCCGGTGTCCCGGTGTCTACGCAACCCGTGCAGACGCACCATTGAGAGCTAGCAGACTAATCATATATTGAATCTGATGAACCAGAGGGTGATCGGAGAACGGTCTCCGGAGCTCACGTAGCGCTATTTGGGAGTCAGTCAGGAACCAAATGCGGGGTGTTAATGAAGCAGACGTCTCGTAGGTCAAGTGGTCGAGGGCTGCGACGATGGCATGTAGCTCAGCGTCCATTATAGAAGTAGTGGATGTTTAATTTCTTAAAATTCCGCCAGGAACTATAATAGCTCAGGGACAGCAGGCGAAGGAGTGGATGCTTTTTCTGCAGTGGATGTAGCATTTCATGTGCTATCGCAAAAATCAAGCATCCATGAATTTGTTAATAAAGGAACACTACAAATATCACTTATGTATTGATTTTTAGCCTCATATTTGCGTAATTTTTTGTTCTGGTATAACAATATATGAAAAGTATGAACATAACATACCAATGTATAATAAGTATGACAATGTTGACAAGTATGAACATTGCCATATTTGCGTAATTTTTTGTTCTGGTATACCAATGTAAGAAAAGTATGAACATAACATAGCAATGTTTAATGAGTATGACAATGTTGACAAGTATGAACATTGCCAACGGACTTAGACGTTTAGATCTAGCTGTGGGTATATAAGCCTATTATGCCCCGTCGGCTTCACTTAGGCTGGGCGGCTGAATCGAGTTACAGATATGTGGTTTGTAATAAATTCTCTTTCCGAGACAGACAAGCAACCATGCAGACAGACCAAAATGTCTGCGTCCAAGTAGCCGAAGAAAGACTATCGGCAACAAAACTCCTTCCTGGACCTTACTTTAGCTTCATCTGGCATTATCCCGGACTTGAGCCCCTTTACAACCACGTGGGGCAGCGATCCTTATCCTATTCTCCCCACTCTTAACGGAAAGCGCTTCCGAACACGCCAGCGCCTACCACGAATCAATTGGACAACCTACCGGCACCTGTCCTCTTTGTCCGCGCCTCAATCACTCGAACAGATTATTACTGCTCTCCAGGAAGCCAAAGATCTGTCTGGTGAATATATTGAGTGTGACGACAAAACCTCGGCTATGAACGCCCACATGGTGAACCTATGGAAGAGAGCTCAAACTCTAACCACCCGGAACCTTGCTAGCGGGAAACGTCTCCTTGATCTCCTCAAGATGAGAAAACAATACAAGCTAATTAGGGAACATCAACGCTCGCTCGCCAACGAACAATGGAACAGCCTCTGCGCAAGACTCGGCAAGGAACGCGGCCTCTCCAAGTTATGGCAGGTGGATCGTGGGATGTCCGGCAAGCGCAAGCATAAGTCCACGCTGTTCTCCACATTCACTCTAAAGGACACCCCTGAAGCTGTGGAACAGCAGCTCATAACTACGTTTTTTCCCCACGCTTCCATCACTCTCCATCCCCCGCTACCCAACATACCAGTACCGGAGCCTGTTGAGGAGCTAGATCTCCCCTTCACTTTTGCGGAGCTCCAGGCTGCCCTCCACCAAAGGCAAACCCCGTTCGGCTCCGGGCCATAGTGGGCTCACTTGGCTGCACCTTTGCAATCTGGATGAAGCTACCTACCTAGTGCTTCTGGACGCTATGAATGACCTTTGGGCTACAGGGACCGTTCCGGACAACCTCAAGCTCACGCTCGTTTATCCCATCCCAAAGCCTAACAAAAAACCCCTCCACCATGACTAGCCTTCGGCCCATTTCTTTGACACCACAATCTGCAAACTCATCGAGCGTCTCATAAATAATCGCATGAAACACTATAAGGAATACGTCCAGCCATGGCTCCACCCATCACAAACTGGCTTCCGGCCACACCTGGGTACGCACGACATGTTTATGGGTGCTGCGACGAGTGATCAATCGCACTTCCACAGCAGGCAACCCCAACTATGTCCTTGCCATCGATATGCGTAAAGCGTTTGATCGCGTGAGCCAAACGGCAATCCTTACAGAATTGGCACAAGCACTCCCAAACCAGCGAGCCCAAAACCGGATCCGGTCCTTTCTAGACACCCGCCCCATACGTCTAAGCGCCACGCACCCGGGATGAAGCCCTAAGACCTACTACCTAGGACAGGGGCGTGCCTCAAGGCTCTATCCTTGGACCTGCGCTTTTCAATTTGGCAATGGCCCGCGCTGCACGGCAACTAGAAAGGGATTCTGCTGCACGTTTCGCGATCTATGCTGATGGTCTTACTGTATGGGCCGAAGCAGCAGACTACACATCAACTGAAAACATGATAACTGAGTTCAATTCAATTCAATTCAATTCACTTTTATTCAGCAAAAAGTAACCACCCCAGTTGCAGGCCGCAGCCCACAGCCTCATGTCGAACCTTCCGACATTAGGGCTAGACCTGGGCTCTGAAAAAACAGAGTTCTTGATGGTGCACGGACGGCATAAGATACCTTCTGATCACCACACCATCTATCTGTCTGACACACCAATTACGTCTATGTGCGGCAAAATTAGACGGCTGGGTATCCCTTTGGCCAGTCAACACAGCCAGCAGTGCTGGATGAAGCAACTTCGAGGTAACTGGAAGCCAATGCTTCAAATAATATCTAGAATGTCAAATAAGTACGGAGGGGCCCAATTAGCGACTTGCATTACGCTGGCACGAGCAGTGGCTCTAGGCCGCCTTCTCTACGGCGCCCCTGTATATACCCTCTCAGTCACAGGAAGCAACTGCACAGGGCCACGCTCCGAACAATAACTGGATTGCCGCGACATACCCGTATAGATGCCCTCGAAAAGGCGGCTCCTCTGCCTCCTGTGGAAGCCCTGCTTTCTAAAGCTGCCCTCCAACACGAACAACTGCCTGATCTCTTACATGTCAGGAGCGGCAGCTCACTGCGTGGGATGCTCGAACCTTGTTGCCACCCCCACTGAGTCCGGCACCATCTGTCTCATGGGAAAGGCCACTTCTGACATCGCCACATCAGCGACCTGGCATTCCCAAAGCAAGGATGAGTCCACGCCAAAAAACCCTTCGTCGCATCCTGGGGACAAAGCTCCCAGATGAAACTGACATCTTCACCGGTGCCAGCCCTGGACCACCACCGAATGGGCCTCGCGTTGCATTGTCCACGCCGACCCGAATTTGACGGTTCCATTACGAAACATATACTTTATCCGTCTCCCACTGAAGCCGAACTGCGTCGCATTCTCCATTCACTGGACGATCTTGCCTACAACGACTCTGCTCCACTACCTGCCCGTATTCGTATCCTCACTGGCTACAAAAATGCCATTGACGAGTTCAACAAGGATTTCTCTGACCATCCTATTGTCCACCAGATTCAAGCTATGGTCAACATACTCGCTCACAACGGCACTAAAACTCGCCTGGCATGGATACCGGGATACATGATGCAGGGACATGGCAATTAGACCGCGCACTCCGCGGCTAGGGAGAGCCTCCTCGTAACCCCTCCGCTGGGTGACCAATCCCCTGCTGCTGTCTCGCCCACCTCCTTTCGCCTGCAACTGGACCTCGCTGGCCACGCACGCCGATGCCGCCTAGCATCAAGCACTCCGCTTGGCTACCTACACGGCGTCCCTTATATACCACGCCCAGCCGAAATTTTCATTAAGAAGACTCTTGCTAACGCAGCTCTCACTCACTCCTCACATCATATCCAAATGGATTCACCCTGGGACAGTCACTATCCCCCACGTTGTCCGCACTGTTCAGCGACTTCTATCGCCGACCTGAACCATTTATTCTGGCACTGCACTGCATTCTCACACCACCGACATATTCTCAAAAATTCACTCCCAAATGGTTCTTCACCAGATAATCCCCCATACCATGACCCCCATTTCCTCGCCGCGCTAGGCACTCTTTCCCCTGAGAGCGGTCTGGCTCGACTAGTGTGAGCCGGGGCCTACAACCCGCTCGGTACTTCAAACTGGACAATTAGATCCTCAGTTGAAGTTGCTGGCACGGCCCTTAAGGATTCAAGAAGGGTTAATCCTCCCTCCCTGCTATTTCCATTTCCCCCCTCTGGCCAACCGGCCGTCCCTTCCCAATAAAGGACTTTACTACTGCTACTGTAAAAAGCGCTTCCCGTGGCTGGAATCGAACCTGGGTCCCTCGCACTATGAAGCCGGCGTCTATCCGATTGCCCCATTTCTACATGATCGAAGCAAACGCCAAGCAGCAGGTACCGATTCGTGCCGTACACTCCAAACCCAAACATTAGGCCCACAGACACACACACGAGAGTTGCTGTGGGTATTCTAGAAAAGTGGTGCGTACCTCGAGAGTACCATGTACTCGCAGTATGGGATTGGCCAACCAAAGAATCCATCACCAGAAAGCTTCGCGTTCAGCCATCGTCGTCGTTAGTCGGAGGTGTGCGTAATTTGTTGGCTCTCGTGGGGTTTTATACACTTAGACACAGGGTTGGTTGCACAAAATTAAAATGTTGTACCAAATTGAAAAAGTAAGGTTGCCAGCCTGCAACCGAAAAAGCACTATACACGACAAGACCACAACAGGTACTTCAAGAACTGAAGCCTATCAACACGGTTTAGCTCAACTTTTTTCCCGCACGCACGCAGTGACACGAAATACATAGTGTTACAAGAAATTACGTTTTTTTTCAGGCGGTAAGGCGATTGACAAACGGCTAAGGAACAATAAACTAGGAAACATCAACTTGAATCTTAAAGCGTTCTCAGTTTCTAACTGTTAACGAAACCACGTCGTCTTTTTCTCCGGTATATTCAGGTTTCCCAAGGCTCTGCCCTCGGACCCCTGCTCTTCTTAAGTTACATTAATGACCTGCCTAGTAAAGTTCAGTCTTCGCTGATGATTGTGTTATTTACCGTGAGATTACATGTGATAATGACTCCGGCATACTTAAGTCCGATATTAACACGATCTCTGCATGGTGTGACGACTGGTTGATGACACTTAACACAAAAAATGTAAAGTAATGCAAGTAACGCGAAAAACGCCTCGCAGCCCTAATTATACCCTTAATGATAATATTCTTGAGACCGTAACTTCCTACAAATACTTAGGCGTCTATATATCATCCAATATGTCTGCAGGAACCTCATATAAACTGCATAGCAAACAATGCGAACCGCACATTGGGCTAGTTAAAACGTAATTTTTCTGGTCTAACATCTTCGCTGAAACTACTACTGCACAAAACCCTTATACGCCCGAAACTGGAATACGCCCCTTCTGTATGGGACCCTGGCCTCGCATATTTAGCTTCATCTGTCGAGTACGTCCAAACCCGCTCCGGCCGCTTTATCCTTTCCGAATATCATCGCACAGCTATTGTAACGACCATGAAATCACAGTTACTACTACATGATCTGTCTTTACGCCGCCAGATACAACGTTTGTGTTTATTCACAAACTTTTTTATCAAGATACCCTTCATGATTTGCTCCTAGCAAGTCCCTCTTTCATATATTGTCGCTTAGATCATCGCCATAAAATTGAACCTATTCATTCTCGCGCAAATTTGTTCTATTACACTTTTCTACCCCAATCAATCACCCCCTGGAACCGCCTTCCCGAACCGCTTGTATTTATACGTAACAATAAGTTGTTTAGATCAGCTTTGACTACCCACGTTTGTAATAATACTTGATTCTAAAATTTTATTTAGCGCTGTTGCGCCTTGTTGTCCTAATTTTGTCGATGGTTTCTAACTGTTCACCGACCTCGCTTTTTCTGCCTCTGTTAATAAGTACAAATCTACGCCAAATATGTATCGCATCATGAGCAGTTTTGTTGCGCCGTTTCCCTTTTATGCCCCTTAGGTATCGTTTTTCAAATGCTATCTATCGCTATGCTACGCAGGCTACATTATGTTGCTGTTTTGTGCGTTTCGTCGTCCCTTCGTTATTTTGACTTGTACTCTTGTTTAACTTGTATGCTTATTATTTTGCTGTACATCTGTACCTGTTATGCCCACTGCCCTCTGTAACTCCCTACCCGGGCTTTGAATGTTACCTCAAATAAATAAATAAATAAATAATAAATAAATAAAACGCTCATCATCATCGTCGTCGTCGTCGTAATAAGCATCCTATTTTCATCCACGGCTGTTCAAATGCTTCTCCCAAATATTTCCAACCACTTCTATAGTGAGTTTGCCGGGTACACTCGCTGTCCCCGAATTTTCTTAGTTCATCCCTCCGTCCAAATCCCTGGTCTATCCCCGCTTCTTTTCGCGTCCTTTGGTAACAATTCCGCTAATCTGATGGTTCACCTTTCAACTTTTGTCTCCATCCGATTTAGTGCCCAATCCCACTTCTTCCGGTTAATTAGAACTGTATGTCTCCTATGCCAGTCTATTTTCTACTCCAAGCAGCCGTTTTCTTATCTATAGTAACGTTATTCTTAGCATCTTAACATGGTTCGTTCAGCCTAAGTTCATTTTCAAGGTGCTTACCTATCTTGCAAAGGCATTTTTCTGCATGTTTGCTTAACGTTAAATTGGGTTTATTTGTGTTAATCTGCAGTTCCGCAGCTGAGCTTTCCAACTAGAGTTGCCGGAGCAGTTTCCTTATGTCACGGCAGGACTGACTAAACACGACATTGTCATCAGCCAATTTCAAATGGCTGTAGTGTTTTTATTGATAAGCTCCACGTCTCCCACCTTTTACATCGTGAACTTAATCGTTTTAGGTAGAGGTATGTTCCCAACGCACGTTTCAAGAATATTACCTTAAATAAATTAATTACTCGCCAGCTGGTCAGGTAATTTGTAAGTTAACGCCCCTTTAGTCTACTGATAGCTAACCTGGAATATGTTCACTATCAAAATTATTACCGGCCTGGTGAGTATCCTTGTGTGCTCCGTGTTCATAGTTCAACCATTTTGAGCAGCTACATTGGGATTAGTAAATAGGTTTCATAAATATAAGTAATATTGTCTGCAAGATATCACAAAAAACGACAACGTTATAACAAGGCTCCCGCCCAGTTTTTTACGCTTTCTTGCTTGGAAAAGGCGTTCGAAATAGCCCCTGGAACTATTAATGATGCAGGTAAAAAGCAAAAACGCCCGTGTGTTCGAGATTTCGACGCCCGTTAAAGATCCCCAGGTGGCCAAAATTATTCCGGAGCCGTTCACTACGATGCGCGTCATCGCCTGTGAAGCGTCGGCGCGTTAAGCCACACAATCAATCAATTATGTACTAAGGCCGTGAACATATGCCACAAAACAGCACTTTTGCGCCGATACTCCGTGCTCCGGCATGGTCTAGTGGTTAGGATACCTGGCTCTCACCCAGGAGGCCCGGGTTCGATTCCCGGTGTCGGAACGATGTTTTTGCAGAATTTATAAACACGACAGCCTTTAATTTGTGCGCGTCATAGATTTGCTTATTTTAATAGCGAAGCTATTTAGCAAATCCTAATTTTTCGTGTCCACAGTTAAAAATACTAAGAAATTGCTGAGCACGCGCACGTGAGTGCCGGCATCCCGGCGACAGTTCGGCCGATAAGAAAATGTGGCGCGCTCGTGTGTTCGTGCCTCGTGGCAACCACCCAGCGTCCCCTGCGTACTTTTGTCAAGCCAAGCATAGCCGCTTAGGGAGATTTGCCAGGATTGCCAAAAGATAAAAAAAAAAATGGCCACGTATCTGCTTCTTTCGTTGCAAATGTCGACAAAAGACGATAGTCCTTCGTCGACATTTGTAAAGTAAATGCCTCCCGTCTCTTTTCCAATCACCTCTCATGCTGTTCCTCTCCCGTCTCGCTTCTCCCAAAAATAAACACGCTAGAGGGTTGCTCAAGTGAATTTAAATTTGCCGCGTTCCACTGCTCCACGCCCAGTGCCTCGATGCCAACGCTGCCGTACGATGGAAACGCGCGTGAATCGAAGCACCCTACTCCAACGTTTATAGAACCTCGTTACCCTACTCCACGTGCGTTCCAAAAAGAACGTGGAACCTATCTAGTGGAACCTTTCGTAACTGTTGTCGCTTGATTTCTTAAAATGCCACCAGAAGATCTAGTGGCGTCGGCGATAGCAGGCGACGGAGTGAATTTTTTTCTTCAGTGGATGTAGTATTTCATTTCGCAAGAATCAAGCATCCTGAATTTTTTATATAGGAACACTTTAAATATGCCTTATGTATTCATTTTCTACCTTATATTTGCGTAACGTCTAGTTCTTGTTCAACAATATTGACAACTATGAACGTTGACATCGGACTTAGACGTTTAGATTTATATAAGACTATTGCGCAGATTTTGTTTCACTTTGGCCGGTTGTCTGAATCGAGTCACAGACAGACAGGCAAGCAGACAGACAGACAGACCAAAATTTCTGCATTTAAGCAGCCCAAGAAAGACTCCAGCGTTCACCATAATCGTGGCAACACGTGCTCGGTAACAAGAAAGACTCCAGCGTTCGCCGAACTCTTGCTCGGAACGAGGAAGACACGTCATAGCGTACGCCCCCCTCGAAGGGGATGTCCGATGATTATGACTTCCAAAAAAATTGAAAGAAGCTCACACTTATAGCAACAGTGATGGAGTAGAGGTCGTTGCGGCAGCGAAGAATAAAATCGGCTGCAATAGTGGACCTAAACCTTCGCGATAGTCGTGAGGGTTGCGTATAGCTTTGCTACTTACAATCTTATGCGTTAGTGTGAGCTTCCTTCATTTTAAAGTGCGGAACACTTTATGGGCTCGCCTTGTCGTCTTAGCTCGCTAACGGTAGATGCGACTGCCGGAATCAGGCGGCGCAGCGAGATAACGGACCCACGTGGAGCCTTCTGTAGCGGGGTGAGGGAGTCACGATGAGGCTTCGAAAACCACGCGGTTTGAATAGTCATAACCGTTCATAACCGCAACCTGCAATAACACGATAAGTTAGACAGCGGCGCCATTGTTGCGTGCATCCCTCGTTCGCCTTTCGTTTAAATGTGCGCTGTTCACAGTTCAGCGGAATTATCGTCGTACAGCGCTCAGGATATGACCGCTTTGCACAGTTGAGGAAATAAAA
Organism: Haemaphysalis longicornis; assembly: GCA_013339765.2. Classification (NCBI taxonomy): domain Eukaryota; kingdom Metazoa; phylum Arthropoda; class Arachnida; order Ixodida; family Ixodidae; genus Haemaphysalis; species Haemaphysalis longicornis. The sequence continues at coordinate 42,178,224 of CM023457.1, read as the reverse complement.
CTCAGCTATAGAGAGAGCGTCGGTCCTCGCAGTCGAGGCGCGAAAGGTGGTGTAAGAGGACTTCGGGGTGGTGGACAGTTCCGGTTTGGTGGTGTATACGCCAGAGTCATGGCCGCGGGTGCAAAAAAAAAAGTATTTTCTGCAGTACTTTCTGCCATGACTAAACATAGGATAGACCTTTACACACATAAATAGGCGAGCGAATAGAAGGAAATGTAGCCGCCCCCTCAGCATACATCGTGAGAGCATTGGGCGCTGTATATAGAGGTACTGGGTTCGGATCCCGCCAAGGGTGTATGCTCCGTATGCACCCGCTCATGCGTTCCCGGTGGGGCATTGCCGGCGGCTTACCTCCGTATCGGGGACCCCAGTGCGTCGACAACGATGGCGCTGGCGAATGGGAAGAAGTGAAAGAGTGTGGCGGCGGCACTGCAGCAGAAACATGCAGGGGGGAGGGGAAAGGATTTGGCGCAACGCTGCCGCGGTCCGGGAAGCGTCTGTGCCACGCCAGGACCACGTGTAAAGTCAACCGCCGATCACGCAAGACGCAGCCGCTGTAGCACGGAGCATTATTGGGAGGGTACAAAACCAGCAGCTTGGAACCTCAACGACAGCGTCCCTGGCATTCCACCTTTAGAGGCCCGAATTTTAAAGCGAAGCTTTCTATCTCTACCAGCCAACCGTTCCTTTCGTGGCGTGCGGGACAAGAAACTCCCAACGCGGCTGGGGAGGGGAGGTGCTTTTCACTCACGGAGCACAGTGTAGATGGCGCGGCGATAGGGCGCTATTACCCAGCGTTCCCCGTGCTCACCCCGGCGGGCGCGTCGGCGGGACGCTTCCGTCGGCTTTGTCGTTTGCTTAGCGACGGTGTTGGGCCTGTCTTGGCGCAGCTTCGCGTCCATTGCGCGCTTACTTTGCACGGCTTGATTAACTTGTTCGACAGCACCTCCTGGGTAACCCGGGCCCGACGGAATTAAGTGGTCGTACGGCAGAGATACGTTAACGAATTGATTTGCACGGCGGGAAAACAAAATGTAAAGACCACATACAGGCACCTGGCCGGTGGAAAAACTCTACCTTTTGCGCACTGCTTTCCACGAATGTGACTCCGTCTTTTCTAAATTGGTAAATACCAATCCGACTGTGTTTGAACAGGTATTACAAAAGGCGAAAGAAGCAAGTGCTTCTGATAAATAGTGATTATGAGAGTTCCCTCATATTCCTCGCAATTCTCAAACTTCAGCAACTATTTAGTTCAAATCTCTATAAATGGGAATCACTAAGCTCACATGCCGAATTGTTTCGGTGTCTGCGCTTGTGTCGCGCGGTGGTGTTGCCCCCAGCTAGCACATCAGAATGGCTAGGTTCCGCTGTCTCACCCTTCAAAAGACGCTACTCTCCGTTTTCTTTCGTCCGACGCACGGCCGTGGCTACAGCGGCGGCGTCCGCTGCTCGAGCCCTGCCGTGGCCGATGCTGCTACGTTCGGGACGGCGCCCCTGCCAATCCCAGGTAACGGCTGGCAGTATCTCTGGTTTCACTCTTTCTAGAGCCACGTGTGTGAATTCAAGTGACATCGCATGTGGAATTGTTGTGGGGGGTCGTTCACAGCTTTGCTTTCCAACCACCTTCACAGCCTGGATTGGAGCCAATTTTTTTCTTGCATTTGGTGGTGTCCCTGCATGACTACGCTGAAGATTATGTCTCGCATTTGTCGTCAGCATTTGCTTAAGCGTGGTTGCAAAGCCGCTAGTACAGTTACCTCCTTTCAAACAAGCTTCGAAACATGTCAGCTCTGTACTTCGACTTCCTGCCTGTGTTTAAATTTTAAATAATGAGCCGTGTCATTTCGAAGATCGGCGCAGGCTTCTAAATTTCATTGAGGACAACAAGAATGGAGCTATGCTCTTTTTTTTTCAATATTCACGCATAATTTTAGAGTGCTCACTGCGTCGAAGATGAAGTGAGTAAAAAAAAAATTAGGGCATCTTCTCTCTGTTTGAACGCATGAGCTTTTCCGTGAACCCGTTCCCATGTGCTCCAATAATAGACTGCGCGGGCCCGGAGGCCCATAAAATATCACAAAGAAGATAGACGGCTCGCGTGTCGTTGTTGGCACCAACCCTGCATTTAGTATATCTTTTATTTCAGACTCAGAGAAAGACGACCTGCTCCACGTCTTTCTTCTTTCTTTTATTGCTAGTTTGTTGTTGTTGTTTGTATGAAGCTCGATGCATTTCCATTTCTTTTCCTTTGTTACACCCAGCTGTCAATCGTATTCGCACTGAGAGAAACCACCGGCCATTTTAAAAGATGATGCCAAGGGAGTAAGTTTTTCTAGACATCAGCGTTATCGAGGCAACTCTCTGCGTCTCATTTTCTCCTGACTGTTGTTTTCCTTATAAGGAAAAAAAACCCAGCGAGAAACAACAGACGACAAAGGAACAAACAAAGAACAATTCGCAAGCCATTATTTTGAGACTGGGAACGAACGCAGGGCCTCCATTCAGACGTCTACAATGGAGCGCTGTATCGTATTGCTTTTTGGTGTTGATATTGCATCATTGCACGCTGGATTTAATCTCCTTCTCCCCTTTTTCACACTGTCTTCCATTTCTCCGCTTTCGTTGTTTCAAAAGCGACCGTTCAGCGGGTGTGTTTCCCATCGGGTATGGCAACAAGCTAGCTCTTAGGGCGCGCATCATCTGCCACCGTGGGTGAAAGAACACCCACCTTGAGATGAGAAGTAATCTAGCACGTTTGAAACCACTTGTTGCCTTATTAAATATCGAAACTTTGTTGGCTACGCCTTTCTGAAAGACCCCATCAACCCAAGTAGAGACGGGAATATCGGCGCGTCATGTATACGCGTGGTTCTTAAGCACCGTTCCGCAGGGCATTGACGTCTGTGTGGGGATTCGAAAACATCAGGTGTGGAGACATGAAGCCGAAAAGGAGGAGTGAAAGGGCAGGGACGCAGAAGTGGAAGAAGGGAAAAAAGTATGAAAAGAAAAGCATTTGGCGGAGACCGCAACGTACGTAATGTGTCGAGACTGGTCGCTAAATATACACCTTCTCTCCGCCGCACCCGGGTGATCCAGCAGCCGTGGCGGGAGTCGAGGATGCCGGCACGAGGGCTAGACAGGACGACCGCGGTGCAGCCATCCGAGCGTTGAGGGGACTATATTTCACCACGCGTTTATTTTTGTCTCCCTGCATCAATAATTGTTCTTTTTCCCGAGATAGTCGTCGGAACTGTTTTTATGGCGAATGAGGCAGCCCTTGTAGTGTCATTATGGAGGCCTTTAATAACTTAGCCCAAGTAGTGTGTTTTGTAATAAGGCTTTCATTCCCAATGGTTGCTGTATTGTTGAACAGCATCTGTACTACAACGCTCTTTCCTCCTAACTGTCTTTGTTTTTTTTTAATGTGCAGGGTAACTCCAGCATTTTTTATGAATAATTGTTGAAAAGCAGAATGTTTTACTGAACCAAATCTTAGCCGGACCCGTTACGAAACTGTCGTTGATCTTCTCCACATAATGATCAATTTGCGCGTCCAGGGTTCATTGTGGTGCAGCATGTCCAGAGACATGCCTTTAAAAAACGCACGTTTCGCGAGGTTTCAGTGAGATCCTTCGACATCAGATATGCGACGAAATGCTAGATTATACAGCGCCATTTGATTCATAAAGAAAGCATGTGTGGTTGTGTTCGTCTGAGCGTTATTGTCTCCTCGGGGGGTATTTTGTTCCAGGGAGAGAAAGGTAGTAAAAAAAGTGAGAGAGGGTGGGGGGGGGGGGTCGAACTTGTTGCTTTTTCTCGCGTTGTGACTCAGAGGACGCGGCCTGCTCGCTTGTCTGTCTTGCACGGGTCGCCCGCTCGGCCCGGCGTTTCGAACTCGGCCGAGGTCGCTTGCGTAACGGCTGCCGGGGCACCGAAACACAGGAGCGGTATAATGGATACACCCCCTCCGCTTTACGGGTGGGAGGCCACAGCACCGAATACCCCATCGTTAAAAAACTACGGCCGAGGGAGTACGAATCCCGCTTCAATGAATCAACCCGTCCATTTGCGATTCCATCAAAGAATGTTATGTAAGCCTAGCTTCCGGAACAGCTGTCGCTGCTGGCCTCTCTGCATTGACACGTGGTTCTGCGCATGCGCAAACGTTGCCTAGCAACTCGCGCTTCTTGTGTATCATTTTTCTACCACTGATTTACGACGACGGCGGGGTTTTCGCTTAATGAGCCGAGAGTAGCTCCCGCATTGAAAACCACAAGCTTCGCTTCCTTTTAGGAAGAACTACAGATTCAGTTCTCCCCAATGCGAATGGGAAGACGCAAAATTTTTGCCAGAGGTTGGGGGCTGGTTCGGTGACCTTTTCCATATAACTCGCACTGCACGTTTCGGTTTTTGAGCTGTGCGGCGTCAAAATAAGAAAAAAAGCGAAGTCGTAAAAAGACAAAGGTGTGAGTGAGCCAGCCCTAGGAGTGATGAGTAATGCGAGTCAGCTGATGCCCTGCAACCTGTCCAGAAATACACGCGGGCAATGCAATGCCTCCGAAACTTAGGCAGCAAGGAAGGGGACGTTGACTGGCGTGCTGTTTATACTGTCAAAGGGACGATGCACGAACAGGGAGGTACTTTGTTCACGCCCTCGGCAGGGGGTGCTTCTGTTTATAGTCATGGCGGCTTGTTGAACGCGGCGAACTCCTGTGGTATTCTCTTGTCTCCTCCTGGTATTTCTTCCTCGCGAACGAGGAAGAGAAGATTATGATTTGGAGAAAGTGGCGGTCTGTTTGAACACGATAACTAGTCTTGAAGGTACCATAAATGTTAAGTGTACTCCACCAATCAGTGAAAACAGTGAAACGTCGTGACTTACGTTGTGGCGCTGTTAGGAAGTGCAAGGGTTATACTATAATACATTGAGACAGACTCCTGCGAGCAAAGCCCCCTGTCGTTCGTAGCAAGGCGGAGTCAACATCTCAGTGGCTCTTGGAACAAATTGCATCCAAGTCAGCCTTAAACTTATCAAAAAAACGCATTTTTGTAAATGAGATTTTGAATGGAGATATATGATTTAAAGTTTTTCTTCAGAGCAAAAACGGAGAAAAATCTCGGCATAGTTCCCGTGCCGTACTGAAATTTAACACGGAAAAGGAATTGATTTTCTAGATATACTTTCCATTTACGGCAATACCAGCGCAAATATTTTGTATGTCATTCAAGTTATGAGTTATGACAAAAAGGTAATGACTTTTTGTGTGTGGGGGACTTATGCTATAGCATAAGTGAGGCGCCCTTAGTAACGTAAGTAACGCTTACGTTGGGCTGGCGCAAGGCCATATAGCTTTGTGCCAGCTCAACATAAACGTTCACGAGAAATGCTTCATTGATAATGCTCGTCAAGTTCCGGCGCAGAAATAAAAACCGATTCCACCTGCAGCAATGTTTCTGAATTAAAAAAAATAAAGCTTGTGGTACAGAGGTATTTATATGCTAATATACCGCGACGGAGATTGCTTCATTACGAAATGAACAAAGAAAATCTGTTGCGTTCAAACTGCGGTACAATTGGTACGAGTTCTCAGGCGTAAACGGGTAGGCCCAGAAAGTTCCCTGTGCACTCCTAAATGTTTATGGGCATAAGCGTCTTCGTGATCTTCTGCACCGATAAGGTTCGTGAGCACTGTGAAGTGTACTGCCCACATATAAACCTTTTCATCCGTTAATCATTGATGGATACCGCGAGGAGCATGCTTCATGGAATGAACTGGGATCTGTTGCGCAAACTGCGTACAAGTTTCATGCTTCCTGCTCGAAACGGGTGCGCCAATGAACAGCCGCTGCACAGCCTAAAGCTTATGGCATAGCTCCCAGGACGAAGGAAATAAAAAAGGTCTATAGTTGGGACATGGCTGTCGAATATGGGCCAGTCATTCTGCGGTTTTATCGGCGCAGAAGTGAAAAAAATTCGTCATCCCTTCCCAAAGAATGTTGGGAGAAGCACTAGAGCTAAAAGTGCATCCAACGTTCGCTGATAGTGCGTTCAATCGATCGTCGGACATTCAAAGACCCAAATCGCAAACGAAGAACGAACCGATGCGATGATTTTACGCGCACTAAGTAAACGCATCTGCGAAAAATCTAAATGTATACCTATACGTTGTTTATGAGATGAAGGTATGCTGTTGTACTCCTTCATGATCGATGCGTGTATTTTCTTATCTAGAACCGTTCTTTTTTCGCGATTTTAAAGTAACTGTGCTGACACAGTGGAAGCCCGGTTTCAAGCACGTGCCGCGTGTACAGAGATCTTATCAAAGCTTTCGGTCGACCATCGGGTCTATGGGGAAAGGCACTCATTTTTTTGACAGAATGTCCCATCAAGAAAGCTTTCAGTTAAAGTTGACAAACAGGTTCTAGCAATAATAAATCCAGGAAAAAAAGTGGGGGATATGGGTATAAGGGTATTGAAAAGTGTACATGCATATATGATGTGCAGTGTGCAAACGAAAATAGACTGTAGCTACATTTGTGTGTGCAGCCTTCGGAAAGTTTAGTAAAAAACGTACGCACAAACTTACTTCGGCGATAACCACGGATCGTTCATTATTTCAGCGAATAAATTACAGAAAATGTACCGAATTAGAAAAATGAATAAACACCAATAGCAACTGCCCAAATAAATAGTGGTGCAGTATTAAAACGTGAAAAACAGCGCGAAATGCGGGGCTTACACTGGGGTTGCTTCAGCGCTGTGTTTATGTCACCCCACTAAGGGTCGATGTTCTTTCAGAAAAAGTGACGAAAAATAAGCGCTGGAACAGACTTGACCGTTAATACATTACGACCATACAAGGGCTAATATACGACCATACAAGGGTTAAATTCGTGTTTTCGGTAGAGATCAAGAAAAGAACAACATCAAGCAGTTTTTTTTTGTGCACGCGTTTACAAGTTTATCTATGCTCGTATAGTGTTCTTGTTGTTCTTGCTCTTCCTTTTGTCGTGTTACTCATTATTTTATTTTTTATACGCACGAATGACATTATGATTACGCTTCTGCTTTATGCGATGTTCCCTTGTCTCCAAGGGTTGATAAACAAAATAAAATAAAATTGGTAACTTTTGTCACTTCAAAATTATGCAAAGCACGTACGAATCACTTCTGAGGTGGACTCTTGTTGTTGAAGCTATTAAAGACGTGACAGTCCAGCTTCATTGGTCCGGGGATTTTATCTGAGGTGAGTAGGAAGTGCAAATCCTCGCTGAACCATGTGGTTGTTGAACAGAAAAAAAAGAAATGTGTACGTAAAGAAATGTGAACGTACAGCTGAACATCATTACGATGAATCTTACCAACAAGCGTCAAACGCAGTCACCCGTAGGGTTAATTCCGCCACTCTACCGCTCTAAACGAAGGCTGCATGGCTTAACTTCGACTTTCCGGAAACCAGGAAACAAGGCATGGGAAGTTTAGACGACACGATAAACAAAACAGGTCATGCAATGATCATGCCAGACCTGTTCGCTATGAATACCGTTTGGCTTATCAGGTATTACCTGCTCAATGTATGGTTTAACACGAGGCAAAGCTAACTGTATGCCCTGCGAAGACTGGTTATATGGCGCAGGGCAGCACAGTATAAGCAAAAAACGCAACACAACCAATGATTAGCTCCGATTTTGATCCGCAGCTTCGGTCATAGTTTCCTTTGTGACTGTCTTAAGGAACAAAGAAACGACAACTACAGGCTTTATGCTGTGTCACACCATCCTTGTGCTATACCTAATATCTTCCCAAAGGAATGGGGGCCCTCCGTTCGTAACAGCTTTTTTGGTGCCTAGCTTGGTGGCACCTCTTAGAGCGACAAGGGGCTTGTTGGCGTTACAGAAGTGTGCAAATAACATGAGACGGTTCGTACAAGTGCAGGGTTTTTGCGAAATGGGCTCATTTACCTCCAAGGTAAAATGGTGCAAGTGTTTCTGTACACACTTCGTTCTTTTTTCAAGGGAAAGATGCGATGCGCAGGCAAGTCATTTTCTGGGACTGTGTCACGGCCGTGACCTAGAATCCCCCCGACGCCTAAATGAACGTAGACGACAGGAGGCTTGGAAGTAAAATACGAGAGCCCATTGGGGAATGCTATTGTAAGTAGGCTTAACAGCAGCTACAAGACTCAGAAGCCCTCTTTCCAAGGCGAACAATTTAACCACGTGCGAACTGACCCAGTAGACAGAGGAGCTCCCGCGACAACGCCACGACGTCAACATTTCAACGTCACCCTCAACTCAGCGCGAACACAACTCGCGAATCCGGAGCACGACCCAGACAACTGCGACCTCAATCCAGTGATGTCATGGATGACATGACTCATCGCGGCCTCCAGGAGTTGCGCGGTGGGAGGACCTTCCGGACGAGCTGCGTGTCGCGGTCATGACGCGAGGCTCCCGAATTCTTGGCGAGGACGGAGACTCCAGCTTGGCGAGCTGCTGATGAGCAAAGAAGAGAGAGAAAGAAGAGGCTTGCATGAGGAGAAGAAGAAAAGAACGCGTCTAAGAAGGATGGCCTCATGGGAAAGGAGAAACTCTTGACGCGTTTCGCCGCCGGCAGCCCCGCGCAAAAAGTTCGGCCCACGAGGCCAAATTTGGCGCCCGCGCTTTGGGCGAGGGGTCAAGAATATTTACGCCGCCGCACCTCTCCCTGCGCCCGCTCGACGTCTCCCCCCGTTGGCTTTTTTCCCCCACCGAGCCCAGTCTCCGCGCGTCGGTCGCACTCCCCGGAAAGCGAGTACGACGCTCACCTGCCCCCGGCGAAAGATACCGTGCTCCTGAAACCTGTGAGTGCAATTACCGTGCTCCCGAAACCGTGAGTGTGGTCGGCGTGACCGTGGCGCGCCTTTGTTTTGTGTTTGCTTGATCGCCCATCTTAGGATCTGGATAAACCACTCGAGGTGGTTTCGCTTTTCCCGTACTCATGTTAGACTACCAACCCCAAGGGAACTTGCTGCAGTTATGGTGGAACGGCGCAAATACCTCCCTCAAGAAGGTTCTCCCACGCCGCAACAGAATACAACTGTAACATAAAACCTGATCTCAACCTCGACATTCCCCCGGTACGCATCCCGATATTCAGTCCGTACGCAAGAATGCGTAGACGCAATCCAATCTCGCACAGATATCGGCCATGGGAAACTGACAGTCACGTGACGTGCCATCTAGCCCGGGCACAGCTGACAGATGCCCACGCCTTCCAAGAAGGCATAAAAGTACAGCCAGGGTCCACGGGTAGAGTTGACGTGTATAGCTTCGAAGAGAAAACGTGACACTCCAGCGCATTCCATTGTGTCTAGAAAGGCGAAAGTACGCGCACCCAAAGAGGAGAAGGAACGCGAGAGAAATCAAAGGCTAGAGCTTAGCTGTGGTATCAAGTTTCTATTTATTAATAAATGCCCATAAGATAGGCTTTAAAGACAACCAATCGGTAATGAGCGTCGGCGTGACAAACGATGTTGCCGAAATGACGTTTTTTTTTTGAAAGTACGAATTTGCAGCCATTAAAAGTAAAACAAAAGTCAGAGCAATTTGCTTTGTCTGACGGCGTATGCGTGCTCAAAAAGAATTGGCAGTGTCTCGCTGTCGGTTAACTGTGAGTAGGCGTAGCATACAGTTCATTACTGGCTCCACGCCACGAGAGGATTCAAATAGCCCGTAATGTGAGCCCTGTTTGCACTGCAAAGAAATAAATAGTCTCTGTAAATTTAGCTCGCTTACGTCCTTAACGATTCCTTCGCTGGGATAAGAAGGGAGATGGTGAGGTGCCGAGTTGTCTTAATCTGATTACATAACAGAGCGCAACGAAGGGGCTGCCAAAACCGTCTAGCCCACGGCCGCCATTCTTTCAACACAAAGGACCCGTGCCACGATGGGTTGCCAGATCTTCTCGCCGTGATTTGAGCGCAGGAGGACGCCAGAATGTACCCTTTGTTTTTGCTTAGAGCGGGTGAGCCGCTTTATTTCAAGGCAAAGACTGGAGGTCAAGTTATAGTGCGTCTTAAAAGACGTCGAAGTGAATTTGTCAAAATTCTATTTGGGTTTTCATTGCACAGTTTAAACCATGCAATAGATTGTTCGTCTATTTCGTTGAAGTATAGAAAACGGAGAAGGCACAACGCGCCGTTCACGGCCGGCGCTGGTAGTACCGTAGTGACGTCATACAGGTCGTCGATGTGTTTTTTGTAACACCCCGGCCTTAAATGGCTATGAAGACAAAATATGACTTTGTTAGTTTGGAAGAATTAGTCTTTGAGAACTCAACCATCTTTACTTCAGCCACGATTTTACCAAAAAAAAAAAAACAAGAAATGTTTTAAATCAAATTTCGCGCCACAATGGCGAAATATGGAAAGGAGTGACGCGTGTTATGCGCCAGCACTAAAAACATCTTTATCACTGTTTTACTTAAAGCTGCACGTTCGCATTCGAGTGATACGATAAAAAAAATTAAAGCCCTTCCACTCAATGCGAAAGCTGTCGGTGTAGACTATGGTTGAACGCGAAGCTTTCTTCGTGCGAAATCACACGGCGAACGTTCAAAGTCAAAGCCGCTGTGATCAAAAGTCCAAACTGCGTGCGAGTCAAACACAAAGCTCAACGAGTCGAAGTCCAAACGGTTTGCGAGGCTAAGTCGAAACTCAGACGACAACCAAGGAATCCCTCAAGAGAAAGCTTCGCGTTTGACCATCGTCGTCGTTAGACGGGGGGGGGAGGGGGGGTGGGGGGCGTGATTTTTAAGATGTTAGTACTGTTTCCCTTTTAAATGCAGAGCATTTCAGTAACTCACGATGTCACCCGCGTTGACGTCCGTAGTCGTAGTCCGCACCCCTCCCCCTACACTATATAAAAAAAAAATACTATCCGGCGCCTGGTTTCGATCCCTCGACCCTGCGGGCGGAACGCAATGTACATGGTGCTCTACCCACTGCGCCACAAAGCCGACACAGAATGGAGGCTACGAACGCGCCTTATATCCTTGACTCATTCAAACTACGTCAAGAAGCTGCTGATACAACGCATTCACTACCACCAACTCCCCCAAACACTAATTTAAAAGGAGAAAGCCTTATATGTCTTAACAAAAGCGAAAAGTAAACCCGAAAAGTGACCGTAGTCGTCGTCGTCGGCGTTAAACCGAACGGTACGAAAAGTCACGTGATCACAGCGGCGAGAACTGCGAGGTCGAGGAGCGCGGTGGGGCTCTGGCACCGTTGCTAGGCTTTCGCGTTCCTGAACGTTAGCAGTATTTGGTGTATTTGCCGATTTTAAATGGGAAGCACTTTACGGGCCCAGCTTGTCGTCTTAGCTCGTCGGCAGCCACGGTGTAACGCGGTGTCACGCACCCAACCAGAGTCACGCGGCATCCAGCACCCGTACAGAGGCTTCGAAAAGATAGCGCTTGTCCATCGGTTCAGCCTTCCGGCCAAAATTTAAGTGGATACGTGAAGAAGGGCTGTAAGTAGAACCATTCGAAACTCCTGGAACCACTGGAGGAGGGTAGACATTAGGAGGGAATTTGGAATTGGAATTGGAGGGTAGACATATACAGCCCCGCTGCAAACTGGACAGTTGTGCGCCTGAGTGTATGTAGAAATCAAGAAAACTGCTCACAATTATCCGAAGTGGGGTTAAAACTCGCCGGGTAAGAAACCAATCCGCGTTTACGATGTTTGTGTTTTCTGTCCGCAGTAACAGCCGAGCAAAGCCAAGCCACAAGACAGCCGCGGCGATGTCTACGTACCGGGTTCGCACCGTTCCCACGCGCACGGTGACCACTGTGCGGCGTCAGCTGATAGCTGACGACGGCGACGACTTCTTCGACTTCCCCAAGGCGCGCGCCGGGGGCAACGAGTTCACCACGGTGCGCCACCGCGTCACCCCGGGAGGCGGCGTCGTCACCACGACCACGACGACCACCACGACTCCAGGCGCATCATCCGGGACGTCAGCCTCGATGGCATGGACGCCGACCCCTTCTTCGCGCGGGATGTCTCCAGGCCGTCGCGCACCAAGGACCTCGAGGAGTTCAAGGTACGCGCGGCCATGCCTTGCTGCACGCTTTCTTTCTTCCCCGAGGACGTCCTGCTGGGACCCTGGCCAGACCCGCAGTGTTCAAACAAGGCCTTTAATGTAGTGCCGGCATTTTTGCAAAGCAGCGGTTTGGCAGCTAGATTGTAGGCCAGTCCCGTTGTGGTGAACTATTGAATATGTAATGTACATGGCATATGCATTTTTGTACATAGTTATCACCCTCATCTCTATCTTTATCATCATACATGTCACTCTCTATCTATGCTCTTATCTCCCTTCCGCTCCCTCACACGGAGTAGCAGGCCAGAGCCTATACGATCAGGCCGGCCTGTGTTTTCTTTGCATTCGAAAAATTTCTCGCTCTCTCTCTTCTCTCTGTCTCTTGCATTGTGCGTGCGTGCGTGCGCACGTGTGCGTGTGTGTCCAAGATAACTCTACGCAGACAGTCTGCATACACAAATCTAAACGAACGTATCGTTGCAACAAAGGACTTTTCTTTGTCACGGCCCCAGTGATTAATCGAATACGATCAATCCCTTGTCGAAACGCGAGGTCCGTATGTCGTTTCTTTTCTTTGGTCCGAGCTTCTTTGATTTTTTTATATTGCTATCGTGGTGGAGTTTAACGACTTACTATACTTCGAGTATTCGACACCCCTCAGGCATGTCGCGCAATTTCTTTTCTATTCGCCCTCATCTTGAACCGTTTTCCCCTCTTCACCATTCCTGTTCACAACGCAGGTTTCCTTCGACATCGGCCTGCACTTCCGGCCGGACGACCTGTCAGTGAAGACGAGGAACGGCATGGTCTTCATCACGGCCAAGCGCACCGACGGCAACGTCACGCGCGAGTTCGACCGCAAGGTGCCGCTGCCCGACGGCGTCGACCCACTCACCGTCCGGGCTCTGCTCAGCCCGACGGGGGTGCTGACCATCAGGTCGCCCCGGAACCTGTCCTCGCGCTACACCTCCAGCATCTACGAACGACACGTGCCCGTCCGCATGAGCCTCTACTAGGCTTATCCACAGTACGCCATTTGTACAGCACGGGGAAGGTGCTGTCAAGCAGGCAGTCGGCATTGCGTTGCAACTGGATGTAGCGCCCCCACACGCGTCTGCGCTCCGCATTTGACTTCATTTAACTTAAGCTGTTTTAACACGTGACCAACGCCACGTGAAAGGGGAAAGCTTCTAGGCAAAGGAATACGCAAGAGCGGAGTGCTGTGTGTGACTCCCAGTGGAACTACACATTCGTCGACATACAAGACTTCACAAAATGTACTAACATCGAAGTAGAATATAAGCCTCCTGCCCACAGTATATGATTCGCTTAAGGTAACAAGGACTAAGCTGCGCCTACAGAGTTCTAGAGCTTATTGAGGGCTAATGTCATCACTGGCAGCCTGCAGCCTCAGTCTTCTTTGAGTGCTAATTTTAAGCAAAGAACGACTTCCAAGACAAGCTGCTTAACACTTGCGGACGTGTTTTTGGAGTGTTTTGATACGACTAGTCGTTCGAGACCACAGGTCGTTGCCCATATTATTGAATGCGGACAGCTCCACAGTTCTCAGCTACGGCAAAAGGACTGGCAAAAGCGGAGCGATTTATGCATGCCTACATGACAGCTGTCTTGGGATAACGTCAAATGCTTAGGAGACATGCATTTCTTTCACTCAGCGCTATCTACTTTCGACGTGGATCTTTCAATCCGCCCTGCCCACGACATAAAGAAATACAGCAGATGTTGTTCTTTAAAGCTAGCACGTGCACTGTTCAAGTCGTGACATGACGAAATGGTTTGGTTACGGCACGGAAGACGTCGTTCACACATGCTCAGGAGCCGATGTATACGTATTAGGTCGAAAGTGTAACATAATAATGTTACAGCGGCGAGGTCCTTGAAAAGTGGCAGATGTAATTGGTGTGAATGGGCAGAGGGGACACCTTGTCTGTGTAGAAAATAATCGTGACTGACCTTTTGCTTCCGAGTGCCTGTAAAGTTGCCATCCTTGTTTCTCGAAAATTAGGTGATTGTACATAAAACTACAGTTTATGTACCAGTTGTTTACCGGACCTCCTTATGTTTTATAGCGTAGTGAAAAAAAAGCAGATGTCGGAGTTATCACAACACACCTATACTGAAACAGCCTACAAAGCCAGTCTTACTACAGCTTGTTCGTTGTGTTCTGTGATCTCTCAGAATTATTTTTTTCAGTTTATTTTATGGCTTAATAAAGGAAGTTATTTCATTGTGCCTGCTTAAATTGTTTTATTGCAACAAGAAACGCGCAACAAAACACTGGTACCGATAAAGGTGGGACTCCTTTGGGCATGATTATATCTAACACAAGAGGAAAAGGAAATCCGCCTGCAACTAAACCGGCTGTTTTGACGTGCCTACGGTCAATTGGAGAAACGCACGTAAAACATCGTCCCCAAAAGCAGGTAGGCAGAGGGCACGAAGTTCTTTACGCCGGTAGTTGTCACTGCAAGAAAACCGCATCGCCCAAAATATCCCTACATATAAGAGCTTTTAACGACGTAAAAGATAGAATTCATTACTTTTATTTAGAACGGGCTTGTTTTAAAAGCGAAAAGTAAGCATTTTGTGCACTGGCTTCTAGGTTGCACTGTTGGGGAAGAGCAACAGAGTCCGGAAGGTGCACGGCAACTTCAGCTCGTGAAGTGAATGTGAAGTAGGTATGGACGTGAACACCAACGTATAACAAGGATGCCAGTGATACAGTAACTAAGGGATGTTACAGCGGCTGACTGGATTCAGCGGTGTTCCTGGGGCACAAGAGAACGCCTCGGCAAACTCTTTGACATGTCGCAGGGACAAATCGCAGAGTCCGTCGACGTTCCCGGTGTCGCTTCCCTGGCATTCGGCGAAGCATCTAGCCATAAAGAGCAGCTGGATCGCGTCGTATCTACCCGCCAGGGCAGGAACTTGATGCTCGACCTGTCCGTCTGACTTGTACGCATCTACCAGGGCACCGGTCACTAAGGACTCGGCCACGGCCACGTCCTCGTCGACGCCATCAGTGAGGCTGTCCTCGGCGATGCAGTCAGTGAGGTTGGAAATGGCACTGGCGCCCTCTTCGGTGGACTCGTAAATGGATGCGAGGAGCGAGCCGATAGCCGTGGCCAACTGTCCTCCCAGGCCGGCGTAGTTGAGAACGCTGCTGAGGCCGACGTCGAAAAGGGGGAAATGAAGGGCGAGCGGCAAGACGTGGAGCTTCTTCGCGCTTCGGAAGTAGGCGAAGAGCCGCAGTAGGCAGATGGACGCCGCCACTTCGTCGTCGTCTTCAGTTCGGGTTAGTTTCGTGACCTTCCGCCAGTTTGCCCCAAAGGACTCATTCATGTCGAGCTTCTCGGCGCCATAGACTCTACCCATCGTTGCGTCGGAGGTGTCGCCGAACGCGTCAAAAACCCCGGTTGGGAACGACCAGTTGCCAATGGCGACAATGCCAGGACTGAAGTGAGTCCAAGATTGGACGCGCCTTAAAATGGCGTCGCCCACAGAGCGCGTTAGAAGCTCGGCTTTGGAACGTGCGTTGCCATGGACAAGGTCAACGTTATAATTAGCGAATAGCGCATCGCGTGAGAGCACGTACGTTCTACTAAGACAAAAGGCCGCATGGTACGCGGATGCCCTCTTTATGCTGCCTCCATGGTAGTTGACGATGAGGTGTTTGTTGGCGTACAGGGCTGCCACTTGTACTGTGCACCACGAGGCGAAGTAGTGGGCCGCTCGCTCGCCGTGCTCCTGCCAGAACTCTAAGAACGTTCGCGCGTAATCGGGGACCACCGTTGCCAGCTGGACTCCTCTGTATTCATCCGCATGAAACTCCGCCAAGGCCGCGCTCCAACTGCTTGCTTTTTGCCTGTAGGCCGATGCGTTGAGCGGTCGAGGAAACGAGTGCCGCGGTGAGTAGTACGTCCGAGAGAGGTCCTCGATGAGCAGGTTTTGCACGACGTACGTTTCTTCAAAATCTGCTCCGTCATTTTCATTGCTGCCGAACGCCGCCTTCAGCACGTCAAAGTACGCCCCGAACTCTGCTTCGGATTTGGTGTTATACCATTTCGCGATGACGTGGAAGAAAGCTCGGCCCGGGTTGAGCAAGAGGATCGTTTTGCCCTCTGCTGAAAGCGGGATGACGTGGAAGACCGCGTCCCAGCCAAGTACGAGGGAGCAGTACAATAGGAGACGCGGAAGGTTGATCTCTGGACCAGGAAAGGCTGGCCACGCAATTCCGGCCTCAAGAAGATTCTTTTTGACATCAGCGAGTTCATCGCGCTTTCCTACAAAGACGTCGTGGCAACTCCTGTACAATTGGGCGGCCCTTTGCACGCTGTTCTGGCCTTCCTGGGGCACATCGGTGACTTGCACGAGCGCAGTCGTCTTCTCTAAGACCCGGATGAACATTGTTTCCTGGACACTGAAAGTGTTGTTGCGCTCCCACCCGTCGCACACGAAGCGAGTGAAGCTCTGGCATGGCTTAACCGACTCGTTCACGGAAGACAGTAATAGCTGAGCGTACTTTCTGCATTCAAGTGTGGAGCACACATCGCCTGGCATGCTTGACTTCAGGAGAGCGATCGAGATAATAGCAGCCACGGCCATGACTACGGCGCTCGTGCTGCCGACGACTATGCAGGCTGCTATGGCACGGGATCGACGCTTGGCCACCTGGAGCGAGAACGAGTGCTTCGAGTCAGTTAAGAGCACGCGGGGCGTCTCGCTAGCTTGTGTTCTTAGTCATTGCTTAGTCCAAAATAACGTTATCTCGCGCCTCAAACCACAGTGCTGGTAGCTAAAGCGAATTGAGCTCTGCAGTAAAAAACCTCAAGTCAGCATGCAACTGTTCGTTGCTTTTCTCGGAAAACATCCCCAGCAATCTCACCAAACCTATCCTCCGCTCTAGAACGGCAACAAGATCTAAACGTAGCCTTCACTTGGAAAAGTCCAAACTTCCAAATGAGATCGACGTGTATACCGACGCCAGTGTGGAAACTTCACATATTGGCGTAGCATGGACCTGCCCTGAACTCTCCCTCAGACACGATGGTGCAACTGCACTGGAAGCCGAACTCCCTGCCATCAATGGTGCCCTTAAACATATTTGCTACGATCTCAATACCCGACCACCAGCCAAAATACGGATCCTAACGGACTCATTCGAAGCAATTGAAGAATTAACTTCGCAAGCCACTAATTCGAAAACTTCGTAAGCCACTCTCCCTGAACCCGCTCGGCAACTCTATAATCTTACACAAAGAACTTCTCAAAAGCCACAACGTGCACATCAGAATTGACTGGATTCCAGGCCACGAGGAGACCGGCCCAGGGAACCAGTCCACCCATGAGGCGGCACAGGAGTGTTTGAACTTTACGCCTCCACTGGTTCCCCTTTCAGCCTCCACACCCACTCCTCCAGCCCTCCTACTTCTCCTACTAGAGAAACGTAAAAGACAACGTTACCAACAGGTTACACCCCTTGGGTATCTTGCCAACATTGTCTCCTGCAGCAGATCCGAGGAAGTATTCATCAACAAGCTATGCGCAGATGCCGCCTACACTCCTCACATTACCCAGATATGGACACGATGCTCCAACACGCTCCCACGATGCCCCTACTGCAACACTGACGTCAAATGAGATCTCCACCACCTAGTGTGGACGTGCCCACACTTTGCCAAACATCGCCCAGAGAGTTTAACAAACACTAATACCGACACCCTACAACATGAAGCACATACTGGATTAGACGTGTCTTTATTACGAACAATTGCCGCTTTTGCAGTTAAGGGAGGTCTGGTGCGAGTAGTCTAACTGGGGCCGACCCCGGTGAAGACTTTCAGGCCCCCATAACAAGAATACCCTCTTTGAATACGGACCTTGATTAGTAATCCCCTTCCTTCCATCCCTGTCCCCACTGTACGGCAAACGCCCTCCTTGCTCCAATAAAAAACTCAGTCAATCAATCAATCAATCTTTCAGAAAAGGATATGGATAAAAATAACCACAGCTTCATCTAGTATAGAAGGCGAAAAACTGAAACACGGCTTTACTAAGTATTCGCTGCTCTAGAGCGTGAATTAATCGCAAGTACAACAGCCCAACTAAAGCGCTGTTCAAAAGGAACGTGTGAATAACATACAGTGTTTCTAATTTGAAATGCGGCCTTGCCGAAGCAACTTTACGCCAATTTTAACACAACCTTACAAATAAATAAGCCACACTAACAAGGAAGCGATCGAATATTATGGCGGGTTCTCCATTCGACCAGTGACGTCGTATAGGACTGGACTGCGCGATCGCCTGATAGTAACAAAAAAAAAAAAAACGAACCGCCAATTAGAATATATTCATTGTCTTCCCGCCTAACCATAATTGCGGTGGATTTTCAAAAGCACGTCATTTTGTCTTTACAGAGCGATAAACAAACAAATATGATACTGCCACACAAGAAATCAACATGTTTTGGAGGCCAGCACTTCAAGAGCCGAGCTAAGAAGTGCTGCCAGAATACTTCGCCGATCACTTTCAGTGGAGTAAGCCCATAATTTCAACCCGCCCTTTTAAATTCGGCAGTGATGCCAGCAACGTCTCCCGTAGAAGAAAAGGGTATCCTGGTAATGCATTTAAATTAAGAACAGAATCATCCTGCCACAGCGTAATCCAGCTACTCCACCTTATTTCACAAGTGCAAGAACATAGCGTGGTGATTGTGCGTCCTGAAACTGCCAATCGCTAAGATGTCAAAAGTTGTACACACCATTTTCAAAGCTTTTGAACTGAGTTATTTCCTACATGTTACGTCTTGCGTAGCTCTTTTTACAGCCTAGGATAGGTAACCCCAGAAAGGATACCAGGTCACGGGATAACGCTCAAGCTCACATCAGTAGGCAGGTGTTCTTGAGGAACTGCAGGCAAGGACTGCTGGTTCAGGGCTGTGCTGCCGTCACCTATCTTGGACTCTCGGCTGGAGGTCGCGGTTGATGCGTTCCCCACAATATTATCTCTCGGCTTCCTCGTCTCACCACGACTCCCGCTTCGCGACTCCGTCAGCTGGCCAGCGACGTTGGTGTGAAGAATGACGTTGGCGACTGCATGCGAGTTCCAGTGCAGTTTTTCCTCGTGGTCGCTGATGCCATTGGCTTGCCCTGTCTCGCCAAGCGTTGCAGTAGAACCACGCCTCGAAGAAGCTGGTGGCGCCAAGTCTTCTCTTTCGTGAATTCCACGAACGGACCGAGAATCGCCTGCGCATTGTTCTGATCTTACGAAGAGCAGCTTATCGTCTGGATGAGCTGCGCATGCATCAAAAATGTCCTCGGCAGAGTTCTGTGTCATGGTTATGGTGTGCCGAACACTTTTGTGCGTGGTTGGTAGGTTGGTTGGTGCCAGAGGAATGGCTCGTACCCACTGAGGGGGATTGGCCAGGAAATGTGTGCTAACTCAAAGAAAGAAACTGTGCTCGGGAATAAAACAAATAAATAGAAAGAATGCACTTGAAGTCGGCGTTTAGGAGAAAATGAATAGAAACCGAAATAAAAAATAATAGGTAGACTGCATGAATATTGTTGTGTTGTACGACGGTGTGCTGGATGTTGTGTTGTGGACGGTGTACTGCCCCTTTTTGGGAGGAGGGGATGTTGTGTTGTGTAATGTAGTTCTGTTCATGCCACCAGGTGGCGCACAATGCTAAGGTGGCCAATTTCCAGCATCATCATCAGCAACCGCAAGCCCGGTTATAAATATCGTGTAACAAGAATAAAGGCTCTTTTTTCCGTGGGTACGAGGTAGCGTCTGCGTCTCTCTGCCACGTATGGTGCGCGGCGGATACAACAAATATGAATTACGGCATGAGAAAGCGTAAAACAATTATGATCAAAACTAATGAATAAGAAAAGAATAGAAAGGAGAGCCGTGAAAAGTCCGTAACAAAAAAAACCAAGAAGGTACGGCGATGAAGAGAGGTAGTGAGCCGGAAGGCAGTGAGCACAGGCGCTGTCACGTTTTATATAGAAGCCCACCATGCGATCTAGCGGCTAACACGCTAGACAGCGATATTCAGAAATGAATAAGTGTACAGCCAAGCAAAGGTCCCCGTGGCAAAAACCCAGGACTTTCGTCCCGAATGATAATATTAGATGAACAAACAGTGGGTGGGTCAATTGATTAAAACTGTTTTCCAAGTATCCTTTTTCGTATTGGCGGTGAGATATTTGAGTGGCTCCCCCTATAAATGATCGTCAGCTTAGGCAGAAGTCTCGCTCGTCGCCTGCTCCTGGCGTCGGCTGCATGCCGCTGGCTCCGTAACTTGGAGTTGGTTGCCGCCGCTCATTGTAAGCATTCCCCTTACTTGAAAGCACGGTTTCATTTCTAAGCGTTCAACTTGCGTTGTGTACGACTTGGTAGGTACACAAGGGACGCCAAGATAACGTCCCCGAGCCGCGCTTGTGCAAATCGCGGCGGGGAAAAACCCGGCGGCGGCGCTATGGCGGCCGCTACCGACACGGACCCCAGCGACCGCATCGCAGGTAAGGAAATAGAGGGAGCCTCGTGGCGCGCCCAGTTTTCACGCGGAGACATTCCTGCAGAAATGAGCACGTGACGCGATTTTTATCAGCCACGCGCTATGCATCGCAGCGACCAGACTGGACTGCCGCTGGGGCCGTTCGCCGCTGACTCTTGTCGCATCGTTGGGTTCTGGCCCGCCGGTCAGCAACGAAGGTGCCCCAACGGCAGTCCAAACCACCTTTTAAAGGTGGTATTGAGAGAGTACGCCGACATAACTGCTGCCGTACGTTGCGGCGCCCGCAAAAATCGCGTCATGTTATACCTTCGTGCTATTTACCCCAGAAACGTGTCTATTCGCCTATCCTTGTGTAACGCGTGACGCGATGAGCTCCTAGGTATGCATGCATGCGGTCACATCTGATATTTAATAAAATACCCCAGGTCCGGTATATCTTAATGTAGGCCGCTGTTCTTGTCACGGAAAGACATACCCCCTAGCAATGCACTTGTGTGTATAGTGAAGCCGACTTTAAGGAAGTTTTGTGGATACAAACTCTTAAATACACTAGTTCGAAACCCATGGGCATTTAAATTTTGACATGACTGCTTCTATTATGACTTTTATGACATATGACTCTGTTCCCTTGACCGTGTTATAACTATGTTTCAGTATGACCTATGACTGTGCTGTGGGATTACTGTCTCATGACTAAGTTATTACCACGCCTGAATATGACCTATGACTATTCTGTAACTAAGTATGACCTGGTGTATGACTGTTTTGGAACTTACGTGAGCAGCTGCAAATAATGCTTACACGCTATCCAAGAATTCTCACTTGATATATTCTGCAAATTGTTTTCTCGTTGTGCTTTTCAGTCAGCCTGCCATTGTCGAGCATATTAAAGTACATCGACCAGCCTGGCGACACATCGAGGTGCCTTCAAGAAGGCGAAGCCGTTTATGATGCGGGACACGTCGTAGAATGTGTGGTGGAGGCCATTCGCGGTGACCGAATCTGTATTGCAGCCTTCGTCCTTCAATCTAGCGGTCTCAGCAGCCCACCTCACAAAGTCACAATTGAAGTAGAGCAAAAACAGTTGTGCAATCCCACTGCTCCTGTAAAGCAGGGTGAGATGCACTCTTGAATTGTTCTGTGGGTAGCTGCTGAGGAAAAGAAGTAAAAGCTACTAATAAACAAACGACTCTCATGTACGATGGCATCTGTGTTAATTCACGTTGTGTAATAAGAGTTTTACGCATTCTCGGACCTGTTTGTGTACATGCCTGCTGGAGCTGCCACTACCTTGATTTCTGTTTTGTTGAGCCATAAACGCACTTGAGACACAATAATTTTCACAGCTGGGTTTCAGGATTGTGAAGCCGTGAGAAGGCCAATACTTGCTAATTTTTGTGTTTACAGCACATCATGTGCCTCAACAGAATTTGGATAAGCTTATGAATTACTATGCTTAGGGTTTTTATTATTATCATAGAAGTGGTTGCATGATCTAACAATATTCTGTTTGATTTGTTTGCATATCTGCACCTACGTTTTTATTGCATCCTCACTTCATTTCTTTATGCCCAAGCTCTCTTTTGTCGTAATGCTGAAGAACAAATTCTGGATTTGCAAATAGCTTATGACATTGTATGAGGGGGGTGAATAAATATGTGCCTGGGCATTTTACATTATAGGTCGGCGTTCTCTTTATGCTGCAGGAACTACAAATGCAAGCATATAGTGGCTACACTAGTCCACGTTAAAGAAGAGAAGTCCTTGGAGCAGCTCTCGCCGAATGACAAGCCACAGCAGTGGGGCCAGAATGCACAAAGGGCGCCTCGAAGTGGAGTACGAACCAAGAGTTCTTGACCTGCCTTGCATCAGCAAAGGTAAGAATTGAATGAATGAGCTACAGAAGTATGTCGGTAGAGTTAGAATTATGATCTGGTTTCTTTTAATCCATGTGTTGTCCACCAATATGTTTATTGGATTAGTCTCATAAGGAAGTGCCAGTATACGTGGTTGTAGCAGAATGCTACTTGCAGTTGCGTTATACTGATCTCTATCTCTACAGCTGTACTTTTCGCTGCGACAAATTGTAGCGAATCATGCGAAGAAATAATGGTTATATGAATTTCAGGATCATTTCACACCACAAGTATATATAAACCGAAGGGTCAGCTAAAAAGTGATATTTGCTTCAAGGATGTCTTAAATGGCTTTTATATTGTAGCAGCACCAATGGCCTACAAGAGCTTAGTATACTACACGCAAATCACTGTGTGGGATATTTTGTTCTGCTGTTATGGTGCTTTTTATAACGCATAAACTTGCCCCAACGCGTGCACAGTGAAAAATTATTACAAAAAATGTGAAAGTGATAGGTGAAAAGGCTCATGTGAGAATTAAAAGGAACTAATTTCGACGTGCCTGTTTTTAAGGGCAGTATGACCAAAACACGTAGGGATCAAAAGGGGACGCATGATCATCCAAGCAGTATACTCGTTAGTGTTATAACCGGACCCCGACGTTTTTTGTCCTTGTGAGTGATAGTCTCGTAACCACTATGTGATATTAAGGAGGATCGTATATTGCAGCTGAGAACTTGATACGGTAAATGCTCTCTGCAGGGCAGTCACATGAGTAATTGCGGTTCAGTGGGAAACTGTATTACGGCCGGAAGAATCAGTACCGCCAAGCATGCGCTGCAGTGGAGTTCCGTCACAACTGACTTGGCAGACAGACACATACAGCAAAATGGCTCGCTATCACTAGTATTAAAGAGTGCGAAGAGGCCCCATACACCTCCACTATGCCACCAATTAGAGCTGATGTAGCTGCACTGTGCTAAATTTTCCACAACCCCTTGTCTTGCTGACACAGCGTAGTCACAGCAGTGTTGCGAGACTGATGTCCGAGTGAAGATCAGTGATGGCCCAGATAAATTCATACCAACCAGGTCGTACAGAAATGCAGCTTCCATTGTTGACCGTATAATCACGAACGCAATGAATATACAAAGAGTATGCTTGAACTAACGTTACAAATATTGACTTACTACCACAGTTTACTTGCAGGCAATAGAATATTTTTAAGAGGGGGCGGCAATCAGTTGTGCTTAACTTGCCAAATGTACCACATTTAAAATGTGTATGGTAACCAGTATTCTGCTACTTCATTTATAGAAAGCTAAAATTTCTTCTGCGTACAGGTACACAAATATTTGGGCGACAATGGTGTGCAGGATTCAAAACAAGAAATAAGGCGACAACAAGAACTATTATAGGAAAAAAGGAGGGTGATAGCTAACCAGGAGAAGTAATTTATATTGCTTAGACGTATTTTATACCTTAATTATGAGTTAAAAACCGGGAGTATTTAAATGTACGCCTAAGGGAACAAATTAAGGCTCATTGACAAAACTTATCCATCCTTCAGTGTCCAACATGCCACTCGCCAGAAAACTTCATCAGAAAAATGGGCTGGCTGAGCACCTAACACTAATGCACACTGCTACTCTTCCTGTCACGGAGCTCTGCTGTGCGACACTTTTAACTCCAAAGGAACTCTGTTGGGCTTGTGACGTTTTGTCACGACACTTGTTCAGCCACAATGCAACTCTCCCTAATTCTAAGGTTAACCGTGCAGTTCGATTCCTATTTTTGTTCGTGCTTTAAAGTTAACAACAAAACGTGATGCTGGTGCCCATACACACACCTTTCAACAAGCCTGTCTACATTTTACAAGCCGACGGCTCTGGGTGCCTCAGGACTCTTAGCCGTATTACATATACTCAAGCACTGTTTTTTAAATATATAACTCAGTCCTTGACAATTTATGCCACGCGAATAAGTTTTGGCGTTAACGTTTATGGATGTTTCTTATATGACATGCCATACTAAATAAAACAAATTTATGCAGACCAATATCGAGAAACCTGCTACAGTCAGTGGTAACATCTTACAAAGGCTTCTTCGTGGCCTTCCGTACGACTGCCCTGCGAAGATGCACACTGAATATGGGACAAGATGTAAGTATTCATAGCTAAAATGAAAATATTTCATGAAAATATAGACTAGCAGGAAAGTTTGCTTATTCTTGCCTTAGCAACACGCGGGGCAAGGCGGCAAAACTTCGCGCTGTCGATTTATAGACACACAGTGACAGAACGACTGAGAGCATGTGGAGGGAGCTCCGTCTTAGCAAAGCGCCAAGCTAGTGGCTGCACTAGCTGCTGTTGCACTGTACTCACAGTTGCTAGGGGCACGTCAAGTCAAAGTTGTGGCTGGCTGGCTCCACTCTGCCCGATGAGCCTGTCATGCCACTTCTCGTCACGCCCCATCACACTCTTGTGTGCATTGTAAAATGGAGTTTGTTGCAAGTGTAGTGCCATGTAGATGGCAAAACAGACCAAAATGGGAATGGGGTGGCGACGGAATGCTGCCGCTGGTGGACAACAAAACGCGCGACAGGCAGTTGATGCCGCTCATACTAAAGCATGCAAACGTAATTACTGGAATAGTCAGAACACAAAGCACTGTGTGCGATGAGCATTTGAGAAACGCCGTGTTGTGGGCTTATGAAGCTGGAGCAGGCGATTACACATTCCTTAAGAGGCAACAGTGAATCTCCTATTACTTTTTGTGAGGGATATGGGCAACAGGGAGCATTGCTAGTACGAGTACTGCATGCTGGGTGCGCTAGAGGGCGACCCGCTGGGTGGCACAGAATAAAAATAGTGTCACTGAATTCTATTTCCAATCAAGGGTACTTCGACTTGAAACGAACTGGTGTAGTTGTGTGGTTTTTTTTGCAAACATGACGTAGATATGTAACGCATGGACTGGTCTGTTTAAAAAGCATGTCTTCAGGAAGGCTGTCTGGAACGTTGCTGCTTATGGGAACTTGAATAAATTAAAAATACTAGAACTACTTTAATTCGCTTTTCAAATTGTCGACGCACTCACAGCTTCAAAACAAAGACCATGCCTTGGCTATTTCAGCTATTTTTTCATTGATTCAAGATTACGGTTTTTATCATGGCTGTACGAAAGCAGCTATTGTGCTGTAGGGCTAGCAACGTGAACATGTTCACTGCTGTCAGGCAAGTTCCCTAACAAATTTAGTAACAACATTTAACTATTGGAACAATTAGCCAATTTGCAGCATTACCGGTTGTTTGCAGGGTCAGCCCTTTCCAATCAATATACATTCGACAGCCTGTAGGTTTTATCGGCTATAACTTTTTCAAACAGTCTGCTGTTATTTCTCAACTGAAATAAAACATTCTTAATTCTGCTCGCAAGCTCACTGCCTAGAAGGCGTTTAAACTTCGCCTGGCTGGTACACGGTCAAAGCGATGAAAACAGCACGAAATGGGACACAAGAACGGAGAGACAAACACTTACGCTGTCTACGTGTGGTTGTTAGTGCAAATGTTTCTCTCTACTTTCGTGCTGTTTTCATCACTTCAGTCACTGCCCGGGTTTTTATATCACATCCACTTATGTGATAGCTTTTGTTGCGGCCTTTCTAAAACAAAAACTCTGAATGGTTTGCTGTGCCTACAGTGTGAACAGTCACTATCATGATACATTGAAATAGGAACAACGAAACGCAAGGCTTTCAGTACATGCCACTCATCCTGGTGACCAGCCGCGTATGCGCAGCACGAAAAAGGTGAAAGAGTTCGTGCCCAAACTAGATATGGAAATAAACGAAGCCAAAACAGACGACTGGGCGAGTTGGTACATTGTCTTGCTTGGTAACAGCGCAAATAAAACAGGACACAAAAGGAAGACGGAACGGACACAGCGCTGTGTCCGTTCCGTCTTCCTTTTGTGTCCTGTTTTATTTGCGCTGTTACCAAGCTAGATATGGAAAGGCCATCGTTTGGCGTGTGAGCATTTTGGTATGTCTTCGCGCCGCGTTCGCCGCCCGCTCCAGCGAGCATTATGTAACCTCGTGGCTGCGGTGAGTGAAAACGGCGCGCGCAGCTATATTCCTTTATTTTTTTTTTTGTATCTCACCCAGCGCCTAACAAACGATGTGAAGACAATGGTCTTTGCGTACCAAGCTTGGTCATGAACTCTCATAACTTGTTCGCACTGCGCATGCGCGGCCCGTCGCCAGGATGCGCGGCATGTATCGAAAGCCACGCGCTCCGTGGTTCGTATTTCAATGTATCACGATAGTACATGTAGTGTGCGATGCCTCCAAATGTTTTTTTAGTGGCACAGCCCCTCTTCGGAATTCTCTTGTAACAGTTCAACCCAATGAATTTCTCCTCTTTTTTTATTTCCTGGCGATTTACGTTAAATCTGTCAACATTTTCGCCCTCCTTCTATTCTGTATCACGAGGGTTTTTAGCCTTCAAATACCTTCTCTTCACAAAAATATTTTTGGCTTCTAGTTCAATTTGTTAAATTTGTATGGGGTCTAAACCTGCCAAATTTTCGGAAGTGGATCTTGTACCCCACATTTTTTGCAATGTGAAAAAAAAACTAAATTTATAGGATAAGGAGTTAACCAATGAACAAGCACGCACCGACAGTGCTCTACAGCTGTTTTTTCTCATCAGTCATTCTCCTAGTAAACAAGCAATGAAATATTGACTTGTACCAACCTACATGTTCATCGTCATATTAATAAGTTATTTACTATTGCAAATCAAAATTAGGTTTTAAAGAAAGAGTACCACGTCCTAATCATCCAGGCATGATGAGAGCTTACTTCTTTATAATGATGATTACTCTTTTCCTTCACTGATGTGCTTAATCTGCAGGTGCGCCCAGCCGACCAGCGCAGGAGCAGATAACTGAGGTGACACCACCGAAAACGCTCAAAGGTGCCATCTGTGAGATCTTGAAAGTGGCAGAACAAGCTGGCAACAAGTTGTCACCACAACAAGTATTTGAAAGCCTTTGTGAACAGTACAGCAATGACGACATTCAAGCCATTGAGTGCATCACTACAGGACAAAGCGAGAACAAATGCTGGTTCGAGCACCGCATCGGCATGATTACTGCATCAGTTGCACATAACGTTTACACAAGGGTTCATACAATCCGAACAAAAATGGGGCCACATGACGTTCGAGCCCTCCTCAAGCTTGTAATGAGAGAAAGCAAAGTAACAACGGCTGATATGCGAAGAGGTGTGAAGCTAGAAGCAGCTGCTAAATCCGCATATCTTTCCCAAAACAAAAAGCACAACCACCTCAAGATTCATGGGCGCGGCCTGTGTGTTCTGCAGCACAGGCCATTTCTTGGTGCTAGTCCTGACGGTGTTGTGAGCTGTGCATGCTGCCCTGCAAGGCTTATTGAAGTGAAATGCCCAAAAAGCTTGGAGCAGTTTGTGCGGTCAGAGGTCTGCCATGGCAGTGATCCCATGCAGCTCAAGGAAAAAAGCCGTTACTTCTCCCAAGTACAAGTGCAAATGGGGATCACAGGGCTGGCCACAGCTGATGTCTTTGTGTATGTTAGTGACACGCAAACCATTACCCTAAACGTGTCGTTTTCTAAGGAGTACTTTGATAGCGTCGTTGAAAGGGCCACGTTCTTCTTTCTGCACTACGTTTTGCCACACATTGTTCAAAGTGCTTCATAAGTGTGCTTTGTTCATGGTTGTGCAAGTCAAGCACAAATGTTCATTTACTTGTAATGCCCAGCTGTAATTGTATTGGAATCTTTCAGATCGGTCTGTGTGTCTGAAAAATGTTTGTGTTCAAACCAGGCTAAAATGTTTTGAAATTTCTCGTATCCATGTATTCAACGAATACATGGCGGCATTTAATTTTGTGTTCTTACTTTTTTAACTTAAATGCCAGTTTGTGGCCATTGCCATTGCCATTGACGCGTACATGGTACGGAGGCCACTGAAACGGCACGTTGAAGTCCTTGCTGCTGAGGTGTTGCGCAAACCGTAATGAACGCTGGAAAATCCTTATAGTTGGGTTGACGCACTAGAAAAGCTCCAGTGGTGTTTTATAATCTGTCAAAATCACTACATGTTACCGCTTGTATTACGTAATTTTTCTCAAAGCAGCGGCGATCGCAATACCGTACGTCCGTTTCGGTGGAGGAATTTATGCGTGGTATAGTCACGGAGCCCAGAAAAACTGTGCAGCTAGAATGACATATACGCCGCTGTGCTAGTAGCTGTGTGCTGATAAACTTAGCCATCCGCGAATATTTGAAGGTGCTTCGGGTACGTATTCTCCATGTGTTCATGCACCAAGGATCTCCACTCAAGTATATCTCTTGCTTCTCGTGCGACGACAATAGATAAACCTTATACTGAAGCCCCTCAAAGAGCCATGGCGGCATTAAGGTCAACTTTTTTCTTGTCCGCTTAGGGCGCAAATTTTCAGGCGGTTAAGTGGAGTGTACGTATGAAATTTAGTTCTTGTGCGAAGCCGTCTGGTTATTGCTCTTCCAGCAGTAGTATCTCCTAGATGCATTATCTCCGTCACTAACCTCTGTGAGGCCAGAAAGCGGAGTGTAGAGAACTGACTCTCCCGCGTCACCTTTTGCCGCTCCCTGAGGAACGCTCTTTGCTGTGCTTATCTCTTTCCTGTGTAATACTTGGAGGCGTTCATGCAGGGTGTCTGAAGAAAAAATCGGGCGCAGCATATAAAAATCCCAGTCAGAATCATTGTCCAGTGAAGCTTTAGCAAGGAAGACGTGTGATTCCCTCAATTAGCTCCGGCAATTCTCGTCAGAATGCTCCCACGGGAGATTCAGAAACGAACCCCAAGGAACCGCAGAGGAGTGGCTTGACGGATGGACCAGGTTTCCCTATGCTGAATTCGAAAGGATGGGCTACCATCGCTTCCCAGGGAATAGAACAAAACATTACTGGCCGGATGAGAGCGTCAGGCCGACTAAGAAGAGATGTGTCGGAACGATGTGAGCACAACGTTTACCGATCATTGCCAGCCGCTTGTGTTGGTACCCATTCATCGCGAGCGTACTAAGATGTGTGCCTGTCGTCGATCTTCAGTGTCCCAGATAGCCCAGACATGGCCACACTGAAAAATTGGCTGCGTATCTGCTCCTTTCGTTGCAAATGTCGAAGAAAGACTCATAGTCGCCTGGTCGCCCCTGCCAAGTAAATGTCTCCCTTCTCTTTCCCGATCACCTCTCACGCTGTTCCTCTCCCGTCTCGTTCCTCCCAGGATAACAGGGTAGAGGTTTGCTCAAGTCAGTTTAAATATACCGCGCTCCACTGCTCCAAGCCGGGTGCCTCGATGCCAGCGCTGCCGTACGACGCGGGGACGCGCATGAATCGCAACACCATACTGCAACGTTTATAGAACCCCATTGCCTTATTCCACCAGCGTCCCAAGCGGAATGTGTAGCCTATTTGGTGGACCCTTTGTTACTGTTTACGTTTGATTTCTTCAAATGCTGCCAGGAGCTATAGTAGCGCGGGAAACAGCAGGCGACGGAGTGATTGTTTTTTGGAAGTGGATGTAGTTCATTTGCTATTGCGAAAACCAAGCATCCATGATTTTTTTTAATAAACGAACACTGCAAATATCACTCATGTATTGCTTTTCTGCCTCATATTTGCGTAATGCCTTGTTCTTGTTCAACAACGTTGACAAGTATGAACACTGACACCGGACTATGACGTTTACATTTCGCTGTGGGTAAATAAGACTATCGTGCAGCTTCTGTTTTCCTTTGGCCCGGTGGCTAAATCGAGTCACAGACAGACAGACTGGCAGACAGACAGGCAGATAGACAGAAAGACAGACAGACCCAAATCTCTGCGTTTAAGTACCCCCAAAAAAGACTACCGCCTTTAACAGTAAAAGGTACATAACATTACAGTAGGGTACAACCACTGAGACGTTCTTTCTCACCTCAGCAGAACCTCAAACCGTATTAGCATGTCCCGGTCTGTGAAA
The DNA here is from genome assembly GCA_013339765.2 of Haemaphysalis longicornis. Lineage (NCBI taxonomy): Eukaryota > Metazoa > Arthropoda > Arachnida > Ixodida > Ixodidae > Haemaphysalis > Haemaphysalis longicornis. The sequence continues at coordinate 42,147,685 of CM023457.1, read as the reverse complement.
AAGTTGTGCACAAAGCAAAGTACACGTCCTGAAGCCCCCATAAGGTGAAGTGTGTCCACTGTCTGTCTTCGCAGGACGCAATCATACGCCTGAGAAACATCGAACGTGGCAACAGTGGAGATGTATGGGCTTGGTTATAGAAAACAAAGGCGGGTAGGTTTATGGATGCCGAAGAGTTAGCGCCTTTTAGCAGTTAGAAGGGTGCTAAAACAGTTGAACAGTTGTTGAACAGTTAGAAGCGTGTTGAATAGAATGAAAGTGTGTTGAAAACGAACAGTAAGTGCCGCTAGAAAAATGCATAACGTACAAGGATGGCCCCTTTCTGTGAAGGAAATAGTCTCACCGACTACACTGGAAGAGTTTTGCAGAGAATACTTTTTGCGCGAATATAATCGATATTGCTATTGTTACATCAAATTTATCCACCCTCCGGTATTTGAATAACGAAAGACACTCATTTCAGCTGATTCCACATGGCAAACCCTCGGGCCGTGGCCGATATCGTGATGTGAAAATGTTGTGCGTTGGGATGAAAATGAAGTGGTAAGGTCTGTGTCACCAGGATTACAATCATCATCAGCAGCAGCCGCATCAGCAGAAGAACAGAAGCAGCAGCTATCAGCAAAAGAAGAGGAAGCCATTGCCTTTGATATACCGGATTAAGCTTCAAAACGAGGCACTGCCACTGAACCAGCATCAAAGCCGTCGGAAATGCCACGTCGTGACGCCACCCGCGACGAAGGCGCTCCTCCAAAGCGCCAATTGGAGAAGTTCCCAGGTAGTACGAAAAGAACTGCCGGTTCGCCAAAGCCCGCTGCACCGAAAAAACCATTAAGCGCGTCCCGTAAACTGAAAGGCCCTTCTAAACATGGTGCCACACCAACTCGCGATACCACGGCGTCCCCCAAGAGCGCGGACTCTCCGACAGAAGCTTCTCGAACTCTTAGCAAAAAGCAGGCCGACTCAGCAGACTTAAACATGCCCGAATGTACAAGTGCGCCAGCAAGTCCATCGAAATCTGCTGGACCGACTAAAAAAACACATTCCCCGGGATCACCACGTTCGACAAAAGCCGGGGACCCGTCGGAACTGGTGCGACCGAAAGGAACACCGTCGCTAAAAACAGCGCGTTCCGTTCCAGGAACTCCCGCTACTTCCAGATTGTCAGCTTCGTCAAAGAAGTCACTGTACTCCGTGATACCAGCGAGCTCTAGACGATCTTCTTCCTCGACACCAGCACCAACCATAATTTCGACAACAAGGGCGGGAACGTTGTACAGTCACCTCATCTCCCAAACGCAACGACGATTGGTGAGTCAGCAGAACAACTTTACTGAAAAATGACTGTTCTTAACACCGAAACCGTGAATATTGCTAGCCGCACAACAGATAATAATGGTTCTTCAACGCATTATGAAATTCGCCAACGATTTCGAAGTCTCTGAAATACAGTGCCATTAATCAGAAAATTTTATTTGGTTTAGTAGTCGGAGTTATTCAGATATATCGTCTGTGAATGCCGGCGTTTTTCAGCTGAACAAGGGTTTGTTACATACCTATACGATGTATTCTGTCTTGCACTGCTATTATACACTGGGTATTAAGACGGAGCAAATAAGCATTCGCACGCAGCCATTCGACCAGGTTTACGTGCTTTCGGAGTGCAAAATGGGTGCAAAAACATCGACAAATGTGTGGTACACAGTGCTTCGTGAAAGGTTGCCTTCGCTTAAGATTCCGCACCCTGCCGTCTAGCTGTATCTCCTGGGTGATTGGATTCAACCTTTCGCTTGGGCTGGAGGTCCTGCACTGCAGACAGCCTGGCCAACGCGCAATCAATGGCGAAACTGAGGAACCTAGCGTCGGCGAAGACGCAGTCATTAAACCCTCGCCTTGCCACGTGATTTGCTTTCGCCATGCTGCACACACGGACGGGCCAGACGGTGCTGAGCGATCAAGCGCAGCCGAAGCAGCCTTTTCCCCCTCGCCTAGTTACGTGGAACCGCACCGGTGGTGCTCCGAGTGAGTGAAGCGATAAGCAAGAAAGGCGCAGCTTGCACGCCGACGGCTGGAGGTCACTCGCATCCCGATGAATGACCTCGACAGATTTAGCGTAGAAAAGCTTTCGCTCTAAAAAGAAAATACACTCCCGTCCAAAAGCCCTACCACTCAATGTTCATATCGACGTTGCTCTGCGGCGGCAATACTTTGGTACCTCTTGTTTCCGCAGCTGCTTGTCCTGCCTTGGAGGTTGTGCGTTGCGGGAGAACAGCACACAGAACCAGGGAAAAACGGCCCCAGACAAAATTCCATTAACTCGTGGCTGGACGGCTGTTTTATTGCAGTGACTTGGTGCTCAAGTGTCGACAGGACTTCAGTACATTTAGCGAAATGGCGCAGCCTAGCACTGACGCGCTCGTGAGCAGCAGTTTTCATAAGTTTACTAGCGTAAATACGAACCACCGTTGGTGTCATTGGTCTTAGAATCATTGCTGGCCGACTTTCAGCCGAGCCAGCGGTGATGAAGTAATTTGACAATGTTTCTCGTCAGGATCCCTCAAGTGTTTGCGCAAAAGAATCGATGTGATTTCAGAGTGAAGTCATTCGTGAAAGTCGTGTGCTCCCATGCGACCGGAGAGCACATTCATTGTCACTGAACCACTGAACGTAAGCGGCCGCGTAGTTAGTTCAGAAAGTTTGTCTTTTTTTGTGATACGTCCTCGTCTCGACTTTCGGTACATCATTGACAGCAAAACCAACGGTCATTTGGTTGACATTAAAATAACAGTTTTTATTCCTTTTGCACACTCAATTAAATGTTTTTAAACTCTTGCAGACATCTACACGCTAAAATGATTGCTACTACGGCCAATCGGAGCTTTATTGAGCCGCTTAATGCTAGCGTCCAAAGTGGCACAGATTTCGGCATGGTACCCCTTCGTTAGTCACCTAGACGTCCGATAAATACAGTTCGTAATACCAGTACCGCAAAGCGCGTTCATCGCCAATAAGCTTGAGATTAAGCACTTACATAACCATTCGTACTGTGATAAAAGCTTCGTGATTCGCGCCTACTTGTACCACTTCACAATTTGCAGGGGAGGATCCAAAGCACGGAGGCATTACACGCAAAGGACGCAAATTCACAAAAGAACCGCAACGCCGCCATCCTCAAGTTCATCATCTTTGGCCTGGCTGTCACTGCCATTACCGTTATTCTCACTATTGTCATCAAACGCATCTTCTACGGAAACCCAGCTACGTCGTTGTTAAATACCAGCACTGTTGCGCCAAACGACAGCCGAAGGTCTATCCGGCACGACGCCATCTCAAGCTGCGAAGAAGGTGGTCAGTGTGCCGGCTCCTACGATCTGCTCATTCAAGATTCTATTGACACAAAAGTAAGCCCTTGCAGCAACTTCTACAGGTATGCCTGCGGAGGTTGGCTTCGAAGCCAGCGTAAAAACTCGTCTACGGCTACTACCGGTTGGCGGCTATTCGCTAGGCACCTCCTAGAAAGGTTTGCCCGCGACAAGACGGCGATGAGGAACATGGTGGAACCGGTCAGGGAGGCGTCGCTGTTCCTTGAGACATGCCTCAATGCGGGCCTCAGAGGCGAGACAGGCGCGTCGGGAAAGAACGACGTAAAAACGGTACTTGCCGAAGCAGGCTTAACCTGGCCCGGGAAAAGTGAGCGTTCCGATGTCGTGGCCTCGCTCTTCTTCATGTCGAGACGCGTCGCACTGCCCGTGTTCTTCGGCATTGACGTGGACTACACGACAGACAATGCAAGCGCCATCGTTTTCTCTTTAGACGTGGACTTCCAGGAGACCCTTCGCAGGTTTAGGAAGCAGATGAAGACACGGCGTGCGAACGAACTGGTTCGCCTGGCGTACCAAGTCTTCGATGACGGTTACACCGTCAACGAGACACGACTGGCCGAGATACTTGAAGGCATTGAATCAATGACAAGCGTCTTTGATATTTATCTAGAATCCACAGACAGACGAGAACCAATCAAAAACTTGTCGTTGCTTCCTATATACGCGCCGTCCGTTTCTTTAGAGAAATGGTCCTCAGTTTTACGGCTCTACTTTAAACTGGACTTTACAGACGTCAAGATGGCAACGCTCTACGATGTCCGCTCTTTTTCAGCGATATTCCGATTTTCTCAACTTCATGGGAAGGCCAGAATGAACGATGTTTTCGGCTTCCTTGCCATTCTGGCAGCGATATTTTACACCAACTCAACTCTTCGAGATTCATTTTTTGGGCTCTCGGAAGACGGCTTTAACCGACACCAGCAGTACTGCCTTCTGCACACTTACTCCTTCTACGGGCACGCCTTGAACCATTTTCTTTTGGTGACTGCAGGAAGACCGTTGCGAAACGTAAGTCAACTCGTAGAGACCGTTCAAGGCAAGTTGCGGCAGCTGATTCGACTCAACGACAGTTTTACCGGCGACACTTCCACAAGTCCTTCCGATCAGAACCTGCAAAGTGCTATGTACTTTGTTGTCCAGTCTGAGTCAGAAATCATTGCACAGCGCTACAAGGGTTACCCGAGGGTCAAGGGCAGTCCATTGCACAACTGGATGACTCTTGTGGACCACACGAGGAGAGCAAAGCCACTGCTCAATGATTTTCCCTATAACGACTGCGCCGGACAGTGTGACGTAGCATTCTTCAAGTGGCGGCTGACACCGTACCACTTGGCCTTTCCGTGGTACGCCCCCAATGTTCATCGCGGAATCTTGCTCAGTGGTCTGGGAGCGCGAATCGCCGCAGCCTTGTTTACGGACTACGTGGAGAGAAGCGGCTCGCTGCGTGCCTTGCTCATCAAGATGAACCACGACTGTCTTCGCGCCGTTAACCCTGAACTTGAAGCATCACCTGACCATGCTCTACAAGCAGGAGTAGCTGCTGTGAGGGTCACTTCGGCCCTCTTGGTGGAAGACGCTTCAAATCTCTCCAATGCCGGCTCACTGACTGGTACTGAACGCTTAACGGGACATCAGGTGTTCTTCATTCTCGGGTGCTATTTGTTCTGCGGATACCACCACGGCGAGAGGATGTGTAACTTACCGCTTAGGCACAGCGTCGATTTCTCGTGGGTGTTTAATTGTACTGCCGGCAGTTACATGAACCCGAGCGTGAAATGTCGACTCCACGTTTAGAGAGCAAATATGTTACGGTGACTTCAGCCAAAAAATTTGTATCAGGTTGTTTTTTTTTAAATATGACGTAGTCAAGTGCTGCGGCTGATTTAGAGAGCAAATATGCTACGGCGACTTCAGCCAAAACAATACGTATAAGGTTTTTTTTTTACATATGACGTAGTCAACTGCCGCGGTTGATGTTTAAGAGGTACAAGTTATTCGTCTTGTAGATGTCAAATAAACTTCATTTTGGTTCGAGCTTATTTTCTTCGTTTTGCCCTGAATGCATGCACACGGTATGAACAAGGCATTCGACAATGTCACTTACCAGGCCATACTACAACAGCTCGCTTATACCAACTCCGTTCCCAGGCAATAATCTCATCTCTAAACTAGAACTGAAGCTTCTACGAAAAGGAACATCACCCGAACTTCACATCATCCAGTCACCAGGCCCCGAGTCACTGAAGGGAACGAGGTTTCACACGCAACTGCACGTAGTCATTCACACAGGGCCGTTTCCTCGGAAGGAGAACACGACCGAGCAACCTCAAAACCAGCACCGCAGGTTGAACCTCCGGCATCGTACGAAAACGAACTCCACCGCTTCTCCCCTCCGCCATTAAACACTAACACGCGATGAGGGCATCACTTTGTGTGGGCTACAAACTATTTCATATCCCCATAACACCCCACATCTTCCCTTCCATTGCGAACAATGGCACGGAAGATGATAGGTGTAACGTTAAGGGACAAGAGAGCGGAGTTGGTCAGGGAACAAACGCGTGCTAAGGACATGTTAGTAGAAATTAAGAAGACATGGGCGTGGGCAGGGCATGTAATGCGAAGGCAAGATAACCGTTGGTCATTAAGGGTAACAGAATGGATCTCTAGAGAAGGCAAGCATGGCAGGGGGCGGCAGAAAGTTAGATGGGCAGATTCTGATCAAGAAGTTTGCGGGGATAAATTAGTAGCAGTTAGCACAGGACCGGGATAGTTGGAGATCTGTGGGAGAGGCCTTTGCCCTGCAGTGGGCGTAGACAAGCGGATGATGATGATGATAAACACCTTACTGCACGTCATCAACTTCGGCCTCAACCCCGCAACCTGTAACTCGTTCCCTATAGCTGGCAGCTTGCACTACCTGGGGTGGGAGTGCTACGAATCCCTACCCTTACGCCTAATTCCAACCTCACGTGTGCGCTGTGGGTGGAGCAGCTGACCAGCCCCGAGCCCTCCGACCATTGGTTGATTGAACAACTTTTACTGAGCTTCAAATAAAGAATGGTGCACGTAGGCACCAGATTGGATGGTTTCCTATTCGCGGGACCCATATGTGTCCAGTAATTCTTCTTCTCGAGCCACTAGCTGTTGCTAAATGGCGAGGTCAGAGCTGGACAGTAAGGTCTCCCATCGCTCGAGCGGGTTGGGGGAGGGGGAAGGGTGTAGGGGGGTGTCTTAAGTTTAGTGCACTCCCCAATTATGTGCGCGAGAGTGTCGTCTCCCTTGCAGAAAGGATGTGTATTCTCATGTTCTGCCGGGTACATTTTGTGCAGAAGCGCCGAGTGTGTGAGCGACCCTGCCTGTAAGCGGCGCAGTATCGTCTGCTGCCGTCTGCTTAGCTGCTTGTGCGGTTTCGGGAGCGTCGTTCTACTTTCTTTGTATTGGCGGTGAGCGCGACCACGGGCGGCGCTGCAAAGCTCGTCTCTGTGACGTCGGTTTCGGGATACTCGAATTTGTCGTCTGCTTCACTCGGACTCGCTCTCACTGCTGTTTCTTTACGCTCGGTTGACTTTTAATGCTTGTCCGGACCAGATTTTGCGTGTGCGCAACTTTTTATCATAATAACAGACTTAAAATCGCGTAAATTAGCTCAAGTCGTCATTTAAAGTATAGTTTTCGATACCGCAACGGAAGAAACATAGCCTTAATTGGCCCCATCACTTGCGAAGCCGGTCCTGTGCGGAGCGCGAAGAGTCGGAGCTAGGCGGCAGCTTCTATTTAGCAATCTCTAGAAGAGGGGGAACGGCCACCTGCTAAAAACTCACAACAGCGAAAATGCAAGATCAAAACTAATTCCAAGCCTTCGGGGCGGTCAAGTTGGCAGAAGGCGTTACGATTTCGGGTAATCGTATGTAAGGTAAAACTGTTTTCGCAACCTTGCCGAACGCTCGAAAGTATTGTATCACATCACTCTACGTTGTCATGGCATGAAAGTATGCTGACATGCACCGTGGGCTGCAAAATATGTAGGTTGAGTTCCAAATAACCCACTGTGAGTAAAAGCGCGGACTGGTTTTATACCTAGCTTCTAACCAGTACGGAGGCTTATTGAGCAAAGCGAAGTCACGTCTACCGTAAAAGTACAGTAACGCTGTGTAGGTTCAGACCTGGAGGGATATTCCGGTACATTTCCCAGAGCTGTATCTCTCGAGTATTCAGATATGCATTATAGTGAAACTGCACTCAAGAAGAGGAGGACTAGGAGGGCGAGGAGGAGAGAACTTTAACATTAAAACCGAGCTGGTTAGTGGGCGGGTCCTCAGTCCAGGTCAAGAGAGTAAGAGTAATTTTCTTCAATTCATAGAACGCCATCTGGAGTAGGCCATGATTTGTTCTTTACGCCTGGAAGGGTTGGAAAACATTAAACAGCTGCTTGGACATATTCATCGGTTTCGATTCTTGTTATACTGGAAACCAGGCACGTATACTATTCATTGCGTTCGTTAACAAGTACATTAAGCCTTCAACACGATAATCTTGCAATAAATCTTCGGGTTGCCAGTCATTTCGTTATGATAACGACGGTTACGATAGAAATTCGGGGCACAAAAGCCGGCTTCGAGAACTCTGGACAACCTGGTCTGCGCCGTTTCGCAGTGGCGTAGCAGAAACATTTTCATTGCATTGGCATGTGAATAAACAGCTCACGCTGCGGATAGGCACCTCTTGCCCGCAGCCATAACGAAAGCCAATTTGTGAAGAAGGTGCAGCCTGACGAAAATATGAACACAAAGGCAGTGAGCCTTCAAACATCCCCTAACTTCCCAATAAGGGGTTTGGTACGGTGGAGAAAAAATAATGTGTTCGGCACCGACAAAAACATTCATCTGATACATAACAACGAAAGAAATAGAAGGCAGCCGCTTTATTTCCCGTTGTGCGATGCGCGTGTAGGGGCCCGCTGCTTGGTGCGTAGCATCAGACTGTTGAGTCTTCATAAGAGCATCTGAAAAATAATTTAGGGAAGCCTACGCATTTTGAATACTTATCGAGGAGCTCCGAGAACTGAACCTTGCCAATAAGCAAGAACGGACGAGTTAGAGACGATCATCTGACCGATGCTCTGAAGGAAGTTGCTCTGTCTCTCCTCGTGTGTTGCAAACTTGTGCGCAATACAGCTTGAAATTAGTTCAGACAGTGTGAGACGCTGGCAAAAATAACTGAATTACTGGAAATACGCACTTTTAATGCACTCAAGCATCGAAGCGGGCGATTTCTAGCACAGGCGCTGCTGCCCCTCACAAGCGGAGTGTAGCAGACGACAGCGGCGCGAGTTCCTAAGCTGACGTCACATCCAGGGGGCGCCTACTCAAACATCTCACCGCCAATAGGCTGGACGATCTCCTTATAACTTCATGACGGGGTGCAGGTTGCTCTTCTTCGGCCCGGATGGCTAGTTCTCAGGCGTAGAGGTCGGCGGTGACGTTGCCTTCCACGAGCCAGGGAGCCGGGACCCTACTCGTGCTCGGTGACTCGTCCCGGTGCTTGGGGGGATGTTTCTTGAGTATAGTTGCTGCCGCGGAGGAGACGATCCCCTTCCGATGGCTGGCGTACGATTTCTTGGAGTCGGTAACCATCGTGCTGACCTCCGGCATGGCTAGGGCCAGCGCTATGGCTACCTCACTGCCACGGTCGGGTCCGTGGTCTTCACCGACGCGCAGTCTCAGTTCGTGATGTCCCGTTACGGCTACCACGGCCTTTGTTCCGTGTTTTGCGAGTGAGGCATCCACGTGTCGGAGACAGGGGTCCTCCTCCAGCTTCCAGGCCAGAGCTTTGGCCCGCGCCGTGGGCCTGCCTTCGCCGTTGTCATGTTCCGCGGTAACGGTTTCATGCCATCGCTGGGGGGGAGGTGCCCCTTCTGTCTGTGGTTCAACCTGCCATCCAATCTTGTGTAGAACGGCTTTTCCGTGTTTTGTCTTGCTCAGGCGAACTCTCTGGTTGGACGAGTGTGCTTCGATGAGAGTTCGCCCGTGGTGCTGAGGGGGCCCATGTCCATCAGTCTTTTCGTTGGCGAGTACATTGGCAGACCCTTACGCATTGCCATGTCCAGCCCTTCCCTGTCCGCCTTCGTTAGCCGGAGGTACAGGGCGGAGTAGGTTACGCGGGACACGATGAACGCCTGCACTAGCCGCAGGGCGTCTTCTTCTTTCAGTCCGCGGTTACGGTTCGCCACTCTACGTATCATGCTTGCGATCTGTTCCGTCGAGTGCTCGATCTTGGTGACGGCGACCGAGGCCTTTCCGTCTCCCCTGAGTAACAGGCCCAGGATCCGGATCTGTTCTGTCGGTATGATTTGCGTGCCGTCGATGATTACGGTTACGCTCGGTTCGGTGGTGCTTGCCTCTTTGGCCTACCCGGTTCGACGATGAAGCAGTTCCGACTTCTGCGGGGCGCAGCTCAGGCCGCAGTACTTGGCGTACCCGTGGACGGTATTCGCCGCTCTCTGCAGCACTCCTTCCATCCAGGCGTCAGAGCCCGCGCGCTTGGTCCACACCTTGATATCATCGTCGTAGAATGCGTGGCTCACTTCGCCTATTTGCTCGAGTAACGAGGGTAGGGGAAGGAGCGCCAGGTTGAAGAGCAGAGGCGACAGGACCGATCACTGAGGGGTGCCCCTGTCCCCGAGCTTCACGGGTTCTGACTCCTCCTCGCCAATCCTGATCGTTGCCGTTCTTTTGGTCAGGAATTATTTGATGTAGCCGAACGTACACCGGTCGCACCCCGTTTCTCCTAGATTTTTAAGCACGCCCGCGTGTCGACACGTTATCGAACGCCCCTTCCCGGTCTAGGGCCAGTATCGCTCGCGGTGCTGTCTTCGTTGCTTGCTTCACTACCAGTTCGCTGAGCTGGATCATCACGTCTTGCGTGCTTAGGTGTTGTCTGAAGCCGTACTTCGTGGCCGGCATCTGTCCCGTCTGGTCTAGATGAGCTTGCAGGCTCTTTAGCACCATGCGCTCGACCACCTTCCCCACGCAGGATGTCAGCGATATCGGACGCATGTTTGAGATCTTGAGCGGTGTGCCGGGCTTCGGTATTAACCTGACCTCGGCCTTTTTCCATTCGGGCATTGAACAAATTGGGACAAAGCCGGCGAGGCCGGCTCGCTGTGATGCCTTTTATAAGCATGTATATTCCACGGCACCGCCGCCACGCTATTTTACCGTGTTTAATCCATCTTAATCTACTCTATTGCATGTCCATTTACCTTAATTTATCACAGATCACTATATCCTCCCCACAGTTCAACCTTAATCTACCTTAACTCATCCTAACGTCACCTTAATCTACATTTACCTATTTTAGCGAACCTAATTCACCGCTTGCCCTTTAATACATCTAATCGGCGCAGTATTTCTACCTTCATAGTATACTCTTCTCTGTCCCTTTCAGTACACCTCACCCGTCTCCCCTTAATTTCCCTTTTTTTTCCGTCCTAATTCATCTAAATCTAATATTTCTCTTAAATCTTCAGGACAACGCTCGTAGCCAGTACAAACTCTTCTCAACAAGTAAGCTGGTCTTCAGTCGTAGCACCTGAATTTGTCGCCCCACAATGACTTCCCCCCATTGCCTTCACCGAAACCCTGCGCCTGACAACAGCCCCCGCATTCAACAATTAGAGCAAGAAAATGCGCAAATCAGGAAACAGTTAGAAGCCCAGGCAGCCCGCACAGAACAGTTCGAGCGCCGCATAGAAGAACTGCTAACTCACCTGCAAAAAATCACGCCGGCACCGCCGCGCAAGTTCCACGCCAGATGCACCCAATTTACAATCAAGCTCGCCGAATCGCGCGAGCCAGGGTCATGGACATAAAGTATGGCCGAAACCCCGACTGCAAGGTACACTGACGCGTCTCCTTATCTTCAGCGGGCAGCCCACGCGGTATGCGTCACCAGTTCAACAGGGCAAGAAATGACCCGCCTAACCGTCCGTATACAACACAGACGGAAACCGCAGAGGAAGTGGTTATTGCCCTAGCCGCAACGACTAGTGAGGACGCAATCACAGTGCTTACAGATTCGTAAGCAGCGTGCCGCAGGTATCTACGGGGACGCATCTCCAAAACAGCCCTCCGCATCCTCGAAACCAAGGGTTAACTACCAGAAATGGAAATCGTCTGGCTACCCGGACACACATCCCTCACCGGTAATCAGGCGGCCCATGCCGCTGCCCGCGCGCACGTACACCGGGCCATTATCTACGAGGGACAAACATCACCTGCTGCTCCCAAAACAGAGCCTCTCGTCAAATATGGAGATATTCTGGCCAAGTATCGCCAAAGCAGAAGAATACTTCCCGGCTCCGCATCCCCAGCTATCCAGACAAGAAGCCACCAGCCTGAGAAGGCTACAAACTCCTATCCCCATCGCACCCTTCTTCACGCGATCTACCCCACCATATACCCGGCCACCTGTAATTTCTGTCCCTTGCCTGGCACGCTATACCACTAAGTATGGGAGTGCGGGCTAACCCCAGGCCTACCCCCAACCCTTCCCCTCTTACGAGCAGTGGGTGGCCTGCCTGAAAAGTCCGGACCCTGGGACCCAGCGCATGCTGGTGATTAGGGCCTGGACTGCCAGCCAAGGCCAGGGCACCCCGGACTAGGGACGCCCCCCACCGGGCGGGTGCCCTAACAGCAGCACCAGCGCTCGTGTAATAAACATTTATTCCTCCTCCTCCTCCTCTTAAATTTAGTGCCTTCGAGCTCTTTAATTGCAAAAAAACTGTCCATCGTGCTGTTTGTTGTGAAGCGTCGATTTATGCGTTTGCCTCACAGGGCTCTACAACAGATCAACAGATGGTACAGCTATATGGGCTTCCTCCTTCACATTAGTAGAGTATTATAAGCACCCCCAATTATTTTCCCTTGAAATCCTGCCCGCTCTGCTATTTTTTGCTTATTTACTATTCCGAATAAACCCTTCCTTCTACTCTTCTGCTCTGATCTTGTTAATTATGCCAGCCAATTAAATTTTTCTTGGCATATTGCCCCGAGCAATTAATGATCCATTTTCTGCAGACCATTATCAACACCATCATTGCCGTTGCCAGTCCGTCATCAGCGAAAGCAGTAGAAGAAGCAGCAGAAGAAGAAGCCACGGCCTCTGGTGTCCCGGACGAGAATTCCAAAACACGGCACTGCCGCGGTACTCGCCTTCGGAAATGCTACCTCGTGATGCCACCCGTGACGACGGAAGCCCTCCAACGCAGCCGCCAGGGGAGGGGTGTGCCGGCGCCGCGAAAAGAACCGACTCTTATCCCAGTCTTGCAGCAACAAAACGGCATGTGTCACCAACCTGGTAGGCTCGCTTGGAACATAATGCTGCGTCCCCCAAAAGCACGGACTTTCAGACGCAACCGCCCGGATCACTCGGAAAAAAGCGCGCAGGAGCGGTGCAAAAGACGTCCCCGACGAAACCAGCCGTCCCATCACAGTCGGCCGCTTTGAACGAACCCGAAGACAAATGTGCGCAACCTCGTCCATCGACATCTGGTGGACCAAATAAAGATACACGCTTCCAAGGATCACAATGTTCACCGAACACGGGAAAACCGCCTCAACTGGTCCGCTTGAAAGAAGCACCGCCGCCAAAATCAGCCGGTTATTCTACCAGAATTTCGACTGCTTCCCCAACGCCGAATCCTCCGAAAGGGTCACTAATTTCGTTCAGCACCGGCGAACTGGCGACCGTCTGTGAGCTCTGCACCGGCAGGTACCGTCATTTCGACGACATGGACGAAATCGTCGTACACTCGTATCAACTCTGCACAAAACGAACGACCCGTAAGTCAACAGAACAGCACTTAATAACGACTGGTGGTAACGCCGAATCCGTGTACTGGTACCGGTATGCAAGATGTAACTTCTTGCGGCATGATAGTTAAGAATGGTTCCTCAAAGGATTATAAAGGTGGCCAATGCTTTTGATTGCACTAACGCATATCGACATTAATCAGAAATTTGGTATGGAGTAGTGTCACGACGGAGACCACTGAGACAAACGCTCACATTGAACGCTCAAGTTGAAGAGATACTTTATTGATTGATTGATTGTAGGGTTTAACGCGCCGACGCAACGCAGGCGATGAGGCGCGCCGTAGTGGAGGGCTCCGGATTAATTTTGACCACCTGGGGATCGTTAACGTGCGCCGAAATCTCGTACACACGGGCGTTTTTGCTGTTCGCCTCCATCAGAAAAGCGGCCGCCGCGGCCGGGAATCGAACCCGGGACCTCGTGCTCAGCAGCGCCTTAGCCACTGAGCCACCGCGGCGGGTGAGAGAGACTTGGCGCCGCCTTTTGTAGCGAGAGCTACAACGGCCGTATTCTCGCTGTTTCGCTGTAGCCTGTGGCCGCCGCGCGCGAACTGAGCAGTTCCTTAGCTGACAGCCGCGTTCTAGGGAACCTGCGCCGGCTACGGAACCTAGCGATTCCCTAGCCACCACAGCTGGCGGCGGCGCTCGCCGCGCCAAGAAAGAAAAAATAATAATAAAATAAAGTGAAATAATAAATGAATGAATGAATGAATGAATGAATGAATGACTTTATTGTACAGAGGAGGCTATAAAGCCCTGTAGGTAGGGAACGGAAAGGAGGATTGGGAAAGACACCACTAAGTAGTTGTACATCTAAGTAATGTTCAAGCTTCACTGTAGCTGTCACTGTAGGTGCGTCTCGAGGTTTCGTTGGAGCAACACTGTCCTTCCCCTGAGGGGAGGGGGTGTCCGGCATATTTCTTGATGGCACATTACGGTTGGTGGGGCAAGATTGGTGCGCACCGGTGTTCATTTGTGACTGGTGAACTTGAACAGGTAGTCGGTCAGCCATTAAAGTATCTTACAGAGACCATTTTTTTAGGGCAAAGTCTGATTTTTTCTAACATTTCGGTGTTGTCCCTAACATACTCGACATGCTCTATCGCTGACGTCGGAACCGTGGCGCTTGCTAGCAACTGCGCACGGCCGTCTGAGAAGCCTGCACATGACCAAATAAGGTGGAAAAGGTTGGGTTTCTCGTCGCTGCCACAGTGGGGCACCTTAGTAAGGAGGGATGCCTTGGGTTCGTCCACTTCGATATCACATCAGGGGTGTAGGCCGAGTTGGCATAAACTTTGTTGGCGAAGACCTCTCCTGTTCTGGGAAGGGTCTTGCTTCGTCGTCGGAACGAAACCAAGAGGAGGCAGCGAGCGGAGCAGACGGAGGAAGAACGAGCCGCACGCCTCGAGAAGCGTCGTAACCGTACAGAGAACAATAACATTAAAACAAGCTAAACATAAACAAGCTAAACATTAACAACAAGCTAAACATTAACAACAAGCTAAACATTAACAACAAGCTAAACAATTAACAAGCTAAACATTAACACAAGCTAAACAATTAACAAGCTAAACATTAACAAGCTAAACATTAACAACAAGCTAAACAATTAACACCAAGCTAAACAATAACATTAACCGTACCTCTCGCTACGCACACCCAGGCATAACTGAGTTAAGCAACAGCCAATTTTTTTAAGCCGGGTCGCAGCCTCTTGGTGGTAGACCACCGAAATGACGAGGTTTGAAAACCCCTACGCTACATTTGGTTTGTTCAGTGAACGGAGTTGTAGATTCTCCTAGAAATTTCAGTGTGTTTCAAGTGAACAGCTTCTTGCGTAAGTGACCGTATACCTTGGTAGATACCGACAGGGCAAGCGAAGTGGGCACAGTGTGCAGTGAGAGGCATCTGTTACTCCACCGCAGTTATACACACGTGCGTACGGTTGGGTAAATATGCGTTGAGGTACGAAGTATTTCCCAAGCGTGAAGCGAAAACTCCTGTGTGTACAGGTTTCGGTGCACGTTAAAGATTCCCAGGAGGTCAAAATAAATACGGAAGACTCCACTACAGCGGGTCTCATAGTTCAGGCGTAGCTTCGGCGCGTTAAACCCTACAGTAAGGGCACTTCCTAACATATTTGCCTACCGACCTAATGAAAAGCGATGAGGCAATGAGTGAAGGTACGGGACTTTCGAAAACGAGACATAAAGACCGGATCTCCCGGCGCTGGGCAGTTAGGACGGGCCAGATGCGTCAGGGGCTATAGGTTGTATTCACTAGTGTGGCGCGGAGGCCGGCAACCATGCGCGCCGCCTTAGCAACGAGGACGCGCGGGGTCGGGCATAGCGGCGCACGCATGAGGTCGGTCCAGCGAGCTCAAGTGGCATTACCTCGATGTCAACTGTTGTTTCGCGCAGCCGCCTACAGCCTACCTGTCGCAAGACACGGGTGGAGTGATTGCCAGACGCCGGCAGCTGATTCCAGCTTCCGTGTTTTGGTATCGGCCGCAGATTGCTCGGCTATTGGCGAACGCTGCCACTTCGGCCGTTCGGCCACTCACCGATAGATGTCGCTATTCTTCCAGCTAACAATGCACTCCCTGCTAAGCCACCACGCTACGGCCGCATCTCAAATCGTCATACGCGTGAACCTCACATTTTCTTACGAAGGATTATTTGGCTTTTGTGCTGAACGACTCTGCAGTGGGAAACGTACGGACGCACCTGTGTCTCCATACGCAGCCCCAGGCAGCTGCTGTGCTGCAGAGTAGGCATTTCGTGCGTCGTGCCGCTTTTCGCAACCGCAGTTCGATTCTGCAATGGGGATGCGGATTTCTCTAGGGCAAGTAGAGCATCACCGCGCATTGTCACTGCTATTATTCATGTCTATAATGAATAATAACGAATGAATATAATGAAGGAATATAATTAATTTATGTCTATGCATAGGCCAGCACGGTGGGCACGGTCGAGGCGGTTTTCAGTGTTGTCAAGAGAAGAAATCGGCCGCTAAATTTTTATGTGAATACCACGTATTCATAACCTTTCGAAATCGTGGGCGTTCGAT
Organism: Haemaphysalis longicornis; assembly: GCA_013339765.2. Classification (NCBI taxonomy): domain Eukaryota; kingdom Metazoa; phylum Arthropoda; class Arachnida; order Ixodida; family Ixodidae; genus Haemaphysalis; species Haemaphysalis longicornis. Next base: position 42,131,358 of record CM023457.1, on the reverse strand, counting down.
CACGCAACACAGGTTCCGTTGACACACAAAAAAACTGTGGTTGATTCCTCTGTCAAAGGAATCAGTAAAACACGAAAGCGAAACGTGCAACGAAATCTACAGCTGAGCATGATTTGCAGGTCGGCTGCTGTCTTGTGGGTGTGCTTGGCGAGCGACGTCCTTCTGGCGGGTCGCTTCGGCAAACGTGTACTGGCGTCATTTCCGTGACGGATATGACGTCAGTGGTATCTTGGTGTATCCCGGCATAAAACACTTTCATGTCGAAATATAAAAACCAAAAACGAACAACCCCACGTGTAACGTACTCTTTAGTACTAAAGGTTGCTTCCCCGCAAGACGACCCTGTGTGCAGGGGTGCACCCTTTACAGGCCGCTTGCTTCGTTGTACTGGCGTCACTTCCGTGACGGATATGACGTCACCGAAATCTTCGTGTATCCGGGAATGAAACACTTTCGTGTTAAAAACTAAGCTTTTTCCCGCTTCAGCACAGGTACAGAATTTTTTTTAAGCCTTCCCCGTCTGCTCGTGCCATCATCGTCGCACTCAAAGCGAAGCAACATTTCATTGATCCGCACAGCTGCGCACGTACAATGTTTCCGTCGATGCTTCAGAGTACAGCCGCCGTGAGCGCCCTTAGACTTGCTGGTAGTTGGAGGTGTTGCTAAAGTACTTGAAGTGTGTGCGCAAAGCGCGTTAATCATACTCGTCCTCTATTACACAAGTTCCTGATGAAACACTGACAACGTACTAACCATGCGTACTGCGATGAAAGCTTTCTTATTCGCTTTTACTAGTGTCACTAAATAAGGTTACAGAGTATCGGCACTCTTTTCTCCCATTATTGCCTGCCGCTGCCATAATCACTGGTCAGTTCGCATCACGTGACTTGTTCACACTGCGAAGGTTTATGGGCGCCGCCATTTTGTTGCTTGCGCATTTTCAGTCGGTAAACTGTGGTAGACTTAGCTTGTCCTCCCTGCTCTGCGGCTGCGCGCGACTAACCATCCTTCCGAACACGAATAAAAGATAACGCGTGTAGCAGCATTTCAGCAGCAGAAGTGCGTACGAAGATGCCGTTTTGCTGCTTCTTCGGAAGTGTTGTTAACAAACGACCCGGTAGTAAGTTTGCGGCGAGGCCGTAGAAGCGGCAATCTCGCAACACTGATAAACACCAAAATGGCCGCCGTTGCTGACTTGCGTGCCGCTACTCATATACCTCATCTAGTGACACTAGCTTTTACCTGTGTCACTTTAAAATTCGCAGGACGGAGAGCAAGCATCGGAACACAGACGGAACGCAGCCGTGCTCAAGTACGTCATCTTCGGCCTGGCGATAATCGCAGGGTTGGCCATTTTCGCCCTCCTCATCCGGCGCATCTTTTTAGGCCTTACGGCTGAGTCCGCCTTAAAAAGCAGCACAATTGATTCAGTCAATAACCGCAGCGTAGCTATCAAGCGCGGCGCCATCTAGAGCTGCCAACAAGACGGCGAGTGTGTCGGCCTCCACGGTGCGCTCCTTCAGGATTCCCTCGACGCCAATGGCGGCGCATGCTCAAACTTCTACCTGTAAGCTTGGGGGCACGAAGCCAGCATGCCCACAAGCTTGCCCTTTGACAACACTGTTGCGTCCCTGGGTACAGTAGTACATGTATCTTTTGTTGGTTTAAATAAACACTTCAAACTTCCCATGTCGTCTAGGACTATAACCGTTTGGAGACGCGACAGTGGATACAATAAACAAGACGGAACCAGGACGGTGAAGCGGCGCTATTTGTAGAGACATGACTCACCCCTGGCCGCGGAGGCGAGACAGACGCGTCGTTAAATAACGACATAACAGCAGCGCTTGCTGAAGCACGGCTTACTTGGTGACAGGAGGACAGAGAGTTCCGATGTTGTGACGTCGTCGTTCTTCCTTGCGTGACGGGCATCACTTCGCGTGTTCTTCGGCATCAACGTTGGTTACGTGACGGAGAAAAAAAAAACCCATCTTTTTCACTTCAAACTTACACTTCCAGGAGACCCTCCGCCAGGCATTAGGAGCGCAATCAAGGACACCACATCGGAAGAAACTGGTTCGCCTGGCGCACCGAAGTCTACTAAGCCTTCGAGGATGGCTCATGCCCCTTCCAGAAAGCCACCAAATTGCATAGATCCTTGAAGGCCTTCTATTTGACATTTATCTAGAGTCCGTGTACAGGCGAGAACCAATTAAAAACGCGTCTTTCGTCCCTAGTATACGCGCTGAGAGTGACATTATAAAAACGGGCCTCTGCTTCCCGGCTCTACTGGCATGTAGCTTGAACTCAGACATCAAGATTGCAACGCTTTAGACGTTCATTTTTTTTTCCGGCCGCATTGCGCTTACTGGAAGGATGGACATCGTTTACGGCTTTCTTGGTATTCTCGCGACAATGCCCTGAATCATTTTGTTTGCGCGACTGCAGGAAGACCGCTGCGAGAGGTATACAAGTACACGCGTAGGAAGCTTGCAAGTAGAGTTTCAGCGGCTGGTCCGACTCAACACCTGTACCGACGATCTTGTCACTAGACGTTCGCATCACCATCTAGGAAGAGCTACGTATGTCGCTCGACGGAAGACAAGGACTCTCTTTCGCGCCTTTAACCAGGAGCTTGAGGCATCAGTTGACGTGGCCTACAAGCAGATGTAATTGCCGTGCTGTTCCCTTCGGAACTTCCTTAAGGTGACGCCGCAGATTTTTAAAGCGAACCTTTTTGCCCCCCACCCCCTCCCCCAAGGGTTCTGTCGCGACCGTTGGTGCCAACAGAAAACTCCCGCGAACAAATATAAGAAGTTGCTGGCACCGCCAGAAATCGAACCTGGAACGAATAGAGAAAGGGAGCGAGAGCCCGTTGTCGTTCCGATTCAGCTACGAGCCAACGCGGAGACGGGGCAGACAGACAGTACACTCACCGAGCACATCTTCTGGTTTACCCCATGCGCTCTCGCTGAACGTCACGTGATAGCGTCACGCGACCTCTGGCACCACTGAGCGGTCCGCCCACGGCACGTTTAGCGGCCATGTACGCGCCTTGCGCATGCGCTGGGAGTTGCAAAATTAAAGGAAGCTCACACCGACGCATAGCATCGCACTTCTTTTCCGTCCCTGCCACCGATCTCGTTGCCTCCGTCGGCGGCGGCAGAGACGGGGAAGGAGTGAGATCGTCTAACACCGGGTATGAACTTCCTTTTATTTTATAAGAGTTTCACTCATGTGCTTCACCAATACAACTCAACCAACCACCACTTGTGGATCACGCATTGATTTGACCTCAGCAAAGAATATCTCTTTGAAGCAATAAAGGGTGTGGTTGAGTGCATTTCACTTGTCTGTGATTTCACTCTTTGTAGAGCCACGTGCTTGAATTCAAGTGACATCGCATGGGTAATCGTTGGAGGCGTCGTTACAACTTCGCCTTCCGACCACCGTCACAGGGTGGATTGGCGCGCATTTTTTTTTCGATGTTGGCTAACCGGACATCCGAAATCCTTCCTGTTGGGATTATCCATTCAGCGTTCACCATCGCGGCGACGGAATGTTGAGCGCATGCTGCTTAGGCATGACGTAGATTTCCCGCGAACGTTTATTTTCAGCGTCGGTAATAACATGAAGCCGAATGCAAATTTCTCCGCGTTTTGAGCGCAAATGTTTTTGTCAACTACCACGTTTACAACGTAGCCGCCGACCACCGCGGTTCATGTTTAAGAGGTACATAATATTTTTTAAGGCAGGCTTTAAAGCTCTCACTGATGCCGTTGTACGGCAATACGCCATGCACGAAAGCGAACTTTCTCTGACGATGATGATGAATGATCGTGGGTGAATTGAAAAAAAAAAATCGACTACCCCTCTGTTGAATGACAACGATGCGAAAATACGAAGCTTTAGTCGTTTTTTTTGTATTTGCGATAGAATGCCCGTTGGCATAAAAATACCTATTTACAGGCAGGGATGGGCACCCGTATCTCAGAGGAAGGCAAGAAGGGAGCAGTGGTGGGGTCCCCAGAGCCACCGCTGGACGTCGGGGAGTCTTCCAGGATGGAGGCCTGTGCCACTCAGGTGTCGCCTTTTGGCTGAGTCCAGGAAAGGACACGCCTATATTAGATGATCCACAGCTGCATGTTCGGTAGAAGCTGTGCAGAAGGGGCAGGTGTCATCGAACTGGGTATGGTAGCGTGGTGGCCACGCCCGGGTCACCGCAGGCGAAAGCGCCACTCCGACGCGTTTGATCGTCGAGTTTAATCACGACGACGGTTGAACTCGAAGCTTTTGCGAGATAGATTCCGGGTTGGCCATTCCCAACCAAAGCGGTGTGTACTTCCATACTAGTACATACTTGCAGTGTGGGATTGGCTACCAAGGGTAGACCACGCATGGTTCGCTCAGAGGAGGTCACCGATCATTCGATCCTTCTCTTCGGATACTTCAAAATGGATGTGACCAAGCAATCGGGTAAATTGATCTATAGCTTCGCGCTACATCAATACTCAATGCGTCTAACGACTCCACTTCGACCCAGCATTCCTACCTTCCTAAACAATTCCTCCATAGATCGCGCATTTTCAAACACACTGTGTCGAGTCACGATGGAAGAATCTCTGACTGTCCACCACAAGTAGCTATCACAAGGCAATACTGTGTCAATGTAAATTCGTTTGTTCCGAAGTGATGCAAATAAAGTCAAGACTGCCAGACTTAAGGAACGTGTCTTCATTCTCTCACGTTACTTCAAACAAATCCTCTACCTCTCTGTCTTACTACAACGATGGGAAAACGCAAGCTTTAGTGCGTCTACCCGCGTCGAACCCGCCGAACTACCGCTAAATTCAAGCCAAGCAAAGGATCAAATTTAGCACTAAAACGACAAACTCAATGACCAAAGCTTTGCGTTTTCCCGTCGTTGTCGATAGACAGAGGGGTAGTTATTTTTATTCTTCTGGCAGATGGTGCACTCCCGGGCATTCCCGAGTGATGGCCAAGTGATCACAACACACCGCACGAACGCCCACGACGTCAAAGTTCCTCTCGATAATACGCACAACGCCCTTCTGTCTCACTACCCCCTTACCCGCCGGGTCTATCCCCCTCCGCACCCTACCCTAACCAACCAGCAAGCCATCATCTATCGTCGTCTTCAGACCGATGCCTTTTACAATCACGTAATCTTCCACCAGATCGCAGCCACTCCCTACCCCCGTCAATGCCAATACTGCGACACCCCGCTTACCCCATTCCACCTCGTATACTCCTGCCCCCACACCCCTAACCCACCCCGTTCCCCAACAAGGAACAGTGGGAGACTGAGCTGACCAGTCCGGACCCGGCCCGCCAGAGAGACTCGGTTTCTCGAACCATAGATTCAACCCGAGAGAGGCATCCTAGAAAGACATGCCTGGTCTAGAGAGGCATCCTGGTCTAGGGACGCTTCACAACCACTCTCTTCCCTTTTCCGTTTGCACCAATAAACGCTTTCTACTACAACGGGCAGATAGAGAAATTAAAAGCCATTTTGATCTCGCACTTATTCGTTTAAGTGTGAATGCGATGCGTGTCTTTTTTCTTGAGCTTGAGAACTTGCGAGAGTGTCATGTGAAATGCTGGCCTATGCATTTTGTTCCGCCCCTTCGGGATTCCCTGCATATTAGTGGCATTTCTAATACACCGTGTAACATTAAATACCCGGGACATTTAAGCGCTTCTTAAGATGTAAAGAATGCGAAACCATTATTGTTGAATTGTGCGACGAATGTGCCACTATTCTGTGCGCCGACGTGCTTCACAGTTACTGCGGTACACCATCCAAAGCCCAAGTGTCCCGTGGAGGGCAGCGCGTTTAAGGCAGTGCCAGTGACACGCGTACTGTGGTACGCTGTTGTCCAGCTCATTATCACCGTCATCTTACAAATGCGACATTGCATATCTATTTGGGTATGACTTACAGGCTCGGCCAACCGCCCTCAACAAACATACAGACGCCGTATTAGCGGGAACGCTCACCAGACTGCTTGCAGGAGATTTAACATGTACAAATATCTCCTGTAGCACTGAATACATGTCTAACACTTGTTGAAGTCCAGGCCACGACTAGATCTCCTATTTAGTGACACCAGCCACACACATTTCGCTGGAATCGCCCTTCATCAGCTAGAAGTACCGGACAGTGGTGGTCTAGAGATTCCGTTCTGTCTCAGAACCCTGAGGACCCTGGTTGGTGTCCCACGCAGCGCAAAATGTACCCAATTTTATTTTAAACTGAATTGGTGACTGTGTTTATAGGAATTTTACCTGAGAAGCGTGGTATCACCCTGAGCATTTATTGAGGTGTCTTTTTTTGCTTTCAACAGTCAGCCATTTTGTGTGCCATGGCCGCCGGATTCGCGACCAAAGCGTTGTATCGCGGCGGAAGCCGCAGAAGAACGACCAACCAACCGCTATCGTAGACGAACACAAACAAAACTGAACTTTATGCTTTTATTCAGAGGCATGCATATAGATACAGAAGTCACACTGGCGCCACTGGCGGCGTATAAAGACAACATACCCCAAAACTGAAACACTACACAAAGCAGTTATATAATGCTGTCGCATTAAGCCTCTGCGGTCTTTCTGTCATCCTGCCAAAGCCGCTAAGTGTTACTCACTCCGGCAATCGCCAGGTTCGCTTTTCTCATGGATGCGAAAAGCAAAAACGCCCGTGTGGTCGAGATTTCAGCGCGCGTTAAAGATCCCAGTGGTCAAAATTAATTCGAGCCCTCCACTACGGCGCGCCTCATCGCCTGTGCAGCGTTGGTGCGTTAACTTCATAATCAATTAATCAAACCATTTTCAGGTTTCTTTAAATGCCGACGAAGCTGAATGTAACAGAGAATGAAGCGCGAGAAGAGGACGCGTTTAAATGTGCATGCCTCTCCTCGTGCGCCATTTCGTTTCCAGATAGCTATAAACCTGCCACTTCCTGCACGCACCCAGCGCCATGTACTCGTTGGATTCATCATCATCATCAGCCTATCTACGCCCACTGCAGGGCAAAAGCCTCTCCCATTAATCTCCAATTACCCCGGTCCTGTGCAACTGTGACCAATTTATCCCCGCAAACTTCTTGATCTCATCTGCCCATCTAACTTTCTGCCGCCCCCTGCAACGCTTGCCTTCTCTAGGGATCCACTCTGTTACCCTTAATGACCAACTTTATCTTGCCAAGCTTACATGCCCTACCACGTCATTTTCTTCTTAATTTCTACTAATATGTCCTTAACCGCGTTTGTTCCCTGACCCACTCCGCTCTCTTGTCCCTTAATGTTACACCTATCATCTTCCGTCCATTGCCCGCTGAGTCGCTCCTCAATTTAAGTTGAACCCTCTTAGTGAGCCTCCAGGTTTCTGCCCCGTAGGTGAGTACCGTTAAGATGCAGCTGTCATACACTTATACTCGGAAAGGACGCGTTAGTGCAGCTCCCTTGGCGCCAATGGTCAGAGTCGGCCATTTGGACAGCACATTATCTGATAATGTCTGCCGTATGCACTCCATCCATTCTTATCCTTCTAATTATCTCTGCCTCATGGTTGGGATCCGGGGTCACAACTTGGCCTAAGTAGATATATTCGCTTACCACTTCCACTGCCTCGCCACCCATCTCAAAACGCTGTGCTGTCCCGTTGATGTACTCGTTGGATTGGAACACTGCAAATGAATGCTTATCTCTCTCTCTCTCTCTCTCTCTCTCTCCTCTCCTGTTGAACAACCGCTCAAAAGAGCTCCGCTGTTGGGCCTCAACAACCCAGGAGTAGAGATCAGGCGCAGCTGATCTTCGAGGCCGGAGCTGGCCAAGGCTCTCTCCCAAAGCTCCGCGGAAAGGTGGATGTTAGGGGGTCTAGGGTAGACTTGTCGCAGCCGCCCACTATGTGTCTGAGAGTCCCAGGCTCTCCACAGAAGCGGCAAAGTGGAGAAAAGTGTGTCCGGTCAAAGAGGTGAAGTCTGGCGGGATGTGGGAAGGTGTTGACCTGCAGGGCACGCAGCGATTTGTGGGGTGAAGAGTAGGTTTTACGGGACAGCCTATAGTGCTGCGTAATTTCCTGGTATGTGACAACAGGTTGCATGCGCTCAGGCTCGGCTGCGGCTTCATCAGCGCTGGCTCGGCGGGTCAAATCTCAAGCCACGAGGTTGGCGATCTCGTTGCCGGGGATGCCGCTGTGAGCTGGTGCCCATACAATCCTGACTGGTCTCGTTGGTGGTCTCTGACTGATTAGTCGAAGTGTTGTGACGAGCAGTCGACCGTTGGCAAGGTTGCGGCACACCTGCCGGGAGTATGTGATCCACCTTTCCACGGAGCTTTGGAGAGAGCCTTGGCCAGCTCCGGCCTCGAAGATCAGCTGCGCCTGACGGAAAGGGCTGTCGACGCGGCCCGAGCTCAAGGCATCCTGGAATAAGGACGCCTCTCTGAAGCATTTCCGTTGATTTAATTAAAGCCTATTCTCTCTCTCTCGCCTCCCGGGTTTTCAGGCCGAACGGCATGGGTTTCAGACCCAACAGAACTAAATTTTCTCCCAAATTCCGTGATTATTTTTATTGTGAAACGACCTCTTGGTTGAATTTTGCTCGTACTTTTTTATATAACGGTTGTTTGGTATGTTTTGGCTAGCTTCAGGGGTGGAGTATATGCGTTTCCTAGTCAGTACAGCCAGGCCGTCACCTGAAATTACTTATGGGGCTTATATCACAGCATAAACGTACCTAAAGCATACAAAACCACCCGAACTGAAATAAATAACAGCCAAAACAGACCTGCAATCGCTGAAAACCAAGGTGCAGAAAAAATACTGAACGGAAATAGCCGAAACCGACCTAAAAGGGACAAACCTGCAAAAACGTACAAGAAGCAGTAGCTGACACTGACCAAGACGCAACGAAAATACCCGAAATCCCATTTATAATGCATAAACATGTCATAAATAGATTATATGCGTGATAACAAGTGTTAACATTCAAATATGACAAACCCTTGAAAATAAAAAGAAAGCGGAAACGGCATTTGAACCCGTGTTAGGATGTTTGCTTCGCGGGAGCGGAACTACTACTACAAAAAAAAAAAAAATACTACGACACCAAGCGGTTCTGAGTGATTAAATTGAGGGCCACAAGCACATGGACATAGCTTCAAACATGCCCCTAGATGGCGCCATGCGTCGCTTGGCTGTGCTGCCTAGGAAACGCCTATACGCCCAGGGGTGAGGCGCGGCAAATAAACACGTTTAATTAAGTTTTGGAGTCGCTCCAGATGTGCCCTTCTTGTACATATATCTTTAAACGAATATCGCTCTGCTCGTAACGTGAAATGGCAAGACCCATCGGTACCAATAGTAAATGAATGGCATTCTGGTTAATCGGGATCGTAGGGAACTAACATTTACATTACCAGACGATGGACGTGAACAAAATCCCCTGTTTAAGGTATGTAAGGGCTATTGCACTTGATACAATCTCCAAGTGGTGGATACGTGCCGTGTTTCCTGGTAAGCCGGCTAGCACGAAGACGACGACACAAACGCGTGCCCCGGGCCCCGCGCGCTGGATTCGGTCAGCCATTTAGGCGGGCTGCTCTTAAACATCCCCCTCGCGAGGGGCACGATCAAATGCAGAGCATTTCCGGGGGGCGCACGACGTTAAGTAGTTTGCGTTACGTTAATGTTGTCGCACTTGTTGCTGTTGGCTGTTGTATTGTAATTAAATGAGGAGACGTAGTTACGTGGTCACGTGACATCATTTATTAGCAGGTGGGTATGATTATTGTGCGCAGTGGGAAGAGGCACCATGTTACCGCTCGCGTTCCGCCCACAGGTAGTGAATGCGTTGTATCAGCAGCTTCTTGACGTAGTTTGAATGAGTCTAGGATATAAGGCGCGTTCGTAGCCCTCCATTCTGTGTCAGCTTTGTGGCGCAGTGGGTAGAGCACCATGTACCTTGCGTTCCGCCTGCAGGGTCGTGGGATCGAAACCAGGCGCCGGTAAGTATTATTTTTTTATATAGTGTAGGGGGAGGGGTGCGGACCACTACGGACAACTAGAACGGGTAACATCGTGAGTTAAAGAAATGCTCTGCATTTAAAACTGTTTCCTAGTTGGGCCCTACACCAAAAACGACTTTAAGTATACAGCAGATCCCATTTAGAGCACAAAAATTACGAGGATACGAGCACTCCTTCCGATTCGTGATTCTAAGGACATCAGCGCCCGATTGCCGGACGTCTCCCCATTATCATCATCATCATTTTCCTTTCCGTCCTCCTCTTCACTCCCGTCCGACATTCACCGGAAGGCAGTGGACGCCAGTTTTAAGTGCGAACGCACTTCTTAAGCGAGCCTGAAGCGTCCGCCGCCGTCCGCATTCCGCCGCCGTCCGCATAGCAACAGCAGCGGGTGCGCGCGCTCTCGTCTTCCTTGGCAACGGGGGGAGATGGCGCGCGCTGCCTGGCCGCTGACATGGCACATACCCACGTGGGGGATTGGCCAGGAATCTCCTCGTCTTCCTTGGCAACGGGGGGAGATGGGCGCGCGCTGCCTGGCCGCTGAAATGGCACATACCCACGTGGGGGATTGGCCAGGAATCGGGCGTGAGAAGGGCTAATGCACCCGCTTAAAGGAGTACTGACACGAACTTTCAAAGCTGAGGTCCGCTCTAGCAATCAAGTACATCGACAACACAAATAGGCGTATGTGCATGGCACATACCCACGTGGGGGATTGGCCAGGAATCGGGCGTGAGAAGGGCTATGCACCGCTTAAAGGTGTACTGACACGAAATTTTCAAAGCTGAGATCCGCTCTAGGCAATCAAGTACAAACGACAACACAAATAGGTGTCTGTGAATAAATGCATCTTTCTTTCTTTGTAGTTGTGTGTGTGTGTGTCATCTCTCTTTCGCGAACATTACCGAACCGCGCAAATTCAACTCGTGCATTCGCACTTTCACATTCTTCCCCTCGGGGAATGCGGGGAATTTTTTTGCGTTCGACTTGACGTCTGCGCCATGCATCCGGCAGCAGAACAGCTCCCGAGCTGAAAATGCACCCGATTCTTGCTCGCAGCGCCGTGAGATTTATAGGCACTACGCTCTAACAATCATGTTCGCAAAGCCCACAAAATATTTCGAACTGCATTCAATTCAAAAATTGGTCGCGTATCTGCTCCTTTCGTTGCAAATGTCGACGGAAGACGATAGTCGACTGGCGCCCCTGTCAAGTAAATGCCTGCCTTCTCTTTCCCGCTCGCCTCTCATTGTGTTCCTCTCCCGCCTCGTTCCTCCAAAATACAACGCTAGAGGTTTGCTCAAGTCAATTTCAAATTAACCGCGTTCCACTCCTCCAAGGTGGGTGCCTCGATGCCAGCGCTGCCGTATGACAGAGACCCGCGTGGCTCGAGGCACCCTATATAGTACAACGTTTATAGAACCACGTTGCCCTACTCCACGAGCGTTCCGAAACGGAACGTAGAACCTATACTTTCGTTGCTATTGCCGTTTGATTTTTCAATGCCGCCAGGTAGCGCGCGCAACAGCAGGCGACGGTTTTCTGCAGTTGATATAGTCAATAAACCAGTTAAACCACTGCTGTTGATATAGTATTTTATTTGCTATCGCAAAAACCAAGCATCCGTGTACTGTTTTTTAAAGGAACACTGCAAATATCACTCATGCATTGATTTTCTGCCTTATATTTGCGTAATGTCTTGTGTAGCAATGTTGATAACTATGAACATTAACACCGGACTTAGACGTTTAGATTTGGCAGTGAGTATATAAGACTATTCCGCACTTTCTGTTTTACTTTGGCCGGGTGGCTGAATCGAGTCACAGACAGTTAAACAGACCAAAATATCTGAGTTTATGTAGTCCAATAAAGACTATCGTCTTTAAAACACACAAAATCACTTCCATCCACGTCAAGGAGAACCTTGTGGCAAATAAAATACCTATTTACTTTCCCGAATATCGACCAATCCCTGCACGTGAAACCAGAAACAACTTTGCCTTTTGAAGACGCTATCATCATCAGTAGCGGCAGTGTGCAGCCGGCCAGAAAGAACGCACAGTCATGCGGAAGGGTTCGCCCAAGACGAGACCCCCAGGCCGCCACAGGCTGGCTTCCGTTGCAGCCAACCGCAGAGCGGAGGCCAGACAGCCATCCCGTTCCCCCCGGGGCCAAGTCGTCAAAGTCCGTGGGCTCAAGACCGTCGCCATCTCGGAGGGCACACGGCCATGCAGAGCGCAGCCCAACGCCGTCGCCAACAAAACATGGCGGCCGCCGGTCGCCTCCGGACCAGCCTGCAGTGGGCAGTCAGGCAGCTGGGACCTCGCACTCACCGTTAGCTGGCAAGCCCGGCAAGACCTCGCCTACCAAACACGCGACACGCTCCCCCAGGACGCAAAGCAGCCCGGCCCTTCCAGCCACAAAGGTTGGCGACAACCAGGTCTACGAGTGGCTCAAAAGGTTAGTGCAGACCGAGTTACGTATATGTACGACAGAACACAGTATCTGGTCATGAGCAATCAGCTTGTCGGCTTCTTTGCGTCGTAATGAGTTCCCATGCTTAGCTTTAGCTTCGCTTTCGAAAGATGAATAGTTGCTCAACCCATTAGCAGAGTTTATTCATCGGTTCTTTTGAATGTATGGACACTGACCCCAGTCACAGAACCTGCCTTGATTGGCTTAGCAGACGAGGTTGCTGCGGTACGCCCGAGTTGTACAGCTCGTCTTTGCTCGTGCATGTGTGCTTTAAAGTTCTTCAGGGCGTGTACTAATACGTGCACAAGTGCTCTTTCCTTCCCTACAGTCTTGCAAAAAGTCCCCATTGTGTGCCAAGTCTCCAGGCCAAAAACAAATGATAGCAGAAGTTTAGCTGCCGAAATCAAATGAAATGTTCTATATCATAAAATTTGCGATCGCGTAATTCATTGTAATTGGCAAAAATATTTCAATTGCACTCAATGGTTCAGCTTTCGCCTCCTGTTACACGTTGTAGGGAAACTTTGCAATAACTTGAGTACTTTTGACAGACTGTACATCCTCCTAGCAAGATTCGCGCGTCGCAGCCGTGACGAAACACTCGGTGTCCGACAAATAACGGCCAAGCTGAATCAACTACAGTCAAAGCTTGTGTGGACAACGCTTTCACGTACGCTTCAATACCGCAAAACACGTTGCAAACCCACGTGACGTCATTGGTGCAGTTTGTCATCTGCGAGTGGGCTTGATGCTTTTTCTTCCGCTGTCCAGAAATAAACTACCGCTCCGCATTTCTGATGTATACTGAAAGAAAATCCACCACAAGATTGACCAGCAAACGCGGCCCACCATTTTTGAAACGTTCACCGTAGTGTTTGTGTTAACTTGCATGGTTCATTGAGCAAACGAGAATGCAGCTCGGCTCATTGAATTATTCTGTGATCGATTCTGCTTCGCCCAGTTTGGTACGGTCGAGTCCCAGGTCAGCAAGACGCCGAGACGGAGGCAAGAGAAGTCCTGAGTCCGGGTCGTCTCCGCTCGGCGCCAGGACATCGCCGCATGTTTCCCCTTCCCGCAGAAGGCTATATGTGAGTGGCTCACGGGTTCTGGCTCGAGCACCATTCGGTGCTGGTTATGATTACGTTTCACTTGTGACAGGACTTTGAAGGCTCCACCTCTCGGAGGAGAGACGAGAGGTGTACCACTAGCAACGTACTCAGAACAGAATGATAGGGCTAGAGGAAAGTGCCAACAGGGACTCAGGTGGAGGGACGGTATGAAAATATTTTGGACATCAACAGGTTAGTTACGATGATTCTGCGCCTTCATGGCGTCCATGATATCCATAGACGATACTATGCTTCCCCAACACCATGCCCGCAAGAGTTTTGGTTGGAGGGTAGATGACGCCAGAAGAGAGGAATACTTTCCACATTCTTGGTTACCTTGTTACCCGACTTTAGTGCGAAAGCTCACACAAACACGCACGCGCACCCGCACACATCCACACCACAACACGCGTCTCTCTTCACGTGCACACACACGCGCGCATACAGACTACTTACGTATTTTGCGTTTTCGCACGAAATTCCGCGGTTTGCGACGGCCAAATCGTTCGCAAATTCTTCAGCCGCCACATCGGAGTCAATGGACGCCACGTTGAGCTCGGCGCCATTATAGCCCGGCCGTGGCTGAGCATGTCATCGTTTACACCGCGGCCTCGTTGGCGCGGCTATGTTCGCCGGCGTGAAGTCAATCGGCATGGCTGGCCTTTTATAGAACGCGTTTCTCACCGTGGTCTTCGCTGGTGCTCATGCGCATCGGCGAGCACCTGCCCGGCTCGACAAGCGTGTTTGACAATTTTTTGGAGGGTTGCTATGAAATGGGAGCTTGTTGTCCTACTATGTAGGGTGTGCTAACGTTCAGAGATTACTTTGCCACAAAAAATGGTCGCATAGAATGTTGTTTTAGCGCTGTTTTGATTGGCGTTCGTCGCATAGTTTCCTGCTCACGCGTTTCGTCCCAATAAAGCTGTCCATGGCTGTAGTTTTTTTTAAACACGAAAGTGTTTTATTCCCGGATACACGAAGATTTCGCTGACGTCATATCCGTCACGGAAGTGACGCCAGTACAACGAAGCAAGCGGCCTGTAAAGGGTGCACCCCTGCACACTGGGTCTTCTTGCGGGGAAGCAACCTTTTGTACTAAAGAGTACGTTATACTTGGGGTTATTCCTTTTCGGGTTTTAATTTTAACACGAAAGTGTTTAATGCCGCGATACCCCAAGATTTCACTGACGTCATATCAGTCACGGAAATGACGCCAGTGCACCTTTGCCGAAGCGACCCGCCAGCAAGACGTCCTCGCCAAGCGCAACCACAAAAAAGCCGTCGACCCGCAATCATGCTCAGCTGCAGATTTCGCTGCCATTTCACTTTCGTGTTTCACTGATTCCTGTGACAGAGTTCTCAACCACAGTTTTTCTATTTCTGCGTACTCTCTTAGTTACGAAATAAAAGCCTAAGGGCTGTGACATCGTGTAATAAAACACAATTCTGGATGTGTTAATAAGGCTCTAAAGCTTGTTTCGAAAGTTTTCCTTTACGGCCTACGCTAAAGTGATTGGCCGTGGACCAATTATATTGTGAATATGAATATGAAATAAAAAAACACCTCATGGGTGTGGAAGTTGTGTTGCCGTTGCTTCATGTTTTGACGTGTTTCGCTGCTTCATGTTCTGCCGCTGTGGAAGTTTACCGCTGCTTCATGTTTTCACGTGCGATGAAAAATCTGCAGAGCTCAGCGTTATAATTGTCAGCTGGCATACAGCTGACGCGGTCTGCATTGTACATTTGTTCCGCATTATCAGCTGTTGCCTGTTCGGTATGTCCTAATTTGAGGCTATGGAAACACACATGTTGAAACTTCCCATATGGCGCATACAGCGAACAGGAAAAATCGCATATGCAGGGCTATTAACGTTATAGGCGCGATCGCGAGCAAATCGAGAACTAATACTTAGCGCGTACAGTCAAGCTTCAAAACGCTCAAATCGGGTGATCAATCTTTGTTAACACTTACAGATATTTACCTAGCTGCGCGATAATGCTGCGGATGCGAGCATTTTTTGTATTTTTGTATTATGCATTGCATAATTGGTTTGGTAGCATATGCGACATGCAAATATTTCGATATGTATTTAGTTTTTATTTTTAGTTATCCATTCCCGCATTACTTTTTGTCAGATTTGCTGCAGCAAGTATTATTTAATTGTGACCTAATGGCTTGACTGCGATAACCATGTATACCGCCTATTACAATGCCACATGGGGTTTAATTAGAGAGTGTAAGTGGCGAACTTCCATTCTGTGAAGCCTCAGTTGTGGCTCTGCATGGGTGAACACTGAAAAATGTGCCGTTAGAATATTCTACTTTAACCACTTACCCAGCGAAATGTATCGCTCAAGATTTCCGATACTGGTGTCCTCGGGAGTGCCCTTCGCAAGGAACGTGATGCTCGCTGAGGGCGCAGACCGAGCATACGTTCCGAGTCGGAGCTGTAATCGCTAACGTTGTTTTCTCTGCTTTTCGACACTTCGTCTGATCTACCTGTCATTATTACGACAGGTAGACACATGGGGCCCATAACGGGACCCTAACCTGTTCGGAGCGAATGACTGAATCACACTTCGTGGTGCCGCGCCGCATAATTCGCATGCTTCCGTACATGGGAGCGTTTCGCGAATGTTCTGTTCAACGTCGCGACGACTAACATGAGCTCCGACTGCGTCCACAATATTAAATTATGACTTTTCTTTGCGCCACACCATTGTGCCAACGACGCACTTCAAGCGCACAATGGCAGTCTACGACGAAACCGAAAGTGGAAAAGGCAGGCTTTTTTAGGCGACGCTTTTCAGGCGACACTAGCCTTTTCAGCCACTATAGGGGACGCCTTTGTTCGCTCGGCATTATTTCGCTCTGCCATTTTGATTGGCAGGCTTCACACCCCTACAGAACGAGGGATGCAATTTTACGAGGTGGGGCTCGTAGCGCCTCTCTCTCTAAACATGTACTGCCTCGTGCTCTCAACGCTACGAGGACGCTCGACAGGTCTGCGGCGACTACGGTATACAGTATTAAGGGTCGAACACATGTCCGGCGAGCGACGCGTTCCTCCTCACGTTTTTCCCCTCTCCCAAACAGTTATGTAGCCTTCATGCGTGCTCCTGGCCGCCGCCGAACCGGTTTCCAGAGTGCGAATACGCGGGCGCATACGCCTCGCTCGTCGGACATGTGTCCCCCGCTTATTTCTATAGCATAGCGGCTTCCGGAGGCTCTCGCTACCATAGAGTTTCATACTAATATATACTAGAGGGAAATCTGGCGCTGCATTCGCGGGCCGCCGTGGGCGGCGCCATTGCAGCTAGCGACGTTCCTCGCCTTCTTGGCTTGGTTAGCCACATGGCTTCTTTTTCGTCTTGAAGCCAAAAGGGTAACATTGTTTTTTTTTTTTTTCATCTTCCATGAAGCTTCTAAATAATCCCTGACAAATAAATATTTCTGGAGCTTTAGTTTTATAATAACAGAACAAATTTGATTAATCTTCTGCAGTAATATTGTTGCATTTTTGAAGCCAAAGCCAACGTTTCAGCCTGTTTGTGAGCCACGCCAAGGACAAGTGGAACGCGCCTGCCCGGTACATGACGGCACGCTCGCTGAAGCGCGGCTCCCTAGACAGTGGCGCCAGATTTCCCTCTAGTATATATTAGTATGAAACTCTATGCTCGCTACGGCGGCGGGTTACCGGGACCCGACTGCGCAGGCGCGCGCGTGGAGGGCGAGGAGGTTGCCCCTAGCGTAGCGAATGCGCGGGCATGGCGAAGGCCGGCCCACGGAACTAACCCACCCTACCGGAACGAATATGCACCTGCCAGTCGGGCCCCGCCAACCGCCGCCGTAGCGTTAGCGGACGGCACCCACTATGACAAAACTCTCTGTTATGACAGCAGTCGCTTAACCACCAACCTCCCTTTCTTGGGGGAGACGTTCGATCAAAAAGCGTAGTAGCTTTCACACAACAAAACTTGCAATTCCTCTTACAAATTCCAGTTCTGTCTCACTTGGACGTCCCTACAAAACAACCGCGCTGTAGATCAGCCATCACTGTGTGCGTAGAGATACGGCACTAAAGGCTTCTCTGACGTTGCAAACATGCACACATTGCTTCAAAGGTGTAACCTTATGTTCCGTAGCATAAGATAAAAAAATTGGGCCCATCTCCCCGCGAGGGGGACTCGAGTAAATGCGTCGCATAGGGGGTGGGTGTATTGCGTTAACGTTTAGTGTTTGGGGAGTTGGTGGTAGTGAATGCGTTGTACCAGCAGCTTCTTGACGTAGTTTGAATGAGTCAAGGATACAAGGCGCTTTCATAGCCTCCCAATCTGTGTCGGCTTTGTGGCGCAGTGGGTAGAGCACCATGTACATTGCGTTCCGCCCGCAGGGTCGAGGGATCGAAACCAGGCGCCGGATAGTATTTTTTTTATATAGTGTAGGGGGAGGGGTGCGGACTACGACTACGGACGTCAACGCGGGTGACATCGTGAGTTACTGAAATGCTCTGCATTTAAAACAAGTAGCCAGGGCATTAATGCATGTAGCGTGAACATACTCGAGTGGCGGCCCACGCCCTCCGTAAAGTGCATCCGATCTGCCATTGTCTTCGTAGCAGACATCAGGCCGGAGCTCAGCCGACGGGACACCCGAGGCCACAGGCCGACGCCGCCGCAGCCGCCTGCTCGTTTCGCTGCTCGTCGTGGCCCTGGTGGCCGTGATGGCCGCGGTGCTGTCCGTGCTCATCGTGCGACTCAGCAGGCGGGCCGCAGGCTTCAGCGCGCGCCACTGCAGCGGCGACACGTGCGCCAGCTACGACGACCTGTTGGCCAACGCCATGGACCCGGACGCGACGCCGTGCGACGACTTCTACGCGTACGTCTGCGGAACGTGGACCAGGAGCGGAGGGAAGCCCATCTACCAGGTATGGACCTCCACTGCGAGGCCGGTAGTTGTCCTAATAGGTAATACGCGATCTAACGACGCCACCGGGAACCGCGAATTATTCTTAAGTCGAGAACTTCGTAAACTCGGGGCTACCACATGTTTACGAGCAAATGATTTCATAAATTCGATGTCTAAGGGAGGTGCATCCCAGCAGCTACCATGACATCGTAAATGCGGTGGCCGCGGCCCTCGCCTGCCGATAATTTAACAGTACGCTAAAAGTCCGCGGGGGAAATGTGAAGCTAGCCAGTGCTTGCCCCGAAGTCGTCGCACCCCGGCAGACGCACGGAATCCCGCGCTTTTAAAGCAAAGCTGTACTACCTCAAACAGCCAACGGTTCTTTCGTGGCGTGCGGGACAAGAAACTCCCAACGCGGCAGCAGAGGGAAGGGCGGTTTTCGCTCACGGAGCACAGGGTAGATGGCGCGGCGAATTTACCCAGCGTTCCCCGCGCCCTGAAGGTACCGTTTTTTTACATACGCATACAGGATACCATTTACATACACGTTTTACCCTTAGACACAGCAGTAACGCTATCCACCATGTCGCGATTTTACTGCTTCAAAGGAATTCGACATCCTCTTACACCAAAGTTATCACACCGTAATCCCTACCTTTATTTGCCACACTTCGCATCCCGCAATGCGTCCGCGGCCGCACTCGCAGCCTCGTCCACCAGAGGTTGCCCACATCCCGGACGCTACCTCGCCGACCACCAGGACCGTGCCGTTTAGTCAACCCCTGCCACTTGACCACTGACTGCCCACGGACTTTTTCTGACTACGGACAAATTGTACATACCTGTACATAGTGCATAGTGTATTTTCCTGCATTGCTATTTAGATTTGTCACTTTACCGCGCTTCACGCTAGGGGGGGAGCCCTGTAGCGCCACCATCATCATTTCCTGAAGCGCCACCATCATCATCAGCAGATTGGCCAGCTGGCACAGCAGAACACACTCAGCACTCGGCACACCTCTGGAACGGCCCCCTCGTTTCTACGCGCCTCGTTCCGACCATGGCACGGCCAACGCAACCGAAATAAACGTGGGCTCGGCCGCACCGCCTCATCGGTCGCCCACACCATCAATCCTTAACCAATAGTTTATTAGTTTTGGTAAACACTAATCGGGTCAACGCTTCCCGTAAAATGCAAGGGTAGCCTTTGATTCGCATCTGGACTTCTTCTGGGCCATGTGATATTTTGCATGTTTTTGTACCGTTTGTGTCGACGCCAAATCGTAAGGACTCACTCTGTCAAAGGGTACATGTAGAGCTTCGCCCTTAAAGAAATACTGACACGAAATTTGAGAGCTGGGATAAGTATGTAAAAGGCTTTGTATACGGAGATATCTTCCAGAAAGTTTCAACAGTAACCGCTCGGTATAACGTATTTTAAATCCGTTTTAGTCCTTGCGCGCACTAGAAAGTTCAGAAAACGGATACCCTTTCGCAATCGGCATCAGCATGACGCTATATCTGCTCCTCCTGGCCCCAAAGTGACGACATGAGGGCTCCCGTGACGTGGCAAACGCGCTGGCTGCGACTGGAGCGCGCTGTTCCACCGTGTGTATCACGCCCCGGTTTTTGGGACTGACGTCATGCTGCCCGGCGCGTGGAGATGGCGGAGACCACGACCGGTCTGGGCGCGCGCGCGTCCACCCCGGAAGTGGTGCGACGAGAATGGTGACGTCACGAGCGCCCTCCAATCATGGCGGCCGCTTCGGTGTTCGTTTATCCGAAGCCGAAACTGACACAGATAAATGAGGCTGTAAATAATTATTTATACCGCTATCGACTGTCTAATGTGCCATTCTGCCCCGCCGCGGTGGCTCAGTGGCTAAGGCGTTGCGCTGCTGAGCCCGAGGTCACGGGTTCGATTCCCGGCCGCGGCGGCCACTTTTCTGATGGAGCCGAAAAGCAAAAACGCCCGTGTGTACGAGATTTCGGCGCACGTTAAAAATCCCCAGGTGGTCAAAATTAATCCGGAGCCCTCCACTACGGCGCGCCTCATCGCCTGCGTTGCGTTGGCGCGTTAAACCCTACAATCAATCAATCACTAATGTGCCATTCTATGATCAGTGGGCTAATAGGCACCCATAGCAGCGGAAAAAACTCAGCACGGAATTTTCGCGTCAGTACTCCTTTACTAAGTATGGCTAGACTTTCACCTTTAAATCACGTAAGCATACCAAAGTGCCTTGACAATTTTTTTCTGTTCTACGTCAGGTATTTGCTGATATATGAATTAAACTCGAATTTGCAGGTGAACTGGGACTTATTCCTGGTGCAGATCGCAAAACTCTCGGATGACACACCGCCGACCACTGGGGCTAAGCAGGGGCCTGTCGACAAGGCAGTCACCTACATCAAGGCCTGCCTGTCGCCCCTGAAACGCAACAACTTGCGCGAAGTGAAAGACACCTTGGCTTCAGTCGGGATCCAATGGCCGGCGCAGGGCACTCAACAAGACTTTGTGGCAGCCATATTCCACATGTCACTCCTCGTTCAGCAACAAGTGTTCCTGAACGTCGAGGTGGCTGAAATGACTGGACCGCGGACGCTCAAGATGACCTTCAGTGGCGAGGTCAGTGATTCGAAGTTACAAAAAAATGTTTAAGAATAGGCCCTGTGCCTACACTTGTGCTGTCAATATCTTTTCTTGTGCCCTGTGCCTTTGCTGTCCTTTGTTGTGTAAATTTTTACTAAGGTCTTTAAAAGTAGCTGGGCCTGTTCACTGTTCTCCTGGGTCAAAACTGCAGCAATGATAAATCGCACTCTTTACTGTGTTTGTAACCGAAGCACTCTAAAATGCCGTGCAGTGTTGGTCGCGTTGGACAACATGCCGGCGATCCTCTAAACGAATCTTAAATAGCATCAAACCTGGTTTAGCTCAGGTAGTTGTTTTGATGTTTTGAGGTATGGGTATGTCCTGATGTATATTCAGATCACTGTCTTAGACATACGTATGTCGGGGCACTCATCTGAAACGGCAGGACTGTTTCACATTTTACCAACTCCCTTAGATTGTTGTTCCAATAGAGCCCCTTATACCTGCTTTAAACTTCGAATGGGCGAAAAGCAAGGACTAGAGCCACCAGCAAGGACCTTCCATCTTGTTGCAGTTCGACCGCATCTACGAGCAGATCTCGCAGCACGTGACAACCATCCACGCAAGGGAACACTTCCGCACCTCGTACGAAAGCCTTGCACCTATGAACGATACCCACTGCGAACTTCTTTTCAACGAGTTCATTGAAATGAAGCGTTTTCTCGACAACCGCACGCCACCTTCCGACCGTGGACACAGCGACAACAATACGCACCACCTAATCAGCTGGACACGATCAGTGAAGGAGCAGCGCTGGAACCGAGTGCTGGATCGCTACCTCAAAACCTCGCTGGGCGACCTGACGGGATTCTTCGTGGACCGCGCGGGGCAGTTCAAAGCGCTGTTCGACCTACACGACGAGTACGGCGACCAGAAGATGGTCCGCTTCGTGGGATGGTTCGCGGTGCAAGCGCTCATCAGCTTCAGTAGCCCGAGCCTGCTAGAGAGCTTCTACGGATCCTCAGACGTGGCCGTCGGAGAGCAACGCAGGGCGTGCGTCGGGAAGGCGTACCTGTACTTCGCCTACGCCATCGACAGCCTCCTGTCGACGAGCACCCACCGCGGCATGGTGGACGTCCAGAGGTTGGTCGAGAGGATCGACATGGCGTTTCAACGGCTTCTGGAGAATGGCAACCTTTCGTCGCTGCTCGTTGGAGATCCGAGCCCAAAGCCCACTCCTGTGAACTTGAATAAGGCGTTCGGCATCCTAAATTCATCCAAGGATTACGTCCTCCGCAACATATACGAGTCCTTCCCCGAAATGTACATCCAGGTGCGTAATTGTTTCGACCTTCTTACTCAACGTAACAGAGAAGTTGGGGGACAGAACAAAGGGGAAATGGCAGTGAATGTGAACCAATTAATAACTGATTTAAATTATTAAATACCATTCCAAACCTGAGTATGCCTACTGTATTTGTGACTGCGGAGAACATCATTTTCCTTCTTTTGGCCATACTTCAGCAACACGTGAAAGCCCGTTTCAGGGGACTCATAGAGATGAGTTAGATAGATTAACATTATGCAGTACGGGATAGCAATAGAAGGCGCTTCCATTTGTAGTGGCATTAAGTGTATGCTTGTATCACTGATTTATTGGACCGAATATCCTTTTCTGCCATTGATCGAGGGCCGAGTTTTCGAGCTGCAGACTTGTTTTAGTCCTCTTCCGAAGGAGCGCGTCTCGCTTTGTGGCCCCGGCGTCTCGGCGAACAAACGGCTGCGCCCTGTCCAGGAACCCCTGCAGAACAGCATCGCCGTGTCCAGCTACCTCTCCAGCAGAGTGGACAAGGCCTCCCAGCTGGGGCATCCGTTGTACGCCGGCTACGGAGAGACGGACGCGACGCTGTTCAGCGACTTCCGCCTCAACCCGCAGATGCTGAGCTTCCCCTGGTATCACCCGGACGCCCACATCGGAGTGCTGCTGGGCGGGCTCGGCATGAGGCTGGCCGGAGTCACCTTCTACGACTACGTCGAACGCTCCTACAAGCAAGGCAGCGACAGGTACTTGGACGATGACGCTTGGCGGTGATTACTATGCACGCCCTAATTATACAGGCGCCTTTTTAGATGTCCCAAATACTTATAATACGCAGTACAGATAGGTGACCGGTAAAAAGTGCATAGGCTCATGGGTACATTGTTTTCTCCTGCGGAGTGCCGCCACTTCCGGTTCGAGAGCTCTCCTGGCCTCCCATACTCCGTCGGCATTCACACACGTCTGTGCTTGTTGTTTCTCTGTTTCCACCGCGGAAAAGAAAACGCTCATGCATGGGGAATTACTGAGTAACAACGATTGACCCTACTAGGGGTTTCTCTGTAAGGTAAGCACCTTGTGACAAGTAAACAAGCAAGCACACACGTGCCTGAAGGGCAGGAGAGATCTCGAACCGGAAGTAGCAGGGAGCAGACGACGTACCAGTGAGCCTTCGCGCTTTTCACCGGTCCCATATAAGGGTGAAGTGGTGATTGGTTGCGGGATTTAACGCACCAGAGCTATATGGAGGCGCGCCATGGCTGGAGGGCTCCGGGTAATTTTGACCACCTGGTGATCTTTGACGCGCTCTAAAATCTCGACAAAAGGGCACTTTCGCTTTTAGCCGCCATCTGAAAATTAGCCACGCTGGCCGGAGTCGCAACCACGACCTCGGGCTCAAGCAGCACAATGACTTGGCCTCTGAGCCAGCATGGCGGGTGTCGGAGAGTGTGTTCACCAGTTAAGCTACTAGGAATTGGAAAATATAAAAAAATTGACAATATCACCGCCAACCAAGAAAAATCTGACATCCACCTAACATACAATACAATACGACACACTCCAAAAGTAAGAACGAACTATAGTGAGCAATCTTTCCTGTACCAGTCAACTGAAATATTAAATAAATTGGGAGAAAAATTAAACTTCGACGCCAGTGAACCCACGTTTAAAAAACAGGTCAAAGAAATGTTAATTAAGCAAAACGCTTGCAATATTGATATATAATTGAGTGTTTGAAGTATGTCTATATGTTCCCCCAAAGGTAGAAAATTACAAACTAAATACATTAATACGTAATTGTGACGTGGTAGTGTAATTGATGAAAGTTAATTCATACGAATTACTAAGTTTGTGTGCACACAGTGATCCTTCTGCGAATTTTAGACCTATGCTTTGTATAATACGTCGAAAATGTAGTAATGACTTTGCTTTGTGCTGTTTTTCTATTAAGATTGTGCTATTATGCTTAAATTTGTGAACAGCCCTGTTGATTACTGTAACTGTAAAGCGGGTGGCTGAGGGGCCTATGTCAGGCCACGTCCGCCTTTAGTCTCAGCCTCCCCTTCGTTTTGCCAAAGAATAAAAAATCAATACTCAAATACTCAAACATGCAGTCATTCAGCTACAAAGGAGAGAGCTTTCTCGGTATAACTTTCTAGCTGTATGGCTGAATTTCAGGTGGATGTCAAACTTTTCTTTGCAGAAACTCACTCCCCTTTCAGAATTTTTCTTAAATCTAGTCACTATAACGCCTGACTAACTGCCGGCTGACAATTACCTTTCAGTGCATGTTTTAAGGAGATTGAAGCCCATTAATTACCCACAGTCTTAAAACATAATCCTAGCGATTCAAATTCACGGCTTTTGCCGCAATGGAAACCGGCGGTGTTCCGCAGGTACCCCGCACAACAGACACACGATAAAGGCGCAAGCTTTCGTTTAACCATGACAAGTGTCTTAATTTTAACGCTTTCCTGCCGTTCTCTTTGCCACTTGACGTTCCCCTCTTCGTATTTTCTACGTTACATGCGCTAAGGGCGCTGAAATCGGGTCCCAGCCCTCATCCCACTTGGGAAGTATTACTGCGTCCATCCTTACTTACACATACCGCAAAACACCGAGAAATCACTCCCTCTTTCGACGTGGGGATAGTTCAGGGAATATTGGGAAGAAGGCCCTTGTTCGGAACTGCCCCATAATTCAAATTGGCGGTGGGGAAATGCTGACCCCCCTCACCCTCACCTCCCTGGAAAAGAAAAAATATATGCAGTGCTTTGGAGAGAAACACATTTTTAACGAAGATGAAGGCGACCGCGAACCCCCTTTTCACGCAACCAGTGTTAGCAATTCGCATGGCCTTCTCGCCAACCATATTGTTGGTCCTGTTTGCCAGAGAAACAATTCTAACCATCGTCTGGTCCATTTTTGTGATGTTGAACAAAGTGTGCTCGTGTCGTGTTCAGGGGGGCATTCACGGCGGAGTGAAAGGCCTTTAGTGCCTCCGAAAAATCGTCGGGTGTAACCTCGCTTTCGTTAGTGGCGCGGCACGTTCCAGTGCTAAACCGCTGTTGCTATTGCTTGATGTACTACTCGCTTGACGCAACAAAATTTGTGAGCTACAAGCTGTGCGCTATTTAAATAGCTTCTTGAGACAGAAGCCTGCTTCTTACAGCGCGCCCTGCGCTTCTTTCTCGTTCCACGAAATTTAAAGGGTGCCATCCACTTTTTCACTGAACACCGACGCTCCGTTGCTCAACTTCCACCAAAGTGCTTAACCGCGCCAAAGTTCTGCGGCAGCAAACTCTCGTGCTTTTTGTCCAGCTCGCATATCCTCTTTCAATCTAACCAAAGAGGCAAGATGTCGCGCGCACGTTTTTTTGCGGCGTGGCGATGCCTTTCCACGACCTCAATTTTCTTTTTATCTGTATACGCGTGCATGTCACGAACCACTCTCGTCAGGAAGTCACAAGCACATCCAGCACTGCCAGCTGACAATAACAAAATGAAGAGCATGTGCAGAATTACGGTAGGCCGTGTGTTTTAAGATCGCAATTTGGAGTAGGCAAGAGTGCATCCAGAACTGTTCCAGGGCGGTTTCAGTTTCGCCGGTTTGTGCCATAAGAGATTGGTTGGGGAGGGGGGCGCTTGCTTGGGTGGAGGAGCTTGATCGGTATTTTAGGGTAAGCTAATGTAACCACCATTATTGCACATTTGATGCGGGTCCCATTTACTGAGCAGCAACCAATGACAGAGACGTAGATGTTTTCAGAAAGTTAGTAATCTGCGTCAATTAGGCAAGTGACCAGTCTTAATGTTTTCTGGTGACCAGCAATCCACCAAGTGCAAGGAGAAAAAACTCACAACAGTCAGTATTGTAAAGGCTATATTTTTTCTAGCTGGATTATTGAAGAAGAAATTTCCTCTAGCTAGAAATAGAATTTTTAGCTGAAAAATTCAGTCTCTAGTTCTTTTCTAGCTGGATTGAGATTTACTTCCACTAGCATTTGTCAGTCCAGCTAGAAGGAGAAAGACCCGCAAGCTGGAAATAAGCGTCTCTAGCTAGACAAAGAATTTTTCTAGTTAGAGGCTGTCGATTGCGGCTAGAATCTTATAATCTCAGAAATGAAGCCGGAAATCGTGATTTCTTACTGGAAATGCCCTTTCCATTTTCACGGGGGTAATATACAAGTCCATATACGAGTACAATACTTTCATCTGGAGCCAGGCATACAGCATACTGAAGGATAAAAAAAGAGGCCCTAATTATCATTACCCATTTCACTCATGATGACGATGACATGGGTTTTTCGTAACATGCATATATCGTGGCGCCTGGAGTACGTACCACTCAAGAGATAAAAATGCCATTAAAACGTGATCTACATACATACGTAAGCCTATCACGTGGTTTTAACGTAGCCTAGCTCGCTCAGTTCAGCCCAAATAAAGGTTTCCCCATACACTAAGAGACTGCTCGATGTGCACCGACAGCAGCAACAGGTACCTGGAGATCCAGCGCTGCTTTCTTCCCAACGATACCGGTGGCGAAGAAAACTTGGACCGCGACCTCCTGGGGGCCGTGGCGGCAGCGGCCGTCATCTGGGACGTGTACACGGAGGCCAATGAGACGAGGGCCTACGGCTGGTCATTGCGCGAGCCTCTGCCGTCGTACACCGCCGACGAGCTGGCCTTCGCGTTCGCCTGCTGGCTCAACTGCGGCGACACCGAGCACGGCGCCCTCATGTGCAACACGCCTGCCATGCACAGCCGGGACTTCGGCCGCGTGTACCGGTGTCCGCGAGGCTCACGCATGAATCCGGTCGACAAGTGCCAGATTACGCTGTAGTGGACTGTGCCGGAGTGATTCATGGTCAAGCTTTATTTATTCTCATTCTGCGTGTCACCTTTTGCCAATGGGCATCATATATTGGCA
This sequence comes from Haemaphysalis longicornis, assembly GCA_013339765.2. NCBI lineage: Eukaryota > Metazoa > Arthropoda > Arachnida > Ixodida > Ixodidae > Haemaphysalis > Haemaphysalis longicornis. The sequence goes on along the minus strand of CM023457.1, from coordinate 42,103,975 downwards.
CTTATTTTTAAGATTTTTGGCTTTGTCATGGTGGCATTGCGTTTCTTCTTGCCTTGGACCAAACATGCCGCAAAATAAAGCTGTGTAAGATGCACATCGTGCATTACGTAATCAGAGATAAGATGTGCCATTTTTATTCAAGCGAAGCTTGCATTGGCTGCCTTGCGCCATCGGTGGTGGCATACGCTGAAACGCCGCGGAGCAAAGCCAGCCTTATCAACGTGCCCTAATTGATGATGATGATGATGTCCTTGAAGTGTAAGGTACGTACCCACTTGGAAGGATTGGGCAAGGATAAAGTGTTGACTGTGCTAAATTTATCCACAAGCACTTCGGGCGCACCTCTCGATCGCTCGCCTTTCCCAGCTGGTGCAGGCGTGTGGGCACAAGTGTCGCGCTATGTCGCCACAATGGAGCCATCAGCGTCGTCGCTCGCATCACGCCACATCGCAGGTGCGGTCGCTCGCTCTTGTCAGGCAGTTGACCTTCCGGCGCGGCATGCGTAGATCGCGCGTGGCTCGCTCCACTGAAGAGCGGGCAGAAATTGAGGAACATAGTTCCCTATAATCGCACAAGAATGATCTACAATGACATATACCAAACATTTGCGTTTGGGAAAAGTTCAGCGAAATGAAAGGGTTTTGTTTTTGGTTGATTGATGGTTCTGCACTTTCATTTTGGCCGTTGCCTTTTGATGTTGGCGGAAGTGTCTTGGCTTTCATTTTGCAGTCATTGCGTTTCTATTTTGATCGTTTTTGTTTTCACTGAGGTAAAGCTTCGTGTGCACCCCTGTATCCGGAGGGAAGGGTTTTTAATTTTTATTTAAATAAAAAGCTCTCTTATGAATTAGCACTTGAGTGTGGCCTTGTCAGCTGAAAGTGAATGTCGGCCTGTCTGTGAAACAAGAAAATATATTAAAGGGGCCATGCAGACAACACACAAGTTTGTTTTATTTGAAATATTTCGTGTTTTATAGTGCCCCCCAGCGCTTGTCTGGCAGCAAATGACGCCGTATCACTGAAAAATGAATCATTTAGGTTAAAATTTTGATTCTCCCGCCAAATTGTGTGTTTTTGGGACGTCAGCAATGAAGTCATAAGTGCACATATTGAAACGAACTTCCACTGCGTCATTGGGCTCTGCAAGCTTGCTTGCCGTTATTCCCCCCAGATGGCGCTACCATACTGAGGCGGCGGGCCGTTGCCCGCCGCTGCTTTATTTTTGACCGTATTTGCACCTGGCTTGTTTTTGTTACTGCAGAAAATAATCGTTTCGTGAAACATGGGATATCCTCGACAGACAGGGTCATGTAAGACAACGTTGCTTATGTCAATCGGCCAGTGTCGTGTACGATAACTCCAAAGCGGCGGACTGCGCGCTGTACCACACAGTGTGCATCGGTACTTCTGTGTTTACGTCTATTTTCGTAACTTTCATTGCTTACCCTACCGCTTTTACTGCTGTAAAATGAATATTGTCAGGTTCGGGGGGCAATAATAATTGTAAGAGAAGTTTGGAGACGAGACTAGGCTTTATAATACCCATAACGTTTTGACTACTAACCGAGACCACCTACCTAATAACCTCAGGTGTTCTGGAATAAAAATCCGACCATTACATTTATGCGATTCTGTCTCATATTACAGAATACCGTTCGTTAAAGCCAATAGGTTACTTGCAGGTTTCGAGCTAAGGCTCGCGCGAATGAAAGCAGAAACAAAGCCAAAATGCTAGACACCAGTGATGGTGAACTCACCATCAAGAATTTGTTGCCCAGTGAAAAACTGCGTGATTCGCAGCTACTGGTTCCCCACAAACTTAGTCACTACACGGCACTCCAAAGAAGCAAACGTAACTTAAGTATCATGTATGCCTTTTGACACTTTTCAGTGCCTTAACCCGATTCAAGGACCCAACTTATCCCGGAAAAGCGCCTTTTCACAAACTTGATGCTCTTTCCCGCACTCAGAATTGGCGAGAGGGTGCTAGCTGTTATACTGTACCGGGCGGATACGTTCTTCTTTCTTGCCGGTGGAGATGGCATTCAATATTGCGAGTTTGTCTCAGAAAGACAAAAGTGTTTATTTTCTGGCAGTAGAATTCATCACCGACGAACCGACAACAGATAGCAGTAAAGACTCGCCATTACACACTGACAGGCAGGCCTAGCACCTAACGAACACCGCATTGACACTGGAAATGCATGGTAGTTTGCGGTGCGGGCGAACATCGCTGTATTGGTGCATTTCTCCAGACGATGTTTCGGAAAAAGTGAAAAGGACGATGCCTCATCAGTGTAGCGAATTCGTTATATCAAAGTTAACCGTCACAACGCCTTCGTTGCATAGAGGTCGCAAACACATGGGTTTCAGTGGGGCTGGCAATGGGGAAGTGAAAAACTTCGTTAAATCCAGGAATTCGTTACGCAGAGGTTTGTTACATCCAGGTTTAACTGTACAAAATTTAGCCACAGGTAGCGACCTTCCACTGTAATGTAGACACCACGGATTATCCCTACACCATTTCCCATCACATGAACTTTGCTGCCACGTTTCCTGCTATCTTGGACTTAACGAAGAATGCAGGTGGGTTCATTGGAATAGCACTGTTAACACTACATGTTTTACGCACAGTTCAAAGTTACAACTTCGGCTAGTTCGATCACGGCAACTTGATCCAATGGAGCATAGAATTCATTGAACCAAAGCAGAAAATTGATTGAACACACAGCTTTGTACCTTAACCCTTTGCGACACGGTGTGTACAATTGTACACACGACTTTTAAGAGCATTTTTGTGAGTTACAATCGTCGTCATCCCCACTTGAACCGCTCAGCCAGCATTCGCATTTCCCGCTCTACAGCAGGAAATGCGAATGCTGGCTGAGCGGTTCAAGTGGGGTTCAAGAACAACCACTGAGCGGTTCAAGAACACCTACTTGACACGCCAAATGCTCGGCGCATTAAGTAGGTGTTCTTGGTTATACGTTTTCTATCTAGTTAAAACATTTATTAAAGCAAAACTGAAGCTCTTACCTTAATATATAAGGGCTACAGATCACAATAGTGTGCCTATGTTTTCTATTGCAGCAATGGTTAGGAAACGGTGGTCACGTTTACGATAGCGTGTTTACGATTAGGACACGACCTAATTTATTAACTACTTATGAGATCGAGTTGTTTATGGTTTTTAAGTGAAATTTCGGTTATCAAAAACATACATTGCAGTTTCAAATTTTTCTGACGGCTACATCCTAATGCATGTTGCAAAAGGTCAATGGGACCTCTTAATATGGTCGCACTAAGGAATAAAATTCAGTTAAACAAGGCCGGTTATTGAGTTTTTAGAAAATGCTGTGGCTCAGGCTGACCAGTGGCCTTACAAACAGGTGGGTCAACGACCTCACTAAACTTACCGTTGTGGTTGCGATCAGCTCAATATCAGCCGAACACTACTCTGAAGACTCCAGCTCAACTTCACCAAACCTCGACATCAAGCATACAATGCTGCTGCTATTGCTGATCTCAGTGATGTTCGAGTTGACCTTAGAAGGTGCAATGCAACTCAGGCGTGTGAAACTGACAATCAGAGCAATGTGCAGTAGTAGCCTACGGAGTATAAGTTGAAAGAAATTGGCGAAAAGGGTTCGCAGCTTTGCATTGCTTAGTGTTCTAAAGGTTCCCACTACAGCTTAATTAACATCAAAGAATTCAGTCATAGCACTAGCAGCCTGAACACTGCTGCTGACATTTTGTTGCACCACCATGCATATTGGCTATACAGGCCCCTTCAAACAATCCAACCCACTGTGGGGACACAGCACCTATTTGGGGTGAAGCCGCTTAGGGGCTGGGGCTGTCGGCGTCTCCTGTCGTCGTCGTAATCATCGTCTCATGTAGTCACGGTGCTAAAACACCGGGAAACTCGTTTATGCCTCGCGCTAGAACGTAACGCGTGCTAAAAAAAAACACCGGGACACTTGTTTACGCCTCACGCTTGAAAGCTTCGTGCCTCAAAGACACGAGACTTTTACAGCAAAGCTGTATACGTCTACCCCCAACGGTTTCATCCCCGTTGGCGGAAACGCCAAGGCGCCAAGGATACTTATACACTGCATGCTTTGTCCTTACCAGGTTTCACGTTACTGGAGATGGCCCAGGGTTTTTTTTTAAATGCTAAGCACTCCCAACCCATACTTTGGTGGGTTTCTTGTGTTGAGTAGGTCATACTTCACCACATTTCTCTTCCATCAATGCTGCTGCAACCAAATGTCGTTCTTGTGTACTGCTGCTGACACATATTTACAGTTGTTTTGCAGTACAGTTAGGATTTATTTGATTCATAAAGTCACCCAACATTGCCCCTTAATTTTATCGTCATTGCAACCTTCAAAATTTATGTCCATTATTGTCTCTGGCATGTGGTTTTCCGATGTTCTAAATAACTGCATACCCATAAGTACTACTTGAGCACTCCCTAGTTTTGTATATATTGTTCGATAAATGCGGCTATGCTTCATTCATCCCAGATAGCTTCATTTAATTACTGCTTTCGTTTACATTAAATAACAGAACACCACCAGCAGCGTTCCATTTCGGTACCAGCTTTCATAAAACACCTCCACTTGCATCTCAAGCAATAATAGACAGGTAGTTGGCATGGCCAGCAAACGTGCTATATGGTTAGCAAAGCCAAAGGATTGATTCCAGAAGCTAAAAGTGTAAATGGTCAGGAAAGAAACCAGAGCAGAGGGCAAGAATTGAACTTGGGATGCGCGAGTGACATTTGGGCGACCTACTGACTAAACAAAACACAAAGGACATGAGCATTGAATCTGGTAGGAGGCCGATTGTCCGATATGAAGAAAAACCAGCCACCAGGAAAAGTTGCCAGGCATTAGTGGAAGAGCAGACGTCATGGGCAGTAGTTTGTCATCTGTGACAGCCACTTAGGACTCAAATGATCAGTACATTTAAAACGTTCTGAAAGAATTTAACTGACCAACGAAGCTGAAACGAAGAGAACCAAGCCACTGTGGACAGCAGTGTGTGACATTTATTTGATCAAATCAATCTCAATACTCGAAGAAAAGTACTCAAAAATAACTACATTATAAGCTTGTAACGTGACATTCACTTGTGTTCTGGAACAACGCAATAACCACAACAACTTCAACCGGTCATCCAGCCTTACAGACAGCATTGTTTCCCAGTTCTTTGCAGGTGAGAAGTGTGTCCACGAACAACTTTCCAGTCTTAACGTGCAGAAGTTTTCCAGCAAGTAATAAATTTTTAACAAAGCATAGTCAGTTTGAGTACGAATCTTTAACAATGCCATGCCACGTGCATATATATTCTGCATTTGAACAGCAATGAAGTGATGATGGAAGACCAGGAGAACTGTATTGGCGGATAACTACTGCATTGAGTTATGCACAGTTCTCGTACTAATTTCGTACAATCTGTTTCAGGATAGTTTAGAAAAACAACAGTTACAGCCATTTTCGGTAACCACACTCCCTTCGCGGGTGGCCATGTAGTGACAGTAGACGGGAATTCTGCAGCATTTGCAACTTCACCGTGAACTAATTATTTCAAGTACATAAATAAAACTTAGCATAATGACAGAATTGCTTCAATGGCCAATTTTAGTATGTTTTTTTTTCTTCAAGATATTGCCACAGGGCGCCGGTTACCAGAAAAATTAGAAGATCGCTGAGTGTTCAGACACCCTGATGCCAAGGGTACAATCCACCTACGTGGTTGTGTGTCATATTTGTGTGGGACACTATCAGATTTTGCGAGCCGTCAAAGACGATGGCGGTGCTCCTGCACACTTATTCTAACAACCTAGCTGCCCCTGCTTGAAACCGCCTTGTAAATATTTGTAAATAAAGATTCTCCTGTGTATTTGCAAATAAATCTTTCGCGTGCTTTGCAACAATACAATAGATTGAGAACTACAAAATATACACTAGCTCGGCAGCTAGCACGTGTGATGATCTGTCGAGACGACCCGATAGACGCACGCAATTTCGGTCAGAACTTAGTGCTAGACAGCTTCACCGTAAAGATACAGCTCCACCTACACAGCTGCCTGTAAGATTACGAAGCAGTGCACTTACGTTGCAATAATGAAATACATTCAATTATGAATGTTCTCCGCAGTACACATCACTTTCTGAGCCGAGGGCCAGTAGCATAACAAAAAAAATTAAAGCCATTCCACTAAATGCGAGAGCTGTCAGAAGTGCAGAGCAGTGATTCGCCATAATGGGCTGTGGCGCCGTTATCCGCTCACTGCTACCACCCATCATGCTCTTCGCCGCCCTGTCTCATTCCTCTCCTAATAAATCAACGGAGGTTTGTCCAATTGCATTTCAAATTTCCCGCCTTCGCAGTGCTCAGCGCGCCCCCTGCTGAAACGCGCCAGCGGGAGTTCTGTTCTTTGTTGTGCTTACTTTCTCCACACACGGCCGACGTTGCACTGCCTACTTTTTTTCGCCTTACCATCGTAAAAACCAACCCAACGAGCGTTCCTAACTAAATGAACTCGACCACTGCCCGGTTAGTTACGTATATTTTGCCTCAAACGTACCTGCAGTTTTCTTTGCGCTAAACAACGGGGAGATGTATTACAAGCGCTAGCGGTTCACGAGTTTCGAACGGTTATGACTATATAAACCGCTTGTTTTTCGAAGCCTCTGGTACACCGCAACAATGGAACGCCGTGTGGCTCTACTTGGGCCCAGCGAGCGAGCTACGACGACAAGGCGAGCCCCTAAAGTGCTCTGCACTTGAAATGCTTGTTTCAAGAGACCCAACGCTACTGCCACATAGGCGAAGCGTCTGCGAGAAACAACAAAGCCTAAACAAAGCTTGTTGTGATAAGTAATTACTTCATGTACCCGACAACGCTCAATGAACGCACTGCTCATCATCACACATCTTTGCAGGTTGATACAAGTTACACATATCCTATGCATTACAGTATACATTGAAACTACACATACAACCCATTACAAAAAAGAACTTTGTCAGTTAGCTGCAAAGAAAAGGGGCCCGTGTCACTGTTTTTAACATACCAAACAATTCTTGCGTACCAGCTCACGCAAAACTACTCGAAACAAAGGCATGTATGGCAGTTCAAGACATGGTGAAAGAACCTATGAAGAGTAATTCACCAAACCATTAGAATAAACTGCTAGAGGTCTCCACACATCGTGTGTTGTTTCCGGAGCATAAGTTGAACTTGCCCGGAACAAGGATTTGGCACTAATGCAGTCAGGGCTCTACCGTCAAATACCAATCAAGCACCCCCCCCAATGCAAGCGCCCCCTCCCATAATCCAAGTATTTCGAGTTCTCGCGTACTACCGAACAAGCCCCCCCCCCCCCTCCCCGAACTACTCCCTTATGGCCCAAACCAGCGAAACTGAAACCGCCCAGCACTTTTGACTGCCCTCTTGCCTACCCCAAAATCCAATCTAAGAACACACAGGGCCTACCGTAAATACTGCACATGCTCCCTATTTTGTTATTGTCAGCTGACAGAGCCGAATGTGCTTGTAACTTTGTGACAACAGAGGTTTGTGACATGCATTCGTATACAGATAAGAAGAAAATCCAGGACGTGAAAAGGCATTGCCACGCCGAAAAAAAAAAAACGTATGTGACATCTTGGCACTACTGTTAAGATTGAAAGGGGATATGCGGGACAAAAAACAAGAGAGTTTGCTGCAGTTGGACATTCGGCAAGGCAAATCTTTTGTGGAAGCTGAGCAATGGAGTGCCGGTGTTCAGTGAAGTGGATGGCACTCTTTTTAAATTTTGCGAACGAGAAAGAAACGCAGGGCGAGCTGTGAGTAACAGGCTCCTGTCTGAAAAAGCTGCTTAAATAGCGCACAGCTTGCAGCTCACAAATTTTGTTGCGTCGAGCCAGTACATCAAGCGATAGAAACAGCGGTTTGGCGATGGAATGTGTCGTGCCACTGACGAAAGCCAGAGGACACAGGAAGATTTCTTGGAGGCACCAAAGGCCTTTCGCTCCGCCATGAACGCCCTCTGAACATGCCACAAGCACACCTTGTGCAACATCTCAAAACTGGACCAGACGATGGTTATAATGGATTCTCTGGCTCACAGGACCAACAACGTGGCTGACGAGAACACCGTGCAAATCGCAAACACTGGTTGCACCAAGACTGCCTTCGCGGTGTCCTTCATCTTAATTAAAAATGTGTTGCTCTTCAATGCACCGCATCATTTTTTTTCTTTTTCTGGGGATGAGGGTAAGGGGGGTTAACATTTCCGTGCTGCCAGTTTGAATCATGAGGCAGTTCCGATCAAGGGCCCCCTCTCCGAAATTCCCTGAACTATCCCCACATCGAGGGGGTGCGCTTGCTCGGTATTTTACGGTAAGTCGGGAACAACGAAGGCAGTGTGTGTTCCTTGAACCAGAACCTTCTTTGTTGCCTTGTCGAGAATGTCCATTTCGGCAAAGGCTAATGTCCGGCCAGCTTGGATAGCCCGGGCTTCCATGAGAATAGTGTCTCCCAGCTTGGCAGGGCCCAGAAATCTGAAACACAACCATTCGGTCCTCATGAGCTGGCAAGCTGCTATGGCTTGTGAACAGAATTTACTATCCCACGAACTAATTTCTTCCGAAAGAATGAACTTGCGCTTTTCGAGACGCGCTTCTTGTCTATTCAAAAAGTTTCATCATTTTTACCATAGGCGTGTGCAGGGGTCTCAATTACGGGGGGGGGGGAGAGGGGTGAAGTCTCACCGCAGCCCCCCCCCCCCTCCCTCCGGCAAATTCCGATTATTTCCTACTGAACGCCTAACAGTCAGAACGCAGTCCATGAGGAATGATTATAAATTTATTTTCAATGAGATGCAATTGCAACGCATACAAAATATTTCTCAGCACAAGTTTTTACTTTCATGTGTAACATCGGCAAGGTATAGGGCAAATTTGCACCCCCCCCCATCCCCCCTCCCCTTAACAGGACACTGAAGTGAATTTGTTAAGCTCCCGTTTTTGCTTGCACTGCGTAGACTGGATCAATTTACCACACTTTTCATCGTTTATACGGTTGATAAGTTGGTAATTATTTTATAAAGCCCGAAAGAAGAAAAACTACCATGCGCGGTCTGCGGCAGCCGCACCAACTAAACGCTGTGACATCGGGAGGAGGTGCATCGTGATTGGACGATGTTCAAGATTAGCATTCAAACAAGTTTCGGTTTCGGTTCTGTAATAACATGCTTGACATACGACATTATCGTTGGACGGGCATTCTCGATACCTCAATAATCGTCATACCGCGCTTCTGCCATGTTGTCAGCTGTAAAATGCCTAAGATAAGCCTCCCAGGACAGCTTGGAATCGTAGCAATCACTAGCCGAGGCCTACGCAGTGGATGAACGCCCTCCGCGTCACCGCAGACGCTCAAATGCGATGCGCTTTTCTCCCATCTTTGGAGCTTGCCTGGCTCGTGCCTGTATCGTAAAAAGCGTGTTCGCACTAGGACAAGGGTCTGCTGATTCTAGTCTGTGCCCGCTGCCCGCAAGCAGTCAGTGCTTATGGCAACAGCACGCCAACGAGAACTCGCTAACGCGTCAGTGTCAGTCTGCGCGCATTCTGCGAACTCGCTCGTGGAGCAGTGGACGTTATATCTCAAAAAAGGTGAACTCAGTATAGATAACATCGGCCGAAAATGAAAAAATCAACTTACAAAAAAAATGTTCCTGGGGGATTCGAACTTGCAACTTGCAAAATCCATACGCCTAGCTCTCCAGACCACTCGGCCTTGGGCCAGCGCTGGCGGCCTTGGAAATATAAGGTATACGTATTTGCTCGCATAATTTGCGCACCCTTAAGTTTTTTTCCAAGTTTAGAGAAAAAAAATTTTACTCGCATATTTTGCGCTCCCTGTCTCGCCCAAGAGAACCCATTGGCACGTGCGCACAAACAAGCACGCTTTGGACGGCGGCATGGCGCATGGGAGAGTAGTGATACACGATGCTGCGCGCCAATAGTCCCTTCATTCTTTTCTCACTTCTTCCCTTCTCCGTGTCTGGGTGCGCCTCCACTCCGCCCTTCCGTGACGGAGCGCAGGCGAGGAGGAACACGTTGCCCTACCCGGCTACATTCCCCTGCTCTGCCCTTCCCGACACATGCACACCCTTCCTCTCGTCCTTCCGCTGGGAGTCGAAACTGCTCGAGTGTGTGCCTTCCTCCTCCTTTCCTTTCTTTTGCGCCGTGAGAACTCGCACACAACACACACAAAGGCAGACGCGGAGTCGGAAGCACTAATTTCTGCATCGGAGGTGTGAGAGGGCGTATCAGCCCTGCCGCGGTGTCGCCTTGCCGCCTCTTCTTTCCTGCGTTCGTGCTGCGAGAGAATCCTCTGCCTCTTTCCTGCGTGCGCGCTGTGACGGAATCCTCCCTTTGTGTTCACGTTTTGCCGTCGCCGAAAGTCAGTCACCTTTTGCTACAGTAGTGATGGGCTACAATAACTATACGGCGAAATTCAAACTCAGTGTCATTGAATTTGCTGAGAAAAATGGGAACGTGCCGCCGCAAAGCACTTCAACGTGAACAGACCGCCACGTGCGGTATTTGGAAGAAGCAGAAGAGTTCCCTCCAAATACCAAACCTGGAAGGAGGGCGGTTCGGGGACCAAAGCAAGGAAAGTTTCCTGCCGTGGAAGAAGAGCTGTTGAAGTATGTTCGACAGATGAGGTCGTCCTGTCTTGCCGTGTCGTGCGAGATGCTACAGTTTGAAGCAAGGAAGATTGCGCACGAGAAAGGGATCCCTGCTGCGCCATTCAAGGCGAGCAGAGGCTGGGTGACGTGCTTCATGAGACGCCACCAACTGTCTCTCAGACGGAGAACGACCCTTTGCCAGCGGTTACCGCAGGACTACGAGGAGAAATTTGTGTTGTTTCACCGCTTCATGATTGGATTACGCCGAACGGGGAACTTCATCATGTCCCAGATTGGGAACGCTGACGAAACGCACTGACGTTCGACATGCCGCCCAACAGCACAGTGAGCGAGAAAGGCGTCTCGTCTGTGCCCATCAAGACCACTGGCTGCGAAAAAAAACGCTGCACGGTGATGCTTGCCGTGACAGCGGATGGCCGCAAACTCCCGCCCTTCGTCATCTTCAAGAGGAAGACAGTGCCCAAAATGAAGCTGGGGGCCCGCATTCACATCCGTGCTCAAGAAACGAGTGGATGAACGAGGAGCTGATGCAGGACTGGACCGACACTGTCTGGGGCAAGAGACCGGGGGCTTTACTGCGACTGCCATCGCTGTTGGTGCTCGACAGCTTCAAAGGGCATCTTGTGGAGAGTGTGAAGGAGAAGTTGTGCGACATGCGGACCAACCTGGCCGTTATCCCAGGTGGCCTAACATCTGTCTGCAGCCCTTGGATGTGTCAGTCAACAAACCCTTCAAGGAGTACGTGCGCAAGATGTACGTCAAGTGGATGGCCAGCGGAGAGCACGGGCTCACTCCCACTGGGAGGATAAAGCGACCGCCACTGGAGACGGTCTGCGAGTGGATCGTGGCAGCGTGGGACATGGTCTCACCCGGCATCGTGGAGCACAGCTTCAAAAAGACTGGGCTGTCGAACGCACTCGACAGAACTGAGGACGATGCGCTTTGGGAGGGCGGTGATGGCGGCCGTGACGACGACTCGGAGTCGGATTTCTCGACGAACGATTCCGACTAGACCACAACCAGACTGGACTTTTGTAAGTACTTTTGACTGTGTACTTTCAACTACTTTTCAGTGTACTTTTGACTGTGCACGCGTTTAAATAAACGAGTATCGTTCGCTTTTGCTATCATACTCGATTTTCTCTTATTTGTATAGTCCGCATTAGGACCGTTTACACGTTATTTTAGACTTTTCGCAATACAGTCAAACCCCACGATAACGAAATCCCGCCCGTACGAAATTCCTTTGGCAACGAAATATTTTCGCATCCCCGGCGAACGTCCATAGACGCCCATGTATTTTATATCTCGCGGCAACGAAACATTTTTGGAAACTGATCCCGCGCTAACGAAATTCTCTGCAAGTTTGGTCGGCATTTTACCTACCCACTGAAGGTTAACTGTGTCCAAAAAGTGCTCAAATACATTTCTTTCGGACTCAAAGTGCGTAAACTTCTGCCACGGCACTTTTGCATGGCCGCCGGCCATGGAGGCAGCCTCGCAGCGGCACCACCAGGGGGCGACACATGGTGACTCAAGTCGCGGCTTTGGCTTGGGCTACGTAGCCCGCTACCGCTAAACAGCGCGCGTGCGTTTGTTGTGTGTGTGCGGCGATCGGCGTGTTTGCTCACGGTAAGATGCCTTCGCCAGCCCAAAAGTGGAAGTTTTTATCGCTACGAGATAAGGCAGCCACCATCGTCGAAGTCAGTGGCCCAAGCACCCAAGTGGAGGAAGGGAGTATAAAGGGAGGATAGCGCCGACGAGTTTGGAAACGCATGCAGCTCGCTCAACCATTCCAGTTCTCACGTGCGCAAAACAAAACAGTGACGGCTGTAGACTTTCTGGACGTCAACAAAGCTGTGCTCACTTAGTTTTCTAAACAGTATTGGTGCAACGAGGTGCCACTCTGTCTAGCAACGTTCATAAACAGAAGAAGCTGGGCTTCGCTTGCATGATCGGACATACTCGGTGCCGAGGACCAGGGCGAAAAACGTGCAGAGAAGGTGAACCCACAAAGTGTTTTGGATGCGTTTGACACGATCTCGTCGTTCTTAGGCGTGCGCGATGACTAGCAATGAACCACTTGTACAGTGAGACCTGAACTGTGACGTTGGCTGCAAGGTAAGGCTCACGAAGCACTATAACCGACTTAAGGAAATAAATTTTTGGTTTGTAGCCGATTTTTCGGTCGTTTATGTTTCATTCTCGCGGCAACGAAATTCCCGCAAAAGCGAATTTTCTGGCTTTCCCCGGCGGTTTCGTTATTGTGGGGTTCGACTGTATACCTGCGTAATTTGCGACCCCCTTTTTGAGGCCCTAAATTCGCGAAAAAAAGTGCGCAAATTACGCGAGTACATACGGTATAATGTATAACGAGTTTACACTTTTATTTAGTTTTAGCATTTCAAGCAGCTTTGGTGACTGTTGTATAGCGCTCGTGCAGTAAGCGCCCCCCAAATTTCCACAACATCGCATGTCAACCAATTGCATTTCTTAGACGGAAAAGCGTTCGCAGATGTGTGGTCGTACTGCTGACCACTGTGCTTGTACACACAGCAAAAAAAAGTGCTTCCTGCTCCCTAGTTTTACACTGTATGGTAAAAGTTTCAGTTGATTTTATTTCCTTAGAACCTATATTGACTTCGCTGACTTCTCCTGCCTTCAATTGGCCATAGATTTTCCTAGTAGCGCACCAGTCAGCGAAGCGTTGCATGTGCGCTTGTGCAGCGCTTGTGTGGAGCGACCTGGACTTGGAGCTTGATACAGTGTACAAACTAACAAACTAAAAAAAACGCACATTCTTCCACTCCCAAACGTGTCGTGGCTTAGTTTCAACTGACGACCCGTCGGCGGCTGGCAGACTAAACGCTGGGCCGACTGACTCTGACGGAAGGTCAACGAGCCGTGCCGTAGCGCAGTCAAGCCAAGTCATCTCCGCCTGACGTCACACGAAAACGCTGCAGAAAATAGGCGAAGATGCAAGAGGAGGACGGCATTTTCAAATTGATTTTTCTACTAAATAAATTCGCATAAACGCACTCAGAGTGGCCGAAGCATGGCCTATGGACTCCGGACTACAATTTGCGCCAGTAATCCTGCAACTTTTACAAATCACTTCAGTGTGCCCTTAAGATGATTAGGGGGCAGGGCGGCCGCCACCCCTTGCCCCCCATGTGCGCACGCCTATGATTCTCCTACCCAATCATAAAATGCTATAAGTTGGCCGTGCAGTTTGCAGAGAAGCAATGCTGTTACTAGTTTTTGTAAATGCATCTTCACACTCAACTCAACATATTTTAAAATGTCGTGATGAACGAATTTGTAGGAGCTTATCCCCGTTGGCTAAGCCACATACCGTATGTACTCGAATCTAGGCCAACCCTTGAAATTCAGGTCAGAAAATAAGCAAAAGCTCACCTCAAATGTAAGCCGTACAAAGAAAGGAACTGGACTGAAACTATAACATGCACTTTATTACGCTTGCGGCACTTGTCGTAGCATGTTCAATGCTCCCTCGTCGTCGTCAACATAGTTGTCCTCTTTGTTGCTGTCCTCTTCCCACAGCGCACTGTCCTCACCTCCTTCCAGTGCGTTCGACATGCTGCACTTGCGGAAGGCCCGCACAATTAGCACGGCCGGAATTTCGTCCCATGTCGTGGTGACCCAGCTCGCCAGTTGGCTGAGTGAAGCACGTTTTCTCTGCCCAGTCGGTGTCAGTTGGTGATCTTGCAGAGTCACCCAGTCGTTGTAATGCTTCCGCAGCCTGTCGAGCGGTTGTACGGTTGATGGCCACGTCGAACGGTTGTAGCTGGCTTGTCATACCGCCGGGTATTACTGCAACATCTTTACCATCCTCCAAAAGCACAGACTTAACGGCATCTGCCAAGTGGCCGCGGTAGGAGTCCAGAACCAGGAGTGACTCCTTAAACAGTAGAGCACCAGCACGGCGCTGCCAAACAGTCTTGACCCAATCTTCGACGAGAGCAGCACTCATCCAACCATTCTCGTGGGCTCGCACAACAACGTTCTTAGGGAAAACTTCCCCGGCTGGTAAGTCTCCCTCTTAAAAATAATCTACAGCGGCAGCTTTTTTCCATCGGCCGTGCAACACAATATCATGGTGGTGCGCTGCTTCTCGTAGCCTGCAGTTTTGACTTTCACTTCTTTCGCGCCCTTGTCATTCACGGTGCAGGCCACAGGGATGTCAATATATACCGGGGTCGGATTGGCGTTATCGATCTGGCCCAGTCGGTACTCCTTTTCCACCCGCTTCTTGATGACAAAGCGCTGGAACGCAGCTAGCTTCTCCTTGAAGTCAGGGGGTAGCTTTTGGCTGGTATCGAACTGAGTCCGCGCGACGCCTCGCACGTTTGCGATCTCCCTCGCCTTCGCCTGTCTCATCCCCGTCGTCACAGGCATTCCACCCTCACTTTGCTGCTGGATAACGTCAGCGACTTCTTTGTGCACCTCATGGTGTCGACCTTTCTTGGGTCCTGTGAAGGCCATTCCTTTGGCAGCTTGAAAAGTTTATTCTGCTGCTTCCGCCATTAGCGCACGTTCTTCTCATCAACGCCGAACTCGTAGTGTGCTTGGAGGTTTGAAGTTCTCTTATCCTCCAAGATTACCGTCCGCTTGAAAGCCGCGGTGTAATGGCACCGCTTGGTGGGCGCCATTGTGCCGCAAACACGGGAACTTCTTGGGGTCATGTGGCGACGTAAGCAGGCAAGTCCGGAATGCTGAGAGTTGGGTTCACAATGTTCAAACAAGCAAAATGGAGCCTACAAACCTGCCAGCTGCAAGCCTGTGGCCGCGAGATGAGGTTGAGTGTCTAGCGGTGGCACCTAGCGGTAACCCTGTGTCTAGCGGTAACCCTTTCAGGGTCACGGACATACATGTACGTCCTCTGCAAACACCTTCAAAATGGTCAATAACGTACATGTACGGCATCGCTTGTATGTTTAAAAAGCGCGCCTTTTTTGCCAACTTCTCTTGCTTGGCATGTGCTGCCACACTGCGGAAATACGTCAAATTATTTGCTTGCGCCGATGGCTCTTCTTTTTAATTTTTTATGATTTACTTCAGCAGCGCGCCGGCTATCGCTTGCGCATCTGGTAACGAGGGGGCGCGCTGGGTATCGCCCACCTAAGGCCCCTTACGCCCACCGGACGCCTCTCGCTTCTTGCGCCTGCCACAGACCAAGGGCGCCTGCGAAACTGATGAGGCTCTTTTCTCCTTTTTTTGTATTTTTTAGGAGCAGTGCGCTGTCTATCGCGTGCGCACGAGCGGAGCAGCTGGTTTCAATATCGTCCTCCGGGCACTTCCCGCTTTTTGCGCCCGTGAAACTGATGTCTATCTGATTTCGATTCACTAAAAAGGTGCCGGCTTGTCACTCTCTCGTTTTTATTTAGAATTTTTCTCGTGTTACTCATGAATAAACCGCATGTTTGTAACAACACAAACGATTTTTTTGTCACTTTATGGTCACCCTAAAAAAATTACGATAATTTTTTCTCAAAACAGATTCATCCGAAGAAATTAAATCAGCAATAACAAAAATCGACCCTGGGGGGTCACATTTGACGAAAAAATTCGACCCTCAAAGGGTTAATTAAGCTGACCCCAGACTTTCGTAAACGATTTTTTTTTTAAAGGTATTGGCCTAGATTCGAGTAAATACGGTAGTACATAACTAGTAGAACAAATCCAGTAACCCCGCTCCCCACATTGGCTAGTAGACGCATGTGGCAGCGTGGTGGTTGTGGGAACCGGTGCTGCTGTTAGGCCCTCCTGCCAATCGTGCACCTTTTTTTGCTCGCCGCTACAGCCGAGCTTACACCTCTGACACACGGGCACCTAAATGACTTTTTTGGAGAAAAACTGCTCCTATAACTGTGTTTGACTCAGTGAGATGCACAATAAATAATCTTTGCTACAGCGGTCTTTTTTTCGGATGTGTGTTTGCCTATTGTCTTTCTTTGCCGGAAAGGCACAGCGGCACAGCCTTGAAAGCAGGCGCTCATAAATCATCAACATCTTACAACTGAATGATGCCCAATATAGTGTCAGAATACTTTAATACTAAATTGTAATATTGTTTTAGTTACTTGTGTGTGTAGTAAATATGCCTACTTGTTATGCTTAAACACCTGTGCAGTTCTTATATTGTCGTAATGTCAAATTTCCTCTCTTCCAGCGCCACAAAGGTTGTCTCTGTACTTGTCCCACCCGTTTGGGACCGCTGCAACAGCTTGGCGATTGCTAAAAGAGCAGCATTCAGAAAAAATACCCGCTTCTCTGAGCTAAAAATCACCACACACAGCAACAATTTGCACAAAGCCATGCTTACAGTGGCCTGAGAAAGATTTGGCCTCTGATAATGCTCTCTCCTTAGCGAGACCGGTACTTTGAAGAGAGGGCATTACTGCAGCAATTTTTTCTTTTGCTGACAGAAACACTTCTTAACAACATGATTTGGATGGTTGATTGATTGATTGATTGTGGGGTTTAACACGCCGACACAACGCACGCGACGAGGTGCGCTGTAGTGGAGGGCTCCAGATTAGTTTTGACCACCTCGGCATTTTTAACGTGCTCCGAAATCTCGCACACACGGGCGTTTTTGCTTTTTCGCCCTCCATCAGAAAGCCGCCGCCGCAGGGTCGGGAATGAGCCCGCAGTCCTCGTGCTCAGCAGCACAACGCCTTAGCCACTGAGCCACCGCGGCGGGTATTTTGCAATCTCACTGATGCACCTATTGCGTAGAATCTCAAGCCACTAACCGTGTCTTCAGCTCGGTGCTGACAAACAGTGTCGGTTTCTCGTAGGCCGCGCTCAGGACGACACAGGTGTAGATGTCGATGAGTGTAGTGGCCATGCCGCCATGGAGCACGCTGTTCATGTTGCAGTGGGGCTTCTCCACCTGCATCTCAAAGTGGGCCACGTTGTTTCCGCAGGACACAAGTTTCACCTGAGGGCAGCACCAGAAACATAGACATGAAAGATAACTTCCCCACTCACACGGTGTAACACGAGCCGCAAGATAACAAAAAATGGCCGCGTATCTGCTCCTTTCGTTGCAAATGTCGACAAAGAACGATAGTCGACCAGAGCCCATGGCAAGTAAATGCCTCCCTTCTCTTTCCCGCTCACCTCTCATGCTGTTCCTTTCCCATCGTACTGTTCCTCCCAAGGTGAAGATGGTTTGCTCAGGCAAATTTAGGTTAACCGCGTTCCACTGCTTTAAGTTGGGTGCCTGGATGCCAGCACTGCCGTACGGCAGAGACGCACGTGAATCGAGGCACCCTACTTCAACGTTTATAGAACCACGTTGCCCTACTTCACGAGTTTTCCAAGTGGAACCTATCTACTGGAACCTTTCGTTGCTGTTGCCGTTTGAGTTCCTAAATGCTGCCAGGAGCGCGGGCAACGGCAGGCGATGGTTTTCTGCAGTTGATGTGGTATTTCATCTGCTATCATAAAAACCAAGCATGCACCAGTTTTTTAATAAGGGAACACTGCAAATACCACTTATGTATTGATTCCCTGCCTTATGTTTGTGTAATGTCTCGTTGTAGTTCAACAATGCTGACAAGTATGAACATTAACACCGGACTTAGACGTTTAGATTTGGCGGTGGCTATACAAGAATATTGTGCAGTTTTTGTTTCACTTTGGCCGGGTGGCTGAATCGAGTCACAGACAGGCAGACCAAAATTTCTGCGTTTAAAAGTAGCCCAAGAAAGTTAAAAGTACAGCACAGTGATCGACTGCAGGGTCATAAAATTTGCGCACCAAGTAAAGGATACCGTTGAGGGTCCTCAACGAAAAGCAAGCCAGAACTATAAAATAAAACTGTATAAAAATTGGAGTCACTCTGTGCTCCCACTTGAACCAAAAGCAGCTCCTGCGTGACCCACCCTACGCTGCTCGGTAATTTTGAAAAGCTAAATGTTAAGAACACCCAAGGGGCAACCTCAGTGAGGTAGGTGCTGGAAATTTTTGTGACCGCAAAATAATTTCACAAACGATTTCAGAATTTCCCAGTGCGTTCACCTGTGTAGTTTTGGGGCTGTATTCTCGACTGTGAATTCTCCATATATTCAACATGCTTTTTGTATAGATGAAATGTAAGCAGTCAGAGGAAAATGACGTTACGGTACACCGGGGTCCGACGACATGAAAACTCCCAAGATGCAGAGAAACATCCTCGAGCTCAGATGGCACTGCTCGCCAAAAGACGAGTCACTAAACCAATGGTCAAAATGCATCTAATGTGTTTGCAAGGCACATACCAGAGTTTTCAAACTGGAGCCAAAAAAAAGAATTAAAGCCGTTCCATTCAATGTGAAGGCTGTCGGAAGTGAAGAGCAGTGATTCGCCATAATGGGCTGTAGCGCCGTTATCCGCTCACTGCTACCACCCGACGCATTTCAAATTTCCCGCCTCCGCAGTGCTCGCGCGCCCCCTGCCTGAAACTGTCGCCAGTGGGAGTTCTGTTCTTTTTGTGCTTGCTTTTCCTCCCGCACGTGCCGGCGTTGCAGTGCCACTTTTTTTCACTTACTACCGTAAAAACCAACCCAACGAGTGTTCCTAACTAAATGAACATGAACACTGCCAGTAATTACGCATATTTTGCTTCAAATGTTAGTGCTAAAACAACGGGAGATGTATGGACAAGCGCCAATGGTTACGAATTTCAAACGCTTATGACTTATAAACCACCTTGCTTTTTGAAGCCTCTGTTACGCCGCGATGACAGAACGCCACGTAGCTCGACTTGGGTCCAGCGATCGATGCGAGCGCGCGACTACAGGCGAAGCCCCTTAAGTGAGCTGCATTCAGTACTATACACAAAACTCCCACGGGTCCGAGGGCGAGGGGTAGGTGGGGGCAGTTTGCTGTACGCTGGCCTTGCCAACGTCTCTGAGAAGAGTACATGTTGCTGTTTGCAGAAGCTTGCTTAGACACATCAGCATTGCTGCAGCTGGCTGTACTAACTATGCGCTACTGTGTGATGATCACAGTGGTTGTCGCTTTGTCTTCGTAGGCGCCTCAATGGCGCCAGTTGAGAGTCGTGCCAGGACACAAATGCCTCTCAAGCCTGGCTAAACAATCAGTCTATGCTGCTCACGACAGTAGCTTGCAAACGAACATCAATGGGGCCATTACAGCTGATTCACAGCTGATTTGGAACCGCTTTTTTTTTTTTTTTTTTTTTTTTCCAATGGAAGGAAATTTGATTGACAAGGGAACCTTCTGAAACCATTTTCCGGAAGGATGCTCGTTCTGAGATGTCGCTGACATGCGCTCAACCCCAAGCCTTGGTTAATTGACACTGTGCTGGTCTCAGAAGCAACCCTGCTCAAGATGCCGCGGTGTTAGTTCTCTCTGGCCGGTCACTTCAGGGCAAATCGTTTCGCTGGAGCAGCTCTGGGCTTGGTCAGGTACGTGACAGCAAGAACCCCTCCAAAAACACAACCACGTCGTTGGCAAGTGCGAAAACAAATCCCCACCGAAGTTTTACCAGGCGATTTGCTAACACAAAAATGTGATTACCTTACTATAGCTATTTTTAGCCCAGCAGTACGTTAGGCAAGGGCACAAATTTAAATGGCTAATGCAATTGGAAAGGGCAAAACCTGAGTCAGGAAGATTAAGGCCCCAAGAAAGTCAGCAGTCTAGAGGCCACTTTCTTTCTTTACAAATATCAACCTTAAAGGCCGACTGCACTCAAATTTCACCTCCGGCAAATTTATTTTTCATGTGCAGTAAGTACCCCCAAATCAGCTGGGACACAGTGGCAGCCCCATGAAGTGACTTGTTAATCAGCATTTAAAAAAGCTCTGCCGCAGACCCCGCTGCACCTGCCGGCGGATAGCGTCAACAGCCATGACGCTCCAGCCGACAATGGTACTTCGGAGCGGCCCCTTTTTAGGGACCAATCATGCTGGAGGGGTGAGGAGGATTTGACTTTGCCCGATGGCATACCAGAAAAGCAGTGGCCGAGTGGTTCAGAGGGGCCTGGATTTTTGCCGGGGCGCAGCAAAGTCTAGGAGTTCCCTGCCTGGTATAAAGACAGGAAGCATTAGCCATAGCTTGATCAAAGCTCCGAAGGCCACTTTCTGTCCCTTTACCTTTCAGCTCCTTGTCATGGTAGGTTACAAAATGAGTGTGCGGGCTCGGGTTAACGCTGTCACCACCCACTGTCACCACGAACGTTTAAGGTGCCCTGTGCGGGGAGCTGCTTTATGTGTAGTGCCTCCGTCCGGCCAGTCCTGCCCCCAGCGCCTCACATTTTCCAGTAGCCTGCAGTAAAACTGTTCCAGACTGAAGCACTGAACCATTTTCTCGTGCTCACTGAAAGCCTTTACTACCTTGAGGCACTCTTCCATGTTAGCCAGGATCTTGTAAGTAAACTTGGAGTATGACTGCCCTTTGCTTTCTCGGTTTTACAGAACTTCTAGCAAAATACCTCAGCTGACAGCTTGCGCTTACACAGACGACTCGATTTAACCCCATGGTAGTCTTCCACCTCATCTCTTGGCAAGAAAGTCACTATGTCAGATGCCTCTCCTGCAAAAACAGCCATGTCTGATGAGCAAATTGGGCCTTCTTGCACATATACACTAAAATTCAACCAAAAGACAACCTGTGTCCTGTCCTACCTTGTAGGGTCTCATTATGTTAGTCATTCGGGACGTAAGCCACTCAGCCGTTGCGGACCGCACGCTGCTGTCACCCTGAACTTCAAGGCGTGACATTTCGAGCTCGAGCCGATTCAGCTCAATTTCCCATTCTCGCTCCCTTTCTTCTTGCCAGAGTCTTCAACATTCGAGTTCCTGATCTCACTTTTCTCTCTCAAGTTCCCGTTGCTGTTTCTCTCGCCGGTGTTCAGACAGTGCAGACTGATGCCCAGCGGCCTCCCATCTTGTCATCGTCAGCCTCCTACAAGCATAGCCTCATGTACTCGGACTTTCAAGCTCGTCAAAAACAACATCCAGGCACAATTCTTTTGCAAGCTCCACCAACTGTTTTATTTTCTAACCCTTTCAAGTTCATGGCCGTCTAAAGAACTGCCTTTCCCACTGCACCAAAATAGTCTTGCTTGAATAACCCCCGCAACAAAGACGTGCTCCACTTACTATCCACTGAAGCCTGGCAAAACTCAGTACAGAAATGCCTCGCACCCACCCCAGACAGTGCACTAAGTTCCGTGAAGTTCATCTCCACCGCTGGCCCCTGTTGTTAGAGCCGGGCGCAGGAGCACGGCCAGCGTCACTGAGGTAGCATGGCTGGTGAGCCGCTTGCAGACGGAAGTTGCCTCCAAAGGCGCTCGTTGAGAAAGGTGCAGAGACCCCGATGCCTCTGTGGATTGGCTGGATGATGAGTCTGCACCACTCGCAATGCTAGCTTGCGAATAAACATACACAGGGAACGTCACAGCTAAATTGTAACAGCATGCACAGCCCTGACAAAACATCATGCAATTTGAAGCTTCGCTCAAGATAATCCCCTCAAAGCTATCTGATATTGTGCACAAAAGGTGATAGAAACACTTGATATGCATTTTAGAAATAACGACAAAAATTTAACCACACGGTGCTCCAGTAACGTTGATCCAATTGCAAGCACAAGCTGTGCGTTGAACTGAAAAACTTCAGAACCCTTTTTTTGTATCCATTTTTTTCCTTCATCATTTTGAGTAAGATAACTGAGCTCTACTTGTAAGCTGTATTTTTGCATTCTCACTTTCATGGCTGTCACCGCACCTATCATCCGCTGCTCTGTTGCACGAAGTTTACGCCGTGACCACACAAAAAGCAGGCTGTGACTGTCGGTTTTGCGATGCACATTATACAGCGAAACTCTTCCTGATAATGAAAAACCATAATAAATAAAACAGCCATTTTGCTTTTTTTTGTTTCTCTTCCATTTTAATCTGTGATCCACAGACTTACTAGAAGCACGAAGCATTTTGGGTTCTTTGTAATGAAGAGGCCCGCCCCCTGTGATGCTGTTACACCAAGCCGACACCCACGAGTTCATTGCTACTCGTAAAAACAAAATATAAAATGTTACGTTCATGCTCTTCTATCTTTGGCTGAAAGGAGTTTAAATTTTGTTGTTAGCAAACAGTTCTAAACAGCGTGGTGTTGTGAAAAACGGCGGGTGCTGCAAATTCACGAAGCATTCACAGTGTCAAAGGGCCATAAAATTTTCTGCCCCATCCCGGGCCATTGCAACTGACATTTGCAAGTTCTTGCATAAAATTCCATGACCCTCACGCAAGCTGGAGCTTCCAATGTGTGACATTAACGACCCACTAACTGTTAACCTTACGACACATCTCAGCCAATCACGAAGAGCAGGTGGCCTACAGGCAATGTTTTTGTCAAATAGCCAAAACAAGCCTACATCGTCATGTCCATTGCATTTTTTTCTAGTTTTTCAATGCTGGCCAAGAATTATGCACTTCCAGCAGTGGGAAAAAATGTACACCTAGAATGGGTGCCATTAAATGTCATGAAATGTAATAATGACAAATGCACACACAATCACTTTGCAAGCCGGAAGCAGGTGCATGACATAAGTGGAGGCCAAAAAAAGGAAGCTTCCAGTCAAGCTGGCGAATTCATGGAGAATTTGCATAGTCAAGATTTGGCCCGTCATTTTAAAAAAGGCACAAGAAAGAGCCACAAACAAAGATTTGGGGATAAAGAAACAGAACACCGTCAAGTTTCCCCTCAACCCTCGTTTGTGCTCCAAAGACAATAGCTTTCCTTGGGCTACTTAAATGCCCAAATTTTGGTTTGTCAATCTGTCTGTCCCTCAATTCACAGCCATCCAGCCAAAAGATAAAAGAATTCTTGAACGAGGGATTTATATAGGCAAAACATTTCCAAAATGCTAAGTCTCGTAACACTTAATAACTGCATGCCAAAACTGTTCAACAAACAGATTGATTGGTTGATTGTAGGGTTTAACGCGCCGACGCAACGCAGGCGATGAGGCACGCGGTAGTGGAGGGTTCCGGATTAATTTTGACCACCTGGGGATCTTTAAAGTGCGCCGGAATCTCGTACACACGGGCGCTATTGCTTTTCGCCTCCATCAGAAAAGTGGCCGCCGCGGCCGGGAATTGAACCCGCGACCTCATGCTCAGCAGCACAATGTTAAACAAAACGAAAACATGAGGTGAAACATAAATACATAACTAATGGTTCTAATGCTCCTTTAATTAAAAATAGACGTGGGTGCAATTTTGGTGATACCAAACAAATAAAACACAATAAAACGTATAGTCTTTAGACGACATTTGTAGTGAAGCGGGCAGATACACGGCCAATTCTTTCTTCTCCTTTTCAAAGATTAACGTAAACCGAATCGCTTAACTCTCTGTTTTGATATGTAAATAGTGGTGATGATGCGCACTGCTTATTCATTGCTCCATCGGTGAATTCACTTCGTAGCCAATGCCGATACTAGGGTGCAAAGCCACTTTGAATGTAAGCAAACCATCCGTAGCAAACGTGCGACTTGCGATGTATATCAATTAATCATTCCTGGCTCCCTGGCCAAGCACCTGCTAGGACACATGTGACCCCATGGCTACCTGCAGGAGTTTCCTTCAACTCACGGATGACAACAGACTCTCAGGGAATCAGGTCTTTACAAAAAAAAAAAAGAAAAAAAAAAGCATCGAACCTGTCACAACCATTTTACTTGGCTGCCAGGATTGAGAAGCCCCATAGCAAGCACTCCAGTACAGACAGGGCCTCGACTTTTCCAGTTACCCATGAATCTGCTTGGCCACACAGCTGTTTTTATCACTGCAGCAGGCGGCACGCCTTATATCATACAGCGCTCTTCTGGAGGGGAAACTGAGCCATTACTTGAGGCCTATGCTTTATCCATTTTACAGTTAACACTGCGCTGTGGCTGCGTGTCTGCCTGTTCTGTTTTTCTTCTTAAGCTGTTTTATGTAGAGAAAGAAGTTATGACAGCAATAAAAACTAGCACCGACCAAGAATGCTTATAAAAATGCCAAAAAAGACGTTTCATCTTCCGTACGGGTGCTGAAACGTCTTTTTTTGGATTTATATGAGCATCCTTGGTCGGTGCCAGTTTTTATTGTTGCCATGCGTTTTCCCGACCAGACGGGCCTCCGTCCAACCCCCGATCTCAGAAAGAAGCCCTGTGATGATTCCCATTTTGTAAACCATTTAGGTACGAAGCACTTTTACTCTTTTTTCTGGTGTGGCTAAAAGAGCACCACAGTTCTTGCAGAAAAAGGCATGACAATAAATTGTGCCACCTGTCACAGCGATTATCTTGATTTCGAAGCCGATGACAGCAGTCACTTTTCACTGACGACATAAGCAGCATTATACGGAAGCTGTGTCTGCCGACGTCGACAGAGGCATGGTTTGATGATGCCGGTGAAGCACCCAACGCTGTGCGTAATAAATCCTACCCTACAGTTCCAAATGAAGGTGGAGCTACTGTGAAATGTTTTTTTTTTTTTTAATGACTACAGTCTTTCTTGGGCTACTTCAACGGGAAAATTTTGTTCTGCGGTCTGTATGTCTGTCTGTCTGCCTGTCACTCAATTCAGTCAGCTGGCCAAAGTGAAACGAATGCTGCGCAATAGTTTTATATACTCACAGCCAAATCTCAACGTCGAAGTCCGGTGTTAATGTTCATACTTGTCAACATTGTTGAACAAGAACAAGACATTACGCAAATATAAAGCAGAAAATCAATACATGGGTGATATTTGCAGTGTCCCTTTATTAAAAATTTACGCATGCTTGCTTTTTGCGATGGCAAATTAAATACTACATCAACTGAAGAAAACCATCGCCTGCTGTTGCCCACGCTACCTGGCAGAATTCGAAAAAATGAAACTGCAACAGCAACGAAAGGTTTCACTAGATAGGTTCCACGTTCCGCTTGGAACGCTTGTGGATTAGGGCAACGTGGTTCTATAAACGTTGCAGTCGGGTGCCTCGATTCACACGCGTCTCCGCCGTACGGCAGCGCTGGCATCGAGGCACTTCACTTGGAGCACTGGAATGCGGTAAATTTAGATTGACTTGAGCAAACCCCTAGCGTGTTATATTGGAAGGTACGAGATGGGAGAGGAACAGCATGAGAGGCGAGCGGGAGAGAGAAGGGATGCATTTACTTGCCAGGGGCGCCAGTCGACTATCGCCTTGCGCAGAAAAAAAGAGATACGCGGCCAATTATAAAAAAAGGGACGAATACATCGTACGCTGCTCGGCGTTGTACCTAGTCATCGACTTGTGTGTCTGGCAACATTAATCAGGCCATGGGCTGCTGCTGGCCATTAAAATGTGGTTGTCCGTGCCTTAAATGCATACTTCAAATCCACAAGCATCGCCTCAATATATATATTGACCGACAGTGTAAATTTGCCTCGCATCGCGATCCTCTGAACACGAACTCAAGACATAATCTCATGAACATGAACTCTCGAACATTTTTATCGTGAACTCCTGACTTTGTACTTCCAGGCATATTTATGACCCTTCATTCATAGTAATGGAGTAGCTACGGGGCTCGTGGCTTCCAACCTTCCCACCAAAAACCAGATATCTCAAACACGTTTCTTCTTTTTTCGCTGCTCTTTATCCCATTTCAGCGAAATTTGCAAGCCGCACGAATATTTCTCCTTCCTCGTGAAATAGAACTTAACCAAGCAGACAAAACAGACGTTTGGTTCCTTCGAAAGATTGCCTCGTTAGAATCATACTCACACCACTATTAAAGCACACTTCGCTCAAATAAGCTACATAATTAGGAAAAAAGGGAATGGCCGTGCAACCCACTAGCTCATTTCCCGCACTTGAACATGTGATGTCATTTGAACAGGCGTGCGATTGGCTGAGGGTGGCAAAAGCAAACGCAAATTAGGCAGGGCTTATAAGCTTGCTGAACCAGCTATTTTCGCTTAAGTGTAAGGCACATTCCTTTTATAGCAGTAAAAATGGCGGGTGACGCAATGGAAGTTACAAAAGTAAACATAGAAGAATCAGCGCGTGCTGCTGTTGGTACTGCGCGCACTAGTCTCGCGCTTTCGGGTGGTCTCAGAAGATAGTGGCCGATTGGCGTAAGCGACATTGTCTACAAGATCCTATTTGTCGAACATACCCCATGTTTCACAAAACAATTACTACCTACCGTAACAAAAACACTCCAGGTGCAAATACGGTAAAAAACAAAGCAAAGGCGGTGCGGAGCAGTATGGGGGGACTATGAGAGATAATGGTAACTTCCGAGGCCGTCCGCGTACTGAAATAAGCATTTGAAGTTCACTTGAAGATCCTTCCAATGTGACGTCATAGTAGATGTCCAGAAACACACAATTTCGCGCGAGAATCAAAATTTTAATTAAAATCGATTGATTTCTCGGTGAATCACTTGCTGCCGGAAAAGTGCTGGAGGCACTATAAAACACCGAATCTTTCGAATAACACAAACTCGTATTTTGTCTGCATGGCACCTTTAAAACCGGAATAGAAAGCGCATATTTATACCTTCCCTCCACATAGTAAGCAGAAGGGCTTGGGTTAATTTCACTGCCACAAGTTCCAGACTGGCAAAACCATTTCGTTTCCCACATCCCTATTCAGTGGCACAGTCAGATCTTGGTCTTTTCTAACTAATGACAAACGTTTACAGCGCGTTCCCTTCGCCCAGTTGCTGAGTTTGGCAGTACGACTACCGATTGCAATATCGTTTTCCCGTTCCTTTTTATACACGAGGGTAGCCGTTTGCGGTTTGAGGGTAGCGGTGGCCGTTTTGCCGCTTATTTTTCGGTTCCAGTAGACCCGTGTTTTGAACGAGAGATCAACTTTAGTAATTTGATAAAGATCAGAAATCATTGCCGTTTAATTTTGCATCGCCACTATTTGGTGCAACTACTTTGTACCACGTTACGTAGAACGTTTCTCCAGAAAATAACAGCTTAATGCGCCGAGACAGTTTGAAACTTGTTGACGAACAGCTATCGCCTTTTGTGCAGACTGCTCGTTTAAGCATTGCAAGACTTACTGACTGCGTACACAGCCTGAAACGGTTACCCAAGAACTTTTCTTCCGGTGATAACGACCGCCGAAAACAGACGTTGAAAAGACCGCCAACCTACCTTATCGTAAAAATCTTCGCAATAGGGCAAATCCTTCAGCCACCTGCTGATAGTTGCGCTTGCTCGCTGCATGTTGGATGTCCTGATATTGGTGGGGGAGCCCGCGTTGTTCAGACGAGCCAAATGCTAACTCAAA
Source organism: Haemaphysalis longicornis (assembly GCA_013339765.2). NCBI lineage: Eukaryota > Metazoa > Arthropoda > Arachnida > Ixodida > Ixodidae > Haemaphysalis > Haemaphysalis longicornis. The sequence continues at coordinate 42,075,937 of CM023457.1, read as the reverse complement.
ACTCCCGAACTGCACGAACTCTACAACTGCGTCAGCTGTTCGCGTGTGCGGGAAGCGCTGGATTCTCGCCGACTCCGCGCGCGGATAGGAATGGATTCGAAGAAACCTCTGCGCAGCCGTAACGGAGGCGCGAAGCTTGAACAGAGTTACTGTTTAGTGTCCGCAGGGGTGGCATTCCCTAGAGTCACGACTAGATTCCCTTGTTTTGTCCCATTTGGTCCCTTTCAAAAGTGTCCCTTTTGAGCGAGCCCTGATGGCTAAAAGCGAACCCGGATGTGACGCCACAAGCTGGCGGAGCTGCGTGGCTACTCAGCAGACGTGGAGCAGACGATTTTTCTCGCCTTTTGTAGGTTCGCTCGCGGAACAATAAACACATAAAAGATACTCTGATACGGTTTCGTTCTTTAAAGCTTGCAAGAACAGTTAGATATTTGAACCAAAGGCCCACTGCTTAACAGGAAGTACGTCAGTGAAAGGGACGCAAAAGGGACGTTTTCAAAAGGGACAGTTACGAGAATACCGCCCCAGGTGTGTTTTAGGCGCTAAATTCTCACTGAAATATACTGCCTAGCCGCAGTCAAACGTGGTTACTTGCGATCCCGCTTTTGTCGATTTTAATGAACGACAAAAAAAATCTAGAATTTTAGGCGTCTTTGAATAGATAAAACTCCCGCTTTGATGAAATTGAGAGCTTTCGCCTCATTGGAGGAGTTTGACAGTGGCAGTGTGTAATGAAGCAGCTACTAATGGAAACAAAAGCTAATGAGCGCAGAAAAAAAGATACCGGTTGTTTGCTTACACCTGCTTCGAGCTTGTACATACCATATTTCAAACGGGAACCCTAAGGATATTCACTTCCCAGAGTTTCTCTTTGCTTTGGTGGCTTCTCGTTCAAGCAACCACTCTTGTGCGAAATGTGTATTTTGAAGCCATGCTTGCCGGGGCAGGCTGGTGGCTTCTCGTCGCTCATTTCTTTCAGCTGATAGCTTTTATGTATGGGTGGACACTCGAGACTTGTCGAAGCGAAACTGTTCGTTTGCTTCCAAACATGTATTTTGAAGCAAGTAAATTTTTCAATTATTTAGAATCGAAAACATGCTCCGGTGCTAGATTGATTGATTGATTTTACTTTGTATCGGGGGTCTGTCATCTTACCGGTTTTACACTTTTGGTTTAATACAGGCTAAGGCAGGCACAAAAAGCTTATTAGGCACAAAATACTTTTTTTTCCTGTTACAGGTGGTAACTGTCCTAGGCAATATTCCCCTCCTGCTTTTCTCCACCAGTTCTAATCTTCTTTTCGTCCCCTGACAGCCTTGAAGGTACTTCCTCTTGATACCCTTAAATCAGGGCTTCTGAAAGCCCAATATTCCCTTCATGTAGATTTGGATGATACCCTCACATTCTAACACGATGTGCCGCATAGTTTCTGTTTTCTTTTATGTATGGGTGCACGAATATTCGAGACATTTGAATATCGAAGCGAATAGCACTTTTTTTCAGCTTCGAATCATGCCCTCAACCTCATCTCAAAGCATATTTTACTAGCTTCTCTAACTTGGAGCCCAATCTCCCTGAACTGCTTCGTTAGTTGTTTTTTCCATGCGCGCCTAAGGCCAAACGTCCTACCGTTCTCTTTACTTCAAGGCCTGATAGAACGTCTGATTTTAAGCAGAGTACAGCATTCGCAAACGTGAGACCCGGAACCATTACTCTTTCCACATTCCTCTTACTACTTCATATTTGTTATACCCCACAGAGCTCTATGCAGAGCTCTGCTCACCACTGCGGCGACGGGCTTCCCCGCACGGCTCCAGTGACGTGCGGCTAAACAAACGGCAAGAAAAGCTGCCTTTGGGCAGAGCCTCTTACCTCCTTTTCATCTGGCCAACTCCGTCCTCATGCTTTTCTTTTCGCATCCTGATAACGTGGTTGCGATCGAGATGCATAATTCAACGCTCTCTAGCCCAGCTTCGTACTGTCATAGGCCCAGAGCCCATGGTTTCCTGATCAAATAATGTGCCAATCGATCTTTTTTGTTAAAATCCGTGATGTTATTTTTTCTACACGGGCCACTAGAAAAAACTATGAAATAGTCCAGCTTCACGCTCCTAGACACCGAGACAGAAGCATTCTTGATAAGCAGGCGTTGACACTGTGGCCATAGAGAAAGAAATACTGGTAATTTTTCGTTTCTCTATGCTGTGGCATTCGCGCGGAGCTGGTTTGCCGTGCATATATTTGCGATCACACAACTTGAGTCTGTTATTACGCACGTGCGCCGATTTTGGTCAAACTCTTTCTAAACATTTATATTAGGCATGACACACCCTTCTCAGAACCCATATTTCAAGATTCTTGTGGGCGTATGCTTTTAAAACGTAAGTGCTCTTTACATGCAAAATTCATGAGTACTCAGCTAGTACTGGGAAATGGAGCCGCAAGCAAGTGCGAAGCGAGAATCATACCACCACGCCACGAAGGCATGTAGAGGAGGGTTTAAGAATCAGGCTCATTTTTCATGCCTTACGTTGCCACATATGCCAAGGTATTGTTTTTACTTCTTAGAGCTGACACATAAGAAATTGCCATTTACATTTCTTGACCATAAGGCAACTGTGATAATCATATAGCTCGTCAAAATATATAGTTAAACTTTATAATTACGCTAATACACCTCAGCACTTGAGTTTGAAGTCACCACAAGAGGTGAAAGGAGCCTTTACGTAAAATCTAATATTAGTACAGCTAAAAGCAACACGATAGCTTCCTTCGTGCTTGTTTCATGCAACGTGAAAAGCTTGCAAAACCTTTATTTACCTGAGCCTTTTATTTTTCTTCAGGTTAGTTACTGAAGCATGCTTCAGAAATTGGTAAATTTCACTTTTCTGACTGGAAATCACTAAATGTTCGCTTCGATTCGCAACTATTCGAACAAAACCATTATTTGCTTCATATATTCACTTTGGAAGCAAACATCACTATTAGCACAGCCCAACTTTTATGTTATATATGTTGCAAAAGATGTTACCACCTCATAACAGAACAGGACTAAAGGCAAGTTTTATTCCGTTACTGAGCAGACGTGTGCATGCATGCCTTATTTGGTTGCCAGTGGACCACTTCACTCATCCAATCATAGAGCTCTGTGATGCGGCAGACAGCGCCGTAAGAGGAAGGTATGTTATATTTTCTGCCTCGTGAAGGCAAAAGACGATGTGTCAAAGACCAAGTGCACAGCACTTTAGAGGCCTGGCTTGTCGTCGTAGATCGTTTGAGACTACACTAACCAGCCACTAGTCCCGCGGTGTCACGCACCCAAACAGAGGCTTTGAAAGGTTACCCGCCTGTTCATCGATTCAGCCTTCCGGCCAAAAGTTAAGAGGATACTTGAAAAAGAGGTTTGTATACGCACAACCTATCGAAACTCCTGGAACTGCTCGCATTAGTCGTACATAGCCCCATTGTTAAGCGCAAAGAAAACTGCAGGTAGATTTGAGGCAAAATATATGCACTTAACCAACAGTCCCCGCATTCACTTAGGAATGCTCGTTGGGTTGGTTTTTACGATAGTAAGCGAAAAAGAGTGGCCACGGTAGAAAAAAGTCGACGCGTTCAAAATGGCACCTAAAGGCAGCAGGTGTGAGATGAAAACAAGCACAAAAAGAACAGAACTTCCACTCGTGCAATTGCAGGCAAAAGAAGAAACAAAGATAAAGAAAAGGATGCAAGCTGTCCCGGGAGAAAGCGGGAAAATTGAATTTCATTGAACAAAACTCTGTTGAATTCATCAAGGGAGCAGTAAAACAGGAAGGGGAGGACCGTGAGATGTGGTAGCAAGGAGCGGAGAACGGCCTGACAGCCCCAATGGTGAATCACTGCTCTGCACTTCCGACAGCTTCCACATGGAGTGGAACTGCTTTAATCTTTTTGACATATTTTTTACTTAGTAACAGCATCTAAGAACAACAGGGAAGAGCTTTGTATTTCAGAGCTAATGCTTTGTATTTCAGAGCTAATGTGTACTGGTCATATGGAATAAGTGTTGGAATCAGTGAGATTTCGATGCGTAGTAAAATACTTACGCTGCCTATAAAACAAGCTTACTTGCTGTATGGTGGCAGAGGCATGGCGATTTCTACACCCCAGCCTGCCATAGAAAATAAAGTGATATTTTTGTGGATACAGGTTTAATGAAACAGCACTGATTAAAAGTTTGTAACCACCAAGAATACACAAAAAAGGACAGGTCAAAAGGCAGAGCAAAATTATTTATTTTGTCACAGAAACTTCATTTACGGCCCACTCTATACCTACACAGAAACACTGAAAGAGTCAATGTATATGAAGTTGCAAATATGTTCATAGTGTAAGCCATTGCGAGGAAGCAACACGTTTGCCTCATTCATTCAGAACAATTGGTCATGTCTGCTATAGATTTAAGTCAATTTGGTCAGTTCTTTGAGACCCGGCATGTTTGGGTGGAGGGAAGAGAATGTATAGATTTAAACAGCATCTATAGACCCATAAAATTAATCATGCAATGGCCCTATTGCAACACAATACATGCGCCCTATCACTTTGTCAAGGTGACAGACATCAAAGAAAAGTGAACCAGTATCTAGTAATAAATTTTACCAAAAGTATAACCTTGGAGTGTTGTGTACTTTTTCTTACAGCCACAGTCTGAATTGTTGAATAAAAGGCAGGTACTGTCTTGAGTCGGTTTTACAAAACATTCAAAGCGTGAATGTTTGATAAAAGTACATGTTCTACTGGAACTCGGTCTCCCGCGTCTATAAATTACACAATGTTGTGATTAAGCTAATGAGGTACATTTTGCAACGTTGGTTTGGGCGCACGTGACATGGCCAATACTTCATTTGACCAAAAAGCCAATGCATCTGACAACAGTATTTTGTGGCTGGTATCTCGGATTACATGAATATTTCAGCACTTCAAAAAAAAAAAAAAAAAAAAAAAGTGGAGGACCTTGCGGCAGCACGCCTTGAACAGGAATCCAGTAGGCAAGAAAGTGTTAGCTATTAAAAATACATTGTCACATACTATTCACCGTGTCTCAATTTTTTTGCATCCGAAAATCTACTTAATGTCTGCAATGCTGTTGGGAGCATTGTCATGTTGAAAAACACCCACTATATTAATAAAAAAAAATAAAACACACATCAAGGAGCATTGTCCTATACCTGGTTCTTGGTACCTGGTTCTTCTTTGTAGAAAGATGGGACTTACTGATTTATTCTAATATATCTACAAGATAATTTACTCACTGAGCAAAACACAAATAACTAAGCATTTCATTTGGTGGATGACAGATTGTTGAATTTGAAAAAAAAAGGTTAGCCTTAGGAAAAGTTAATAGGCACTTGCGGAAGAGCAGCTATCATGGGCAGTACTAGGTAGTTTAGTATCTGTGACAGCCAGTTGGAACTCAAGTGATTGGTATATTCAAAGCATTCTGAAAGAGGCGTTTAACTGTGTCACAAAGATGAAATGAAGAACGGAAAGTAAAACACCATGAACACCTTGTGCCAGGGTGTTTGTACAGAAGTACAAAGCATTCAGAGTGAGACGAACGTTGAATGAATGTGTCCCAATATTATGGTAAGTATAAAATAAAACCTAATGTAAAATAGGGACAATAAAAACTAAAATCTCAATATTTATATAGAAGGCACGTAAAAGTAATTCACTAACCTAATGTTAAATAGGGACAATATTAACTAAAACAATCTCAATATTTATATTAAAGGCATGTAGAAGTAATTCACTGTGGTATAATACGCCTATAATCTGACATACTCATTCATGTTCCGGACATTTGTATAACCATGCCAAGAGTATCAATAAATAATCCATCATCACAGCCAGCATCCACACCAGTTCACCACAGGTGAGAATACTAAATGTTTCCACTGACAAAGCTCGAGTATTTGTTCACAACTGACATCCTGCAAGATTAAGATTTGTTGGCTTGGTATTTGTGGGTCGGCAGTCTTCTAAGCGTAACAGATTCCTCTATCATGAGGTGCCAGGGTGGGTGTGGGAACTTGCAGCGTCCACGGCAGTAATGTTCCAGCATGTCAATATACAGTAGACCCTTGATAAACGGAACGTCAAGGGACCGAAAAATTAGTTCCGTTTAAGGAGTTCCGTTTACTGAGATAGACGTGTGAAAGTGCAAATTTATGTGCATACACACTCTTAATATCATTTCATGGAACTCTAAGCACTAGAAGGGGAATGTAGCTGATAGTTTTTCAGAAATCAAGAAAACTACAGGAGGTTTAGGCACAGCATTCACAAAGTTTATTTGGCAACAATGAGTCGCTGTGCACTACAAAATGCATTGATTATTTTTGTTTGAGTCCTTGCAACTGCATCTTACGGAGGCTAGAGGCCTCAACTTCGCGAGCTCTTACGAGCCACCGAATTTAGAAGACAGCAACGCGGTGATGAAGCACGAATAGCACCACGATGGTACGAACGAGGCGGCAGAAGCTGAGCCTTGTAACCTCGGCGTCTAGAATCGAGACCTAACAATTGGAACAGGAACTGCGATGTTGCATTCGTTTGCACTAACACGGCTGACCACAAACTAGATGAGGCTACGAGGCCAACGAGGCTAAAAAAACGTGGAGGAAGAAAAAAAAGAAACGAAACAGCGGAAGCGTAAAAAGCTGATTCTCATGCCAATGGGTTTCACAAGAAGTTCCATTTCTGGTTCCGTTTACACGGTGATGCGGAAATTTTAGTTCCGATTACCGAGAGTTTTTTTACATTATCTGAATACAAAACCAACCAACTTACAGGCTACTGTTCCGTTTAAGCGGCAATTCCGTTTAAGCGATTTCCGTTTATCGAGATTCTACTGTATTCTAATCCACTGCAGCGGGTCTTGGAGGTCTTTTACTGTTGCCGCCAATTTTGACAATGACCTGTAGTACCAACTCGTCAGCCACGGCACGAGCATTATCAGTGACGGCAGCACGGCTCGGTATCCAGATTACGTAAAATTGTGCAAAGCAAGTGCAGAAATTCTCCCCAGTCACTAGCTTCAGCACATAAATTGCAAGTTTGTTATTATGGTGACGGCTTCGTTCTTCGTGGTGGCTGTCAACGCTATTGCAGTCTCTTCTGCTGTGTTGATAGATGTCGTGGTTGCTGCCATGGCTGTTACTTGTAGGCCTGCACCACTGACTACACTGGCTACGCGGACTGGATGATGAGGGCAGGATGATAACGTATCATTATGCTAGCGGATGATGATAGTGATATCGGATGATAACGTATCAGCATTATTGATATAATAATTGGTCTGGGCCCTTGCCCTGGTGGTTCTTTTCCCTGCATTGCCTGGGGTGTGTATTGCGAAGTATGGGTGCTACGTGGATGTTGTCCAAATGGCGAGTGGGATACACTTCTTGTGGTTTTTCAGTGGTACCGGCTAATAAACCAAGGCTCGCAGCCCCTGTTGACATGGTCGAGCCAGTAGTAGGCCGTGAAGTTGGGCCAAGTTGTGAGCTTCTTGTAGCCCGTCCCATAAGCTAGATAGTCCCAAGACAAGGAATTTCTTTGTCAATGTGGCAGTTTGTAATTGGAGAGCAGCTTTGCGGGCTTGTTAGATCATGCTGCTCAAACGACAGGCTTTCAAAGAAGGTTTAAGAGCCAGATATGTGGTTCCGTTTGTAAAGCAGCTAACCAGTGAGGCTTGTACCATACACACAGTGTCTTGCTTCATAATAACGCATTGCTGGAAGAGTGAGTTAGGTGCACAAGTTATGATGTTACACTGAAAATGCAGGTCATGCACAATTATTAGCAAGCCTCCTAGAGATCTAGGTCAAAAAGGAATGCATATAGCCCTGAAATCTAGTCAATACTATTAATTTCGGTGTTTGTAGTTCAAAAGGAAATCTTTTTAGGACCTGCAAATGCAAAAAGCATTCATGCCCAATTGAACAGTGCAGAGGGCTTCTTCAAGTGTGCACACCGAAATTTCAGCCAATGGCTATTGGTAATTTGGCCGTGAGCCGCTGATGACAGCTGTCATCGTCGTTGGCCAATCCATCTGAGTTGAGTATGTTGTCTAACGATATTCAGACTTACATGGGGTTACCTAAACACTTTGTTCAACTACATGCCAAGCAACATGAAACTCATTGTACGTGAAGCTGCATGTACTGGTCATCGAAATTTTTAAAGTCAAAGGCCACAATGCACTCACTGGGTCTTCTGCTAGTCAGCTAGAGCGACGCAGCCGTAGTGTCCAGAAGTGCTGCTCAATTTGCATCCAGGGGCATTGGCTTCGATTCCCATTTAATTCTAAATTTCCCAATTTTTCTTTTCAACTCAAGAATTTTACTTTTATTCTCTTCGCGCCACCGGCCATTTCAGGAGCATTTCGCTGTGACTAGACGTCGACTCTGCAGCTTTTCCATTCAACGAACCATTTATGCTTTTTATCAAAACACGGGTGCCCTTACACAGCTGGATCCGCGATTACAAAACAATGTAACATACTTCTCAACAAGAACTCACAATTAAAATGTTCTCCCTAAAATAATACACACTGCATCGCAAGTTGAAGCCCACTGGCCCGACAAGTGAGTTTCTTTCAATAGAATTAACCCCACTACCAATGAGCAGAAATGTTTAACAGATAGATAAAAATTCTGAAAGCAACTCTGAAACTGTATTACAACACAGCGATATGAACAAAATACTAGGCACTACACATATTTGTAGATTGATACAAATTATATATCCTACATATCACATTATACCGAAACACTTGCCATAACCAAGTCCTTAAAGCAAGACACTGACTTTGTTATAACAGCAAGTGGAAGCCCATTGAACACTGGTCTTAAAAATAAATTTCTTTCAAAAAATTAAACCCACTACAAAAGAGCTGAAGCGTCTAACAGATAGCTTACAAAGTCGTGAAAAGCAATTCTGTAATTGCATTACAACACAGCGATGTGAACAGAATAGGTACGACACATATTGGCAGATTGATAGAAATAATGTATATTACACATCACATTATACAGAAGCTTTTGCCATAACCAAGTCTTCAAGCGGGACACTGACTTTGTTATAAGCAGTACTTTGTCAAAAGCGGGGACAATTTGCTCTTCCTGGACTGTAGTTGGCACCGGAAAAAATTTACAAAAATAAAGAATTTTGATAAAGCAACTTCGTTAAAGCAAGGGCTTCCTGTATATTGAAACTACTATATATTGATTGATTGTAGGGTTTAACGCGCCGACGCAACGCAGGCGATGAGGAGCGCCTTAGTAGAGAGCTCTGGATTAATTTCGACCACCTGGAGATCTTTTAACGTGCACCGAAATCTCGTACACACGGGCGTTTTTGCCTTTCGCCTCCATATAAGCGACTACAGTCGCCGACCGTTTATTCGGACGCCGACAATTCGGACACGCTTGTTTATTCGGACACCTTCGCGGCACGGCCACTTGTCCCATTGAAGTACATGTATATCCACGACCGATATGTCAGACGCCGCACAGCCCGCCGTTCGATTTTTCGGACTTCAGCTTCGGTGCTCTCAAGGGACCTGTGTCGCCACCTGGCGGAGACTGCAACACAACACAAGGCAGTTGTCGGACTGCCTGATACGCAGTTGCGCATTTTAGCCATCGTCACGGTCAGTCGTTTTCTGTGCTTTGTGTAGCGTTGAGTCTGCTGCTTGGCGGGCTAAGACTGATCTTCTGAAATGGCCCCGACACCACCCGCGCCACCACGACCACCTGCGCCGTCAGGACTGCGCCGTCAGGAACTATCCCGAGTTACAAAGAAACGAGGCAACTACCAGACACTCACGGTGGAGAAAAAAGCTGCCACTATCCGTCAAGTTGAAAGCGGCTGACCGCAATGCGAAGTTGCTCGCGAATTTTTGGTTTCAAAGCAAATTGTCTTCGATCACTTAAAGAACAAGGAGAAAATCCTGCAGGCAGCGGAAAAAGTGTCTGCAGTGAAGAAGAAGAATCTCCGAGACGGCAGCCACCCAAAGCTGGAAGAGGCAGCGCGCAACTTTGGCTGCGCGCAACTTTGGCTAGAAAGGTGTCGGTTTCGGAAATATGCTTAGGAAAAAGGCAGAGACGCTCGCCCTGAGCATGGATATTACGGACTGCAAGTTCAGCGATGGCTGGCTGCGCAACTTCAAGAAAAGATACGACCTGGCCTTTAAATGCATGTGTGGCGAGAGCAGTGCTGTCGACGTAAACCTTGTGGCGAATTACCGCGCCGACAAGCTGCTCCCTGCTGTGCGAGTACACCCCAGACAACATATTCAACTGTGATGAGACTGGCTTGTTTTACAAGATGTTGCCTGAGAAGACATTGCCTTTCTCTGGCAAACCCTGCCACGGCGGGAGGAAGCACAATAAGGAGCGATTGACAGGTTGTCGTGGGAGCCACATGTCGGGGACGGAGAAGCTTCCACTCCTCGTCACAGGCAAATCAAGAAACCCGAGATGTTTTAAGGACTTAAATCGCTCCCAGTTTGGTACGAAGCGAACTCGAAGGCCTGGATTACGCAGTACCTCTTTGAGCAGTACATGTGGAAGCTCGACCGTAAGTACGAGCAACAGAAGAGCAAGGTGCTTATGTTCGTTGATAACTGTGGTGCCCACGGGCACATCAGCAACCTGAAAGCGATCACCTTGAAATTTTTGCCGCCGAATACCACAAGTGTGTTGCAGCCCATGGACCAAGGTGTCATCAAGAACTTGAAGCTGCACTACCGATCGCGCCTTCTGAATCGTGTGCTGCTGCGTGTGGACAGTGACAAAAGCTACGCTGTGGATACGCTGTTGGCTATCATCATCCTGTCTGATGCTTGGAGGGCAGTGACGCAGGACACGATCCGCAACTGCTTTCAGCATGCGGGATTTGTGGTTGGAAGTGAGGACGAGGATAGTCACACAGGCCAGAACCCCACAGCTGAGATGCCGCCTGCCGCAGCATCCGACTTTTTCGATGACCTCCGTGCTAGCGGTGTCGATGTGGGAGCGGCTACGTTTCAAGATTTCACCAACATTGATAGTGTCGTCCTGCTGTGTGCCGAGTTGGATGATGACAAAATCGTACGCCAGGTCCTTGAAACGGCGCAGGTGGACAGCGACTCCGACGATGACGTGCCACCAACGCCAGAGGCACCAAATACTGATCTAGCGCGAGCCCTAACAGTGCTATTGTCTGCCTACAGTGACGGACAAACGCTGGCGGAAATAGAGGCGGACTTAGTCGCGTGTAGGCGGGGGTGTGTACAGACGCGCATAACGTTTTTCCAGCCATTGGGCCAATAAAGTTTTTTTTTCAGTGAACCCTTTTCTTCGGACTTATCGGCGGGTCCCGTCGGGTCCGAAAAAACGGTCAGCGACTGTATATAACTGACCCATCACAAAAAAAGAAAGAAAGACAGCAGATAGTTGCAGAGCAAAGTGGTCCACATTGCTGCCTCTAAAGAGTCAAGCAACGTACAACAATTCTCCCAAGCTCAAACAAGACTACTTGACATGACCAAGACATGGCAAAGCCGTAACGAAGAATGATTCCCCAGAGAATTAAACTAGTTTGCTAGAGGTCCTCACACACCATGCCTTGCTTCCCGAGCAGAAGTTGTACTTGCCAGGATCAAGTACCTGGCCCTAACACAATCACTTCCCTTCGTCTGGAACAATGAACGCAGTATGTGTTCCTTGAACTAGGATCTTCTTCGTTGCCTTGTCAAGAATGTCCATTTCGGCACACGCTAATGTCCGCCCAGCATGGATAATCCGGGTTTCCATAAGGATAGTGTCTCCCATCTTGGCAGGGCCCAGAAATCTGAAACAAAAGACAGCCACCTGTTTCGAGTTTCTGTACACCAACAAACTTCTGCTATTACTGTGAAAAAAATTTACCCCCCCCGCCCCCCTTAACTTTTTCTTCTCGAATCGTGCTTCTTCTGAGGTACCTTTCATCTGCCCCGGAACTAACGATAACATTAAATTATACAGCGCTCTGAGTATCAGTGTACGGTTTGCAATGCAGTGACACTGTTACTAGGTTCTGTAACAACGGCTTTGAGCTGAGCTTAGATTAAAATGAGATGACGAAGGGGTCTGGGGGAGCTCATAACCATAGGTTGACATACACATTAACTAGAACGAATCAAGTTGCATAGCTCCAAACATTGCCTAGTGAGCCATGCGGCAGCGGGGGAGGGTTGTGAGAACCAACGCACCGTTGTTGAGCCCTGCTACCAATCATGCAACTTCTCCCTTGCCGGCTGCAGCAGCACAGCTTAAAGGCCAACTGCACTCAAAATTTCGGCCCCTTGAAAACCCGCTTTCCATACTGCCTGCTGGAAAAACTGCGATACAAAATATCATGGCTCAAGTACGCGTTGTGCGTGGCGCAAACAACCAGCAAAAATCAGCAATTTGGAATTGAAATTGAGAAAAGTGTGGCCATTGCAGCCAGGCTGGAGTGACATTGCAGCTGGCAAGCGAGTGGCCGGAGTGGCTGGCCAGCTGGAGCAAACGTGCCTGCAACGGCTTCACACGCGAGACAACCCTCGGAGAACCGCATCCGGCGGTACTCGACCGGTTCTCCGGACTAGCCGGAGGACTGGAGCACCGGGCCAACCGGCACGTCACTTCTGCTTCATGGCTGTTTGCGCGATCCACCGGCAGGTGCAGCGTCATCTGTGACGGAGTTACCTTTCAACAAAATGTTTCTAACTGATTAACAATCGCATTTCACGGTGCTACCAGTCATGCCTCGGTTCGTTTGGTGGTACGTACTGTACGTTAAAACTAAATTTGGCCAAGCTGAAATTTGAATGCAGTTGGCCTTTAAAGAACACTGCAGAGAGCAGTAAACATTGTTTAACTACCTCACCAGATTAAAGTTTTGAATGCATAGGCCATTCCTGGAGTTCTTTCAGCCCGTTTAGACACCTTTTTTTTTAAAATAAAGGCGCATCCAAAACCACCCTTCCCACTAATTAGCTGGTGTCAGCACTGACAACGTATTGGAACGACCCCAGGGCAAGCATTAGCAGGTTGCTAGAATATTTACTTATGTAAGGCAATGCGCAAACAAGCAAAAAGCTAGCCAATCTGTACCATAAAATGGGTGAAAATCGAAATCTTTAAGGCTGATGCAGCATGAAAACCCAGTAAAAACCAGTGGGACATCATTACAGCAGTTGGTGAGATGATTTCAATGGGTGTGTGGTGTTTTCTCTCTCTCCTGGCACCCATTACAGTGTACTAGGAATGTGCACTTATACCAATAATCAAATAGCAAATGATAAGGGTTCAATTAACTCCACACTGCAGCCCCAAATAAGATTTTGACAAATTCCCTCACTGTGTAAATTATCTAAGTACATGTATTTTAAACTCAACTCAAGCAGTCTGCAGTATAGTAAATATAAATTCCCCTCTTATGGGGATAAATACAGTTTGTTCTCTGTATCTTTCATGATTGTAGTCACACTTGCCACTGATGTCTTTCCACGGGCGTTATTGCAAAGTAAAAAACGTAAAATTACCTAACGAACAACAAACTTTTTGAAATGCCAGGGAAACAACAGTGGAGGTCGGTTGTCAAAACATTGCATTTGTCCATCATCACACATCCAATTTATGGAAGTTAAGGGGCTAATTATCACGGAAGAGCTAGTCAAGAAATGACTATCAAAAAACCAGGGGCTAACATATCAACAGTCGTTACAGGGTGCTGACTAGGCTTGCCACCTGCCTGGTTTTTGACCATCCCAACTGGTTTTCTTTAAAAAGCGGGCCGGTTGCAGGTCAATACTTAAAACCGGTCATCATTGGCTGGATTTTTGGCTCGCAACAGCATTTCGGGCTGAAAAAAAGTAAAGGGTCGAGCAATGCTTGCATTTTTCCTCCACAGTTATCAGATTACACAAAGAACTACAAATCAAAATATGATGGGAGTAGAGAACACCAGGTGTGTATAAATGCCGTTTGATTCTGAAAAGCAAGTTGGCAAGTAGTGTTGGAGAGTTTAAAGACCAACAAATTGCACTTTTTATTCACCCCAACCTTTTATGTGCAGGGCGGATAAAAAGAAATACGAACAATGGAGCACACAGCCTCTGGCGCAAAGGCGCCTCAAGATAAATTACTGGTGTCACTTCTTCATCAAGCACTTCCCTAGGCCACACTCTCAAAAGCTCAGTAAGAACTGTGCATGTGTGCAGTTTGCCGAAGTTGCGGTCAGACGGTACAATATGAGTCAGAGGCTGTGTGCTCCATTGTTTGTATTTATTTTATTACCCCCCATACACTGCTCACTGCACCACCTTTGCAAAGTGCTACCTTTTTACCTTCAACACTTAAAAACGGGCAACCTTCAAACTTGTAAGCTTCAGCTGTGCTCGCATCTTCGGTGTAAAGTTGGCCACCTCACGAACTTGATTGATTGTAGGGTTTAACGCGACGACGCAACGCAGGCGATGAAGCGCGCCGTAGTGGAGGGCTCCGGATTAATTTTGACCACCTGGGGATCTTTAACGTGCGCCAAAATCTCTACACACGCGCGTTTTTGCTTTTCACCTCCATCAGAAAAGCTGCTGCCGCGGCCGGGAATTGAACCCACGACCTCGTGCTCAGCAGCGCAACGCCTCAGCCACTGAGCCACCGCGGCGGGTCACCTCACGAACTTGCCCATTCCCATACAGTGCAGGGATCCCCAGTTACTGACCTCGTCTTAAGCTCGGTGCTGGCAAACAGCACCCTCCTGTCGTAGGCTGTGCTCAGCAGGACACAGGTGTAGAAATCCACCAGGGTGGCCGCCATGCCACCATGAAGCATGCCGCTCAAGTTGCAGTGGGGCTTTTCCACCAGCATCTCAAAGTGGGCCACCTCTTGCTCGCAGGACACCAGTTTCACCTGAGGCAGCACCAGAAACATAGACGTAAAAAAAGGATAAGTTCCCCACTCACACGGCGTAACAAAGGGTGTAAGATAACGGTGTACCATACGCTGGTTGGTTGCAGGGTCATGAAATTTTCACACGGAATAAGAGACACAGTTGAGAGCCCTCAATGGAAACCCAGCCGGGACTACACGATCTAGAGATTAAAATCGCTATAGGACATCACACCAACCAAAATAAGCTGCGGCCTGACCCACCCTCACGCCTCCTCTGCCATTTTGAAAAACTCAACTATAAAAAAAAAAACCTGAGGGGAAATTCCTCACGTCCGCAAAATAATTTAACAAACGATTTCAGAATTTCACAACCTTTTCCCCTGAGCTGTGTTGTGTGGTACATAAACGGTGACAATTATTATAGTTCTCCCCTTGCCGATTGCCCGTTGATCCCAGCAAGACAAGTCCGCCTAATAGCAAACACAGATGCCGGGGTGGAAAAGGTCACTTGAGGTGTAAATTACCAGCCCCTAGCTTCTTGGCCATTCCTTCGTGAGCAGTATATGGACTGAACTGCAAAACTGATGGAGAAACTCGCAGACAATCACCGCACAGAGATATGACCTACAGTAACAGCTGCAGTGGTGGCCATAATTCCTAGGGACACTTAAGTCTGCTGACATGTTTTGAAGGTCAAAGCCTAGCAACACTTATTAAACTTGTTCACTGCTAGATCGTGTTTGCATCACTTCCTTCACTTTTTTTTGTCTTTCGGCACTAATCACTTCGATTGGCCTTTTTTCTGTTAAACTCTGCGCACGCCTCTTTCTTCACTTGCAGTTCTTCGTCTTACGGTTCACACTACATCAGCAAGGAGACTGGCACACACACCAGAGCTCACCTAGAAACAGAGTTCTGCACGGCTGGTGTACGCCTGTTTCACTCACGTGCCATCATGTTCAGGTGTCACGCGGCACACATTATTCTACAACTTTTACGTTTCAAGTTCATAGTTTTCTGAAATTTCTGAAGCGTGCACGCAACCCCTTAAAGCTCCCAATCTCTCACATATCCCCAAAATGTGTATGTGCCAGAGACGGAAGGAACAACAACAACAGCAACAACTTTTGTTCTACACTGGCAACGTGCGGAGACAGTACAGGTGGTAGAGCACCACGCTGCTACAGTGCAGACCCGGGTTCAAATCCCACCGGGTCACACGTGTTTTAAGTGCAGAGCACTTTAGGGGCTCGCCTTGTCATCGTAGTCGAGCCACACGGCGTTCTGTCGTCACGGCGTCCCACAGAGGCTTCGAAAGCCAAGTGGTTTATCGTCATAAGCGTTCGAAACTCGTGAACTGCTGGTGCTTGACGTACATCTCCCCGTTGTTTAGCGCAAAGAAAACTGCAGGTACATCTGAGGCAAAATATACGTAATTACCCGGCAGCACTCATTTAGTTAGGAACACTCGTTGGGATGGTTTTACCGGCAGTATGCAAAAAAAGTGGCAGTGCAACGCTGGCACGTGTGGGAGGGAAAGCAAGCACAAAAAGAACGGAACTCCCGCTGGTGCAGTTTCAGGCAGGGGGCACGCGAGCACTGCGAAGGCGGGAAATTTGAAATGCATTGGACAAACCTCCGTTGAATTCATCAGAGAAGGAATGAGAGAGGGCGGCTGAGAGCATGACGATGGTGGAAAGAGTGAGCGGATAACGGCGCCACAGCCCATTATGGCGAATCACTGCTATGGCCTGCCGACAAAGTGGGATGGCTTTAATTTTTTTTTTTTACTTAACTCATTACAGCGGTGGTCATTTTCTTGCCCAGACAATAACAACAGCGGCGCTTTTTTGCAGAATGGGGAACTTAAGGCTTTCGCCTTAACAATTCTCCAACAGCAGTATTCCATACAGTAATTCTTGAAGGTGCATCGAACGAAAATCCTTGGTGCAAGCATGCATTTCGGTGGACAGTTCTTCGGATATTCCTAGCAAAGCAATGGCCAATGGGCCCCTATGTGGATATGTTGTCGTGCATGTGTGGGTGCGCAGCGGCTGGCATTTTTCCTCAGCAAAATTTTTGCGTTGAGAACATAACAGAGTGGGTGAAGAAAGCAGAGTAGAGCACTGCATGGGCCGCAATTTCTAGGCCCGGCCCGACGCGGCCCGGGCCTGACCAATTTTTCAAATGTGAG
Source organism: Haemaphysalis longicornis (assembly GCA_013339765.2). Classification (NCBI taxonomy): domain Eukaryota; kingdom Metazoa; phylum Arthropoda; class Arachnida; order Ixodida; family Ixodidae; genus Haemaphysalis; species Haemaphysalis longicornis. Next base: position 42,058,798 of record CM023457.1, on the reverse strand, counting down.
CCCGAGCCCGGCCTGAGCCCAACGAATTTTTAAAATCTGCGCCCAAGCTCGGCCTGAGGTTGATAAACTTCAGTACTATAAGCCCGAACCTGGCCCAAGCCTGGCATATTTCAATAAAATAAGCCGGAGCTGGCCGTCCCCAGTCCGACAAGCTCTAAACATGACCTCGAAGAAGTTTGTTGTTACCACTTAAAAAGCATAAGCACAATGCGAATACGACTACTTTGGATTAAAATTTACTTTAAACTTAGACCGAACTTCGTACAAACTAAATATCCTGACTTAAAAGCTGCACTTTCAATATCAAGGCACACCAAGAATACCATAGGTGATTACGAAAGTCGATAGTTTTCTTGTATTGCAATTGTAAACAGTATTGCACCTTTCGTTGTTCGATTTCCTTGCTGAAATTTGAAGCAGACGATGCATCCGGTTTCACCACTTCATTTCTGTCTTCCCTCCAGTTATGCTGGCAGCGTTATTTTGTCAGCGCCTCTTTTCTTACTTGCATTCATTCATGGTTTTAAAAAAATTCGTACACGAAAAAAATCATGGGCTCTGCTTTGAAAATCGGTCTTTTAAACTCCACACACGGTGCAAAGTCCAGGTCATGTTTGTTCTGTGTTTTAGTTTGAAAAGCACAGGGAGAAGACAAATCACGTTGTACTCTGTGGCTGGGACTGCCCTTCTTTTCTGGTCCACTCTCTCCCACTACATTGATGAGGCCCCCAGACAGTGTTTTTTTTTTTAGTGAGTGAAGGCTTTCTAAACGCAATCGTCTTTCTATCACATCTTTTAAAGGTCGCCACAAGGACATTGCACTTCGCTTTTTTTGTTTTCACTTAACCTGAAAGATCAACAAGAAGCCTCTTTGTTGTCAACAATTTAGAATTTAGAACAAGCCATGGCTAAAAATAAACAAACAAACAAAAAACCTAGCTGCATAATGAAAGTGCGGGTTTAATAGAACTGAGTCATTTTTCAACAACCCACTTCCTGTCAGCCAAGGAAAGTTGTTATTTAACCTTGTTTTATTTTTTTTATAACCTAATTCTTACTGACAATACTATCATCATCATGGTGTTGCTTTTCAAGTAACGGGGACAGTAAAACATTGTCGGTTGTTTGGGGTTTCGTTTTTCAAAGAAACCCTACACTAGGGGAACGTGGCACTGATGGCAATGAAGCAAAAGACCAGAAGGCGAGGACGGAGAAATACAACGATAAAAACATTAATGTTCAAAAAAGTATTTACAAATGTTTGATACGACCTTGCCGTCTTATCGATCGACTAACTCAGTTATGCCCCAGGTACGCAACGAAAGCCATCGACCGTTACGTAGTTACGCCTTAGACAACAAATGTTTTACGTGCTGATTAAACGGATGCTTGCTGTTCAGCCAGAATAACCAACTACATTCCAGTCTGGTGCTGAAACGCCTTGCACGTGAATCTAACACTTCGCGCCCATTGATTGAAGCGTCAAAGATTTGATTGGTCAACATTTCAAATCAATGGCAGCGTGTGGTGCTGCCCCACTGCTTTCACCAGGGTTAACTAACTCGTCTACCAGATGAAGGTTGAAGCAAACAAAAAGGAAACCCACTCCAAGGGCACTATTTTTTGCCGCACGCGAAGGTCTCAGGTGTCGTTGTGCAAGCATGGCGCGCTGCAATCAGCATGTGCTGGTATCGCAGGTATGCAAGGAGATGAACCAAAAAGAACGCCCTATTGTCACTCCCCTGTCGACCGTGGATGCATACTGGGGAGACGTCGCAGAGGGGAAATTACGGCAATGACTGCAAAAACAGGGGGGTGGGATAGCTTGACCACTTACGCATGACCCCCACACGTGCACTTTTCAGCTTGCCATCTCCCCCATGCTGGTACGACAGAGGACTAAGACGTAAGCAGCCTTACAGGGAGTGATGACTTACTTGCAAGAAACAAAAGACCAAGCAGACCGCAAACCACGTCTCGCCCGCCAAGGATTGCTCCTCATGGCATGGGACGAACAAAAACCCGCACCAACAATTGAGCTACCCATCCACCTTGCACCGAGGTCGAATATCAGACAACATCGAAAGCCACCTTCAGCAAGCCAATCCCATCGGGCTCTTCCAGCAACCAGATCTCAACGTATTCACTACTGATGGCGTCCAAACTGCCAAATGAAATTGATATCTTCACCGATACAAGCATGACTCCCACTACATATCAGTGCAGCCCGAAAATGCCGAAAATCTATCTTTTAGTGGGCAAATATCTTTCAACCAAAATGATGGAACCGCATTAGAAGGAGAACTGCACTGCCATAAACAGCGTGATTAACCACACCTGCTGCGAAATCGACTTTAAACCACCACCCAACGTGCGCATCCTTGACAGATTCATTCAGCAGCAATCCGAGAACTATGGAAAGCCCTTTCACTCAACCCACTTGTTAACTCCATATTACTGCTTAAGAACTAACTCAAGAGCCACAAAGTGAACATCCGAATCGACTGGACACCGGGTCATGAAGAGGTCAGCCCAGGAAAACCAGGCCGCTCACGCAGCCGTGAAGGAGAGTCTTAACATTACACCTCCGCTGGTTTATACCTCGGCTACTTCACCTGCCCTACTCATCTCAAGCAACTCAAGAATCACAAGAAATGTCGGTGCAAACAAGTGACACCACCTGGTTATCTCGCTAACATGCCCTCTTAACCAGAGCCGAGAAAGTATTCATCAACAAGCTTTGCGCAATGCAGCTTACACCCCACGTATCATTCAGAAGTTGACAAAGGGTCCCTACAACACCCTCACCCCACATTGTCCGTACTGCAACGAGCACCAAGCAGACCTCCACCACTTATTATGTGTATGCCCATTCTTCAATGCACATCGTTCAGACACCATTCAACACATTAGATCAAACACCATACAGCAAGAAGCACATACCGCATTAGATAAGTCTTTACTACACGAAATAGGCTAACCTGCAGCCAAAAGTGGTCTCTCGCGAGTAGTCTGATGAAGGACTATCCCGGCGAAGCCTCCGAACTGTCAGTGAATAGAAGAAAAAGTACCTGGCGCTGAAGCAACTCGAGTAATCCCCTCCTTCATATGCCATGTTCCCCACCAAGTGGCTTTAGCCCTCCCTTCCCCAAATAAAAGCTTTACTACTACTACAGCCATATTTTATTGACGACGTCACGTGCATCATGTGTGACACCAACATCACCTGTATAAGCATTGCTTAACGCGTCGCCCGCTTTCGGATAGGAGCAATAGGGACGCTTAGTTCAGGCACTCATCCGGTATGTGGCGCGCGCCGGCTCTGCTCGCAAGTCGCGAACACTGCACCCACTTCTACAGCGTGGGTCTGTCAGCTTGCCTGGAAGGCGTCAGAGCACCACCTGGGGAACACTAGACAAACTGTCAACTATTCTGCATAGTTTCCAAGAAACGGCGCTGGCTGGCGGACATGAAAGCACATAGGAAGGCTGCGGAGCGGGAAAAGGTAGGAGAAGAGACACAGGAGAGTGGCTGTTTGGCCATTTTTCGCTCACGCGTTAGGCAATGATTACACAGGCAGCGTTGGTGACACACTTGATAGTGCAATGGAGAGGGTGCAACTGCTCTTCCCCAACAAAACAAATATTAGCCCTAATTATTACACAGTTGTAGCATGTTCAAAGCGAATAAAATGCTCTCACTTGATATAAATGGTTTTTCATTAAAGATTTTTAGTGTTTAAAAAACGACCTTTACACTAATCATTTTTGACATTACCACTTATTTTTTCATGCAAATATGCATAACAGGAGATTTCAGATAGATCCTGTTAATATTTCAGTAACATGCTTATTGGCCACGACGACCTCTTGGCACCAATAATTGTAAATATTAGTGATTATGGTGGTAGCAATTGATAATAACATCATTGTCCTCCACATCATCACTGACTGTCTTGAGCCCTTTGCAAACGTTGTCCCACCTTCAAAACACTTCCAAAACCTCTGCTGTCAATTTTCCCCCTCAACCAAGTGTCCCACCCGCCTCACAATGGTGAGAGCAGTCCGTCCTGATCTCTACTCAACCGGCCAAACCGCTTCCACTCGCCGACTGGCCAGGGCCACGGTTAATTACTAATTACTATATTAGCAAGGCTGTGTCTAGAGTGCCCTCCGATGGTACTATAAGCACTCCACTATATCCCATCCGGCAGCATTTCAGGAAAAAATGCCGTGCCTTGGCCTCGCGAACAGGAGGCTATGGCCTGGGTTGCTACATAAGCTCTACCTAATGTAAGGTAAGTTAACCTAACCTAACCAACCAAACCCAACATGACGTAACCAACACGAACACGATCATTTAAAATGCCAGAAACAAACCTAGCCATAAAAATTATAATTCCTGAAAAAAGAAAAAATTAAATTGAAGCAAGAGCCAGTCTCGAAACACCTGTCCTTGGCATCCAGAAGCTATGGCGGAACCCTACACCAGAACGACTTTTTTTTCTTTATTGCCAGTTGATTGATTGATTGATTGATTGTTTGATTGATTGATTGATTGATTGATTGATTGTAGTGTTTAACGCGCCGATGCAAGGAAAACGATGAGGCGTGCCGTAGTGGAGGGCTCAGGATTAATTTTGACCACCTGGGGATCTTTACCGTGCGCTGAAATCTCAGCACACACAGGCATTTTTGCTTTTCGCCTCCATCGGAAAAGCGGCCGCCGGCCGGGAATCGAACCCGCGTCCTCGTGCTTAGCAGTACAATGCCTTAGCCACTGAGCCACCGTGGCGGGTTCTTTATTACCAGTCTTCAACACACCTGCACAACATAAAAATAACCACACGCTGCATGTGGTACTACAAACACCTACATAAATCTACCACACACGTTCCTCCGGCTTGGCTTCGTCATTTGATCATCACTTTAGAGTAGTTAACGGCTCTACAAAATCCAACCAATCTGGGACTGGCTGCTGGACTCTCAGCCCTCAACAAACTGCGTGACACTCTCCCCAAGAAACCACCGGGCCGGTCAGGCACTCGCGTCACCACGGAGCAACGCCAGGCGTACCTGCCGTACACTGTGAAGGCTCTGGAGCATTATTAAATCGTAGGGGGACTTCTTCTTTATTGTCTGTGGGTAAACACCACATACCTGGCGGGTTAAGTTGGGACGTCTTTGCGTGGAAGTTCGCGGCATAACATCCCAAAAAGTGAACTTCCATCCACATCGTATAAAAACGTTGGCTATAGTTAGCAGGTTGTTTACAAATTGTGCAGTCAGTACCCCATGGTGCATCTAACCCTTATCTTGTAACCAAGTTTGCCACTGTAAGTCTCTTAGAATAAAACTCTGAAAAAAGAAAAACAACAGGACTTCTACCCCTCAGTTGTTACAGGCATACGCGTAACTCTTTTCTGTACATCCTGCCCTGGGCATCCTTTGCGCAGTTCTCTGTATCGCAGTACCGGTAACAGGACTGTCGCAAACACGTTTAATGATTTTCTACGTGACACTTGTACTCAAGCAGCCCATCGAAAAGCGAGTTGACAGAAACGTACTGACGTGACTTCTTTAAAATAGCCCGAAATCCTTCCCTGCATGTGCAAACTGCATACAAACAAATTCTGGCGACGCTTGAGACAGCCGCACCTGACAAACTGTTCGCAAAAAAGGAACGTTAGTATCACGAAGAAAAGGAATCCGTTCACCAACTGGCCGACAAACAGGTGGGCCAGTACAAGAACGCCCTCCTTAACGCGGCAAAAAAGGTTATCTATACAGTTGAACGTCGTCATAATGAAGTAGCATCGGGACAGTAGATTAGTTCGTTATATCCACTATTCGTTGTAACAGTAGAGTTAAAAATCGGCTCAAATCAATCGGCAATCTGGCTGCTGCAAAAATCGTTGATGCAAACATTAAATATTTTTAGGCTCCGAACCCAATAGCCCTTATTTCAAGCTCAATGAACCAGAACATTGAAACGTGAAATTACAAACAGACCAAGATCACTTGGCAAAACAGGCCTGCCTTCTTATTTTTTTTAGGAAAGATGTGATCTCCATCTGGTGGCTATTCCCAGCACTGAACAGGATGCAAATTTTCAGTGTCCACGAACAAACAGGCCATGTCTGCTTCTGCCGTTTGGGACGCCGGGAGTTTTTCGAAGTAGTTTCTTAGCCAACTGGCTAATATGTCTTCGTACATATTTGATATAGCGCGCGGCTGTCGTGGTTTCAGTTTCGTTATAAAAGAAGTAGTGTCATTGAAATGAAGCCTGACCAATCAAAGCTCGTATTTAGTTCGCTATAGACGGTAATTTGCTATATCAGTGTTCGTTATAACGAGGTTCAACTGTACTTGCACTTTTCCCAGTGGACGACCAGATAAACACAGCAAATGCTCGATGCATTTTTGTAGACCCGAACGAAAGACGCTTGGGACGGCGTTAACCTTAAATATTCGAAGGTCATCGGACGGCATACTAGCCATGGTGGCAGCTCTGAACTAGAGCGCCGTGGGACAATTAAAAATTATAGGACGGCTTCGCGTGGACGAAACCCCAACCAATGACTCTGACTAGCCAGTGATCAGCGTTCGCGGTTACGCCGGTTGTGTACAAATCAAAACAGCAGCTCTCGCCGCGAGTTGCGAATCAGGTGTGACTCTGGTTTGAAGTCTCAGAGATTTAACGACGGTTACCAGGCCCGCAGCCCGGTCATTTTTTTGTGCACCTTTCCGGTTCATGCAAGACTACCTGTCTGTCTGCACCCACAACTTCAAGGGGTTGCCAAAGAGCTTCTTCCGCTGGTACGATACCGCCGGAAGCATGAACGTTGGAAAACCATACCTTATCCCAATAATCTGCCGCAGAAGGCAAATTCTTCAACCACCTGTACATAGTTGCGCTTGCTCGCTGGATGTTCGACATCCTAGTCGCCCGTCAGCTGTCCGGCGTGTACGGTGTGTTGAAACTTGCATGGGATGCGTGTTGAATCGTTTCGTACTTCTTGGGTGGATTGGAATGGATTCGATCAAACCCCTGTCTAGCCGCAACAAAAGGGCGGATTATTTGAACATCCACTTTGCCGTCATCTATGGTATGTTCAAATATGACCTAACGATTTTCACAGTGCGTGTCCAGATCAGCGTTAGGCACAGATTTTTCGCTAAAATTGTAGTGTATTGTCCCATTCAAAAGCTGAAAGTTCCGAAACTGTTTTTTTTTTTTTTTTTCACGAAGTCTTTGCATCCCAACAACACACGATCCGCTCCGGGCTTTGTGTACTTGTATAGTGCGTAAAATAGCTTGCGTAAATAGGCGGAAGAAGATATCTCCCGAGGAAATTCTGACGAAATAGGTGAACACCGAAAAACGCAGGATTTGAGGCGTCTTCGAATAGAAAAAAAAAAAATCATGCACCCCTCCGTCTACTTCTTCAACCTGTAATGAGGCGGGTATATGTGTTCGAGGATGTCTTTGTATTTTTGAAGAACAGAATGGTACTCTTCCGACGGTGACGCTCGAGTGTTGGATGGGAGCGCCTGCAGATATGCGCGCGGGGCGGCAGCCCCAGAGACTTATGTTCCGGGGTCCAGAGAATGTAGAGGCAGGTAGAGGTAAGGGGGGCTAGTGATGGACTGTAGGATGCGGAGGGCTAATGGAGCAATAGCCCCGTTTACATTGACCCGTCGAGAGCGAGTTGAGTAAAAAAAAAAACAGTTTTTTTTTTACTAAACCCTTGCATGCATAAGCGGACGGGTTGGGTCGGAAAGCCGTCGTGTCGAATCCATTTGGCTCGTTCATGGGCTGAGTCGGAGGGCCGGGAGGAGCAGGATACCGTATTTGTGCGATCCTACGCGCCCCCCCTTGTGACGCTCGGGTAAGTTCGCGCAGGAAAATTCGAAAAAAATAATTTGACACAGACTCTACCGCGCAGATGAAAAAGACGTGACACCACGTACCTAGAAGAATGAGGTTTTATTTGGCGTATGCAACTCTGGAAGCAAAAATGATTTGCGCTTCATGAGGTTGCGTATCCAGCTGCTGCGCTGGAAATGAAGTTATAGCAGGGAACATCGATGCTGTTTTCTATTTCAAGTGCTTTGATCTTCATAATTCTAGGCGTGACGTGCTAATTGCAGCAGCACAAAAAAAATGTGCAACAGCTGACCAAGGTATGCTGTATGCCATTGAGGAATTAGCAGAATTAGTGCGCCGAAATTCCCTCACGTGGTGCTGACGTATTGTTTTTATTGGACTGAGTTGGATTTCGGGGGGCCTTCGTGGCCGTTCCGTATGGCCATGCTGCGCCGCTTTAAAGCCTATGTCTGTTTTGAGCACTATTGCAACGCGGAAACAACTATTAAGGCTACCTTTTAGCAAAAAATGGATCGTGTTAGAATCGTGGAAATACGATAGCTCCTTTTCCGGAACCCCTCCGCTCCCCTAGCTCACCTCAATTCTTTGGCCGGTGTCCATATAAACGCGGGAGGGGTAGAGATAACTGAACCCGCCAGTCGACTCGACCCTTTCTCGTCGAGTCCATGTATCCGGTGCTAATTCGGCGTAATGGCGACAGGCCGCTTGCGAATCTGTGACTATGTCCGTCATCAAACCAACACGTACCCGCACGGCACCCTCCTCCACGCCATCCACCCCACCTCCTACTCCGCTACCTTCAAGTACAGTCGCCAACCCTGCGCACTCTACCACATGATCTTGACGAGCTCCCACACACCATCCCTCACCCCCATCATCTCCCCCAACCAAGTGGGAAGGCATGCTAGCCAGCCCGGATCCCAGCGACCACCTTCGGCTGGTTGAAAGGGCCCGCCAGCCAGCGACCGCCCAGGGACTTCTGGACTGAGAAGACCTTCCATTGCCACTACTCCTGAACTAATATAGAAGTAAAGTTTATTCCTCCTCTTCGTCCTCCTCCTCCTCCGTCTAACGATGACGATGGATGAATGCGAATCTTTCTCGTGACGGATTATTTGGTTGGCCAATCCCACACTGCGATTACGTGCTACTTCGGAGGTAGGTACCACTTTTCTAGAGTATACCCACAGCAAGGTGTGCACTCCGTAGGCCTAACGTTTCGGTTTGGTGGGCACGGCGCGAATCGGTACCTGCTGCTTGGCGCTCGCCGCTTGGCGTACGCTATCGTCTTTCGAAGTGAAAATCTTAGCACACGCTGATAATGTCGCTTTATTTTGTACTGACAAGGAAAGCGTAGAGAATGCTCTTGCCGTTACACAAGAATTTTGTGAGGTTTCAGGTGCGACCTTGAATTTCGAGAAAAGCTGTGGATTTTGGTTGGGAGAATGGGGGACGACACCCGATTGCATCACCGGAATCAATTGAAATTGTGACCTGACGTATTTAGGAGTACCCATCTCGCAGTTTCGCAATACTGGCTGGCATTAGTCGGAGCAGGCGGTGAAGGTACAGCGCCAAGTGGACGGCAGCTGTCCATCTTTTCTCGTGCTCTGGCGTGTAACACGTTTCTTGACACCCGTCCTACAGGTGTTACATTGTTCTCGACTCAGGATACAGGCTTTTCGCCGGATGTTTGCAACCTTCATTTTGTGTCCGCGTAGTGAGCCAACGCGTCGCGATAACCTTTTTCTTCCGGATGTGAGAGGGGGTCTTGGGCTTGTTCATCTTTTTGTTTGGCAGCTTGCTTCTTGTTTATTCTACTTTCCAAAAAGTTCAACATCCGTGCTTGAAAGCTGTACTGCAAACACGTCTTGCACATTTTCTCCCTGATATTGTGGTGTCTTCGGTGTCTGTGGAAGCAGTCCGAAGTCCGCGAGGTTTTCTCAAAGAAGTGGTTGACACGTTTCGCTTCTTACAGGCTCGGTTTAGCCTTAAGTACATATTTAATGCTTCGCGCGAGTCTATTTCCGATTCCCTGGTTTCCTGACTTTTTTTCATGCCTTCATATCGTGTTCCGTACCTCCAGTGTCCGTACCAGGATGTCCTCAATAGAGTGGGTAAAATGTGTTCCACCAGGTGTTAAAACATTTTTCTTTAAATTACACACTGGCACGCTCCCTGCTAATACTTGGATGGAAGCCCGAGGTCTGTTTATAGCTCGGTCGACAGCCTGTCGGCTCTGTTCTCGATCATAGACAGTCGATCACTGTTTTGTAGATTGCAGATATGCTGTCTTTTTCTGGGACATTTTGCAGACATTGGTAGTACGCCTTTCTTAATCCGATTTTTGCCATTAGCCTGTCCTGATGAGCCACCTTATGACATGTTTGTGTTGACTGGTTTGTATATCGCTTATGTGATAGGCATGCAGAGCCACCTTGATCAACAAAGTCCTATTTCCGAGAAATTGTGGCATTTGTACATAGTGTGTATAGTTCACGTGACCAACCACCTGAGTGGTTCCCTCTTTTAACGCTTGTGTGTGTTTGTCTGAATTTTGATGTATTCGTGCTTCTCATAACTTCAGTGTATTCTTTTGTTTGCTTGACTATGTAGTCATCTCACTGTCACGTTCGAGCGTATTCTCCCATGTAATAAAAAATGTCGAAATGGAGCAATTGGATCGACGCCAGCTTCGTAACACGAGGAACCCAGGTTCCATTCCGGCCACGGGATGCGTTTTTTAACACGAAAGTGTTTTATTTCCGGATACAAAAATTTCACTGACGTCATATCCGTCACGGAAATGACGCCAGTACAGCGGAACAAGCGGCCTGTAAAGGGTGCACCCCTGTACACAGGGTCTTCTTGCGGGAAAGCAGCCTTTAGTACTAAGAGTACATTATACATAGGGTTGTTCGTTTTCGGGTTTTATATTTTGACACGAAAGTGTTAAATATATATATATATATATAGATATATATATATATATATAGATATATATATATATATATATATATATATATATATATATATCTATATATATATATATATATATATATATATATATATATATATATATATGCGTATGAATGAAGTACGATGGGGCCGGTAAAAAATATACAGTGAAAGAGAAGACTAAAGGGTAACGAACGAAAATGTATTAACGTTTCGGCTTCGGAGAAGCCTTCGTCAGAATCATATATATATATATATATATATATATATGGTGGCTTCAGTCCAAGCCGCCATCAGGGACCCCAGCAACCCATGCCCTGAAAATCAGGTATTCCTGATCCTCGAGCTGGAAGCTGGTCAGCCTGTGCTCCCACTGCTCCAATGTAGGGGATGGGATTGGGTTGGGACGTTTAACGCACTCCCACACGAGGTGATAAGTGGTGGTTTTCCCTACAACTACATGTTGTGCAGTTGTAGAGAAAAAGGTTGGTGATATGTGATGATAAAATTGTCATGTTGTAGTAAGTCTCTGTTTGAATTTGGCGCCAGATTCGCGAGTCTTGTGTAAGTGAGTGAAGGGGGAACAGGGGGTGAATGAGGCGTTCCCGGTTATAGTAATTTTTACTTTGTTACCACAGAGACGTGTGCCATAGTCGGTTACAAATGATGCTATTCTCTCAAGGCGCTAAACAACTAAAGAAAGACTCGATTATTTTGCACTCGTGAAGGCAAAGAAGCAGAGAACGAAGTCAGTCGACGTTCGCGGCCTTCAGGTTGGTCTTGACGTAGGTAAGGGAACAGCTGTTGCCGGGGCAAATTTTCTCCGCCAGGGCCTTGGCGTTCTCGCATGACTCGTCCATGTCGTAGATCTTGAAGCCGACCACGTCTGTCGCCTTGTTTCCTGGGTACGCAATTCGTTATTGTTATTTTATGCGCTTCGACAAACAGAAGTGAGCTCGAGAACTCACTCGTACAAAGATAGTTGGTTCGGATTCATGGTCCTCAGTATGCACGTAACACCCACAAGCATTGCTGCTACACGTGTCACCAATAATTTGGTCTATGGCTTTGCACATCTTCCCACGTTTTCTTGACTGTTGTAACCGAGTTGTCCTCTTCCAAGAGAAAATGTAGCTGGTCCCAGCTGGTTTATGGTTAAACTTCCAGCTGGGCCCAGCTGGTCTTAGCTGGTCCCAGCTGGGAATTTAGCCATAAACCAGCTGGGATCAGGTACATTTTCTCCTGGGCTTCGTCTATGCGTCCCATGTATTTTATGTATAACGTTCTCTACGTGCTCAGTTTTGCCTTTTGGCGGCCATCATGACCTGTTTTATTTCGGCCTGGAATATGAGGACACCACATTATACAAAACAAAATACAAATACATTTACCTCAACACCCGTATTTCGGAATCTTCTGCCCTAGCGTACATCCAATATTGACATAACCCACGGAATAGCAACTTGTGCATATTAAAACATGCGTCTCTAGCCAAACAACTGCGTCAGTGTTGTGTTGATCCGAGGACTGAAAGAACAACAACTAAAAAACCTTTTCAATTTTCTGCAATACGGATTACTCTAAGCCACCGACAAGTACAGTGACCTCTGCCGGAAAGCTTTATACTGTGCAACAATTATTCCCCCGCGGAAATAATCAACAACCTCAAATCTCTTCGCAGTCGAAATTTACAACAAGAATACCTAAGAACCTAACAAGAATTCCTGTAATACGACAAAAAACTGTGTCGCGACAACAGAAGCCCTGTTCTTACGACAAAGCCATCTGTTGTTACGACACACATTTCTGTCGATACGACAAAGTCAATTTTTTCAACGACAAACATTCCTGTGGCCACAACGAAACTGTCATTTACGCTACTCTTACGAATGGGCAATAACATTCAAAACATGTTCAACTACTGATGGAACATCAAGATCGCGACAAGACAGGGATTCGGCACGACGAAACATCAAAATCAGGACAGGAATACGGCACACACGACACCCCACAGAACATCAGAATCACGACACGACAAGAATACGACAAGACGACAGTACGACAGGCAAAAATACGAGAAAATAGAGAAACTTCTGTTTTCGTCTTTTTCGGCTGGGTTATCGTTACGATTCTAATGTTGAAGGCAGCAATAGCATCGTTGGGTGCATCGACAGTTCGGGGTAAAGAAATACCTACACGATTCAAGAATTTCCGTTAACACCAATGGGAAGTGCGTCTGCTTGTACACTTAGCACATTCACGTATTAAGCACAAGGTCAAATTTTGTAACCAAGAATTAATGTATACTGCGTACGGAACAACTTCCGCCATCGGTGGGGTTCAGAGGCGTGGTATTACAGATACTTACGCTGCTTAAAAAAGTACGCTTGTTCGTTGTATGGGGGCAGCGGCATGCTGATCTCTACGGTCTGGTCTGCAGTGGAAAACAAAAAAAAAGAGGTTGTTTTTTTCTAATTTCGGACGAAAGAGCAGGGAATATACAAATATTAAAAAGACAACAAAGAGAGCGGTCAAGTCGTAAGTGTGAGTAAAAATATTATTCATCTTTAATTTACAGACAACCTCTGCCTGCAGAAAAATATTGAAAACATTAATACGCATTTCGAATTTGCAAAAATGCGGAGTATTTTTTTTTGAAGTGAGCCAAATCCGCCGAAAGTGAATTTGAGGAAAAAAGCGAAAGTTTGTTACCGCACCTAAATGGTACGCTGTCAAAGCTATTACAAGATATGTTCTCCATGTCAGCAAGGAGAAGTTTACGGCCACAAGTAAGAACTATGCGTTGAATCTGACCAATAAAAATGATAAGTTTGGATTTTGGGTGGTATGGAATTGAAACATTCATTTTGATATAGTATTCATGTGATAACTTTATTTAACTTGATTTCAAGAATTGTACGATGGACTTTTGGCGGGAGAGACATTAAACATATATGCAGCAGGACTTAAAGAACAGGGACTACACTTGAAGAGCCTCCTGGTAGCATAAGCAGCTTTTTTAGAATTCGTCCATAGGATAATTTAGTTGGGCGTGCCTAAAAACAATTCCATCGCACTTCCCGAGGGGGGAGTGTGTAAGTGCGAATGCACGTTGTTGATTGCGCGATTACGGTGGATATCGTGATCTTGGAGTGGAGAGGAGGCGCCCAACACCCGCAGTCATGAGCGAGAGAGGAGGAGGAGAGTAGCGCCCGCCGTTACGGCGAGGGCTACACGAGCGCCCTCACGCGTCGGAATGCGGAGCGCCCGCTACGCGAGCGAGAGCTCTCCTGCCCGAAGTGGAGAGGAGGCGCCCAACACCCGCAGTCACTGAGCGGAGAGAGGAGGAGGAGAGTAGCGCGCGCCCATCTCCCCCCGTGCTAGGGAAGACGAGGAGGCAGACGAGGAGCGCGCGCACCCGCAGCTGTTGCTATGCGGACGACGCGGCGGGGCGATTCAGGCTCGCTTAAGAAGTGCATTCGCACTTAAAACACTCATGAAGTAAGCAAGCCTTCTTGTTTGCCTGTCGTGATCATTTCCAAAACGCTTCGGAACAGGTGCTGCTCATATCTTCTTCTTTCACCCTAATTAAGTGACTCGTACCCACAGAGGAGGTTTTGCCAGGGCTTGCAAGCGGCAGCTATTTAGTTAAGCACTAAAATGGTAGGTGTGGGAGTAAAAATAAAAAACCAGATTACTCTGTAGGGAGGGGAGACAAAATAAAAGACAGTTCCAGATCTCAGTTTCATTTCGTTCACTTCTTGTTCTATTCGCTTTGTCGTCGACGTCTGGGAACAGATCTTTCGCCGATATCTTCATTGTCGTCTGAATTCATGATAAGCCAGCTCCAAAATAACAAAAACATTCTCAAAACACATCAAGAAACAGTCCGAGCAGCCGCGCCAAAAGCAAGCTTCCATTGGCAAATGGATTTGGCTCGTGTCGATCCGTGCCACAGCAGCATCTGGCTCATTTTTGTCACGAAATACTATCTGCGAGACGTTTTCAGGGCGTTATTTCACCTATTTTCTTGCCACCCTTTTTTCTAAAAAAAGTTTCGGAGTTTTTTCTGGTCACTGCGATTTTATCTGACTTAGTTTCGGTTTGTGGATTTGGCTCATTTCGAAAAAAAAAAGAACCGCCTGAAATGTTTGTGATACAGCTCGTTACCACCACGCTCATTATGCGTTTGCCACTTTTTTTTCGGAATAATTAGACATTCCTGGTGTAGTTTTAAGTAATTTTTTAAATTTAACTTTGAGTAAAACTTCGATTTTCGGGAAGTGCTCATACCTTGGCTTCATATATGTATATTTAGGGTTTGCCTTACCTTCGCCGACCACTGATGCACTGTCTGAATCCGCGTTGTACACGGTGGTTGCAAAGACGCTGGAAGAAAGGAGGTGTAGGGCGGGTCACATTCTTCCGCATCACTGCTATGGAGCACGAATGAATAATGGCAAATAAAATATTAGCACTCAAGTTCCTGCATAATAAACAGTGATGATTGTTCCAGCTGCCGAGCGCATTTTTAATTGTAAGATACTGACTTGATGGACATCGATTTGCTCAGAGGAAGCGTAAAACTTTGAGCAACCATTTCATCAAATCGCAAATCAGCTGGACGCAGCTGGAAATCTGCGTTACAAAACTGCCAATATTATGCTGTGACATCAGTATTGATGCGAAGGTTTTGCAAACATTGATCGCCAACTGCCTCTTTTCGGGCAGCAGGGATCGGTTTGTTTAGTTCGCGATGACCAACATCCAGGCGGAACGGGAGGGAGAGAGAGAACAATCTATAATGAAAACTAGGTCAGCCCAGTAAGAGCCTGGCTTGCTACGAGATGAATGGGGTACGCGAAAAAATCGGTAAATATTAGGGGTAGCACTCGAGCGGGGGTAGCGCCTTTTGGTTATTCTTGGTACCTTTTTTTTAACATTAGGGCCGCGCAGCCTTGTCGTCGTAGCTCGCTCGTTGGACCCCCAGTAGAGACGGCGTTCCGTTGTAGCCACCGTAGTCGCGACTTTACCCAGCAGAGCTTCAAAGCCATAGTGGTTTATATAGTCATAAAGCGTTCGCAAGTAGTGAACCGCTAGCGGCGCTTGTCACATCTCCCCGTTGTTAAGAGCAAAGAAAACTGTAGGTACATTTGAGGCAAAATAGGCGTAATTAACCGACAGCGCCCGCGCATTTAGTTAGGAACTCTCGTGGGTTGGTTTATGCGATAGTGAGCGAAAAAAGTGGCGTTCAACGCGGGCGGGTGTGGGAGGAAAAGCAAGCACAAAAAGAACAAAACTTTCGCTTGCGCAGTTTCAGGCAGGGACGCACTGGAACGGGGAAATTTGATTTAGCATTGGATGGTCGTGAGCGGATAACGGGCCACAGCCTATTAAGGCGAATCACTTTACACTTCCGACGTTTTCACACAGTGAGCTTTATTTTTTTTAAGAGTTTACCCAACTTTCGAGCGTGAAGTTCCAGTGTGTTCAGCAAACCTACAGCATAGAGAGAGGAATGGTTGGCCAGTAAAAACTAGGTTCCGCTTGACCTATTGGAAGGAGGGCCCGCGCAATCAGCACAGCCAGGGTCACCGGATTAAAAATACCGGGACAGGAACTGAATTGGTCAAGCTCCCGTTTTTGCTTGCACTGCGTAGACTGGCTCAAAAGCACACTTTTCATCGTTTACGGTTGTTGACAAACGGTAATTATTTTACAAAGCGCGAAAGAAGAAAAACTACCATCGCGGTTTGCGGCGGCCGCCAGTAAAGCTTCGTTGGGAGAGCGGGCACCGTGAGGGATGCCAAGGTGAGCAACTAAATAAGTTTCGGTTTCGGTTTGCGTAAAACACAACGGTGGCGTTGTGGGGCATTCTCAATAACTCATTTGACCGCGCTTTGCATGTTTCAGCTGTAAAAATGCATAAGTAAGCCTCCCAGGACGGCTTGGAATCGAGCATTCACTAGCCGAGGCCTACGATATGGACGCCCTCCGCGTACCCGCAGACGCCCAAATGTCATGCCTTCCCCCATATTTGGAGCGCCTCACTCATCTGTACGTAAAAGGGTGTTCGCACCAGGCAAGGGTCTGTTCATTTGGCCTGCCCACTCCGACAGTCGTGTTGGCAACAGCACGCCAACGAGAACTCGCTAGCGCGCCAGTGCCAGCCTGCGCGCGTTCTTGAACTAGTTCGTGGAGCCATGAACGTTGCGGCCTAAAAAAAAGGGAACTCAATTAGAAAACCTCGGCAGAAAACTAAAAAGTTAACTTACAGAAAAAAAAGACCCGCGGGTCGAACTTACCAAAACACTTCCGGCCCACTAGCCCCTCAGACAACTCGGCCACGACGGGCTCCGCTGCTTGGTAATATAAGGTATATATTGTACAACAGTTCCTTTTATTTGGTTTTGATCAAGCGTAGGTCTATTTGTTGTATGCGCTCGTGCAGTAAGCGTCCCCCGAGTTTCCACAATAGTACGTCAGCAATTGCATTTCGTAGAGAAAAGCGTTCGAGGTGGAGTCGTGCTGCTGACCGCTGTGCTTGTCGCCCAGCGCAAAAAAGTGCTTCCCGCACCCTATTTTACCTGTAGTAAAAACAGTTGATTATTTCTAGTACCTATATTGTTCCACTCTTCTCCCGCTTCAAGGGGCCTATATTTTCCTACTGGCTACCATCAGCGAAGCGTGCATGTGCGCTTGTGCAGCGCTTGTGTGAACGACCTTGCTTGGAGCTAGATACAGTGTACAAACTAACCAAGTAAAGAAAGGCATTCTTCCATCACGTGTCCTGGCTTCGTTTCACTGCGAACAGGGACCCGTCGGCGGCCGGCGGACGAAACCGGACTCTGTCTGAAGGCGGGGAGCCGTGCAGTAGCGCAGCCAATGCGAGCTCGGCTCCTCCGGTCACACGAAAACGCCGCAGAAAATGGGTGGCGTAAAAGAGGAGGACGCATTTTCGAATTCATTTTCTTATACAAATAAAATCGCGTAACGCGCTCAAGTGGTCGAAAATGGCCCGGACTCCGGACTACAATTTGCGCAAGTAATCCCGCATGTTTACAACCCTGTCCCTTAACAACAACCCTTGTTCAATGAAGATTTTATCCTTTCGTTCACTCGTTTACTTGTAAATAAAATCTCCTGGCGCCTTATGTGCAGGTATGGCAATGTGTGTTGCCTACATTACGTTCTGTACGTTGGTACACTCACTGGCACTTTTAGAGCAATTGTCTTTCCTTCAATTTTATTTTAATTTTGATTTCTATCTTTTCGTAGCTGGTATCAAGACGCATGCGCCGCTAAGAAAACTGCTGTCTCCTGCAAAACTCGCTAATGCTTCCCGCAGCAAGTTCGTGCTGGCGGAGCTGCAGCCTTTGTAAAAGACCACACTTTTTAAGAACGATAGACCTTCTTATACTACCTAAACGCGAAAATTGTCCGTCCATCCGCCCGTCCACCTGTCTGTCTGCCTGTCTGTCTGTCTGTCTCACTGGACTCAACCACCCGGCCAAAAGTTGAAGAATGGTTGAACAAAAAGTATACATATGCACAAGAACTTTACTAACAACTAAAACTGGTATAGCAAAACATAAATTCACAACCAACACCAGTGTTTTTTTAACTAAAACTGAGCGTCGAATTGTATTTTGTGATAGCAAATAAAAAACGCACAAAAACGGTGCTAAAGAAAGGCAAGAGAGAAGTAAACACCAAAAAACACCTCCCTGAGCTGTTTCAAGAACAACGAGCACAAAAAGTCCCAACGAATGATGCGCGGGTACGCACGCAGAAAATTTGAATCGAATGCAGAAAATCTCCATTGCTGACGATATGGAGAGGGGAACAGCGTGAGCGGTAGTAGGTGGAGATAAGAGGGGGAGTTACGTAGCAGGGACGGCAAAAACTGCAGTCTTTCGACGGCGTTTGCAGCTAAGCAAGTACATGTCACCAACTTTTTTTTCCAGGTTTTATGCTCTGCGCAAAACGTTTTTAGAGTACCGCCCTCCCCCTTATCAAGACGAGAGGACATGTAGGCTGTTTGGGCCGATTGAACCGGTGTCGTTGAGTTACTAAAGCAGGTTGCCATGCAATTTGAAGGTTTATTTTGTCGTGAGCCTTCCGAGTGCTTGTGTACTGAATCGACTCGGTAATGGGTGCGTAGTGATACCTTGGGGACGTAGCGCAATAGGGGACTTGTTAGGACATGGCTAGAAAAAGAAAGGAGGGTGATCGCTCCACGTCCCCCATTTGGGTCTCCTCATTCCGCAGCCAAAATGGTGGCTGTGGCAGCTTCCCCTTCGTACTCCTTTAAACATGCGCTGGGAAAAGTGAATTTGTAATCGTTATTTGCCTCGCACAGTGACATGTATAAATAAATAAATAAATAAATAATAATAAATAAATAAATAAATAATAAACAAAAAATAAATAAAAACAAATACGTAAACAAAAAAAATAAATAAAAATAAATAAATAAATAAAAATAAATAAATTTCGCACACACAACGGGTCGAGTTTACGCACGACATTGCAGCTTCTATTAACTCAGGCCTTCAGGTTGACTGCATATTTCTGGATTTCCAGAAGCATTTGATTCCGTGTCACATGTGTTGTTGCAAAAGCTTCGTTGTCTTGGCATACCCAATGCTCTTCTCATGTGGATCGAAGCGTACCTTTCTGAAAGACAGCAGTGCGTGATTCTTGATGGATGTGTGCTCATCAAGCGTCGGTGTATTGTCAGGAGTGCCGCAAGGGTCTGTTTTGGGGCCCTTGCTTTTTCTCATTTTTATAAATGATATCTCTGACAATATCTCTAGCCGTCTTCGATTGTACGCTGATGATTGCTGCATTTACGGTAACATTACCTGTGAAGCGGACACCGTTCAATTGCAGAACGACCTGAAACTCTGTAGTTTCTTGGTGTGATTCGTGGAGAATGACATTAAATCTGTCGAAGTGTAAATTGGTGAGATTTACGAACAAAAACAGCCTCAGATTTCAAATTACGTCAGAATATAAATATCTAGGGATCATTTTTTTTCTAGGAACTCTCTTAGAACGCTCATATTAATTACTTAACATTAAAGGCTTGTCGCGTGCTAATTTTTTGAGGCGCAATTTTAGACAGGCACCAACTAAGTTGAAAGAAACACTATACATGTCCAATGTGCGTCCCATATTAGAATATGCTTGCAGTGCCTGGGACTCCTCAACAAAATCAAATATAGAAGCCCTAGAGCGTGTACAATCACGAGCAGCACGCTTTGTGGCAAGCAATTATAACTTCACCGTAAGATCAGCCGACATTCGTTCAGGATTACAATGGTCCCTATTTTACCTCACGAACAGAACAGGCTGCTAGTTGACCGGCGAAAATACCTGAGACTGTCCCTATTTTACACCGGGCGTTTTTGCTTTTCGCACATGGCCGCCGCGGCCGGGAATCATGAAGCCAGAACCGCGGCGGGTCAGGCATCGACAAGGAACAGTATATAAAGAAAACGTACCTATGTGTCACCCCGTACTGACCATTCTTTAAAAAAAAAAATGCGTGAATACGCGTCCAAGATCAACGCATTCAAATACAAACCTTTTTTCCAAGGACCACGCGTGAGTGGAACGGCTTGCCAGAGGAAATTTCTCTGCGCCTCCCTCATCTTTTGTTAGAAATTTGCCCAATTTTTGTTGAAATCATCATTACTGTACATTTTTAACGCATTCCGTACTTCTTGTTTTTTTATTTATTATATTGCCCTGTGTAACCGATAGCACTCTTCTCTTTTTGCGTTTTTGCTTTGTATTTACAATGTGATGCCTTATTTATGATAGTGTAAATCAACAATTTGTTGTTTCAACCATACAGCCTTTTACCCGCAACCATTTTTATTGCTATATCAACTGTACTGTATTTCTTTGCTTGTTCTCCCCCTACAATAATGCCCGTGAGGGCGATGTAGGTACCTAAATAAATAAATAATAATAAATAAATATAAATAAATAAATAAATAAAAATAAATAAATAAATAAATAAATAAATAAATAAAATAGCAGACAAACACACAAACGAGTGCTACTTTCTGTGTCACCTTTTTGGCTCCCCGGCATCCCCTTGGCACCTCGACGTCATGGTAACGTTTGTCCGCCCCTCAAGCTGACCCCTGCCGTCGATGCACACGGTGACGTCCGTAGACCGAGAATCCTCGAAGTTTGTCACGTTCCTGAAGCACTGGTGAAGCAGGATGGACTTGTCGCGTACGCTCTGGGCAGAGCAACATAACGCGCTTGGCTACGAGAAATGATGCCCCCCGGTTCGAGAATATGCATACAAGCACTGCTTCGAAGGTCTGACATGTTATAGCTAAACGTTTTCGCTCTTCGCGTGCGCGAAAAGCGAAAAATTGTGAGCTGTTTACCCAGCCCTCGAACACTTTTATCGTTCATTGTTAGCTAAATATTGGTACTTAATGGCATATTTTTGCGGCTATATTTGTAAGAGTTCTCCGTATGGAGTCGGAACTGGTCGTCACTCAACAATCGGTAGAACGATTGCGGTGCAGTCTGAGCTATTATAGCAGGAAGCTACTGCGAGCGCAAACAGATTGGCTAAAGAAGATGCCGTAATTTCATCATTTTCATTTAGGGGCGTCAATAATATCATGCGCGCATCAACAGAATAAAGCGTAGCGCAATCAACGGCGCATCGCTGTTAGGCACAACTTAGTTTTAGCGACAGAAGTGGCGACACGTTTTAACACTGGAAGAGTTTAATTGCCATAACAGTGGTCTGTATTCAGTTCAGCGTGTACTGTTCTTTCACAGCAGAAACAAAGATCTCAAAACGGTGGCTCGAGCATTACTCCGAAGACATTTCACAAAAACCGCCGCTGGAGTTACGAGTGTCCTAAAACAACTGCTTGTGCATTAAATGCGTGTTTTCCTTGAAATTGGCCAAATTAGATGCCATAATTTCCGCACTCACTGAATTGGCAATGCCCTCAACGACGTACTCATTTATAAATACAATACGTACCTGGTAGAAGTCTTGGAGGGGGGTACCGCATGAGGCACATCCGACGAGGCAGAACATTGATGCCCACGCTATCCAAGCGTACTTCCTCCTCCATTTGTCGGCTGACAGCAGTGATTTCAAAATCATCGCTGCGGAAGGCCGGAAGAGGCCGAAGCCCAAATGAATGAAGCGAGTTAAAAGGAGCAATCGTTTGAATGAAAGGTTAAAACTTGCTTGTATTTCCTTTGCATTTAAATCGTTGCTTACATCTTCTAAAAGTACCTTACAGTTGAGCAGCCACAATACGGGTCTTTAAGCTTCCAGAGTAAAGAGGAAGTCACCAAATGCGGCCGTGGCATGGAAATCAACTGTAACTTCATTCTTACAAAGTGGCTTAAAGGGACCCTGCAACGCTTTTTTTCGACTTTTTAAAAATCCTAATTATTTGCAGAACGTAGTCCCCCAACACACCGAGTACTTAGATTACGGGGTCGCAAAGTACCTCAGTCAAAAATTACTGCTCTATGCCCATCAGATAACTTATAAATTTGCTAAAAAGTTTTTTCTCTCTTTCCCGGTCTCGACGTTCTTCGACGGCTCGAATTCCGTCACTAAGGCCATGTAGCGGCTGTTGGCCGGTTTTCCTTCAGTTGCATCAATGAACGCTTTTCGATAGCAAGATTACAAAACGCCACAAAAACGAAGCAGAAACGTAAGGCGTATCTGGTGCGACGAGCAAACACGCAGTGCCGCTCCGTGCTGGCGATAACTATAGCTTTCGCAGTGCTTCCTGACGCGAAGAAAAGAGTGAAAGCGCTTATCGAAAGTGTTGCAGGGTCCCTTTAACAACAGTGGCTGCCGTGCACAAGGCATAAGATAGCACATTTTCAATTTTACAAAACGTTAAGCACCAAAGCGCGCTGATCTCACCTAAATATGACGTTACTGTGGCGATGTACCTTGCACAACCGTATGAGGAACGGGAAACAACGAGAAGATGCTTCGATAAACTGCGTTGTAAGAAAGAGTGCGGACACTTATATACCGCCCCCTGGGGCAAGGTATAGACCATAGCGCTATGAGCGGATGTCGACAATGAGTCGCGCTAGTGATGATTTATAATCCTTTAAGAAATCGCCTTCCGTGCAGGCTCTGTTGCCCGAATCACGCCTCATGAAACAGGCGTCACCACAATGCTGCGGAAACCCCGTGGAAGATCTCAGAGCGTGTCGAAGGTCGCACTTGCGTGACGAGCGAGGCGTACCGATGGAAAGCGTGTGGTAGCGCCTTGCGTGCGTTAGCTGGAGGGAGTCGAGAAGCCCGTTTGCTACGCTTCAATCGTAATGATCTGTACACGGCTGTAGTGAGTCCTATAGAGATGGTGAAGGATAGAGTCTGCGCTTTTCTGAAAGCGGTGCACTTCAAAATCGTCTGCCTCTTTTCTGCTGGGGCCTCTGATAACTAGCTGTCAAGGATTTGCTTGCGGGCATGAACTACATGGGGAACAGTCACAGTCTTTACGATGGCGTGCGTTACATTAAACAATAGAAAAGGTACAATGGCCGCATGACGCCAGTTTGCGAGGCTATTTGGGGAGCCAAATGTAAGCGGCGTGCTCAGTATTTTTTTAAATTCATGTTGCAGGACATTACTACCAGATATGTCGATTACGTGAGCAATACGACATTTTAAAACACTCGCGTATTGAAGGCCTAACTCTGGAGACGAGCATCTGCGAACTACAAGCCTGAATGGGCTTGTTTTATTTACTACATCTCTCATTTTTTAAATGTAAACTTGCGCCTGAAACCGGCAATTTAGTAGGTAACGAATAGTTTTGTTGCTAATTACTTACTTTAGACGGTAAGTACTTTCTCCAAAATAATGACATACTGGCCATGTATCATACCAACATCATGAGTAGCTCTCTTTAAAAAGTTGGAGAAGTGTTATAACAAATCTCAAAGGTATTAACGGAATGCTGAGAATGCACAATGTGGAACTGCAAGTGCTTATATTGTTACGAGAGCAGGTTGTTAGAAGGCGGCGTGGAACGGGCACGTTGATGGCTTGGCCGCTCACGTACTTTGTTTTGCTGTTCATGCCGGCTATGTGCGTTGAAACATCGAAAAAATTCGTTTACCAGGCACATCCAAAGGAGCGAGGAATGGAACCTTGACGAGCATTTGTTTTCTGGTGGGTTTAGGTAGCAAGCGGGTATACGTTCTTTTTTAAAATAGTTTTTATTTTCATTTCATTCATTGGTACCCTCAGGACCGGGAGGTATTACAGAGGGGAGTGGTATTTACACGTGCAAAAATACAAACAATCCTGCACTCCTCCGTCTAACGACGGCGATGATTGAATGCGAAGCTTTCTCGGGATGGATCCTTTGGTTGGCCGATCCCACACTGCGAGTATGTGCTACTCTGGAGCTACGCACCCCTTTTATAGTATACCCACTGCAACTCTCGGGTGTGCACTCCACAGGTCTAACGTTTCGGTTTGAAGTGTATGGCGTGAACCGGTAACTGCTGCTTGGCGTTCAGTGAGCAATTTTTACAGCAAAGCTGTATACCTCTACCCCCCAACGGTTTTATTGCAGTGGGCAAAAACACCAAGGCGCCAAGACCTAAGACACCGAGCGCATGCGTCAGAATAATCAATCATACAGCATAGAGCTCAGAATTTATTTAAGGAAACCACAAAACAAGCATCGAAACCGCATTATGGATGATATCGAGTTTGTGAGCAACAAGACCCCCTCCGCCCCCACCATGTGTTCCTGGAAAAAATTATGTTCGCAGATTATCTTTGAATGCCAGGCTGGACTAGTGTCACTAAATAGACCAGTTCCTGCCCAAGACGCCGAGCGCATGTGCCAGACTAGGCAGGAACCAGCATTTGTCGCATCGTTGGGCACACTTCTGGTGAAATGCTGTTGCACGCGTTATCTTTGATTCGCATTCGAAACGACGTCGGTGGCGCGCAGCCGCAGAGCAGAGAGGACAAGCTAAGCCTACCAGAATTACCACGCAAGGCTTGTCAATAAACATCACACAACCACCACCACCTTGTTCTTTAGACCGACGAAAACGCATAGACAACAAAAATGGCGGCGCCCATGAACCGTCGCAGTGTAAACAAATGTCCCGTATTGCGAACTGACCAAGGATCATGCATGGCCACGGCACGGAACAATAGGAGAAAAGTGTGCCGATACTCTGTATCTTTATCTAGTGACACTAGCTGAGCGCAAACGACAAGCCAGCCGAGACGACGAGAAACATTTCATACCCTCCTCCTTCACCATTTGTAGTGGTTGACAGCAGCTTTGCTATACATCCACTTTCGCAGGGCGGGATGGCGAGCAATTTTTTTGAGTGGGCGCCGGTTTGAGGTGTTCAACTCCAAGATGTGACGCTAGGCCTCACGTCCTAAACCTCAAAATAGGAAGTTAGGCCTTACGTCTTGTGGCTAACAGATACGACAGCAGAGCAACGTAATTGTCATCCTACGTCGGCCTGTGGGTAACGGCTGTCGATGTTCACCTCACAACATGACGTTAGGCCTATTTACGTCGCGCTTCCGCACGCCTGCCTCACCTCCTCCCTCTACTACACATCAACCTTCAGCGGAGGGGGCCCAGCGGAGCTGTCGCCAAGCTTCGCAGGGAAACGTTTTAATTTTGCTACTCTTCACCCACAATCATCATCACTGTCAGAGAAAGTTGGCTTTCCTGCAGGGCGTATTCGCGTTACAGACATCATCAGTGAAAACGTAAAAGCTTCGCTTTAAAAATGCAGCAGTTGATATGGAGTTATAGTGATAAGGCTCCTACTCATACAGTCTTAGCTAAATGCGCTTTTAAACAATTCATGATCTTGGACGGTTGCTATTGATGCGGGAAGGTGATGAGGATAAGGTGATGAGGTGATGAGGATGGCGTAAATTGGTCACAGTTGTTTCTGCACAGGACTGAGGTAATTGGCGAAGAGGAGAAAAAACTTTATAACGCAACAAAGCGTCGAGATGTCCAGGCCAGGTTCACCAACGCCAACTGCCGTGAGCTGCAGTAGCCAAGTCCGGCGTAGATAGGACGGTGGTGATGATGGGGATGATGATGGGGCAAGAGAAAATGATGTACTAAATTAGCGTATGGTTCGGGACAATTGGGACACGCGGGGAGTGCGCAGACGGTAGGAAATGACGTATACAGCATGTGTAAGGAGGGATTAACTGTTCGTGAAGAATGCATAGTGGCCTTCCGTGGAGTTAAAGATTTGTCTGGAACAGGAAATGTGACGATGATCTAGACGAGCTGAAATGTATTCTGGTGGTGATATAAGTTCATTATGTAAATGGGAATGGTGATATTTTTTGTGAACAAGACACAGTCGAAGAATTTAACGGCGATATGCTGAAGATGGGAATTTCTGACTAGATTTCATTGCTGTTATGCTAGCGGTGCGGTTATAGTTACAAAGAATACAGCGGACAGAATATTTTGAACCATTTAGACTGAGTGTATTAGGTTGGTATGTACAGGATCCGAAACAGTGGGAGCGTATTCTAATTTAGGACGAATGAGCGCTTTGTAGAGCTGACTTTTAAGAAAGGAGGAGCTTTAGCAAAGTTGCGACTTAAGGGTCCAAGCATTCTGTTTTGCTTTCGCAATTATATGTTCAGTGCGGATTGCCCAATTTAAATTACTGGTTGTATTCAAGCCTAGATATTGAGAGCTAGAAACGGTATCCAATGTTGAAAAATTGAAGAAGAGTTGGACATTTCTAGGCCCCCACAGCTCGGCTTCGGGGATCTTCAGTTCTAAACGGTTATGACGGTCACTTCAAGGCTTTTTCAAGATCACCGGGTCGGAACGTTCTGCTTGGGTGAGAAGGATAATGCAAGTCGGCTGGCACAACCACAAACAACGTCGTAATGAAAAAGTCCTGCCTTGCGATTATGGTGTCAGTTCCTGTGACGTCATAAGCTCAAGCGGTTGGGCGACTGGTTATTATTCAGAAGCCATGACCAGGACCCCTAAAGAAGTACGCAGAAGGCTTTGCAGCTTCAGTTAAGCCTACACCTTAAGGATTTTGTGCAAGAAAGGAGAAAGAAGGACATGTTGTCCCGCTATCACCGTCCATTTTTATTCTTGGTGGGAAACCTGGCCAATCCTCCTGAAAGAATATGGCTCCCGTATTACTGCTTGATTACAGCGCGTTCTTATGGCTTCGCGTGAGAAAGGATAAAGAAAAACAGGGCAGTTGCTCGTGCTCTCGACGTGCAGCTTGTGGCCGTCTCGTTCGCAGCCTTGCACTTCTGTCTCCCTATCTCTCAACGCCGTCGTTTCCCTATCTCTCAACGCCGTCATTTCCTCCTAGGACCAACGTCTCTAACATGGGTAAGTTTCGGGGCTTCATATTTGGCAGGGGTAACAAGGGGTGGCATCAAAATCGATAGCTGGGGCGAAGTTGAAAAAGCGCTGGATCGTCCCCCGCTGCTGAACTCGTTGAATCCTCTGGTGAACTCTGCATGTCAAAATTTCCCTCCCCGTCTTTGACAGCGTCGCTTAAGATATCTACAGGTGGAGCAAAAAATATCTTAGTTGTTACGAGCACATGAATGAGGTCTTTGTCAAATGCTTGTGGCCCAAAGCAGCGGAAAACTTCAGCGTTACCCGAAGCAATACCACCAAAGAAAAACGAGGGCTTAGTTTTCGCGCTCGACTCAAATGTGGTGTTTATATTTCAGTGCGTGGCGGGTACCCTACATAATGTTGGGAATAATAAAAGCCGTCAGGGCTGCATACTTTTCGCAACCGCTGTATGTACGTACGCACGGTTCAAGAGCGAATGAGTCAGAAGAGTTCAATGATAAAATCTCTTTTGACTCTCCGTGTCCCCTCTCTGCTGTTTCGTTTATTTGCGCTGTTAGCGATGGTTTAGATCTAAACCACCACACCCAGTAACAAGTTCTTTTAAGGATATCAGCCCCGATTGTACCGCATGGCGCTAAGCGATGCCTTCCCATGCTCCCTTTCTCTCTGTCACGGAAACACAGAAGCCCCCGGGAACACAAACACGCACGGACTCTTGTCCCTCGTGCCATACGAGCACTTGAGAAAGTGAGGGAGAGAGAGCTGCGCAGCTCACTCTCAGTCGCGGAAGTGTGCTGTTTAACTTTGCGCCCGAGCACTTTGTTGTGATTTCTCCCCGATGCGTCCTGGTCTTGATAATGCTATTACGCTCATGAAAATCGCCGCAGATGGGCTTCCCCACAACACTTCCCGAACGACCAGTCACTGTGACCAAATGTGCAAATTTGGTGAATGACGAGGCCCAGCGTGCGATTACAGCAAAAAATAGTATCAGCGCTGTGACAGCAGCGCACGCCTTGCGCTGTTGTCACAGCGCAGATACTATTTTAAAGTGACCCTGCAACACTTCCGATAAACGCTTTCACTCTTTCCTTCGCGCCTGGAAGCCCTGCGAAAGCTGTAGCTATCGCCAGGCCGCAGCGGCACTGCGTGATTTGCTCGTCGCAGCAGATACGCCTTGCGTGTTTGCTTTGCTTTTGTGGCTTTCTTTTGAAGTGGCCATCGAATACGTTCATTGGTGCAACCGAAGACCGGCCAGTAGCCGCTGCACCGCTGTAATGGCGTAATTCCAGCGGTCGAAGCACGCCAAACCCGGCAGAGAAAAATTATTTGGACAAGCTTCTAAGTTATCTGATGGGCATATGGCACTAATTCTTGGCTGACGTACTTTGCAACGCCCTATTCTAAGTACTGGGTGTGTTGGTTGACTACGTTCTGCAAGCATTTAAAAAATAGAAGAAGTAGTTGAGATTAAAAAAAAAACAATTAAGAAAGTGTTGCAGGGTCCCTTTAAGAGTTCTGAGTTTAAATGTTTGCTTTATATTTCTTGGGCTATTTAAACCCAAAATTTTGTTCTGTATCTGTCTGTCTGTCTGTCTGTCCGTGTCTGTCTGTCTCAGACTGACTCTTAACCTGCAAAACCTTCTTGTTTTTTTAAATCTCGTGTCAGAACTGTCCGTCTGTAGACGTCTGTACATAGACTGTCTGTCTGTCTGTCGTCTGTCATCCGTCTGTCTGTCTGTCTGTCTGTCTGTCTGTCTGTCCGTCCGTCTGTCTGTCTGTCTGTCTGTCTGTCCCTTGATTAAGCCGTCCGGCAAGAAGTTAAAAGAATTCTTGAACAAGGAGTTCCCACAGTCAAAATCTTTCCGAATCACTAAATCTGGGAACATACTTCCCATTTGTCGACATTGTTGAGAGAAAAAAAAAAAACATTAGGCATATTTGAGGTAAAACGTCCAGCAAGGCTTGTGGGCTAGTTGGTGCTTTAACATCTTGAAGTGCAGAGGTGTGCTGCCAGACACGAAAACGTATGGCGAACAGGGGGAATTATTTAGGAACAGGCGAGGTGAGGCGCAAACTATCAACAGTTTATTATAATAAGAAAATGAGTTGATTCTATATGAAGGACATAAAAAACACACATTTGAAAAATAATAAACCGCAATACGTGACATGATATCTATTCCTCACTTATGAAACCTATTTCCCGTGTCGCAAGCCGGATTGAAGGGGCGCTAACGCAATCTCCTCCCACTCCTGAAAACCTTGCAAATGCTTCGAAGGTTTCGCGGATAATCTTGTCTTTAGACCGGACACAAGATGGTTGTCCTAGTGTCACTAGATAAGATACAGAGTTCCGTCACTGAGGCACGCAAGCGAGCAACCACGGCCATTTTGTTGTCTATCAGTGTTGCCAGATTGCCTCGTCTGTGGCCTCACCGCTGACTTGTCATTTGTAAACAACACTGCCGAAGACGCAGCAATACGGTATCTTCGGAAACACTTCTGCAGATGGAATGCTGCTAAGAGCGTTATCTTTGATTCGCATTCGGCACGACGCCGTCGCGCGCAGCCGCAGAGCAAAGAGGACAAGCTGAGGCTACCACAGTTGACCGACAGAAAACGCATAAAAAATAAAATGGCGGCGCCCACGAACCGCCGCAGTGTAAAAAGTGTCACGTGATGCCAACTGACCAATGATCACGGCGTTGGCGGGGAACAACAGGAGAAAAGAGTGCCGATACTCTGTAACCTTATCTAGTGACATTAGGTTGTCCCTCCAAACTCTGGCGAACAACCCTTATCGCAACTCTTAACATGCGCGGACGAGAGCGGTCAGTTGCGCTCGTCCTGTTTGGTGTTTTCCGTGGTCCTGTTATAACGCGCTCTTTCCAAGCAACCATGTCGCTTTACAAACTCGCCCAACTCCATCCTGCCAAATTTCCATGTACCGCCATTTGCGCGCAAGCGTTGTGATGTTCTCGTCTGTCGTTGAGACAGCGGCCTGATTGCCCCAGTCAGAAAAAGACCGGGATATTGTACGCCCACTTTTTTATGCGCAGCTGACGAACTTGCGCCTGTGCTGTGTTCCACATTCGAAACCTTTTTTCTTCTGATTTCGCAGTTTTCGACCTTTTTTAGTTTGCGTGCAACGATCATTTTACCACCGGGTGCTATTATGTTTATTAGCCCACTTTTTTCCTCCGGTGGTCGAAATCTACGAATATAGTTCATGATAACTGGTCGAATCTTAGATCTTTCCTTCCTTCGCAGGGCTTTTCGCGTTTTTCACCTTTTTTAGCACTTTGTCTGCAACCGAGTTGGTAGTTTGCACACCGCCGATGTGCTCAGCGTGGCTAAGGCGTTGCGCTGCTGAGCTCGAAGGCGCGGGTTCGATTCCCGGCCGCGGCGGCCGCTTTTCCTGTGGAGGCGAAAAGCACAAACGCCGAAAAAACGCAGAAAAAAATTAATCGGAGAACTCCAGTACATATGTGCCTCATCGCCTGCGTTGGCGCTCGGCGCGATAAACCCTACAAATCATCAATTGATGCAATCAATCAATCTAATAGATAGTTTGCGCCTCCCCTCGTCTGTTCCAGTGTAATGCCCCCTGTTCGCCATGCGTTTTCGTGTCAGGCAGCGCACCTCTACCCTTAAAGATGTACCAACGTCAACGCACAACTGGTACTCGCAGTGCTATTTCAATTGAAAATAATTGTCAGCTTGATATTCGCGAGTGCAAATAAAAAATACGCGGGTCAAAACACTATTCGGGACCCTTGAGGCCGTTTTCGAAGTTCAACAGTAACAAGGTTCCAGTAGATGGCGCGAGCAGTGGAAAGCGGGAAAATAGAATTGACTTCAGCAAACCTCGCCCTGTTTTCGTGGTAGGACCGAAAGGGAATGGAAGAGCGTGACAGGTAGGCGGTGAAGAGAAGAGAGGCATTAACGTGTATTATCGTCTTTCGAAATCTGCAGCGGACTGGATACGCGGCCAACTTTTCAATTTCTGACTGCATTGTCACTATGACAATTAACTATGTCGGTATGCTGCCTTGTTTTTTTTTTGTGCGCGCACGTGTGCGTGCTGTGTACGGATATTTGTTGCACCGTCACTGCGTTTAAAACCCATTTGAGCCGAGTATTGTCAATGGTACGCTGCAACAGAAATGGGGATCTTTCGAAGCGAGAAATTTGCATTAAACGCGCGAGGCGAGGAGGGAGGAGTAAACATTTTTTTTAACTGTATGAGTTCCATTGTGGGATGCCTCCTTAGTGCATTTATTATTTATCTAAAGGAAGCAATCACCTCTGATTGTAGTAAAAATTGAGCACGAGCCCTTATTGCACAGGGCTTTTATCAGCGCGCCATTAAACAGATCAAGAAACTCGCGCTTCTTTGTGTATCCCCACTACGATTTTAACAGCTTCGTCTTTTTTTTTTTCAAAATTTCAGCCGCCAGCCTGAGCACCGACAAGAGTGAGTCATTTTATTCAAATATTACAAGATGCATGGAAGATGGTGATATGTTCAAACAGCTCACCTGGTTGAATTGCACAATGGCGGTATGACGATAGTAGCATGCGCTTACTACACGGTTTTAGTTGAACTCGCTATGTTTGTTGCGCTGGGTCAGCACATTGCGCCACTGAGCACAAGCGGCCATTCTTCATATTGATGTCAAGGACGGAAACGCCCGCGTGCCGATGTTTCGGCTCACTCTAGGAATACTCAGGCGGCCGAAATTATTGAGGGGTCTCATAAAACGCGAAAAGTGAACGCAGTCGTCGTCGTTGTTGGCGTCAACACGAATATCACGAAAATTTCCGCCGCTGTGAAGAGAAACAGCACGTTTAATTGAATAATACGTTATAATAATGAAGTGGTGGTAGATACGTTGGCTATAGCCAGTGAATTTGTAGTCCACATCAGCATGGAAAGTTTTCTAGCATGCACAAAATCGTCGGTCTAAAGTAGCATGGTAGAATTCAACTTTGTATACACACTGCCTCATTAGCCTTTTCGACGCATATGAATCACAAGAGCCTCTTCCCCACATCTCCCGGCTCTCCGGCGAGACCTCGGCAGGCACTTCAGTGGAGGTGGCCTTAATTGCGTCGCAACTGTGCATAAATTCCGCCTCGTAAGCTCCTTGCAGACAGCATTATTACATGAAGCACCAGTTATCGTATTTTGTGGGATTGCGCAACACCTACAATCTAGATGGATGTGGCAGTTAGTGCGAATATGCATATCCATATATATCGTAAAAATGCCAGCGAACGCCAGCGTTCAAAGTATCCCCCCTCTCTTGTTAAGCTATCTGTTGAAAACTGTATTCCAATGCATAAGCTTCCCCCCGTAAAAAATAGTGAGACCTTCAAGTTGATCATGGCCACGTAACAACTAAGGCGGGGCAATCAAGTTGATAACGCCACGGCGGGGACGATCCCAGAAGGCATTGGGGTCACGGCATGCAGGAAAGAAAGCCTAGGAAGGGCACCGCGGTGGCCACCGGCAACGTTTATAGAACCAAGGTCTTTGGTTCTATAAACGTTGGCCACCGGCGCATTGGGGAAAGTGTGGAGAAGTCACGTGGTTTGTCCAGACAAATCGGCGACAACGGCAACCACGCCCTAGCAACGGCGCAGAAGGGCGGCCCACCGAGGCCTTACGTCACCTGCGCGGCCCAGCCGGTAGCTAATGGAAAGCAGGCGGAGACGAAGCAGACGACAGCAGAGCGAGAGCGAAGGTGGGGGAAGGTGGCGCGTTCGCGTAAAAGTACAAGCGAAAAATGACCAGTGGCTTAGCTCGGCTATGCCAGGATATACGTAGCGTGAGCTAAGGTTCAGCTGATTATTCTTAGGTTTCCTGGCCGTCTAGGATTAGCTGATTATCATGCTTACTGCAGCTAAAACGATTTACAATCCAGTCCAATGCAGTTCAGTCCAGTCCGGTCCAGACAGTACAGTACCTGCCCCCGGCGCATGCGCAAACGGCTCTCCAGGAGCCACGCGAAACGGCTATCAAGCGGCTCCGGCGCAGCGTCAGACTTGGCTACTGCGCAACGGAGGCGCGGAGCTAAGCACGCGCCGGCGCCTGTGCTTCGGCCGAGGCAATGACGTCACTCCTT